>CAXKVY010000119.1:0-740000 GCA_964058915.1 Tetropium fuscum | reverse complement strand
TATTTCCTTTTATATGCCTATACAAACTGAGAATACGGAATCTGGGATAAGATTACTTTCTCTTATTCTTATTTTGTAGATGTTTTACTAAAACAATTATTAACTATAATATGGTGCGGACGTTTCAACGTATTGCGTACATGAATTTTGACTTTTTGGCTATAAATCTATAATAAATAAATTTTGGATATAGCACGGTAAATCAATTGTACCGAATTGTCAGACTATTAGACGGATAGTTATTAAATACTTAAAACTAATATTGAACAATTGGCAAAATGTTTTCACCCACATCATCCTTTCTAGAGTTCGGTTCTGCCAAGTTACTCTTAGCGTTTTTAAGCAAAACGAAAATAATGAATCTGCTTTGTTGTAGTTTTGTCAACAGTAAAATCACAATGTTCTATAACCAATAACTTTATGTTATTGCACAGCCATGTTGAAAAAAAAATTAAAAAAGGTGCCCTGTACTGTACTAATGTTGAGATTGCGTATAGCTTCGCTCCCGATGGACAGATTTTTCTCAGCGAGGTCTTAAAATGTATAGTAGAGACGCATAATGCCGAAAGCTATTCTAGAAAACAATTTCGTTCGGCATTGAAGGTAAAAATGTACTGAATGCGTCATTCAGTGTTAATTGATATTTGTACCTATTCACCCCCAAAATTCGTCTGGCGATATCGGGGTCCAAACCACCCCCAGGGGATGAAAACTGAAAAATTCGCTAAAAAAGATATTTTCGCCTCATATATACTAATTTTCGAAAATTCAAAATCCGATCGAAAATATAAAAATTACAAGTGTTAATCGAATGGAAATACACATTGATTAAACCTGATATAAATTTACAAATGTACTTGTATCTCGTAAACGCGTGATATTTTAATTTGTATTAAAATGGAAATTGTTTTACACTGCGATTGTAACACTCGGAGTAGTTTCTACAAACACCAAAACACGCTCGACGCGCGTTTCGCCAACCAAGTTGGCATCATCCGGAGATGATTAAAACTAATCTTAAACTACAAAATCTACCATATTTATACTATTTTCATGGTGACGTCACTAATGATATCACCGTGAAATTTACGCGTGACTAATCACGCTTCAATGATCAGTTGCTAAGCAACGCGTAAAGCGGGCTATACGGTATAGGTCCCTTGTCGCTATTCATACTACTTTTACATTTTACAATTTCTATGCTCTCAAATGCATCCAACTCTCTATTATTGGTCACATTTCTAACTAATCTTAAATTACTAATATATATTCTATGATTGTTGTCAAAAGCATGTTGTGCATCACTAGACTTATCTGTTCTTACATATTTTAGATGAGCCATATGCTCTTTAAATCTGGTGTTAATTGATCGTCTCGATTGTCCGACATATTTTCGATCACAATCATTACAACTAATTTCGTAAATTCCGGATCTTTTATTTGGAACAATTTTATCCTTTGGATTGTCTAAAAGCTATATCTTTAATTAATACTTTTTCTTTTTCAAACCTCTCATTACTGAGAGGGAAACTTAGTAAACGATGGACAAGAAAATTAAAACTTGCCATTTTATGTTGATAGCAGTGGTGAGAGTCATTAAGGATATATCTGATCGTACTGGTATCATTTCTATATATATCAAATTCTAACCTATTGTCACTATTTTTAATTACTAATACATCTAAAAATGGAAGTTTTCCATTATTTCCTAGTTCATATGTAAACTTTACAGAAGTGAAACGACTATTTAATTTGGAAATGAAGTTTTTTACATCCGTAATCTTAGTGTCAAACACGGCAAAAATGTCATCCACATACCTCAGCCATATCCTAGGAAAATACTCGAATTCTTCTTTTGCTTCAGTTTCAAATCGTCTCATGAAGCCATTAGCAATGAAAGGCGATAAACAGTTACCCATTGCGGTTCCTTCATGTTGTTCATAGAACTTGTCATTGAAACGGAAGCAATTTTGTTTCATACAAAGTTTTGTAAGGTTTATATATTCTTCTATTACTTCTTTTCTATAGTTGTTTAATTCGAGTAAATCCTCAAGATAGTCCAAGGTCTGTGGAATTGGTACACTCGGAATAATGAACAAACATCAAAGGAAATCAAAATTTCTCCCTCTTGCAATTGAATATTCTTGGCCTTATCAATGAAATCATTCGAATTTTTAACTGAAAAACTAGGCTGTGCAATGGGCAAACTTTCAAATTCCTTAGTCCACCATTTTATTGGACGCACAGACTTCCCTGGCTTATGAATTTTTGGTAGACAATCTAGGTACAGTAGGGTTAGATACACGTAACCTATTCTTGGAGGTATATTCTTGGAGGTATATTCTTGGAGGTCTTCGTAACAGGTGGAGTAATAAGGTTGTTACATGATTTGATGACATTTTTTATTTCAGTGGTCATTCTTGGTAAAGGGTTTCTAGTAAGTTCTTTATAAGGATCATTACTAATTAGGTTGTTTACCCGTTCATAATAGTCCTCTTTATCTAAAATAACAACCTTATTACCTTTATCTGCTTTTAAATAAAAACAGTCTTTCTTTTGATAGTCTTTCTAGGATTCTTTGCGCATGACTTTCTATTGTCTACGTTATTCATTATATTTTTAGAAATTTGGTTCCTGCAAGCCACTCTGACGAGACCCTTGGATGAATCAGGAAGATATTGAATTGAACTTTCAATCCCTGCCACATCATCCAAAATCTCATCAGAAGGGGCTACAGCAAAGTTTAAACCCTTGTTTAGAAGGTCTTCTTTATCAAAAGAGTGTGACGAGTGATTTTCCACAATGTTAACGACCTTCCGAGGAACATTTTTTGGTACATTAGTAGTCAATTTTTTAAATTTTTTATTTTGTGAAGACATTTTTTTGGTAATTTCGCGTTGATTGATAAAAACATGTTACTCTGAAATTCGCATCATTGTTCATAATCTAAATTATTTAACTTAAAAGTAAGCTTCTTGTAAAGATCATATGCTTGTATTTCAAGCATACTCCGTTTACTGTACATATAATTGATTTCTAAATCCAGCCATTTTTGTTTTGCAAATAAAGCAACCTTATTTGAAATATTCGAACAATTTGGAATTTTAACTTGAATGAAACTCGGAAAAACAGAATGACGTTTACAGGATTTTAGAAACCAAATATCAGAACCTATTAACCTAATTTTAGTACTGTACTGACGATAGAAAAGTACTGCGATTGTAGTTAAACGACTTAAAATATCGAAAAAACACCAATAATAAGTTTTAGCCCGGAATATCTAGATAACGTAGGTGTGTAAATTTTCAAAAATACTTAATAAATAAGGACGTTATTAATTAATTAGTGCGGCCGCGCCTTCTATCGATGCTCAGGGCATCTCACTTTTCGCTCGTTTCCCGTCGCACTCGCACTTACAGCACTCGCAGTTATAGCAGAAACTTGCATAATATGATACTTACGAAATACTTTATGGTTGTTTATGGGGCTTTTGTGCGTTGACATATCAACAAATTTATTTAGTGTTAGATGTGCTTAGTTTAAGAACAAATTTGGTGTTGTGTTTAATATACATTTTAATAATAATACATATACAGTTAGTTTAACATACATATACATATACATATAATATATATACATATATATGTATATATATGTATATATATACATATATATATGTATATATATATACATATATATACATATATATATGTATATATATACATATATATATATGTATATATATATGTATATATATATATATGTATATATATATGTATATATATATATACATATATGTATATATATATATATATACATATATATATGTATATACATATATATATATATATACATATATATATATATATATATATATACATATATATGTATATATATATACATATATGTATATATATATATGTATATATATACATATATATATGTATATATATATATATATGTATATATGTATATATACATATATATACATATAATATATATACATATATAATATATATACATATAATATATATACATATAATATATATACATATAATACATATACAGTTAGTTTAATAATTATACATATACAGTTAGATTCAGTGTTTGCGTGGTAAGTAATACGGCGAAAAAACGGGGAAGATTGAGCTGATCGTCAGTTTTTAGATTTTACAAATGGAGTCTTCGTCGAGCGGTCAGGAAGATGAATTAAATTCTAAATTCAGATTGAAAATTAAAAGAAGGAAACTCTCCGTCGTTAAATGTGTGTTTTGTAATAAAATTGGCAAATTAGAAGACAGTAGTGAGAAGACATTGTTAGCTTTCAAACGCTCACTAAAATTAAGAAGTTTGGTTTTAGACAATGTCGAATTCGCAAGACTAAACGATATAGCCAATACATCCTTGCAGATTAAGTATGTCCCTAAAGCTGGAAGAGCAACGTCAGCAGAATCATAAAAAATAAGTGGACAATTGAAGGCTAATTAAATGCCCTAATCCAAAATTTTCCGCTCCAGTCGTTTTCCGGGAAATGCATGTTCTGCCAGCTTAACGTTAACCTGGCAGAGCATGCTCGTAAAAGTGGTTTATACAACGATTACAGTAATTTAATTAGAACAGTAATTAAAGGCTAATTAATCCTCCAGGAAAATATCATTCGCTAAGAGATTGCTGCATTTCATCAATATGAAAATTGGACTTAAGGCCACGCGCGCTCAGCACGTGGGCAGAGCATAGTGAAAACACTATTTCGAATGACAAAATCGGATTTTTTGCTGTGAATTATTTAAAGGCTCATTAAAGGCTGCTAATACACACTAATTTCCTATTTTCGGCTCCAGCCATTTCCCGGGAAATCCATGTTCGTTCCATCGTGTGCTAGAGCAAGATGAAAAAAATAGTTTTAACAATTACTACAAAAAATTACCTAGCACAGTAATTAAAGGCTCATTAAAGGCTCTCGGAAAATATCATTCGCTAAGAGTTTGCTGAATTTTTTCATTCTAAAAATTGGACTTAACGCCGCGCGCCCTCAGCACGTGGGCAGAGCATAGTATAGCATAGCAGGCATTAGCATTTTATATTTCAGCAACGGCTTGGTATCTCGGCCTCAAAAATTCAGGCCATTTAGTAGTTATAGGTAGGTGTCTTGAGGTGAAACTGTAGCCATGTGCGAGGCATGGGGGCGACTACAGGGGGTGATGATTGTAGTATGCTCTAGATGCGATATCACCGTGGTGGTCGGTGATATCGACACGAAAATGATATGAGGGCATAAGGCCATCAAAGGTAAGCTGTAGTAAAAAGTAGAAAGTGACATGAGCATGGGGAGCGGCGTCAGCGAGGTTTGAGCTGATAGTAGGTATACTAAGCACTTAAGGCTTATATCTCGGGTTGTCAATGAGATATCGGCGTGAGTGAAGGGGAATATTCAGGGGATCACATGGGACCTCCTGGTTCCCATGGGTGCGTCCTATAGCGTCGAGACGACAACATTCCTCTGTTCCTCACGCTTTTACGCGATCCATGCGCCGTGATTGGCTCTTCGCGGTGTCGGTGTGATAAAGAAAAATGCAGGCCAAAGTATTTTACATGTTGCCCCAGTTTGTTGGTTTTCAAAAAAAATTGTTTGTAAAAATAATAGAAATTTTTAGTGGGCATAAGTAAACTTGATGTAAACATGATGTTAATAAATTATCTATTCAAAATAATATGTGAAACTTTCTACGACCCTTCAAGGATTGAGCTGCTTTGAACCCTTATAACAGCTACAAAACTTGGTTTAGACTAGATTTCTGTTATGAGAAATTGTAAGTGGAATTTCAACTACGTAAAACAAACATTTTACATTCTACAAAATATATGAACGTTAACAGTTTTCAAAATTAAAATTCGTTTCCAATCGAACAGTCAATAGGTTAGTTTTTTCAGACCATCGAATATTAATGAACTGTCGTAAATATTTATGAAAGGTGAGGTTCGAGAAAAATATTTCAAAAAGCAAAATGTTCGTTACGTACAATTTTAAGAATTAACAAATTCGGCAATCTCTTCGGCAATTGTTATAACTTTTTTTCCTCATGCTCTGCTAGTTCACGATAAAGCTGGCAGAACATGGATTTCCCGGGAAATGGCTGGAGCCGAAAATAGGAAATTAGTGTTTATTAGCAGCCTTTAATGAGCCTTTAAATAATTCACAGCAAAAAGTCCGATTTTGTCATTCGAAATAGTTTTTTTCACTATGCTCTGACGGCTCTGACCACGTGTTGAGCGCGCGCGGCGTTAAGTCCAATTTTCATATTGATGAAATGCAGCAATCTCTTAGCGAATGATATTTTCCTAGAGCATTTAATTAGCCTTTAGTACTGTGCTAATTAAAATACTGTAACTGTTGTGTAAACCACTTTTACGTGCATGCTCTGCCAGGTTAACGTTAAGCTGGCAGAACATGCATTTCCCGGAAAAGGACAGGAGCGGAAAATTTTGGATTAGGGCATTTAATTAGCCTCTAATTAGCCTTTAATTGTCCACTTATTTTCTTATGATTCTGCTGACTTTGCTCTTCCAGCTTTAGGGACATAGATTAAGTGGCATAAAATTTGTTATTCTTCTTTTACAAGCAAGAAAAATATTTCATCTTCAAATGTACAGCCACCACAATCTGAGCCAGTTCATTCGATAAAACCGGGTAATAATTTGAGATGTAGCAAACCCAGGGTTAACATAGATCCGAGCATAGATCTATGCGTTTTTTGTCAAAAAAATAAAAAAGTCAGAACCCTATCCCAAATAATGACATTGAATTTCAGCAAAAAACTACATTTAATAGCTGGGACAAACAACAACCTATTGCGAAAAAATGGTACCCTAGATTTGATTGCCGCAGAAGTAAAATATCATTCAAGTTGTTTTGCAATTAATTGGAAAATATATGAAAAAACTTGTCAAGATTCAAAACTGTTTTTTTTAGGATGTTAAAATATGAAATTCCGGTGCAGAAAAATAAAATATCGTACTCAGATATTACACTTGATGAAGACAGTGGGGAAGAATCTGTTTAACTTTTGACGGTTAATAATCTAATATGTAATAGTAATTCATTTAGTAATCACTTTAACTAATGCACTTCTTCACAATTATATTCATTCATTATTTCATTATAATTTTTACCATTTCTTTTGTTGGAAATGTTATATGTATGTCACTAGAAAGAAAATATCTTCTGTTAGATATCTATACTGGAAAATTTGCAGTGCTTGTTGACAAAATGTATTATGTACTTACATTATAATATATTATATCATATCATTATTGTTATCATCATAGAAGCAAGATTCTGATTTTATATACTCTCAAGACCGTACTATGCGTATGAGAGCGAGTGCGACAGGAACGAGCGAAAAGTGAGATGCCCTGAGCATCGATGCAAGACGCGGCCGCACGAATTAATTAATAACTTCCTTATTTATTAAGTATTTTTGTAAATAAACACACCTACGTTATCTAGATATTCGGGGCTAAAACTTTTATTCTTGGTGTTTTTTCGATATTTTAAGTCGTTTAAATATAATCGCAGTGTAAAACAATTTCCATTTTAATACAAATTAAAATATCACGCGTTTACGAGATACAAGTACATTTGTAAATTTATATCCGGTTTAATCAATGTAAATTTCCATTCGATTAACACTTGTATTTTTTTTATTTTCAAACAGATTTTGAATTTTCAAAAATTAGTAGATATGAGGCGAAAAGATCTTTTTTAGTGAATTCTTCAGTTTTCACCCCCTGGGGGTGGTTTGGACCCCGATATCGCCAGACGAATTTTGGGGGTGAATGCAGATATTAATTAGCACTAAATAATGCACTCAGTACATTTTTACCTTCAATGTCGGACGGAAGTCAAAATAAATCGTGCTTGCGACTCTACTAGTAAGGAAAGGTCCATTTTATTGCTCTTTTGTATTGAGTCATTTCGATATTTTGAAATTTTCAGTCCATTCTGTTCGGTAAGCAATAAACAATACAGTTATTGGCCAAGAAAAAAGTTGTTTAATGTTGGCATTAGTTACAAAATATTTATTTCAAGGGATCATTTTGCTACTGCTTTGTACTGATGGAGATTATGCTTCTTTATTTTTTGATTCATGGACGAAGATTAGCTGCGCACCTAGCTAAAGTAGTACTCTATCTATATATTATCGATAACTACTAGAGATTCGAGATTCGAGAATAGACCACCAGGACAATGTTTTAGTTTCACTGTTTACTCATTATTTAATTTTAAATTCACTGTAGGTATTATAAATTAACATAGGAACCATTCATTTAAAACGTAGCTGCTTTATTAAAATATCCTGTTAATAAACCTAATACTTAATAAAATCCCTCCAAACGACAATTTATTTTATTTAGTCTGACGTCTAAATTACAACATAGGGTTACGTAGTTTAACTAGGCGTCTTCCTATTTAAACGCATATACGCAACGCATTTCATTTCATATAATATATAGGTACGTTATATTTCTCGTTGCAAAATTTACTTTTTAAAAACTTAATATTGGATGAAAGGATAGATGCAACTATTCGAAAAAATACAAATGTGAGTGAGTTTAATTTAGATCTTTACTGCTTGAATATAGAGACTACACTAGTCGCTACATGATACTACACTGAATTTATATGCTCGGCAGAGCTTAATTCAGCAGGGAGTTTATAATTACAGTGTTTTAAGAAATACACGTGCAATAATGTCAACTAAGTTAAGTAAAACTGATATCTTGAAATATGATATCACGGGAAGTTGCTATCTCTTGCTACATCGGCAAAAGCACGACTTGTGAATAACATTCGGAGTAGTTTCCACAAACACCAAAACACTTTCGCTTCGCTCGACGCGCGTTTCGCCAACCAAGTTGGCATCATCCTTTGTAAGACTAAACAATAGAAATAAAATGATAAAGATGATACACATTAATAATCTATATATTTCTGGAAGCTTAATACATGTTCATATCAACTGGTGTTGTCTAAGACTGCCCTACTCCCCTTTTCGTCCTCACGTCAACAGCCACCTGCCACATCCGTATATTATATCAAGTCAGCTATTTCAAGTGTCTATACCTAAATATTTATGTTAACACAATTATAGCTATACGTAGCGTACGGGCTTCGTGCCGCCATGGGCGTAGGGTTTCTTACATTCGGCCATCCTGAAACTTGTCCTGTCCTCAGGACATCCTTGCTTGCCATCTGCATTTCATAGCTTATCTCCTAAAATAAAATTTATGCCAACTGCATTTTATGCTGCCTCTAACTGCGAATGTCAACTGCATATCATGCTGTCGCCAACTGCGATTGTGTTAATGCCAACTGCATACCATGCTGTCGCCAACTGCGATTGTGTTAATGCCAACTGCATATCATGCTGTCGCCAACTGCGATTGTGTTAATGCCAACTGCATACCATGCTGTCGCCAACTGCGAATGCGCTAATGCCAACTGCATATTATGCTATCGCCAACTGCGAATGCGCTAATGCCAACTGCATATTATGTTGTCGACTAAGTTAGCTAACACTACAAAACTAACACTAATCAAACAATCCACACTGACATGACAGTACCAGACTGACATGTGACGCATCGAAACTTATTATTAATCTTATATACTAAGCCTTTATTATTATAGAACTTTTGCACTAATCTTTCAACATAATCCATGGCTTAATTTTGTCGACCGCTACGACGGTCTTGTATTTCTTTAAACCTTCTCTCAGGTCTTCAACTTCATAGCGATTATTATACAACACTCGCTTTATGCGAAATGGTCCTTTGAATTTTGGAAGTAGTTTTCGGCTACTACCAGTTGCTGGACTATCTGTCCTCAAAACCATGACCACGTCACCTTCTTGATATTGTTTCGCCTTCGCTCGAGCCTTATCAAACCTCTCTTTCTGAGCCAGTTGGTCTTTAGTTATTCTCTTGGAAATTTCAGATCGCAACTGCTGGAGATCAATACGATCCAGGCTGTCCTTGATGTCACTCAAAATTTGCGACTCTGCGATAGTTCGACCCCTATATCCGGCAAGCACTTCTAATGGAGATACCTTTGTGGTTTTATTGACAGAGCAATTTAATACACTTTGTATTTGTTTTACATGGCTGTCCCACAACTCTTCCTTCTGTCCACCAGCTGTGGTCGCTAAACAACTCAGTAACGTTCTATTCACTCGCTCGCATTGACCATTTGCTCTTGGGGTTGCTACTGCATTGAGAATGTGTCTGATTCCATACGAAGAACAAAACATCTCAAACTTTCTAGAGGTAAAGGCTGAACCCCTATCTGTTATGACTCTCACTGGTGCACCAAACAGGTACATTATGTTCAGTAAGTTCTTCGTGACACTTCGGACTTTGGTATTTTTAATTGCTTCTAAGAAGACAAATTTTGTAAACCCATCGATCACCACAAGAATATATTGATTTTTCTTGTTACTGGATACGAAAGGTCCTAAATGGTCTAGATGTAGTGTGTGAAATGGCACTGGAACCTTTTGGATCGGATGCAGCATTCCTTGCTTCTTTCCTGAAGGGTGTTTGTAATATAAACAGTTTAAACAAGCATTTATATACTTGACTACAAACTTTCTCATTCCTGAAAACCAATAGTTATCTGCTATTCTTTTCAAGGTTTTCTCTAGTCCCAAATGCCCAGCCTCATCATGACACAATCTGCAAATCTGCCATCTTGCACTTTTAGGGACTAACCAGGCTGTTCTTCCATTTTGTAGCTTTTTATATACTTTTCCTTCATTCAACAAATAATCTTTGACAATTTGCTTGTAATTTGGACTCTGCTCCTTCTTTTCCAGGACAACCTTTATTCTTGATATTCCTTCGTCTTGCATTTGAGCTACTATAACCCAATCAGCTTCTGTCAAGTTAACAACATTAATTTCTTCTGCTACAGGATTGCGACTCAATGCATCCACATGAGCCATTCTTGTCCCTGGTCGATATTCTACTTGAAAGTCAAAATCTTGGACCTCCAACCACCATCGACCTATCCTAGGAATTAAATCCTTTTTCGTAAACGTTGTCCTTAGAGCATTACAATCTGTAACAATTTTGAACTGTAGTCCTACCAGGTATACACGGAAAAACCTCAATGACATCACCGCTGCCATCGTTTCTAATTCATAAGAATGGTAGGATTTCTGCTCATGAGTAGTCTGTTTACTAAAATATCCTACCACTCTTTTATCCTCACCGGACCATTGCAGTAGTACTCCAGCCACACCGCTGGCACTGGCGTCAGTATGGAGTTCAGTACGTAATTTTTGCTCAAATATGGCTAATATTGGTCTCGATGAGAGAGCCATTTTGACATTATCTACTGCTTTTTCTTGGTTGGTCGACCATTCCCACTGAATGTTCTTTCGAGTCAACTTAGTTAATGGTTCGACAATTTTAGCATAATTCGGAACAAATTTACGAAAATATCCAGATAGACCCAAAAACTGTCGTACTTGTTTAACATTCTGAGGCTCCGGCATGCGTACGAGAGCATGTATTTTTCTAATACCCGGTCGAACTCCCTCTTTACTTATTTCTCTTCCAAGGTAGTCTATATTTGTTTTGAAAAATCGACATTTGCTCAACTTCAAAGTTAAATTGTTCTTGCGAAATACTTGTAATACCTTTTCTAGTCTGTCAAGACCCTCTTCCACAGAAATGGAAGGAATTATGATATCATCAATATACGGATATGCGATTTTGTTCCGTAATTCGCCTAGAACATTATTTACCAACCGCTGAAAAACTGCTGGTGAATTCGCCAGTCCAAAAGGCATTCGCAAAAATTCGAAATGTCCTTCAGGAGTGATAAATGCTGTTTTATTAATAGAGTCTTCAGCCATAGGTATTTGATAGAATCCGGACGCCATATCTAATGTGATGAAATACTCATTGCCTCCTAAACGATCAATTTGATCATCTATCAATGGCAATGGATATTTTTCTTTTATTAACTTTGCATTTAACCTTCTATAGTCAACCACCATACGATAATCACCCGTATTTTTCTTGACTAAGGGGACAGGGCTTGCATAAGGGGCAACGGATTCACGAATTATATTATTTTCCAACAAGTCTTTAACAATTTTCCGTAAAATATCTTTTTCTGAAATTGACATCCTGTATGGATTGTATACGACCGGTTCCTCACATTTCAATTTTAAAGACATTTGGGTCGCATCCGTTTTACCAAGGTCTTGCAATGAAAACGACACACAATCACGGTATTTGTTTATTAAATTTACAGTCTTTGACTTTTGGGAATCGCTAAGTTGGTCACCAAATATTAACGTCGTATCCGTTATCAAATTTTGATCGACTACATTAACCTGATGTTCTTCTGAATAGTCTAATTCACGAATAACTAGGGGCTCTAGTGTGCGCAACCTAACTGTGAATTTAGTTTTCAACATCAATACATGTTCTTGATTAATAAAGTCTGTTCCTACTATTAATTCATGATTTAATAATTGTTCATCATCTAGTATCAACGCCGCCACTGTTGCATTAACTTCCTCTATGGTTATGTTAACTGTAGCACGATTTGTTGTTATTACAGTTTTACCACTAAAGGACTTCAATATTTTTGGGTTGCATTTAATGATATTTACTTTTAACCTCTCAGCGATCGATAATCTTAATAGTGTACAAGTACTGCCCGTATCTATTAAGCATTTTACTTTATGTCCATTAATACGTGCCACTTTCGTAAACAAACTTTCGCTCGAATACTGTCTATCGCAAACTGCGACCATTTTATTGTCCCTTGATCCCGAACCGCCGGTGCATTGCTCGTGGGTGTGACCTAATTTCCTACGTACATTCGTACATTCGTACATTTTATTTTCGGTTTACGACACTGATTTAAAAAATGATTTCCGCCACAATTGTAACAACGCACTTGGTTCTGTCTTTGCCCTTGTTTATTATTAAACAAGGAACGTGTATTAAAATGTTCCTTATTATCTATTAAGCTGCTTTTCTTTACCATTGTGTCATTGTTCTTAATATTACCTATACTACTTAAATAACTTGCCAATTCACCTACGGAACGAAATTTTGCAGCCCTGGCTGCTAAGGCCACGCTCTTATCTGTAATACCTTCTAACACACGGTCTATTAAAAACTTATCAGGAATTGGCAAGTGGAGTTTCTTGAGTTTGGCTACCTTTTCAAAACAATAATCACCCAAACTTTGTTTGGGGTGAGGTGCATAAAGAGCGGCTTCTACTAACAATTTACCGAATTTGACCGTGGCCGGAAAATTATTTTGCAACAGTTCTTTAACAGTATCCCAATCGAAACTCGATATTTGAGCCGTGTCATACCATTTCCGTGCATTCCCACGTAATCTACTGGTAGCTAACTTTAAAGTGACTACATTATCCCAATTGTGATACGCGGCTAATTCGTCCACTTTTTGAACCCACTCTGTACTGGTAACGTTTTCCGCACTTGGTTCAAATAGTGGTATTACAGTTTCGTTTACTAAAGCACTGACAGAGGACATGTTTCTATTACGACTATCACTTACTTGTTGGGTGAGTTTACTTATCTTACGTTCCAGCTTCCTAATTTTTTTATGTTGCCGCTCATCATCTGACGACGACGAACTCGATGTCCTCCTGGACCTAGCCCTCCTACGTGTTTTTCCCATCGTAACAGCTAGTTTAATAATCAAACTGATAGCACTACACTGTCACTTCACGGGCACTTTTACGTTTAAGGCACTTAACTTATCACTTTACAGGGGAGACTTGCAAACTGCAAATTTTTATGTTTAAGGCACTTATCACTTTACAGGGTAGAATTGCAAACTGCAAATTACGCTGTATTTTATCCCACTTCTGACCTTTGTAAGACTAAACAATAGAAATAAAATGATAAAGATGATACACATTAATAATCTATATATTTCTGGAAGCTTAATACATGTTCATATCAACTGGTGTTGTCTAAGACTGCCCTACTCCCCTTTTCGTCCTCACGTCAACAGCCACCTGCCACATCCGTATATTATATCAAGTCAGCTATTTCAAGTGTCTATACCTAAATATTTATGTTAACACAATTATAGCTATACGTAGCGTACGGGCTTCGTGCCGCCATGGGCGTAGGGTTTCTTACACCGGAGACGATTAAAACTAATCTTAAACTAAAAATCTACCCTATTTATGCTATTTATGGTGAAATCATTAGTCACGCTTCAATGATCAGTTCAATCATCATTTTACAATTTATATGCTATCAAATGCATCCAACTGTCTATTATTGGTCACATTTCTAACTAATCTTAAATTATTAATATCTATTTCTATGATTGTTGTCAAAAGCATGTTGTGCAACACTAGACTTATCTGTTCTTCCATATTTTAGATGAGCCATATGCTCTTTAAATCTGGTGTTAATTGATTGTCCCGTTTATCCAACATATTTTCGATCACAATCATTACAACGAATTTCCTTTCATTTGGAATAATTTTATCCTTTGGATTGTCTAAGAGTTGTTGTAATTTATTACTCGACGAATGAATCGCTGTTATACCCACGTTTTTGAAGACCTTACTCAAACCACGAGTAAACCGAGATTCGTACGGGATGGATTCATATTTTGGAGTCTGTATCCTTTTGAAAGATCGTAGAATGATAGAATGGTCGTAGAATGACTTCACGGTAAACGGAACTAAATCTCTATCGTAATCTCTAACTAAAATTAGGTTAATATGTTCTGATATTTGGTTTCTAAAATCCTGTAAACGTCATTCTGTTTTTCCGAGCTTCAGTAAAGTGAAAATTCCAAATTTATCGAATATTTCAAATAAGGTTGCTTTATTTGCAAAACAAAAATGGCTGGATTTATAAATCAATTATACCTATGTACAGTAAACGGAGTATGCTTAAAATACAAGCATACGATCTTTATAAGAAGCTTACTTTTAAGTTAAATAATTTAGAATATGAGCAATGGTGCGATTTTCAGAAGAACATGTTTTTATCAATTAACGCGAAATTTACAAATAACGACAAAATCGCACTGTTCACGATTATATCAAACAAGCCGAACGGCAAAATCTCAGCCAAAAAACGAGTCAAATAACGAATTCCAAGCGAAAAACTCGGTTGCCCCGCTGAGATTCAGTGTTTTTGAAGTTTTTTGTTTATTACTATCGATAAACAATTAACGGCAAAATCGATCTCTTCACCATTAAACGAAACAAGGCGAACAGCAAAATCTGAGCCAAGAAACGATTCGAAAAAAATTTTTCTAAGCAGAAATCTCAGTTGCCCTGCCGAGATACCCGGATCTCGAAGTTTTTTGTTTATTACTATCAGTAAAAAATTAACGACAAAATCGCACTTTCTTCACGATAAAATGAAACAAGGCGAACGGCAAAATCAGAGCCAAAAAACCATTCGAAAAAAAATTTTCCAAGCAGAAAACTCGGTTGCCCTGCTGAGATCCCGTGATTTCGGGGTTTTTTGTTTATTATTATCAATAAATAATTAACGAGAAAATCGTATTCTTCACGATTAAATCAAACTAGGCGAACGGCAAAATCAGAGCCAAAAACTAGTCGAATAAAGACTTTTCCCAGCGAGAAACTCGGTTGTCCCATATAGTGCCCTATATTTCGAGGTTTTTTGTTTATTACTATCGATAAACAAATAATCGATAAACAAATAACGGCAAAATCGCTCTCTTCACGATTAAATGAAACAAGGCGAACGGCCAAATCTGAGCCAAAAAACGAGTAAAAAAACGGATTTTCCAAGTGAAAAAATCGGTTGCCCTGCTGAGAGTCCATGATTTTGAGGTTTTTTGTTTATTACTATCAGTAAACAATTAACGACAAAATCGCACTCTTCACGATTAAATGCAACAAGGCGACCGGTAAAATCTGAGCCAAAAAAACGAGTCGAAAAAAAATTTTCCAAGCAGAGAACTCGGTTGCCCTGATGAGATTCCGTAATTTCGAGGTTTTTTATTTAATATTATCTGTAAACAATTAGCGAAAGAATCGCACTATAGTTGCGTTTTCCGTTCCGTTTTTTCCGTTTATAAAACGAAGTCTACAACATTTTCCTTATAACCATTCGCCAGCGGCAAAAAAACGGCAAATTTTAAGCTAACTAATATGTAACTTCATATGAAGTTAGCAGGTTCTTACATAGGCCATAATATTACATAGGCCATAATATTACATAGGCCATTACATAACCTGCTAACTTCATATGAAGTTAGCAGGGCACCCGATATAAAAAAAAAGAGCGGCAAATTTATTTCTTTCACGATTAATTAACGGCAAACAAACGGCAAATTTTAAGCTAACTTAAATTTTTTTAAATTAATTTTTTATATCTGGCACCCGATATAAAAAAAATTAAAGAGCGGAAAATTTTTTTCTTTCACGATTAATTAACGGCTAAAAAACGGCAAATGTTTATGCCATAGCGATATCGATTTGCAAAAGTTGACCTGCTAACTTCATGTACATCTAGTAGAGCAATGCAATGCTTGATGTGTGAAGTGAATTTAGGTCACATAAAAAATTTGCGTTAATATTTTGAAATAAAAAAAAATTATTTGTTGTTTATATCAGTCGACTATGCAGTTAACTATGTTTCAGATTCTGTGTTTATAGTTATTTTGTACTAAGTATATTAAAATTGCTCTTTTCTGTCAGTTTGTACTTTAGTTTATGTGTACCCAATCATCCCAAATGTCTTACCCAAACCTCCCCACCGAAATGAATCAAGTGGACACAGTTCACGAGTTCACACTTTTTTAAATAAATATTGGAATTTGAAAGTATTTGGCTTGAAACTACATATATATGTTCTCTAATACCTACTTTATACAATGATATTTTTTGGTTTGAAAAACTATTAAATATATTTAAATTAATTATCTAATAAAAATTTACCCAAACATCCCGACTTTCCCCTATGTAATATTATGTAAGAACGTTCTTATATAGCCGAATATGGTCGTATATAAATAAAATGAGCCGCGCGTTTCATTTCCGATATAGAAAATACGATTAAAAGGACAGGGGCGTAGTAAATTATTTTTTGTAGGGTAAAATGGATGAAATATATTTTTTTAATTATAACGAACCACCAGGGAGTGTTGAAATATGGGACGTATCAATTCTCGCATAATTTAACGCTTCTGCAATTTTTTTAAGTTTTTTATATCCAAATTTCAGGAAAATCCCTGATAAACTTATTTTATCGCAGCAAGGTTGTGGGACGACAAACAGAAGAACAAAAACCCTTATCCTATATGTAAACGACCGCGCGGATCCAGTAACGACTTCAGATTCGATGCCGAAACCGGGTTACCGTTGACAAACTAAAATTTATAATTTTCCATTTTCACGACCCGTATCTTTAAACCGTTTCAGATATTGAGCCGACGTACTTTTCTGATTGTCCGTGTACTTATCCTCTACCTAAAAGTATAAGGCATAAGGGTCGAAGCGTCCGGCTGCGAAAATGCCCGTTAAACATGAAACGCGTAGGAAACTTTTCAAATCTGCAGAAGAACTGTGCAAATGTAACAATGTTTACAAATATTAATGTGACGTAACAGAAATGTTCTTTGTGAAACATTCTAATTTGTATGTTACATAAATGTTTCACTGAAACAACGCGGCGCAATAATTTTAATATTTCTCTCTTTTTATTAAACATAAATGACGCATGTATAAACAACAGACAAATATCTACGTTATTTTTGTTTTGTCATGCCATATTTTGTAATTCTTAAACTAGGTATCCATTTCCGTTGGTGACTTTGTTTTTCTATGAATACCGCTGTTAGAATGACTATTGGAAGAACTGCGATGAGAAGGCGCGTGAAACAAATTAACCAATCCGCGACGCGTCATAACAGATTCGTTTACAGTCGTCTGATGTCGCCAACAACGAGCGACAATTTAGTAGCGTTTAGCGTTGCATCATGGCGGACATGGAGAACTTGAACTTGTCGTTGTATCTACTTGCCGTTCTCCACGAATACGAATGTGCAGAAATTGTGTGTAAAAGTGAATAAATAATTTACTAAATTATATTATTCAAAAGAAACAGGCCATGTTACAAGTGGAAAATCACTCAAACTGTGCTTTGGTAAGTGGTAAGTACATATAATTATTGGTCAGTCATATTTTTCTAGCAACCATTATTCCTACAATATTATAATGCAACTATAAAATACAATAAATTTGTATTGGTAGCAGATACAGAAGATAATGGTGTGGATGTAAATTCGAAATTAAACAGTGGAGAAAGACAGAAAAAGTTCCGCTCTGTTCAAATACCAAATACCTATGCAGATTTTGATGAAATAAGAGGAGGTAATAACACCCCACCACCAACTCGCGGTTAAGATTATTCAGATGAAGTTGCAAAATATTCTGAAACAATTAAACCATCATATTTAAATAAAAAATGTATGATATCAACATGAAGTGGCATTCTGATTTAGACAATCCCAACTCCGTTATAGACGGTCTCAGGAGCAGAAACAATATCATCAAAAGTTGCAACATGTATAGTTTTTTATTTTAATTTCTGATTTATAGTCTAGTAATCCGCATACTTTTAGCAAGTGGATGATATGCAATAATAATGTTTTTACTGCTGCAATGGCTTACAAGTGCAAGTGACTTGGACAAGCGCAATGGACTTTTTGAATTTAATTTTATTACTCCTGACCAAAATAATGTTACCTCAAGTTTTTTTTATTTACTATGTTTTAGTGTATATAGTAGCCTTACTAGTACGTTTCTTTTATATTTTATACTTACCTGATATGCCAATTATCATTATAAAATTTTATTTCTTTTAGCTGTTTAATTTTATTCCATAACTATGTTTCAGTTCGTATTAACAATCTTAACAAATTGTGTAGCTTATTAGGCAGTGTATGGATTACATTATGAGTTGATTTTTATGTAGGTAAGAAGAAACTCCTAGCAAGATAATTCCTAATTGCTTAATTCACAAATTGTTTAGAGATGTTTTTAATATACCTAGGTAGTGTTTAGTAAAAGGATAAATTGCAACATATTGAAACAATAGTTTCGATTTCCGAAACATTTCCAAATGTATCATTTGAAAAGTTTTGAAGCATATTTGCATCAATGTTTCCTATGAGACTTTATGAAATGTCACACTGAAACATTTCTGAGGTAGGACATCTTTGGTTACATAAATGTTTCTGAAACTTTTCCGTTCACATACACGAAATGTTTCAAAATAAGAGTGAATAAGTACTTGTGAAACGTTTCAGAAACTAAAATATGTTTAGTGGGTAAAGGAGATAGGATTTTTTAAATGAAGTGGTGTAAAAATTCCCATAAAAAATGAATTTTCTAAAACTTATCTTACAAAACCGAAAACGGTAGGTACTACATACTTAAAATGAGGCATATTTTTTTCCGATATCAAAATGTTCATAGGAACACAGCAGTTAATTGCAGTTAATGGCAAAAATTATCGAAATAGACCTGTTTACCGTGTAAAAAGGCTTAGGAAAAAGCTATTTTCAAGGGCGGTAACCTGCAAAATATTGTATCGTAAACCTTAAAATTGACTGCAAATTAGTTATCTCGTGGAGCTTTAAAAAAATACAGAAGGAACGGCTGTCTTATAAGGCAAGGCAAAAACCTATAAATATGGTAGGTATATACCATACCTTTAAAGAGCTTACCTATATACCTATCTATTGTTATAATAGTTATAGGTAGGTATGCAAAAACCATCATATCAGAATTTTCATTTTCCTATAATGACTTTTCTTATAAGGTAAGTAATTCATCGCCTAGGTAGGTAGGTATATCAAATAGTTACATACTGCATACTGCTACTGAGTAAATACGTATCCAATTATCCACATTCTGGTATAATATAAACCAAATAAGTTAATAGGCATTCACTCACTTTAACTGGGGTATTTTTACACACATTAAAATGCATGGATGTGCATTATAAATATTATGACGAAGCGGTCCAGTGCTCCGCGCGTTCACAAGGACTGTCGGTCGGTAACTGCCTTTTGCAATGTTGAGAAATTGAATTGTTTGTGTATTCTCGGGGGTGGCTATTACAACGTTGCCATTGTTACGGCTTGAGCACAGAGGTTGAACCTATTCCACAGCACAGAATAGCCAAAAATATTATTGATAGTCATGTTACATGGATATAGTACGGAGAGGCAATAAGTGGGTGTCATACGTGGCTGGAGATACCACCTTATACTTTAAAGACTATAAGTACCTACTTTAGAAAATTTGAAATATTGCAATAAACCAAATACCAAATCAATAGTAAAATATTTATGTAGTAAATGCGCCAGTAGTCAACCATCTAAGAGGTTTCTCACTTTTCACGCTTTGTAATAAATATTTAAAATACACAAATTATAAAAAAAATTACAGATTTCGCAATCCTTCCAACTATCGGAGACATTGGAAATTATAACAAAATATATGAAACATAATAGGTATACCGATCCTTTTGAGTTGTTTCGAATACGTCAAATACTATGGTGCGCGTGCATGCTTGTGGCAATTTCCAGATTGGCTTTAGCATGCTGATGTTTATTAAGTGTTTATTAGTAATGTTTGGCGTACGATTGGGTCCCTAGCATTTTATAAATTTAGAATAACACGTTAGTTAATAATTTAATATAATATTGAGTATGAATACTCATAATTTGCCACAAGAATGCGCAGAACGTACTACGCACCGAGTTATTGTCTCATTCCATACAAGTTGTATTTATCTTACTCGCTTGTTCTAACAGGATAGGTCTATTAACTGTTTATTATACACACAAGGTTATATATAAATATAAACATCATTTTTTAGCATTTTATTATTGAAACACTTAAGTATTACTAATATAATATACATCTCAATTTACGAGTTAGGTATGTAGTAAGAAATAATAAACATAATTTTTAATTAACCAACTTATATTGGATTTGCAGTTAAACTTAAAAAAACAATCACAGATATTACATATTACGCAAGTGTCGCAGGCGTATTGAAAATACCAGACAAAACTGGTAAAATGTTCTCAAGTGAATTGATTAAAAATAAAACGCAGCTGTTACGATTTTTTTGTGCGTTTGACCCTGAAGGTCTTGTCGTTTTAAACAGGTTATCTTGCATGGGGTGGTCAAAAATTACAGTCTTATTTTTTTTGTTTTCGAATGAATGCTATACTTTAAAAAAGTTTTTGTTTGCCTAAAAATGGTGAAGACTTTGTCAAAAATTGTGTTGTGTACACAGGGTTGTTAAGAATTACAAAATCTTAAAATTTGAAAAGAGGAAACTTTGTGATTTTTGATCACCCCGTATAAAAACAATTGTGGCTAAATCATCATTAGTTTCTTATACGTGGTGATCAAAAAGTACAAACTTTACTCTTGCATTTTAAGATTTTGTAATTTTTGACCATCCCGTATAATAAACATAATTTTTGTCGACATTACTTTAAGCAAGCAAAAACTTTTTTAAAAAATAGCGTTTTCCTGAAAGCTAAACATTTTTTGAGATTTTGTACTGTGTGACGACCCCGTATAAAAAATATGATTTTTGTCGAAGAGTAAACTGTGATTTTTGATCACCCCATATAAAAACATAATTGTGGCAAAATCATCATAAGTTTCTTATACGTGGTGATCAAAAAGTACACACTTTACTCTTACCGAATTTTAAGATTTTGTAATTTTTGACCACCCCGTATAATAAACATAATTTTTGTCGACATTGCTTAGGCAAGCAAAAACTGGTATAAATAATAGCTTTTTCCGAAAACTAAAATTTTTTTGAGATTTTGTAATATGTGACCACCCCGTATAAAAATATGATTTTTGTCGACGTCATTACTATTTTTTGGGCAAGTAAAATTAACGGAATTACTACTTATACTGGAACAGTTTTGGATTTTATATATAGGATAACTTTATTTTTCAAAAAACTGTATAAAAATAAAATATATATAATATATGAATAGATAACACAAATCCCAGTTGTCAGCCTCAACAAATCTTATGTCAGCCAGGCCCTATAGACGGGGAAAATGAGAAGAAAAAACGCCCTGAGCTATCACTTTTTATGACACGCAGGTAGAGACCTCGGGTTTCTTGCATTCGATTCTAAAAACAATTTAGAAAAAGTTCGGGGGGTAACTAAGGGGGCTTGTCAAAAAATGCATTTTTGTATGCAAAAATGCATCAAAAACTGCATCAAATTTGCAGCCACATTTTACTTCATAAAAAAACTTTTTTAAAAGGGTGGAAGTTGTTCGTTTTTATTACACGGGGGATTTCGGGTTCGCTGGTCACGAATCCGACGTCAAAAAACATCCTGGGTGTACCTGGAGGTCTGTACACCCTCTTTCAACCTCGTCTCCAGGAATTCCCCCTCAAAAATGGCAATACTTCAAATATCTTATCCGGGGGTTTTTGGGTTCGCTGATCAGGAATCCGACGTCAAAAAACATCCTGGGTGTACCTGGGGTGTCGGTACACTCCCTATCAACCTCGTCTCCAGGAATTTCCCGTCAAGTGACGGCAAAAATTTGTTCAAATATCTTACCCGGGGGTTTTTGGGTTCGCTGATCACGAATCAGACGTCAAAAAACATACCGGTTTCGTAGAAACGTTTTTTAGATTCAAGTAACTAGACAAAAATTTATAGATTTAATTTCTTTTAAATTGTTAAAGAAAAGGTCACAGCGTTGTTATATATTTAAAGATTTCCCTTATCAATATATCACAATTTTTTTATTAATATAAACATCACAATATCACAATATCTTATTAATATATATATTTATTAATATATCACAATGTATTATAGACATGACATGTAGTTAACAGAGTTGAAATATTGTATGTAATCTTAAAAGTTAAAATACAAATTGGGTCCTACTGTAAATATATGAAGATTTTAAGAAATATTACAAAAATGTACAGATCCAAAATTGATGTATTAAACATAAAATTATATGAAAATTTTGCTGATTATTTATTTAACTTGTGGGGGTGTGCACACCCCCAGGTATACCCAGGAAGATTTTTGATGCCGGATTCGTGATCAGCGAATCCAAAAACCCCCGAGTAGGTTATTTGAACTAATTTCTGTCATCGCTTGACGAGGAATTCCCGAAGACGAGGTTGATTAGGGGGTGTAGTGACCCCCAGGTACACCCAGGATGTTTTCTGACATCGGATTCGTGATCAACGAACCCAAAAACCCCCAGGTAAGATATTTGAACCAAATTTTGCCATCACTTAAGGGGGAATTCCTGTAGACGAGGTTGATAGAGGGTGTACCGACCCCCAGGTACACCCAGTATGTTTTTTGACGTCAGATTCGTGATCAGCGTACCCGAAAACCTCCCGAGTAATAAAAATGAACAACTTTGCACCCTTTTAACAAAGTTTTTTTATGAAGTAAAATGTGGCTGAAAATTTGATGCAGTTTTTGATGCATTTTTGCATACAAAAATGCGTTTTTTGACAAGCCCCCTTAGTTATCCCCCGAACTTTTTTCTAAATTGTTTTTAGAATCGAATGCAAAAAACCCGAGGTCTCTACCTGCGTGTCATAAAAAGTGATAGCTTTTTTCACTAATTATCCCCGTCTACTACCCAGAAGTCAGCAAAGGATAAATGATTAAACATACCTACATTTAAAAACATATGTATTTGATAAGTCGTTAATGTTGTATAATAGATGAAACAAAGTAGGTGATATTAATCTTTTACACAAAAGTTACATAAAAAAAATGAAAATTTGCATCCCTGAAATTGCGTGCATTTTAAGTGATACCATTTAGGGCACCCATCGCAACCGATATTCTGAAGTTCATTGTCTTCGGTATCACTGTCTAGAATTAAATCGCAATTAGCACAATGCTCTTTTATTCTGGAAGACGAGGGAACAACGCCCATCGGATTTTCAATTTTTTAGCTTTTGCTTCGTAAACATGACCGTATTTTCACCTCATCATCGCTGTCTGACTCACTGTCGTTTGATTTTTATGTACTTGACATTTTTTCTGCCTCTTCTTAGGAACAGTCTCTTTTTTTGCCCTTTCTTCTTTTCTCTTCAATTTTTCATTTTCAGCTTTCTCTTTTATTTCCAATTTTTGCTGGAGGGCCTTTCTATACTCCAGTGCCGAAATAGCCGCAGGAAGAGGATCTTTGCGTTGTCGTTTCTGAGTTGATGTCAACGGAGTGGGATAAAATACTTCGAAAATGGGATTACTTCGAAAATGGCCATTTCCACCTTGTAACAATGGTATTGTAATGTCTTGTAATATTGTAACTTTTTTCGGAACTGTTTCATTTGTGTCTACGGTTTCATCCTTATTTTCTTTATTAGGATCACTGGTTTCGGATATATTTATCAAAATCTCGTCTCTCTTTTTACTATTAGTTTCAGTTAATAAAATTACTTCTTTATGTGTGTCTTTTCCGTTTTTTATCGGAATTATTTTATTATTGTTATCATTTGATTTACTCTCATTTTTCAAAATATCAGTATCTGCTGTTTCTTTTATTATTGTATAGTTATCGAAGTTTGTTTATATTCTCTCTCATCTTTTGTGTCGATATGCTTTATCAATATTTCTTCTTCACAGCTTTAATTGACTTCCGTGCATTTTGTTGAAATAGTTAGTACTTTCAAATCAGTTTTTCCTCGTTTTTCTAATCTAATCTCTGTTCATTTAGTTGCTGTTTCTCATTTGGTTCAAAGTCAATAACACTCGGAGTAGTTTCCACAAACACCAAAACACTTTCACTTCGATCGACGCGCATTTCGCCAACCAGGTTGGCATCATCCGGAGACGATTAAAACTAATCTTAAACTACCATATTTATACTATTTTCATGGTGACGTCACTAATGATATCACCGTGAAATTTACGCGTAACTAATCACGCTTCGATGATCGGTTGCTAAGCAACGCGTAAATCGGGCTATACGATCCCTTGTCGCTATTCATACTACTTTTACATTTTACAATTTGTATGCTCTCAAATGCATCCAACTGTCTATTATTGATCACATTTCTAACTAATCTTAAATTACTAATATATATTCTATGATTATTGTCCAAGGCATGTTGTGCCAACACTAGACTTATCTGTTCTTTCATATTTTAGATGAGCCATTATACTCTTTAAATCTGGTGTTAATTGATCGTCTCGTTTGTCCAACATATTTTCGATCACAATCATTACAACTAATTTCGTAAATCCCAGACCTTTCATTTGGAACAATTTTATCCTTTGGATTGCCTAAAAGTTGTTGTAATTTATTACTCGACGAATGAATCGCTGTTATACCCACGTTTTTGAAGACTTTATTCAAACCACGAGCAAACCGGGGTTCGTACGGGATGGATACATATTTTGGAGTCTCTATATCCTTTTGAAAGGACGTAGAATTACGAAGTGTGTCCTTAATTTACGCTTCCTGATTAGTTTTATATATTATTAATACTTTTTCTTTTTCAAACCTCTCATTACTGAGAGGGAAACTTAGTAAACGATGGACAAGAAAATTAAAACTTGCCATTTTATGTTGATAGCAGTGGTGAAAGTCATTAGGGATATATCTGACCGTACTGGTATCTTTTCTATATATTATATCAAAATCTAACCTATTGTCACTATTTTTAATTACTAATACATCTAAAAGTGGAAGTTTTCCATTATTTCCTAGTTCATATGTAAACTTTACAGAAGTGAAACGACTATTTAATTTGGAAATGAAGTTTTCTACATCCGCAGTCTTAGTGTCAAACACGGCAAAAATGTCATCCACATACCTCAGCCAAATCCTAGGAAAATACTCGAATTCTTCTTTTGTTTCAAATAGACTCATGAAGACATCAGCAATGCAAGGCGATAAACAGAACCCATTGCGGTTCCTTCATGTTATTCATAGAACTTGGCATTGAAACAGAAGCAATTTTGTTTCATACAATGTTGTAAGGTTTATATATTCTTCTATTACTTCTTTTCTATAGTTGTTTAATTCGAGTAAATCCTCAAGATAGTCCAAGGTTTGTGGAATTGGTACACTCGGAAATAATGAACAAACATCAAAGGAAATCAAAATTTCACCCTCTTGCAATTGAATATTCTTGACTTTATCAATGAAATCATTCGAATTTTTAACTGAAAAACTAGGCTGTGCAATGGGCAAACTTTCAAATTCCTTTAGTCAATCATTCTGATAAGTGGTAAGTCGGAGATCCAATAGACGATACTCTTCCGACCGACTTCCCTGGCTTATGAATTTTTGGTAGACAATACAGGTACAGTACAGGTACAATCTAGGTACAGTAGGGTTAGATACACGTAACCTATTCTTAACAAGTGGAGTTGTATCATGTAACAAGGTTGTTACATGATTTGAGGACATTTTTTTATTTCAGTGGTCATTCTTGGTAAAGGGTTTCTAGTAAGTTCTTTATAAGGACCATTACTAATTAGGTTGTTTACCCGTTCATAATAGTCCTCTTTATCTAAAATAACAACCTTATTACCTTTATCTGCTTTTAAATAAAAACAGTCTTTCTCGCGCAATCTTTTGCTAATCTTTCTAGGATTCTTTGAGCATGACTTTCTATTGTCTACGTTTTTCATTATATTTTTAGAAATTTGGTTCCTGCAAGCCACTCTGACGAGACCCTTGGTTGAATCAGGCAGATATTGAATTGAATTTTCAATCCCTGCCACGACATCATCCAAAATCTCATCAGAAGGGGCTACAGCAAAGTTTAAACCCTTGTTTAGAAGGTCAAATTCTTCTTTATCAAAAGAGCGTGACGATCACCAGCGACCATGAAACCAGCGAACATTAACAAAATCCAACTAATTATGACTGTTTATCTCACTTTATGAGTATATCGGTAACACACAAACTTTTGGACTGATCGGGTAACCACACTGTTATTAGTTTTTACTGATAGTACACGCACTGCTCCATCAGCCCCTGGGTGAGCCTCTACAATGCGCCCGAACCGCCAACATAGGTGGGGAGGATAGCTGTCCTCCTTCAGTAGAACCAATCGATCTATTTTGACGTTCTCAGCTGGAACCTGCCACTTATTCCTCCGTTGCAAAGAGGATAGATATTCGTGAGACAATCTCCTCCAGAAATTTTGGATGATCTTTTGCAACAACTGGTATCTGGTACTGGAGTTAATCGATTTTTGGGTACTTCCTCCACTTCTGCTTCGGGGAGAGAGGTAAGGGGAGACCCAATTAGAAAATGACCAGGGGTCAAAGGACTATATCGGTGGGGTCAGAGGATAACTCGGTTATAGGACATGAATTTAAAACTGCCTCTATTTGAGAAGAAACGGTATCAAGCTCTTCAAAGCTTAGATGATTATTTCCCACTATTCTAACCGCGTGAAAGTTAGCTAACTTAATAGCGCTCTCCCATATTCCACCGTGATGTGGAGATTTAGCAGGAATAAATAGCCATTCTATTTTATTCTCTTCACAAAATTGAGTAATCGAGTTATCGCCTTGCAAATTAGAGTAAAAATTATTTAAGTAATTACTGAAATCTAAATAATTAGTTGCGTTATCAGAATATTTACGCTTACATAAACCCCTACGCGCTACAAATCGCTTAATAGTGTTTAGGAAAGATTCAGCAGACAAATCTCCTACAGCGTCTATATGAATCGCTTTCGTAGAGAAACATAAAAATACACATATATGCTTTTATAATAGCTCTGTTTCTTAATTTGCCATCTTTAATATAAAATGGACCTGCAAAATCAGTCCCAATAACACAAAAAGGACGATTTGGACTGACTCTGTCAGGAGGCAAATCACCCATCTTTTGACTGGCGAGAGTAGGTTTGTTTCTGTAACACAGCATGCATTTAGATAACACGCTTTTCACTGCCCTTTTTCCATTTATTGGCCAAAATTTTTGTCTAATAGAACATAAAAGAGTTTGTGGACCAGCATGTAGCTGCCTAAAATGTTCCCGCTGTATGATCAAATTTGTTAAATGAGATTTATAAGGCAAGATAATTTGATACTTTTGATCGAAAGAAATTGGTGATCTTCGTAAATGACCCCCTACTCTTAGAAGTCCGTCTGTACCAATAAAAGGATCTAATGCCTTGATTTTACTTCTCCGATTTACTGATTTATTTTTTAACGAGTTACGAGTTTCTAACTCGAACTCATGATCTTGAACTATTCTAATTAAATATTTTAGAGCATCATCCAATTCAGCAATAGATAATTTTCCGATTAGTCGTGATTCCGTATTCGATCGACAATTATTTGAAAATCTCAAACACCACGCTACAACATGTAACAATTTAGTCAGAGTGGAATATTTATCAATAAGTGAAAACCCTTCACCTTGACCTACCAGTGCCATAGGGTTAATTTTCTTACGCTCCGGTGTTTCTTGGTTTACGTTAAAATTTTCTAAATTTAATGAATACCCTTTGAGAAACGTAGGTCCATGCCACCAAAGATCCATTTTTAACAATCCAGAAGGATTTATTCCCCTAGATACTAAATCGGCAGGATTTTGTTCAGAAACTACGTGAAGCCAGTTTTGTATAGAACTTAAATCCTGAATCTCGCTCACTCGATTCGCCACATACGACTTCCAAACATGAGGTTCCTCTGCTAACCAACAAAGTACAATTGTTGAATCACACCAATAAAAAGTCGGTATTTCAGTGTCTAGTGATTCAGACACCTTCTTAATTAATCGTGTTAAGAGAAGCGCTCCGCATAATTCTAGTCGCGGTAACGATATAGTTTTTAAAGGAGCTACCCTTGATTTTGACCAAAGTAAGTTTACCTCAACCGAATTATTACTATCGATACTGCGTACATATATGCATGCACCGTTAGCTTTCTCCGAAGCATCTAACCTGTCTTGGAATTTTTAGGTTAAGTAAACTCTTTAACTCGCTTTAAAAGTTGCGCCATACTTGTAATAGTTCAGTTGGTACCTTATCATCCCAACTAATTTCCATTTGCCACAATTTTTATATTATGATTTTAGCTCGCGTAATAATTGGCCCTATATTAAACCAAGAGGAACAAAAATTCTCGCGATAGAAGATAATATGACACGCTTTAAAATCCTTGAATTATTTAAACTTTCATTATCTTTTCAATCTGATATTCGAATTCATCGTTTTTTGCATTCCAGAAAATATCCAATGTTTTGGATACATCACTATCTGTTATAACGTGACCTTGTAGTCTGGAATTTTCCAAAGATATATTTTACAAGACAGCTCGTTCATTTGAATTCCACTTCCGTAAAATGAAACCGTATTCTGCTAATGATTCGTAAATAGTTCGTGCTAAATCGCTTACTTGCTTTACCGTATCTCCACCTGTTATGAGATCGTCCATATAAAAATCATGTTCGATAAATGACGCCTCCTCTGGTGATTTATTTATAATATCTAAAGCTATTTGTTTCAAACAACGTATCGCTAAGAACGAAGCAGGTCTAGTGCCATATCTAAGCGTGTTTAAGCCTGTTTAGTCTGTAATGCCCTAAGCAGTGGCGGCTCGTGACTAATGCATCACGTAGGGCAGACAAATTTAATATTGATATTAAATTTGGTCCGCGAAGCATTAATGGCGCCGCAGACGAAAATTTTTCAAACTTTCAGGTCCCGCGTTTTCCTGGCACTTCAGAATTTCAATGAAAAATCCATTTACAAAAAATTACAGGGTTTCACAAAAATAATTTTTGGAAAAAGTAGCAAACTTTTTTGAAATAATATTTATTCACGAATTACTGATGGTATAAATAAATTGAAATAAACAAAATATATTTTATTAGATTTATAAATATTTTTTATAAACCAATAGGTATTTTGTTTGTCGAATTTACCATCAATGATTCAACGAATTTTAATTTTCCTTGCCGTATTTCGATTTTTTTATTTAACTCTAGTTTGTCAATTTACTTTTGGAATTTTAAAACAATAAACTTTTTCTTGAACTTTTGATATGAGTAGTTTGTGTGTTTGAAAGAAAAAGAACAGCTCGTAGGTATATCAGAACGTTCCAAAAATAAACAGTTCAGCAAGAACCAACGGGAAGTTCAGAGTTCAGAAAAAAATCACTTCGGATACAACTACATTAATACTTTCAATTAAATATTTTTTAATGGTTTTCGACAAACCACTAAAAACAGTAGATTCATCCAAAAATTCTTTGAATTTATTATCATATTTGGAAAGTAGACTTGCAAGCTGGCTGGGAATAAATGCTTTATCATCAAAATCTAAACAGCAAATTACAACGCAAAAAATTACAAAATACGAATATTACGAATAGGATAAGAAATATTTAAATATGTAAGGTAAGTAGGTACCTAATCTAATCACGTCAATCACGAACGACAAGACGAAAAGCCGAAAAATCGAAGGAAAAACTAAATCCACATACCTACTCTACCCGGTAATGTATCTTATATCTGCACAATACAACTGTAATCTAAACTCGAAACTGAAAACAGAAAACAGTAAAATCTGAATCCTTAATCATATGACTTTGTAACACCAATCACTAACTATGGGCTGAAGCTGAAGGGCGCGAATCGTGGACGTTACATCACTCAAACCGCGCCGATGGGCAAGCCCGTAGCATAATATACAAAGTAATGCACGAAACAGGTGCGCCTGCACTGAATTCCCCTTTAAGTCGGTTTAAGAAGTCTATTTTAATTAAAAATCAAAAAATATATTTCCCACTACTTGATTGATGGGGTATCGTTACTTATTAGCTTTATTACTTGTTAGATTTTAGATTAGAGATTAGCTATTACTAGATACATAATTAAATAAAAATCATAGCTGAAAAGCTAAAGAATGAAGGGCGATTTTATTTTCGTAGGTATATCGATATGCAAAATAATTAGTTTCCTACACGCCTAACCTATTATAGGTAGGTTATAATAAATACTTGATTAATTGATTTTTAATAAATATTAAATACCGTGATTCTAATACTAGATCAAATTTTAAATCCCGTACAATTTAGTGGTAATTATAATAATAAAGTTTTTATTATTATAATTACGTATCACTTCAATTGGACGGATTTAAAATTTCGTCTAGAACCGAGGTATTTAATATTTATTATTAAGTTTTAAGACAAAAATTATTAGTTCAGCAAATAGTTACTTTGCCGCTTCAGAAAAGTGACGGTCGACCGGCGCAGGTCACCCTACGGGCAAGCCCATCTCAGACTGTCTCAGGCTGGATACAACCTAGGCATACGTTTACAGTTTCGCTCGCACAATCGTCGCCGCGTATACCTCGAACGTATATCGCGAATTAATACAGGCCTGCTTGTCATCTACGGGCTGGCCCATAGCGATGATTAGCAGGTCTCCCTCGCGCTATGGGCAAACAGATCGTACCTATTACTAATTTATTTCGGGTGCGTAACGCGCAAAATTTAAATCGGAATGTGATTACTGATTAATAATATACTTTTTACTTTTTATTCATAATCTTACTCAAGACTTTTAAAAATCTGTTTTGCTATTGTGTTAAAACATATTGAACATTCTACATGATAATTGAAACATTTCTTTGATTATTTTTTTTCATTTTATATTTATACCTTAAATTCTACCCACCGAGGAGCCGCCACTGGACCTAAGTTATGATTTTCATCTTCTCTCCATACGATTCTTTGCAAATCTCGCTGACGTTCAGTAACATTTACCATTCTATACATCTTAGCTAGGGGAAGGTCGGGTAAGATGGCGAAGAGGATAAGATGACGAACGGCTAGCAGTTTCTCCAAACGAATTAATTTAAGTTTTCTGTATGGTGCTGCCATCTCGTCAAGAGTAGGGGATTTTAGTTTGGAACGCAAGCTCTGCGGAACCGTTTGTTGACCCAGTGCACATGAGTGATTCCCGCAGGCGTGTTATAACTTAATCGTCTTGTCGAATAAGGTTTTTTTTTAAGTATTGAAGGTATGTTAGCACAATCAAACGTCAGATTGTGCTAAGTTGATCTTAAGTAAAAATTGCATGGTATAGAAAATGGATAGGCATCGCGAAGTGTCCTTAATAGCCCACGGATTGCTGCTTTGTTTACAAAACGCATTCGAAGTAACGCGTATATTATCTGGGCATTATTTGGCAGCTCTGCTGCATGCTAGTTTCAGTAAAACTAATTCCATTTTCACTTGTACGTCTTTTCTATCGTGTAGTAGTTATCTACTTATGAAGGAGCGTTCAAGGTCACAACTCTAGGTGCTCTATGCGAACGCTATGATATGATAGGCATCGCGAAGTGTCCTCAATAGCCCACGGATTGCTGCTTTGTTTACAAAACGCAATCGAATTTTCGTGTATATCATCTGGGCATTATTAGGCAGCTCTGCTGCATGCTAATTGTAGTAAAACTTAGTCCGTTCTCTATTGTACGTCTTTTATATCGTGTAGGAGATATCTACTTATCAAGGAGCGTACAAGGTCACAACTCTAGGTGCTCTATGCGAACGCTAAGATATGATAGTTACATTGGCATGGTATAGAACATGGATACACATCGTGAAGTGCGGTATATAGCCCGCGGATTGCTACTTTGCGTACAAAACGCGTTCGAATTAACGTGTATATTATTTGGGCACTTTTTGAAAGCTCTGCTGCATACTAATTGCAGTAAAACTTAGACCGTTTTCTCTTGAACGTCTTTTCTATCGTGTAGGAGTTATCTACTTATGAAGGAATATTCAAGGTCACAACTTTAGGTGCTGTATGAGAACGCTAAGATATGATAGTTACATTGGCCTGGTATAGAACATGGATAGACATCGCGAAGTGCCTTATATTGCCCGCGGATTGCTACTTTGCGTACAAAACGCGTTCGAATTAACGTATATATTATTTGGGCTCTTTTTGAAAGCTCTGCTGCATAGGAATTGTAGTGAAACTTACACCGTTTTCTCTTGAACGTCTTCTCTATCGTGTAGGAGTTTTCTACTTATGAAGGAGCGTTCAAGGTCACAACTCTAGGCGCTGTATGCGAATACTAAGATATGGTAGTTACAATGGCATGGTATAGAAAATGGATAGGCATCGCGAAGTGTCCTTAATAGCCCACGGATTGCTGCTTTGCGTACAAAACGCTTTCGAATTAACGTGTATATTATTTGGGCACTTTTTGAATGCTCTCCTGCATACTAATTGCAGTAAAACTTTGACCGTTTTCTCTTGAACGTCTTTTCGATCGTGTAGGAGTTTTCTACTTATGAAGGAGCATTCCATTTTCACTTGTACGTCTTTTCTATCGTGTAGCAGTAATCTACGAATGAAGGAGCGTTCAAGTTCACAGCTCTTTGTGCGCTATGCGAACCCTAAGATATGATAGTAACATTGACATGGTGTTGAACATGGATGGACATCGCGAAGTGTCCTCAATATCCCACGGATTGCTGCTTTGTTTACAAAACGCATTCGAATTTTCGTGTATATCATCTGGGCACTATTTGGCAGCGCTGCTGCATGCTAGTTTCAGTAAAACTAATTCCATTTTCACTTGTACGTCTTTTTTATCGTGTAGTAGTTATCTACTTATGACGGAGCGTTCAAGGTCACAACTCTAGGTGCTCTATGCGAACGCTATGATATGATAGTTACATTGGCATGGTATAGAACATGGATAAACATCGCGAAGTGCCTTATATAGACCGCGGATTGCTTCTTTGCGTACAAAACGCGTTCGAATTGACGTGTATATTATTTGGGCACTTTTTTAAAGCTCTGCTGCATACTAATTGTAGTAAAACTTAGACCGTTTTCTCTTGAACGTATTTTCTATCGTGTAGGAGTTATCTACTTATGAAGGAGCGTTCAAGGTCACAGCTCTAATTGCTCTATGCGAACCCGAAGATATGATAGTAACATTGACATAAAATAGAACATGGATGGACATCGAGAAGTGCCTTATATAACCCGCGGATTGCTACTTTGCGTACAAAACGCGTTCGAATTAACGTATATATTATTTGGGCTCTCTTTTAAAGCTCTGCTGCATACTAATTGTAGTAAAACTTAGACCGTTTACTCTTGAACGTCTTTTCTATCGTGTAGGAGTTATCTACTAATGAAGGACCGTTCAAGGTCACAACTCTAGGCGCTGTATGCGAACACTAAGATATGGTAGTTACAATGGCATGGAATAGAAAATGGATAGGCATCGCGAAGTGTCCTTAATAGCCCACGGATTGCTGCTTTGTTTACAAAACGCATTAGAATTAACGCGTATATTATCTGGGCATTATTTGGCAGCTCTGCTGCATGCTAATTGCAGTAAAACTAAATCCATTTTCACTTGTACGTTTTTTCTATCGTGTAGTAGTTATCTACTTATGAAGGAGCTTTCAAGGTCACAACTCTAGGTCCTCTATGCGAACGCTAAGATATGATAGTTACATTGGCATGGTATAGAACATGGATAGACATCGCGAAGTGCCTTATATAGACCGCGGATTGCTACTTTGCGTACAAAACGCATTCGAATTGACCTGTATATTATTTGGGCACTTTTTGAAAGCTCTGCTGCATACTAATTGTAGTAAAACTTAGACCGTTTTTTCTTGAACGTCTTTTCTATCGTGTGGGAGTTATCTACTTATGAAGGAGCGTTCAAGGTCACAACTCAAGGTGCTGTATGCGAACGCTAAGATATGGTAGTTACAATGGCATGGTATTGAAAATGGATAGGCATCGCGAAGTGTCCTTAATAGCCCACGGATTACTGCTTTGTTTACAAAACGCGTTCGAATTGTCGTGTATATTATTTGGGCACTTTTTGAAAGCTCTGCTGCATACTAATTGTAGTAAAACTAAGACCGTTTTCCCTTGAACGTCTTTTCTGTCGTGTAGGAGTTATCTACTTATGAAGGAGCGTGCAAGGTCACAATTCTAGGTGCTGAATGCGAACGCTAAGATATGGTAGTTACAATGGCATGGTATAGAACATGGATAGACATCGTGAAATGCCTTATATAGCCCGCGGATTGCTACATTGCGTACAAAACGCGTTCGAATTAACGTGTATATTATATGGGCACTTTTTGAAAGCACTGCTGCATACTAATTGCAGTAAAACTTAGACCGTTTTTTCTTGAACGTCTTTTCTATCGTGTAGGAGTTTTCTACTTATGAAGGAGCGTTCAAGGTCACAACTCTAGGCGCTGTATGCGAACACTAAGATATGGTAGTTACAATGGCATGGTATAGAAAATGGATAGGCATCGCGAAGTGTCCTTAATAGCCCACGGATTGCTGCTTTATTTACAAAACGTATTCGAATTAACGCGTATATTATCTGGGCATTATTTGGCAGCTCTACTGCATGCTAATTGCAGTAAAACTAAATCCATTTTCACTTGTACGTCTTTTCTATCGTGTAGCAGTGATCTACGAATGAAGGAGCGTTCAAGGTCACAGCTCTTTGTGCTCTTTGCGAACCCTAAGATATGGTAGTAACATTGACATAATGTAGAACATGGAAAGGCATCGCGAAGTGTCCTCAATAGCCCACGGATTGCTGCTTTGTTTACAAAACGCACTCGAATTTTCGTGTATATCATCTGGGCATTATTAGGCAGCGCTGCTGCATGCTAATTGCAGTAAAACTTAGACCGTTTTCTCTTGAAAGTCTTTTCTATCGTGTAGGAGTTATCTACTTATGAAGGAGCGTTCAAGGTCACAACTCTAGGTGCTCTATGCGAACGCTAAGATATGATAGTTACAATGGCATGGTATAGAAAATGGATAGGCATCGCGTAGTGTCATTAATAGCCCACAGATTGCTGCTTTGTTTACATAACGTACTCGAATTAACATATATATTATCTGGGCATTATTTGGCAGCTCTGCTGCATGCTAATTGCAGTAAAACTAAATCCATTTTCACTTGTACGTCTTTTCTATGGTGTAGTAGTTATCTACTTATGAAGGAGCGTTCAAGGTCACAACACTAGGTGCTCTATGCGAACGGTAAGATATGATAGTTACAATGGCATGATATAGAAAATGGATAGTCAACTCGTAGTGTCCTTAATAGCCCACAGATTGCTGCTTTGTTTACATAACGTATTCGAATTAACGTGTATATTATCTGGGCATTATTTGGCAGCTCTGCTGCATGCTAATTGCAGTAAAACTAAATCCATTTTCACTTGTACGTCTTTTCTATCGTGTAGCAGTAATCTACTAATGAAGGTCACAGGTGATGGTCACAGCTCTTTGTGCTCTATGCGAGCCCTAAGATATGATAGTAACATTGACATAGTGTAGAACATGGAGAGGCATCGCGAAGTGTCCTCAATAGCCCACGGATTGCTGCTCTGTTTACAAAACGCATTCGAATTTTCGTGTATATCATCTGGGCATTATTAGGCAGCGCTGCTGCATGCTAATTGCAGTAAAACTAAGACCGTTTTCTCTTGAACGCCTTTTCTATCGTGTAGGACTTATCTACTTATGAAGGAGCGTTCAAGGTCACAACTCTAGGCGCTGTATGCGAACACTAAGATATGGTAGTTACAATGGCATGGTATAGAAAATGGATAGGCATCGCGAAGTGTCCTTAATAGCCCACGGATTGCTGCTTTGTTTACAAAACGCATTCGAATTAACGCGTATATTATCTGGGCATTACTTGGCAGCTCTGCTGCATGCTAATTGCAGTTAAACTAAATCCATTTTCACTTGTACGTCTTTTCTATCGTGTAGTAGTTATCTACTTATGAAGGAGCTTTCAAGGTCACAACTCTAGGTGCTCTATGCGAACGCCAAGATATGATAGTTACATTGGCATGGTATAGAACATGGATAGACAGCGCGAAGTGCCTTATATAGACCGCGGATTGCTACTTTGCGTACATAACGCGTTCGAATTGACCTGTATATTATTTGGGCACTTTTTGAAAGCTCTGCTGCATACTAATTGCAGTAAAACTTAGACCGTTTTCTCTTGAACGTCTTTTCTACGGTGTAGGAGTTTTCTACTTATGAAGGAGCGTTCAAGGTCACATCTCTATTTGCTGTATGCGAACGCTAAGATATGGTAGTTACAATGGCATGATATAGAAAATGGATAGACATCGCGAAGTGCCTTATATAGCCCGCGGATTGATACTTTTCGTACAAAACGCGTTCGAATTAACGTGTATATTATTTGGGCACTTTTTGAAAGCTCTGCTGCATACTAATTGCAGTAAAACTTAGACCGTTTTCTCTTGAACGTCTTTTCTACCGTGTAGGACTTATCTACTTATGAAGGAGCGTTCAAGGCCACAACTCTAGGCGCTGTATGCGAACACTAAGATATGGTAGTTACAATGGCATGGTATAGAAAATGGATAGGCATCGCGAAGTGTCCTTAATAGCCCATGGATTGCTGATTTGTTTACAAAACGCATTCGAATTAACGCGTATATTATCTGGGCATTACTTGGCAGCTCTGCTGCATGCTAATTGCAGTTAAACTAAATCCATTTTCACTTGTACGTCTTTTCTATCGTGTAGTAGTTATCTACTTATGAAGGAGCTTTCAAGGTCACAACTCTAGGTGCTCTATGCGAACCCTAAGATATGATAGTAACATTGACATGGTGTAGAACATGGATAGGCATCGCGAAGTGTCCTCAATAGCCCACGGATTGCTGCTTTATTTACAAAACGCATTCGAATTTTCGTGTATATCATCTGGGCATTATTAGGCAGCTCTGCTACATGTTATTTGCAGTAAAACTTAGTCCGTTTTCTCTTGAACGCCTTTTCTATCGTGTAGGAGTTATCTACTTAGGAGTTTATGCTATGAGCTATGTAGGAGTTATATATGAAGGAGCTTTCAAGGTCACAACTCTAGGTGCTCTATGCGAACGCCAAGATATGATAGATACATTGGCATGGTATAGAACATGGATAGACAGCGCGAAGTGCCTTATATAGACCGCGGATTGCTACTTTGGGTACAAAACGCGTTCGAATTGACCTGTATATTATTTGGGCACTTTTTGAAAGCTCTGCTGCATACTAATTGCAGTAAAACTTAGACCGTTTTCTCTTGAATGTCTTTTCTACCGTGTAGGAGTTTTCTACTTATGAAGGAGCGTTCAAGGTCACATCTCTATTTGCTGTTTGCGAACGCTAAGATATGGTAGTTACAATGGCATGATATAGAAAATGGATAGACATCGCGAAGTGCCTTATATAGCCCGCGGATTGATACTTTGCGTACAAAACGCGTTCGAATTAACGTGTATATTATTTGGGCACTTTTTGAAAGCTCTGCTGCATACTAATTGCAGTAAAACTTAGACCGTTTTCTCTTGAACGTCTTTTCTACCGTGTAGGAGTTAACTACTTATGAAGGAACGCTCACGGTCACAACTCTAGGTGCTGTATGCGAACACAAAGATATGGTACTTACAATGGCATGGTATAGAAAATGGATAGGCATCGCGAAGTGTACTTAATAGCCCACGGATTACTGCCTTGTTTACAAAACGCATTCGAATTAACGCGTATATTATCTGGGCATTATTTGGCAGCTCTGCTGAATGCTAATTGCAGTAAAACTAAATCCATGTTCACTTGTACGTCTTTTCTATGGTGTAGAAGTTATCTACTTATGAAGGAGCGTTCAAGGTCACAACTCTAGGTGCTCTATGCGAACGCTAAGATATGATAGTTACAATGGCATGGTATAGAAAATGGATAGGCATCGCGTAGTGTCCTTAATAGCCCACAGATTGCTGCTTTGTTTACATAACGTGTTCGAATTAACGTGTATTTGATCTGGGCATTATTTGGCAGCTCTGCTGCATGCTAATTGCAGTAAAACTAAATCCATTTTCACTTGTACGTCTTTTCTATCATGTAGCAGTAATCTACGAATGAAGGAGCGTTCAAGGCCACAGCTCTTTGTGCTCTATGCGAACCCTAAGATATGATAGTAACATTGACATAGTGTAGAACATGGAAAGGCATAGCGAAGTGTCCTCAATAGCCCACGGATTGCTGCTTTGTTTACAAAACGCATTCGAATTTTCGTGTATATCATCTGGGCATTATTAGGCAGCGCTGCTGCATGCTAATTGCAGTAAAACTTAGACCGTTTTCTCTTGAACGTCTTTTCTATCGTGTAGTAGTTATCTACTTATGAAGGAGCGTTCAAGGTCACAACTCTAGGTGCTGTATGCGAACGCTGAGATATGATAGTTACATTGGCAGGGTATAGAACATGGATAGACATCGCGAAGTGCCTTATATTGCCCGCGGATTGTTACTTTGCGTACAAAACGCGTTCGAATTAACGTGTATATTATTTGGGCACATTTTGAAAGCTCTGCTGCATACTAATTGCAGTAAAACTTAGACCGTTTTCTCTTAAACGTCTTTTCTATCGTGTAGGAGTTATCTACTTATGAAGGAGCGTTTAAGGTCACAACTCCAGGTGCTCTATGCGAACGCTAAGATATGATAGTTACATTGGCATGGTATAGAACATGGATAGACATCGCGAAGTGCCTTATATAGCCCGCGGAATGCTACTTTGCGTACAAAACGCGTTCGAATTGACCTGTATATTATTTGGGCACTTTTTGAAAGCTCTGCTGCATACTAATTGTAGTAAAACTTAGACCGTTTTCCCTTGAACGTCTTTCCTATCGTGTAGGAGTTATGTACTTATGAAGGAGCGTTCAAGGTCACAACTCTAGGTGCTATATGCGAACGCTAAGATGTGGTAGTTACAATGGCATGGTATGGAACATGGATAGACATCGCGAAATGCCTTATATAGCCCGCGGATTGCTACTTTGCGTACAAAACGCGTTCTAATTAACGTGTATATTATTTGGGCACTTTTTGAAAGCTCTGCTGCATACTAATTGCAGTAAAACTTAGACCGTTTTCTCTTGAACGTCTTTTCTATCGTGTAGGAGTTTTCTAGTTATGTAGGAGCGTTCAAGGTCACATCTCTATTTGCTGTATGCGAACGCTAAGATATGGTAGTTACAATGGCATGATATAGAAAATCTATAGACATCGCGAAGTGCCTTATATAGCTCGCGGATTGCTACTTTACGTACAAAACGCGTTCGAATTAACGTGTATATTATATGGGCACTTTTTGAAAGCTCTGCTGCATACTAATTGCAGTAAAACTTAGACCGTTTTCTCTTGAATCTCTTTTCTATCGTGTAGGAGTTTTCTACTTATGAAGGAGCGTTCAAGGTTACATCTCTATTTGCTGTATGCGAACGCTAAGATATGGTAGTTACAATGGCATGGTATAGAAAATGGATAGGCATCGCGAAGTGTCTTTAATAGCCCACGGATTACTGCTTTGTTTACAAAACGCATTCGAATTATCGCGTATATTATCTGGGCATTATTTGGCAGTTCTGCTGAATGCTAATTGCAGTAAAACTAAATCCATTTTCACTTGTACGTCTATTCTATGGTGTAGTAGGTATCTACTTAGGAAGGAGCGTTCAAGGTCAAAACTCTAGGTGCTCTATGCGAACGCTAAGATATGATAGTTACAATGGCATGGTATAGAAAATGGATAGGCATCGCGTAGTGTCCTTAATAGCCCACAGATTGCTGCTTTGTTTACAAAACGCATTCGAATTAACGCGTATATTATCTGGGCATTATTTGGTAGCTCTGCTGCATACTAATTGCAGTAAAACTTGGACCGCTTTCTCTTGAACGTCTTTTCTATCGTGGGGGAGTTATCTTCTTATGAAGGAGCGTTCAAGGTCACAACTCAAGGTGCTGTATGCGAACGCTAAGATATGGTAGTTACAATGGCATGGTATAGAAAATGGATAGGCATCGCGTAGTGTCCTTAATAGCCCACGGATTGCTGCTTTGTTTACAAAACGCGTTCGAATTGACGTGTATATTATTTGGGCACTTTTTGAAAGCTCTGCTGCATACTAATTGTTATAAAATTTAGACCATTTTCTCTTGAACGTCTTTTCTATCGTGTAGGAGTTTTCTACTTATGAGGGAACGTTCAAGGTCACAGCTCTAATTTCTCTATGCGAACCCTAAGATATGATAGTAACATTGACATGGTGTAGAACATGGATGGAGATCGCGAAGTGCCTTATATAGCCCACGGATTGCTACATTGCATACCAAACGCGTTCGAATTAACGTATATATTATTTGGGCTCTTTTTTAAAGCTCTGCTGCATACTAATTGTAGTAAAACTTAGACCGTTTTCCCTTGAACGTCTTTTCTATCGTGTAGGAGTTATCTACTTATGAAGGAGCGTTCAAGGTCACAACTCTAGGTGCTCTATGCGAACGCTAAGATATGATAGTTACAATGGCATGGTATAGAATATGGATAGGCATCGCGTAGTGTCCTTAATAGCCCACAGATTGCTGCTTTGTTTACATAACGTATTCGAATTAACGTGTATATTATCTGGTCATTATTTGGCAGCTCTGCTGCATGCTAATTGCAGTAAAACTAAATCCATTTTCACTTGTACGTCTATTCTATCGTGTAGCAGTAATCTACGAACTAAGGAGCGTTCAAGGTCACAGCTCTTTGTGCTCTATGCGAACCCTACGATATGATAGTAACATTGACATAGTGTAGAACATGGAAAGGCATCACGAAGTGTCCTCAATAGCCCACGGATTGCTGCTTTGTTTACAAAACGCATTTGAATTTTCGTGTATATCATCTGGGCATTATTAGGCCGCGTTACTGCAGGCTAATTGCAGTAAAACTTAGACCGTTTTCTCTTGAACGTCTTTTCTATCGTGTAGGAGTTATCTACTTATGAAGGAGCGTTCAAGGTCACAACTCTAGGTGCTGTATGCGAATGCTAAGATATGATAGTTACATTGGCATGGTATAGAACATGGATAGACATCGCGAAGTGCCATATATTGCCCGCGGATTGCTACTTTGCGTACAAAACGCGTTCGAATTAACGTGTATATTATTTGGGCACATTTTGAAAGCTCTGCTACATACTAATTGCAGTAAAACTTAGACCGTTTTCTCTTGAACGTCTTTTCTATCGTGTAGGAGTTATCTACTTATGAAGGAGCGTTTAAGGTCACAACTCTAGGTGCTCTATGCGAACGCTAAGATATGATAGTTAAATTAGCATGGTATAGAACATGGATAGACATCGCGAAGTGTTTATATAGCCCGGGGAATGCTACTTTGCGTACAAAACGCGTTCGAATTGACCTGTATATTATTTGGGCACTTTTTGAAAGCTCTGCTGCATACTAATTGTAGTAAAACTTAGACCGTTTTCTGTTGAACGTCTTTTCTATCGTGTAGGAGTTTTCTACTTATGAGGGAACGTTCAAGGTCACAGCTCTAATTTCTCTATGCGAACCCTAAGATATGATAGTAACATTGACATGGTGTAGAACATGGATGGAGATCGCGAAGTGCCTTATATAGCCCACGGATTGCTACATTGCATACCAAACGCGTTCGAATTAACGTATATATTATTTGGGCTATTTTTTAAAGCTCTGCTGCATACTAATTGTAGTAAAACTTAGACCGTTTTCCCTTGAACGTCTTTTCTATCGTGTAGGAGTTATCTACTTATGAAGGAGCGTTCAAGGTCACAACTCTAGGTGCTCTATGCGAACGCTAAGATATGATAGTTACAATGGCATGGTATAGAAAATGGATAGGCATCGCGTAGTGTCCTTAATAGCCCACAGATTGCTGCTTTGTTTACTTAACGTATTCGAATTAACGTGTATATTATCTGGGCATTATTTGGCAGCTCTGCTGCATGCTAATTGCAGTAAAACTAAATCCATTTTCACTTGTACGTCTATTCTATCGTGTAGCAGTAATCTACGAATTAAGGAGCGTTCAAGGTCACAGCTCTTTGTGCTCTATGCGAACCCTACGATATGATAGTAACATTGACATAGTGTAGAACATGGAAAGGCATCACGAAGTGTCCTCAATAGCCCACGGATTGCTGCTTTGTTTACAAAACGCATTTGAATTTTCGTGTATATCATCTGGGCATTATTAGGCCGCGTTACTGCAGGCTAATTGCAGTAAAACTTAGACCGTTTTCTCTTGAACGTCTTTTCTATCGTGTAGGAGTTATCTACTTATGAAGGAGCGTTCAAGGTCACAACTCTAGGTGCTGTATGCGAATGCTAAGATATGATAGTTACATTGGCATGGTATAGAACATGGATAGACATCGCGAAGTGCCATATATTGCCCGCGGATTGCTACTTTGCGTACAAAAAGCGTTCGAATTAACGTGTATATTATTTGGGCACATTTTGAAAGCTCTGCTGCATACTAATTGCAGTAAAACTTAGACCGTTTTCTCTTGAACGTCTTTTCTATCGTGTAGGAGTTATCTACTTATGAAGGAGCGTTTAAGGTCACAACTCTAGGTGCTCTATGCGAACGCTAAGATATGATAGTTACATTAGCATGGTATAGAACATGGATAGACATCGCGAAGTGCCTTATATAGCCCGGGGAATGCTACTTTGCGTACAAAACGCGTTCGAATTGACCTGTATATTATTTGGGCACTTTTTGAAAGCTCTGCTGCATACTAATTGTAGTAAAACTTAGACCGTTTTCCCTTGATCATCTTTCCTATCGTGTAGGAGTTATCTACTTATGAAGGAGCGTTCAAGGTCACAACTCTAGGTGCTCTATGCGAACGCTAAGATATGATAGTTACAATGGCATGGTATAGAAAATGGATAGACATCGCGAAGTGCCTTATATAGCCCGCGGATTGCTACTTTAGGTACAAAACGCGTTCGAATTAACGTGTATATTATTTGGGCACTTTTTGAAAGCTCTGCTGCATACTAATTGCAGTAAAACTTAGACCGTTTTCTCTTGTACGTCTTTTCTATCGTGTAGGAGTTTTCTACTTATGAAGGAGCGTTCAAGGTCACATCTCTATTTGCTGTATGCGAACGCTAAGATATGGTAGTTACAATGGCATGGTATAGAAAATGGATAGGCATCGCGAAGTGTCCTTAATAGCCCACGGATTACTGCTTTATTTACAAAACGCATTCGAATTAACGCGTATATTATCTGGGCATTATTTGGCAGCTCTGCTGAATGCTAATTCCAGTAAAACTAAATCCATTTTCACTTGTACGTCTTTTCTATGGTGTAGTAGGTATCTACTTATGAAGGAGCATTCAAGGTCACAACTCTAGGCGCTGTATGCGAACACTAAGATATGGTAGTTACAATGGCATGGTATAGAAAATGGATAGGCATCGCGAAGTGTCCTTAATAGCCCACGGATTGCTGCTTTGTTTACAAAACGCATTCGAATTAACGCGTATATTATCTGGGCTTTATTTGGCAGCTCTACTGCATGCTAATTGCAGTAAAACTAAATCCATTTTCACTTGTACGTCTTTTCTATCGTGTAGCAGTAATCTACGAATGAAGGAGCGTTCAAGGTCACAGCTCTTTGTGCTCTATGCGAACCCTAAGACATGATAGTAATATTGATATAATGTAGAACATGGAAAGGCATCGCGAAGTGTCCTCAATAGCCCACGGATTGCTGCTTTATTTACAAAACGCATTCGAATTTTCGTGTACATCATCTGGGCATTATTTGGCAGCTCTGCTGCATGCTAGTTTCAGTAAAACTAATTCCATTTTCACTTGTACGTCTTTTCTATCGTGTTGCAGTTATCTACTTATGAAGGAGCGTTCAAGGTCACAACTCTAGGTGCTGTATGCGAACACTAAGATATGGTACTTACAATGGCATGGTATAGAAAATGGATAGGCATCGCGAAGTGTACTTAATAGCCCACGGATTACTGATTTGTATACAAAACGCATTCGAATTAACGCGTATATTATCTGGGCATTATTTGGCAGCTCTGCTGAATGCTAATTGCAGTAAAACTAAATCCATTTTCTCTTGAACGTCTTTTCTATCGTGTAGGAGTTATCTGCTTATGAAGGAGCGTTCAAGGTCACAACTCTAGGTGCTGTATGCGAACGCTAAGATATGGTAGTTACATGGCTTGGTATAGAAAACGGATAGGCACCGCGTAGTGTCCTTAATAGGTCACGGATTGCTGCTTTGTTTACAAAACGCATTCGAATTAACGTGTGTATTATCTGGGCATTATTTGGCAGCTCTGCTGCATGCTAATTGCAGTAAAACTAAATCCATTTTCACTTGTACGTCTTTTCTATCGTGTAATAGTTATCTACTTATGAAGAAGCTTTCAAGGTCACAACTCTAGGTGCTCTATGCGAACGCCAAGATATGATAGTTACATTGGCATGGTATAGAACATGGATAGACATCGCGAAATGCCCTATATAGCCCGCGGATTGCTACTTTGCGTACAAAACGCGTTCGAATTAACGTGTATTTTATTTGGGCACTTTTTGAAAGCTCTGCTGCATTCTAATTGCAGTAAAACTTAGACCGCTTTCTCTTGAACGTCTTTTCTACCGTGTAGGAGTTATCTACTTATGAACGAACGCTCAAGGTCACAACTCTAGGTGCTGTATGCGAACACTAAGATATGGTACTTACAATGGCATGGTATATAATATGGATAGGCATCGCGAAGTGTACTTAATAGCCCACGGATTACTGCTTTGTTTACAAAACGCATTCGAATTAACGCGTATATTATCTGGGCTTTATTTGGCAGCTCTGCTGAATGCTAATTGCAGTAAAACTAAATCCATTTTCACTTGTACGTCTTTTCTATGGTGTAGTAGTTATCTACTTATGAAGGAGCGTTCAAGGTCACAACTCTAGGTGCTCTATGCGAACGCTAAGGTATGATAGTTACAATGGCATGGTATAGAAAATGGATAGGCACGCGTAGTGTCCTTAATAGCCCACAGATTGCTGCTTTGTTTACATAACGTATTCGAATTAACGAGTATTTGATCTGGGCATTATTTGGCAGCTCTGCTGCATGCTAATTGCAGAAAAACTAAATCCATTTTCACTTGTACGTCTCTTCTATCGTGTAGCAGTAATCTACGAATGAAGGAGCGTTCAAGGCCACAGCTCCTTGTGCTCTATGCGAACCCTAAGATATGATAGTAACATTGACATAGTGTAGAACATGGAAAGGCATCGCGAAGTGTCCTCAATAGCCCACGGATTGCTGCTTTGTTTACAAAACGCATTCGAATTTTCGTGTATATCATCTGGGCATTAATAGGCAGCGCTGCTGCATGCTAATTGCAGTAAAACTTAGACCGTTTTCTCTTCTACGTCTTTTCTATCGTGTAGGAGTTATCTACTTATGAAGGAGCGCTCAAGGTCACAACTCTAGATGCTGTATGCGAACGCTAAGATATGGTAGTTACATTGGCATGGTATAGAACATGGATAGACATCGCGAAGAGCCTTATATTGCCCGCGGATTGCTACGTTGCGTACAAAACGTGTTCGAATTAACGTGTATATTATTTGGGCATTTTCTGAAAGTTCTGCTGCATACTAATTGCAGTAAAACTTAGACCGTTTTCTCTTGAACGTCTTTTCTGTCATGTGGGAGTTATCTACTTATGAAGGAGCGTTCAAGGTCACAACTCAAGGTGCTGTATGAGATCGCTAATATATGGTAGTTACAATTGCATGGTATAGAAAATGGATAGGCATAGCGAAGTGTCCTTAATAGCCCACGGATTGCTGCTTTGTTTACAAAACGCGTTCGAATTGTCGTGTATATTATTTGGGCACTTTTTGAAAGCTCTGCTGCATACTAATTGTAGAAAAACTTAGACCGTTTTCTCTTGAACGTCTCTTCTATCGTGTAGGAGTTTTCTACTTATGAAGGAGCATTCAAGGTCACAACTCTAGGCGCTGTATGCGAACACTAAGATATGGTAGTTACAATTGCATGGTATAGAAAATGGATAGGCATAGCGAAGTGTCCTTAATAGCCCGCGGATTGCTACTTTGCGTACAAAACGCGTTCGAATTGACGTGTATATTATTTGGGCACTTTTTGAAAGCTCTGCTGCATACTAATTGAAGTAAAACTAAGACCGTTTTCTCTTGAACGTCTTTTCTATCGTGTAGGAGTTATCTGCTTATGAAGGAGCGTTCAAGGTCACAACTCTTTGTGCTGTATGCGAACGCTAAGATATGGTAGTTACATGGCATGGTATAGAAAACGGATAGGCACCGCGTAGTGTCCATAATAGGCCACGGATTGCTGCTTTGTTTACAAAACGCATTCGAATTAACGTGTGTATTATATGGGCATTATTTGGCAGCTCTGCTGCATGCTAATTGCAGTAAAACTAAATCCATTTTCACTTGTACGTCTTTTCTATCGTGTAGCAGTAATCTACTAATGAAGGTCACAGGTGATGGTCACAGCTCTTTGTGCTCTATGCGAACCCTAAGATATGATAGTAACATTGACATAGTGTAGATCATTAAAAGGCATCGCGAAGTGTCCTCAATAGCCCACGGATTGCTGCTTTGTTTACAAAACGCATTCGAATTTTCGTGTATACCATCTGGGCATTATTAGGCAGCTCTGCTGCATGCTAATTGCAGTAAAACTTAGACCGTTTTCTCTTGAACGTCTTTTCTATCGTGTAAGAGTTTTCTACTTATGAAGGAACGTTCAAGGTCACAGCTCTAATTGCTCTATGCGAACCCTAAGATATGAAAGTAACATTGACATGGTGTAGAACATGGATGGACATCGCGAAGTGCTTTATATAGCCCACGGATTGCTACTTTGCATACAAAACGCGTTCGAATTAACGTATATATTATTTGGGCTCTTTTTCAAAGCTCTGCTGCATACTAATTGTAGTAAAACTAAGACCGTTTTCCCTTGAACGTCTTTTCTATCGTGTAGGAGTTATCTACTTATGAAGGAGCGTTCAAGGTCACAACTCTAGGTGCTGTATGCGAACGCTAAGATATGGTAGTTCCAATGGCATGGTATAGAACAGGGATAGACATCGCGAAGTGCCTTATATTGCCCGCGGATTGCTACTTTGCGTACAAAACGCGTTCCAATTAACGTGTATTTTATTTGGGCATTTTCTGAAAGTTCTGCTGCATACTAACTGCAGTAAAACTTGACCGTTTTCTCTTGAACGCCTTTTCTATCGTGTGGGAGTTATTTACTTATGAAGGAGCGTTCAAGGTAACAACTCTATTTGCTGTATGCGAACGCTAAGATATGGTAGTTACAATGGCATGGTATAGAACATGGATGGACATCGCGAAGTGCCTTATATAGCCCACGGATTGCTACTTTGCGTACAAAACGCGTTCGAATTAACGTATATATTATTTGGGCTCTTTTTTAAAGTTCTGCAGCATACTAATTGTGGTAAAACTAAGACCGTTTTCCCTTGAACGTCTTTTCTATCGTGTAGGAGTTATCTACTTATGAAGGAGCGTTCAAGGTCACAACTCTAGGCGCTGTATGCGAACACTAAGATATGGTAGTTACAATGGCATGGTATAGAAAATGGATAGGCATCGCGAAGTGTCCTTAATAGCCCACGGATTGCTGCTTTGTTTACAAAACGCATTCGAATTAACGCGTATATTATCTGGGCATTATTTGGCAGCTCTGCTGCGTGCTAATTGCAGTAAAACTAAATCCATTTTCACTTGTACGTCTTTTCTATCGTGTAGTAGTAATCTACGAATGAAGGAGCGTTCAAGGTCACAGCTCTTTGTGCTCTATGCGAACCCCAAGATATGATAGTAACATTGACATGGTGTAGGACATGGATAGGCATCGCGAAGTGTCCTTCATAGCCCACGGATTACTGCTTTGTTTACAAAACGCATTCGAATTTTCGTGTATATCATCTGGGCATTATTAGGCCGCTCTGCTACATGTTATTTGCAGTAAAACTTAGTCCGTTTTCTCTTGAACACCTTTTCTTTCGTGTAGGAGTTATCTACTTATGAAGGAGCGCTCAAGGTCATAACTCTAGGTGCTGTATGCGAACGCTAAGATATGATAGTTACATTGGCATGGTATACAACATGGATAGACATCGCGAAGTGCCTTATATTGCCCGCAGATTGCTACTTTGCGTACAAAACGAGTTCCAGTTAACGTGTATATTATTTGGTCATTTTCTGCCCAAATAATATACACGTTAACCAAACGCGTTCGAATTAACGTATATAATCTTTGAGCTCTTTTTAAAGCTCTGCTGCATACTAATTGTAGTAAAACTTAGACCGTTTTCTCTTGAACGTCTTTTCTATCGTGTAGGACTTATCTCCTTATGAAGGAGCGTTCAAGGTCACAACTCTAGGCGCTGTATGCGAACACTAAGATATGGTAGTTACAATCTACGAATGAAGGAACGTTCAAGGTCACAGCTCTTTGTGCTCTATGCGAACCCCAAGATATGATAGTAACATTGACATGGTGTAGAACATGGATAGGCATCGCGAAGTGTCCTTAATAGCCCACGGATTACTGCTTTGTTTACAAAACGCATTCGAATTTTCGTGTATATCATCTGGGCATTATTAGGCAGCTCTGCTACATGTTATTTGCAGTAAAACTTACTCCGCTTTCTCTTGAACGCCTTTTCTTTCGTGTAGGACTTATCTACTTATGAAGGAGCGCTCAAAGTCACAACTCTAGGTGCTGTATGCGAACGCTAAGATATGATAGTTACATTGGCATGGTATAGAACATGGATAGACATCGCGAAGTGCCTTATATTGCCCGCGGATTGCTACTTTGCGTACAAAACGCGTTCCAATTAACGTGTATATTATTTGGGCATTTTCTGAAAGTTCTGCTGCATGCACTAATTGCAGTAAAACTTAGACCGTTTTCTCTTGAACGTCTTTTCTATCGTGTGGGAGTTATCTACTTATGAAGGAGCGTTCAAGGTCACAACTCTAGGTGCTCTATGCGAACGCTAAGATATGATAGTTACAATGGCATGGTATAGAAAATGGATAGGCATCGCGTAGTGTCCTTAATAGCCCACGGATTGCTGCTTTGTTTACATAACGCATTCGAATTAACGTGTATATTATCTGGGCATTATTTGGCAGCTCTGCTGCATGCTAATTGCAGTAAAACTAAATCCATTTTCACTTGTACGTCTTTTCTATCATGTAGCAGTAATCTACGAATGAAGGAGCGTTCAAGGTCACAGCTCTTTGTGCTCTATGCGAACCCTAAGATATGATAGTAACATGGACATAGTGTAGAACATGGAAAGGGATCGCGAAGTGTCCTCAATAGCCCACGGATTGCTGCTTTGTTTACAAAACGCATTCGAATTTTCGTGTATATCATCTGGGCATTATTAGGCAGCTCTGCTGCATACTAATTGCAGTAAAACTTAGACCGTTTTCTCGTGAACGTCCTTTCTATCGTGTAGGAGTTATCTACTTATGAAGGAGCGTTCAAGGTCACAACTCTAGGTGCTCTATGCGAATGCTAAGATATGATAGTTACATTGGCATGGTATAGAACATGGATAGACATCGCGAAGTGCCTTATATAGCCCGCGGATTGCTTTTCTATCGTGTAGCAGTAATCTAGGAATCAAGGAGCGTCCAAAGTCACAGCTCTTTGTGCTCTATGCGAACCCTAAGATATGATAGTAACATTGACATAGTGTAGAACATGGAAAGGCATCTCGAAGTGTCCTCAATAGCCCACGGATTGCTGCTTTGTTTACAAAACGCATTCGAATTTTCATGTATATCATCTGGGCATTATTAGGCAGCTCTGCTGCATGCTAATTGCAGTAAAACTTAGTCCGTTTTCTATTGTACGTCTTTTATATCGTGTAGGAGATATCTACTTATGAAGGAGCGTTCAAGGTCACAACTCTAGGAGCTCTATGCGAACGCCAAGATATGATAGTTACATTATCATGGTATAGAACATGGATAGACATCGTGAAGTGCCTTATATAGCCCGCGGATTGCTACTTTGCGTACAAAACGCGTTCGAATTAACGTGTATATTATTTGGGCATTTTCTGAAAGTTCTGCTGCATACTAATTGCAGTGAAACTTAGACCGTTTTCTCTTGAACGTCTTTTCTATCGTGTGGGAGTTATCTACTTATGAAGGAGCGTTCATGGTCACAACTCAAGGTGCTGTATGCGAACGCTAAGATATGGTAGTTACAATGGCATGGTATAGAACATGGATAGACATCGCGAAGTGCCTTATATAGCCCACGGATTGCTACTTTGCGTACAAAACGCGTTCGAATTGTCGTGTATATTATATGGGCACTTTTTGAAAGCTCTGCTGCATACTAATTGTAGTAAAACTTAGACCGTTTTCTCTTGAACGTCTCTTCTATCGTGTAAGAGTTTTCTACTTATGAAGGAGCGTTCAAGGTCACAACTCTAGGCGCTGTATGCGAACACTAAGATATGGTAGATACAATGGCATGGTATAGAAAATGGATAGGCATCGCGAAGTGTCCTCAATAGCCCACGGATTGCTGCTTTGTTTACAAAACGCATTCGAATTTTCGTGTATATCATCTGGGCACTATTAGGCAGCTCTGCTACATGTTATTTGCAGTAAAATTTAGTCCGTTTTCCCTTGAACGCCTTTTCTATCGTGTAGGAGTTATCTACTTATGAAGGAGCGCACAACTCTAGGTGCTGTATGCGAACGCTAAGATATGATAGTTACATTGGCATGGTATAGAACATGGATAGACATCGCGAAGTGCCTTTTATTGCCCGCGGATTGCTACTTTGCGTACAGAACGCGTTCCAATTAAGGTGTATATTATTTGGACACTTTTTAAAAGCTCTGCTGCATACTAATTGCAATGAAACTTAGACCGTTTTCTCTTGAACGTCTTTTCTATCGTGTGGGAGTTATCTACTTATGAAGGAGCGTTCAAGGTCACAACTCAGGGTGCTGTATGCGAACGCTAAGATATGGTAGTTACAATGGCATGGTATAGAACATGGATGGACATCGCGAAGTGCCTTATATAGCCCACGGATTGCTACTTTGCGTACAAAACGCGTTCGAATTAACGTGTATATTATTTGGGCACATTTTGAAAGCTCTGCTGCATACTAATTGCAGTAAAACTTAGACCGTTTTCTCTTGAACGTCTTTTCTATCGTGTAGGAGTTATCTACTTATGAAGGAGCGTTCAAGGTCACAACTCTAGGTGCTCTATGCGAACCCTAAGATATGATAGTTACATTGGCATGGTATAGAACATTTATAGACATCGCGAAGTGCCTTATATAGCCCACGGATTGCTGCTCTGTTTACAAAACGCATTCGAATTAACGCGTATATTATCTGGGCATTATTTGGCAGCTCTGCTGCATGCTAATTGCAGTAAAACTAAATCCATTTTTACTTGTACGTCTTTTCTATCGTGTAGCAGTAATCTACGAATGAAGGAGCGTTCAAGGTCACAGCTCTTTGTGCTCTATGCGAACCCTAAGATATGATAGTAACATTGACATGGTGTAGAACATGGATAGGCATCGCGAAGTGTCCTCAATAGCCCACGGATTGCTGCTTTGTTTACAAAACGCATTCGAATTTTCGTGTATATCATCTGGGCATTATTAGGCAGCGTTGCTGCAGGCTAATTGCAGTAAAACTTAGACCGTTTTCTCTTGAACGTCTTTTCTGTCGTGCCATTTTATCGTGCCATTTTATCGTGCCATTTCTATCGTGCCTTTTCTATCTACTTATGAAGGAGCGTTCAAGGTCACAATTCTAGGTGCTGTATGCGAACGCTAAGATATGATAGTTACATTGGCTTGGTATAGAACATGGATAGACATCGCGAAGTGCCTTACATTGCCCGCGGATTGCTACTTTGCGTACAAAACGCGTTAGAATTAACGTGTATATTATTTGGGCACATTTTGAAAGCTCTGCTGCATACTAATTGCAGTAAAACTTAGACCGTTTTCTCTTGAACGTCTTTTCTATCGTGTAGGAGTTATCTACTTATGAAGGAGCGTTTAAGGTCACAACTCTAGGTGCTCTATGGGAACGCTAAGATATGATAGTTACATTGGCATGGTATAGAACATGGATAGACATCGCGAAGTGCCTTATATAGCCCGCGGATTGCTACATTGCGTACAAAACGCGTTCGAATTGACCTGTATATTATTTGGGCACTTTTTGAAAGCTCTGCTGCATACTAATTGTAGTAAAACTTAGACCGTTTTCCCTTGAACGGCTTTTCTATCGTGTAGGAGTTATCTACTTATGAAGGAGCGTTCAAGGTCACAACTCTAGGTGCTCTATGCGAACGCTATGATATGATAGTTATATTGGCATGGTATAGAACATGGATAGATATCGCGAAGTGCCTTATATTGCCCGCGGATTGCTGTTTGCGAACAAAACGCGTTCGAATTAACCTGTATATTATTTGGGCATTTTCTGAAAGTTCTGCTGCATACTAATTGCAGTAAAACTTAGACTGTTTTCTCTTGAACGTCTTTACTATCGTGGGGCAGTTATCTACTTATGAAGGAACGTTCAAGGTCACAACTCAAGGTTCTGTATGCGAACGCTAAGATATGGTAGTTACAATGGCATGGTATAGAAAATGGATAGGCATCGCGAAGTGTCCTTAATAGCCCACGGATTGCTGGTTTGTTTACAAAACGCGTTCGAATTGACGTGTATATTATTTGGGCACTTTTGAAAGCTCTGCTGCATACTAATTGTAGAAAAACTTAGACCGTTTTCTCTTGAACGCCTCTTCTATCGTGTCGGAGTTATCTACTTATGAAGGAGCGTTCAAGGTCACAACTCTAGGCGCTATATGCGAACACTAAGATATGGTAGTTACAATGGCATGGTATAGAAAATGGATAGGCATCGCGAGGTGTCCTTAATAGCCCACGGATTGCTGCTTTGTTTACAAAACGCATTCGAATTAACGCGTATATTATCTGGGCATTATATGGCAGCTCTACTGCATGCTAATTGCAGTAAAACTAAATCCATTTTCACTTGTACGTCTTTTCTATCGTGTAGCAGTAATCTACGAATGAAGGAGCGTTCAAGGTCACAGCTCTTTGTGCTCTATGCGAACCCTAAAATATGATAGTAACATTGACATAATGTAGAACATGGAAAGACATCGCGAAGTGTCCTCAATAGCCCACGGATTGTTGCTTTGTTTACAAAACGCATTCGAATTTTCGTGTATATCATCTGGGCATTATTTGGCAGATCTGCTGCATGCTAGTTTCAGTAAAACTAATTCCATTTTCACTTGTACGTCTTTCCTCTCGTGTAGTAGTTATATACTTATGAAGGAGCGTTCAAGGTCACAACTCTAGGTGCTCTATGCGAACGCTATGATATGATAGTTACATTGGCATGGTATAGAACATGGATAGACATCGCAAAGTGCCTTATATAGACCGCGGATTGCTACTTTGCGTACAAAACGCGTTCGAATTGACGTGTATATTATTTGGGCACTTTTTGAAAGCTCTGCTGCATACTAATTGCAAGAAAACTTAGACCGTTTTCTCTTGAACGTCTTTTCTATCTTGTAGGAGTTTTCTACTTATGAAGGAGCGTTCAAGGTCACATCTCTATTTGCTGTATGCGAACGCTAAGATATGGTAGTTACAATGGCATGGTATAGAAAATGGATAGGCATCGCGAAGTGTCCTTAATAGCTCACGGATTACTGCTTTGTTTACAAAACGCATTCGAATTAACGCGTATATTATCTGGGCATTATTTGGCAGCTTTGCTGAATGTTAATTGCAGTAAAACTAAATCCATTTTCACTTGTGCGTCTCTTCTATGGTGTAGTAGTTATCTACTTATGAAGGAGCGTTCAAGGTCACAACTCTAGATGCTCTATGCGAACGCTAAGATATGATAGTTACAATGGCATGGTATATAAAATAGATAGGCATCGCGTAGTGTCCTTAATAGCCCACAGATTGCTGCTTTGTTTACAAAACGCATTCGAATTAACGCGTATATTATCTGGGCATTATTTGGCAGCTCTGCTGAATGCTAATTGCAGTAAAACTAAATCCATTTTCACTTGTACGTCTTTTCTATCGTGTAGCAGTAATCTACGAATGAAGGAGCTTTCAAGGTCACAGCTCTTTGTGTTCTATGCGAACCCTAAGATATGATAGTAACATTGACATAGTGTAGAACATGGAAAGGCATCGCGAAGTGTCCTCAATAGCCCACGGATTGCTGCTTTGTTTACAAAACGCATTCGAATTTTCGTGTATATCATCTGGGCATTATTAGGCAGCGCTGCTGCATGCTAATTGCAGTAAAACTTAGACCGTTTTCTCTTGTACGTCTTTTCTATCGTGTAGCAGTAATCTACGAATGAAGGAGCGTTCAAGGTCACAACTCTAGGTGCTCTATGCGAACGCTATGATATGATAGTTACATTGGCATGGTATAGAACATGGATAGACATCGCGAAGTGCCTTATATAGACCGCGGATTGCTACTTTGCATACAGAACGCGTTCGAATTGACGTGTATATTATTTGGGCACTTCTTGAAAGCTCTGCTGCATATTAATTGTAGTAAAACTTAGACCGTTTTCTCTTGAACGTCTTTTCTATCGTGTAGGAGTTATCTATTTATGAAGGAGCGTTCAAGGTCACAGCTCTAATTGCTCTATGCGAACCCTAACATATGATAGTAACATTGACATGGTATAGAACATGGATGGACATCGCGAAGTGCCTTATATAACCCGCGGATTGCTACTTTGCGTGCAAAACGCGTTCGAATTAACGTATATATTATTTGGGCTCTTTTTTAAAGCTCTGCTGTAAAATAATTGTAGTAAAACTTAGACCGTTTTCCCTTGAACGTCTTTTCAATCGTGTAGGAGTTATCTACTTATGAAGGAGCGTTCAAGGTCACAACTCTAGGTGCTCTATGCGAACGCTAAGATATGATAGTTACATTGGCATGGTATAGAACATGGATAGACATCGCGAAGTGCCTTATATAGCCCGCGGATTGCTACTTTGCGTACAAAACGCGTTCGAATTAATGTGTATGTTATTTGGGCGCTTTTTGAAAGCTCTGCTGCATACTAATTGCAGTAAAACTTAGACCGTGTTCTCTTGAACGTCTTTTCTATCGTGTAGGAGTTATCTACTTATGAAGTAGCGTTTAAGGTCACAACTCTAGGTGCTCTATGCGAACGCTAAGATATGATAGTTACATTGGCATGGTATAGAACATGGATAGACATCGTGAAATGCCTTATATAGCCCGCGGATTGCTACTTTGCGTACAAAACGCGTTCGAATTAACGTGTATATTATTTGGGCACTTTTTGAAAGCTCTGCTACATACTAACTGCAGTAAAACTTAGACCGTTTTCTCTTGAACGTCTTTTCTATCGTGTAGGAGTTTTCTACTTATGAAGGAGCGTTCAACCTCACAGCTCTATTTGCTCTATGCGAACCCTAAGATATGATAGTAACATTGACATGGTATAGAACATTTATGGACATCGCGAAGTGCCTTATATAACCCGCGGATTGCTACTTTGCGTGCAAAACGCGGTCGAATTAACGTATTTATTATTTGTGCTCTTTTTTAAAGTTCTGCTGCATACTAATTGTAGTAAAACTTAGACCGTTTTCCCTTGAACGTCTTTTCTATCGTGTAGGAGTTATCTACTTATGAAGAAGCGTTCAAGGTCACAACTCTAGGTGCTCTATGCGAACGCTAAGATATGATAGTTACATTGGCATGGTATAGAACATCGATAGACATCGCGAAGTGCCTTATATAGCCCGCGGATTGCTACTTTGCGTACAAAACGCGTTCGAATTGACCTGTATATTATTTGGGCACTTTTTGAAAGCTCTGCTGCATACTAATTGTAGTAAAACTTAGACCGTTTTCCCTTGAACGTATTTTCTATCGTGTAGGAGTAATCTACGAATGAAGAAGCGTTCAAGGTCACAGCTCTTTGTGCTCTATGCGAACCCTAAGATATGATAGTAACATTGACATAATGTAGAACATGGAAAGGCATCGCGAAGTGTCCTCAATAGCCCACGGATTGCTGCTTTGTTTACAAAACGCATTCGAATTTTCGTGTATATCATCTGGGCATTATTTGGCAGCTCTGCTGCATTCTAGCTTCAGTAAAACTAATTCCATTTTCACTTGTACGTCGTTTCTCTCGTGTAGTAGTTATCTACTTATGAAGGAGCGTTCAAGGTCACAACTCTAGGTGCTCTATGCGAACGCTATGATATGATAGTTACATTGGCATGGTATAGAACATGGATAGACATCGCAAAGTGCATTATATAGCCCGCGGATTGCTACTTTGCGTACAAAACGCGTTCGAATTGACCTGTATATTATTTGGGCACTTTTTGAAAGCTCTGCTGCATACTAATTGTAGTAAAACTTAGACCGTTTTCCCTTGAACGTATTTTCTATCGTGTAGGAGTAATCTACGAATGAAGAAGCGTTCAAGGTCACAGCTCTTTGTGCTCTATGCGAACCCTAAGATATGATAGTAACATTGATATAATGTAGAACATGGAAAGGCATCGCGAAGTGTCCTCAATAGCCCACGGATTGCTGCTTTGTTTACAAAACGCATTCGAATTTTCGTGTATATCATCTGGGCATTATTTGGCAGCTCTGCTGCATTCTAGCTTCAGTAAAACTAATTCCATTTTCACTTGTACGTCGTTTCTCTCGTGTAGTAGTTATCTACTTATGAAGGAGCGTTCAAGGTCACAACTCTAGATGCTCTATGCGAACGCTAAGATATGATAGTTACAATGGCATGGTATAGAAAATGGATAGGCAACGCGTAGTGTCCTTAATAGCCCACAGATTGCTGCGTTGTTTACAAAACGCATTCGAATTAACGCGTATATTATCTGGGCATTATTTGGCAGCTCTGCTGAATGCTAATTGCAGTGAAACTAAATCCATTTTCACTTGTACGTTTTTTCTATCGTGTAGCAGTAATCTACGAATGAAGGAGCGTTCAAGGTCACAGCTCTTTTTGCTCTATGCGAACCCTAAGATATGATAGTAACATTGACATAGTGTAGAACATGGAAAGGCATCGCGAAGTGTCCTCAATAGCCCACGGATTGCTGCTTTGTTTACAAAACGCATTCGAATTTTCGTGTATATCATCTGGGCATTATTAGGCAGCGCTGCTGCATGCTAATTGCAGTAAAACTTAGACTGTTTTCTCTTGAACGTCTTTTCTATCGTGTAGGAGTTATCTACTTATGAAGGAGCGTTCAAGGTCACAACTCTAGGTGCTGTATGCGAACGCTAATATATGATAGTTACATTGGCATGGTATAGAACATGGATAGACATCGCGAAGTGCTTTATATTGCCCGCGGATTGCTACTTTGCGTACAAAACGCGTTCGAATTAACGTGTATATTATTTGAGCACATTTTGAAAGCTCTGCTGCATACTAATTGCAGTGAAACTTAGACCGTTTTCTCTTGAACGTCTTTTCTATCGTGTAGGAGTTTTCTACTTATGAAGGAGCGTTCAAGGTCACAACTCAAGGTGCTGTATGCGAACGCTAAGATATGGTAGTTACAATGGCATGGTATAGAAAATGGATAGGCATAGCGAAGTGTCCTTAATAGCCCACGGATTGCTGCTTTGTTTACAAAACGCGGTCGAATTGTCGTGTATATTATTTGGGCACTTTTTGAAAGCTCTGCTGCATACTAATTGTAGTAAAACTTAGACCGTTTTCTCTTTAACGTCTTTTCTATCGTGTAGGAGTTTTCTACTTATGAAGGAGCATTCAAGGTCACAACTCTAGGTGCTATATGCGAACGCTAAGATATGGTAGTTACAATGACATGGTATAGAACATGGATAGACATCGCGAAATATCTTATTTAGCCCGCGGATTGCTACTTTGCGTACAAAACGCGTTCGAATTAACGTGTATATTATTTGGGCACTTTTTGAAAGCTCTGCTGCATACTAATTGCAGTAAAACTTAGACAGTTTTCTCTTGAACGTCTTTTCTATCGTGTAGGAGTTATCTACTTATGAAGGAGCGTTCAAGGTCACAACTCTAGGTGCTCTATGCGAACGCTAAGATATGATAGTTACATTGGCATGGTATAGATCATGGATAGACATCGCGAAGTGCCTTATATAGACTGCGGATTGCTACTTTGCTTACAAAACGCGTTCGAATTGACCTGTATATTATTTGGGCACTTTTTGAAAGCTCTGCTGCATACTATTTGTAGTAAAACTTAGACCGTTTTCCCTTGAACGTCTTTTCTATCGTGAAGGAGTTATCTACTTATGAAGGAGCGTTCAAGGTCACAAATCTAGGTGCTATATGCGAGCGCTAAGATATGATAGTTACAATGGCATGGTATAGAACATGGATAGACATCGCTAGATGCCTTATATAGCCCGCGGATTGCTACTTTGCGTACAAAACGCATTCGAATTAACGTGTATATTATTTGGGCACTTTTTGAAAGCTCTGCTGCATACTAATTGCAGGAAAACTTAGACCGTTTTCTCTTGATCGTCTCTTCTACCGTGTAGGAGTTATCTACTTATGAAGGAGCGTTCAAGGTCACAACTCTAGGTGCTGTATGCGAACACTAAGATATGGTAGTTACAATGGCATGGTATAGAAAATGGAAAGACATCGCGAAGTGTCCTTAATAGCCCACGGATTACTGCTTTGTTTACAAAACGCATTCGAATTAACGCGTATATTATCTGGGCATTATTTGGCAGCTCTGCTGATTGCTAATTGCAGTAAAACTAAAACCATTTTCACTTGTACGTCTTTTCTATGGTGTAGTAGTTATTTACTTATGAAGGAGCGTTCAAGGTCACAACTCTAGGTGCTCTATGCGAACGCTAAGGTATGATAGTTACAATGGCATGGTATAGAAAATGGATAGGCATTGCGAAGTGTCCTCAATAGCCCACGGATTGCTGCTTTGTATACAAAACGCATTCGAATTTTCGTGTATATCATCTGGGCATTATTAGGCAGCTCTGCTCCATGCTAATTGCTGTAAATCTTAGTCCGTTTTCTATTGTACGTCTTTTAGATCGTGTAGGAGATATCTACTTTTGAAGGAGCGTTCAAGGTCACAACTCCAGGAGCTCTATGCGAACGCTAAGTTATGATAGTTACATTATCATGGTATAGAACATGGATAGACATCGTGAAGTGCCTTATATATCCCGCGGATTGCTACTTTGCGTCCAAAACGCGTTCGAAATAACGTGTATATTATTTGGGCACTTTTTAAAAGCTCTGCTGCATACTAATTGCAGTAAAACTTGGACCGTTTTCTCTTAAACGTCTTTTCTATCGTGTAGGAGTTATCTACTTATGAAGGAGCGCACAAGGTCACAACTCTAGGTGCTGTATGCGAACGCTAAGATATGATAGTTACATTGGCATGGTATAGAACATGGATAGACATCGCGAAGTGCCTTATATTGCCCGCGGATTGCTACTTTGCGAACAAAACGCGTTCGAATTAACGTGTATATTATTTGGGCATTTTCTGAAAGTTCTGCTGCATACTAATTGCAGTAAAACTTAGACCGTTTTCTCTTGAACGTCTTTTCTATCGTGGGGGAGTTATCTACTTATGAAGGAGCGTTCAAGGTCACAACTCAAGGTGCTGTATGCGAACGCTAAGATATGGTAATTACAATGGCATGGTATAGAAAATGGATAGGCATCGCGAAGTGTCCTTAATAGCCCACGGATTGCTGCTTTGTTTGCAAAACGCTTTCGAATTGTCGTGTATATTATTTGGGCTCTTTTTTAAAGCTGTGCTGCATACTAATTGTAGTAAAACTAAGACCGTTTTCCCTTGAACGTCTTTTCTATCATGTAGGAGTTATCTACTTATGAAGAAGCGTTCAAGGTCACAACTCTCGGTACTGTATGCGAACGCTAAGATATGGTAGTTACAATGGTATGGTATAGAACATGGATGGACATCGCGAAGTGCCTTATATAACCCGCGGATTGCTACTTTGCGTACAAAACGCGTTCGAATTGACGTATATATTATTTGTGCTCATTTTTAAAGCTCTGCTGCATACTAATTGTAGTAAAACTTAGACCGTTTTCCCTTGAACGTCTTATCTATCGTGTAGGAGTTTTCTACTTATGAAGGAGCGTTCAAGGTCACAACTCAAGGTGCTGTATGCGAACGCTAAGATATGGTAATTACAATGGCATGGTATAGAAAATGGATAGGCATCGCGTAGTGTCCTTAATAGCCCACGGATTGCTGCTTTGTTTACAAAACGCATTCGAATTAACGTGTGTATTATCTGGGCAGTTTTTTTAAAGCACTGCTGCATACTAATTGCAGTAAAACTTAGACCGTTTTCACTTGAACGTCTTGTCTATCGTGTAGGAGTTTTCTACTTATGAAGGAGCAATCAAGGTCACAACTCTAGGTGCTATATGCGAACGCTAAGATATGGTAGTTACAATGACATGGTATAGAACATGGATAGACATCGCGAAATGTCTTATTTAGCCCGCGGATTGCTACTTTGCGTACAAAACGCGTTCGAATTAACGTATATATTATTTGGGCTCTTTTTTAAAGCTCTGCTGCATACTAATTGTAGTAAAACTTAGACCGTTTTCCCATGAACGTCTTTTCAATCGTGTAGGAGTTATCTACTTATGAAGGAGCGTTCAAGGTCACAACTCTAGGTGCTCTATGCGAACGCTAATATATGATAGTTACATTGGCATGGTATAGAACATGGATAGACATCGCGAAGTGCCATATATAGCCCGCGGATTGCTACTTTGCGTACAAAACGCGTTCGAATTAACGTATATATTATTTGGGCACTTTTTGAAAGCTCTGCTGCATACTAATTGTAGTAAAACTAAGACCGTTTTCCCTTGAACGTCTTTTCTATCGTGTAGGAGTTATCTACTTATGAAGGAGCGTTCAAGGTCACAACTCTCGGTACTGTATGCGAACGCTAAGATATGGTAGTTACAATGGTATGGTATAGAACATGGATGGACATCGCGAAGTGCCTTATATAACCCGCGGATTGCTACTTTGCGTACAAAACGCGTTCGAATTGACCTGTATATTATTTGGGCACTTTTTGAAAGCTCTGCTGCATACTAATTGTAGTAAAACTAAGACCGTTTTCCCTTGAACGTATTTTCTATCGTGTAGGAGTTATCTACTTATGAAGGAGCGTTCAAGGTCACAACTCTAGGTGCTATGTGCGAACGCTAAGATATGGTAGTTACAATTGCATGGTATAGAACATGGATAGACATCGCGAAATGCATTATATAGCCCGCGGATTGCTACTTTGCGTACAAAACGCGTTCGAATTAACGTGTATGTTATTTGGGCGCTTTTTGAAAGCTCTGCTGCATACTAATTGCAGTAAAACTTAGACCGTTTTCTCTTGAACGTCTTTTCTATCGTGTAGGAGTTTTCTACTTATGAAGGAGCGTTCAAGGTCACATCTCTATTTGCTATATGCGAACGCTAAGATATGGTAGTTACAATGGCATGATATAGAAAATGGATAGACATCGCGAAGTGCCTTATATAGCCCGCGGATTGCTACTTTGCGTACAAAACGCGTTCGAATTAACGTGTATATTATTTGAGCACTTTTGAAAGCTCTGCTGCATACTAATTGCTGTAAAACTTAGACCGTTTTCTCTTGAACGTCTTTTCTATCGTGTAGGAGTTTTCTACTTATGAAGGAGCGTTCAAGGTCACATCTCTAGGTGCTGTATGCGAACGCTAAGATATGATAGTTACATTGGCATGGTATAGAACATGGATAGACATCGCGAAGAGCCTTATATTGCCCGCGGATTGCTACTTTGCGTACAAAGCGCGTTCGAATTAACGTGTATATTATTTGAGCACTTTTTGAAAGTTCTGCTGCATACTAATTGCAGTAAAACTTAGACCGTTTTCTCTTGAACGTCTTTTCTATCTTGTGGGAGTTATCTACTTATGAAGGAGCGTTCAAGGTCACAACTCAAGGTGCTGTATGCGAACGCTAAGATACGGTAGTTACAATGGCATGGTATAGAAAATGGATAGGCATAGCGAAGTGTCCTTAATAGCCCACGGATTGCTGCTTTGTTTACAAAACGCGTTCGAATTGTCGTGTATATTATTTGGGCACTTTTTGAAAGCTCTGCTGCATACTAATTGTAGTAAAACTTAGACCGTTTTCTCTTTAACGTCTTTTCTATCGTGTAGGAGTTTTCTACTTATGAAGGAGCATTCAAGGTCACAACTCTAGGTGCTATATGCGAACGCTAAGATATGGTAGTTACAATGACATTTTATAGAACATGGATAGACATCGCGAAATGTCTTATTTAGCCCGCGGATTGCTACTTTGCGTACAAAACGCGTTCGAATTAACGTGTATATTATTTGGGCACTTTTTGAAAGCTCTGCTGCATACTAATTGCAGTAAAACTTAGACCGCTTTCTCTTGAACGTCTTTTCTATCATGTAGGAGTTATCTACTTATGAAAGAGCGTTCAAGGTCACAACTCTAGGTGCTGTATGCGAACACTAAGATATGGTAGTTACAATGGCATGGTATAGAAAATGGATAGGCATCGCGAAGTGTCCTTAATAGACCACGGATTACTGCTTTGTTTACAAAACGCATTCGAATTAACGCGTATATTATCTGGGCATTATTTGGCAGCTCTGCTGCATGCTGATTGCAATAAAACTAAATCCATTTTCACTTGTACGTCTTTTCTATCGTGTAGCAGTAATCTACGAATGAAGGAGAGCTCAAGGTCACAGCTCTTTGTGCTCTATGCGAACCCTAAGATATGATAGTAACATTGACATAATGTAGAACATGGAAAGGCATCGCGAAGTGTCCTCAATAGCCCACGGATTGCTGCATTGTTTACAAAACGCATTCGAATTTTCCTGTATATCATCCGGACATTATTTGGCAGCTCTGCTGCATGCTAGTTTCAGTAAAACTAATTCCATTTTCACTTGTACGTCTTCTGTATCGTGTAGTAGTTATCTACTTATGAAGGAGCGTTCAAGGCCACAACTCTAGGTGCTCTATGCGAACGCTATGATATGATAGTTACATTGGCATGGTATAGAACATGGATAGACATCGCGAAGTGCCTTATATAGACCGCGGATTGCTACTTTGCGTATAAAACGCGTTCGAATTAACGTATATATTATTTGGGCACTTTTTGAAAGCTCTGCTGCATACTAATTGCAATAAAACTTAGACCGTTTTCTCTTGAACGTCTTTTCTATCGTGTAGGAGTTATCTACTTATGAAGGAGCGTTCAAGGTCACAACTCTAGGTGCTCTATGCGAACGCTAAGATGTGATAGTTACATTGGCATGGTATAGAACATGGATAGACATCGCGAAGTGCCTTATATAGCCCGCGGATTGCTACTTTGCGTACAAAACGCGTTCGAATTGACGTGTATATTATTTGGGTACTTTTTGTAAGCTCTGCTGCATACTAATTGCAGTAAAACTAAGACCGTTTTCTCTTGAACGTCTTTTCTATCGTGTAGGAGTTATCTACTTAAGAAGGAGCGTGCAAGGTCACAACTCTAGGTGCTGTATGCGAACGCTAAGATATGGTAGTTACAATGGCATGGTATAGAAGACGGATAGGCATCGCGTAGTGTCCTTAATAACCCACGGATTGCTGCCTTGTTTACCAAACGCATTCGAATTAACGTGTGTATTATCTGGGCATTATTTGGCAGCTCTGCTGCATGCTAATTGCAGTGAAACTAAATCCATTTTCACTTGTACGTCTTTTCTATCGTGTAGCAGTAATCTACGAATGAAGGAGCGTTCAAGGTCACAGTTCTTTGTGCTCTATGCGAACCCTAAGATATGATAGTAACAGTGACATAGTGTAGTACATGGAAAGGCATCGCGAAGTGTCCTCAATAACCCACGGATTGCTGCTTTGTTTACAAAAAGCATTCGAATTTTCGTGTATATCAATCATCTGGGCATTATTAGGCAGCTCTGCTGCATGCTAATTGAAGTAAAACTTAGTCCGTTTTCTATTGTACGTCTTTTAGATCGTGTAGGAGATATCTACTTATGAAGGAGCGTTCAAGGTCACAACTCTAGGGGCTCGATGCGAACGCTAAGATATGATAGTTACATTATCATGGTATAGAACATGGATAGACATCGTGAAGTGCCATATATAGCCCGCGGATTGCTACTTTGCGTACAAAACGCGTTCGAAATAACGTGTATATTATTTGGGCACTTTTTAAAAGCTCTGCTGCATACTAATTGAAGTAAAACTTGGACCGTTTTCGCTTAAACGTCTTTTCTATCGTGTAGGAGTTATCTACTTATGAAGGAGCGCTCAAGGTCACAACTCTAGGTGCTCTATGCGAACGCAATGATATGATAGTTACATTGGCATGGTATAGAACATCTCGATGTGCCTTATATAGACCGCGGATTGCTTCTTTGCGTACAAAACGCGTTCTAATTGACGTGTATATTATTGGGCACTTTTTGAAAGCTCTGCTGCATACTAATTGTAGTAAAACTTAAACCGTTTTCTCTTGAGCGTCTTTTCTTTCGTGTAGGAGTTAACTACTTATGAAGGAGCGATCAAGGCCACAGCTCTAATTACTCTATGCGAACCCTAAGATATGATAGTAACATTGACATGGTATAGAACATGGATGGACATCGCGAAGTGCCTTATATAACCCGCGGATTGCTACTTTGCGTACAAAACGCGTTCGAATTAACGTATATATTATTTGTGCTCATTTTTAAAGCTCTGCTTCATACTAATTGTAGTAAAACTTAGACCGTTTTCCCTTGAACGTCTTTTCTATCGTGTAGGAGTTATCTACTTATGAAGGGGCGTTCAAGGTCACAACTCTAGGTGCTCTATGCGAACGCTAAGATATGATAGTTACAATGGCATGGTATAGAAAATGGATAGGCATCGCGTAGTGTCCTTAATAGCCCACAGATTGCTGCTTTGTTTACAAAACGCATTCGAATTAACGCGTATATTATCTGGGCATTATTTGGCAGCTCTGCTGAATGCTAATTGCAGTAAAACTAAATCAATTTTCAATTGTACGTCTTTTCTATCGTGTAGCAGTAATCTACGAATGAAGGAGCTGTCAAGGTCACAGCTCTTTGTGCTCTATGCGAACCCTAAGATATGATAGTAACATTGACATAGTGTATAACATGGAAAGGCATCGCGAAGTGTTCTCAATAGCCCACGGATTGCTGCTTTGTTTACAAAACGCATTCGAATTTTCGTGTATATCATCTGGGCATTATTAGGCAGCGCTGCTGCATGCCAATTGCAGTAAAACTTAGACCGTTTTCTCTTGAACGTCTTTTCTATCGTGTAGGAGTTATCTACTTATGAAGGAGCGTTCAAGGTCACAGCTCTAATTGCTCTATGCGAACCCTAAGATATGATAGTAACATTGACATGGTATAGAACATGGATAGACATCGTGAAGTGCCTTATATAGCCCGCGGATTGCTACTTTGCGTACAAAACGCGTTCGAATTAACGTGTATATTATTTGGGCATTTTCTGAAAGTTCTGCTGCATACTAATTACAGTAAAACTTAGACCGTTTTTTCTTGAACGTCTTTTCTATCGTGTGGGAGTTATCTACTTATGAAGGAGCGTTCAAGGTCACACCTCAAGGTGCTGTATGCGAACGCTAAGACATGGTAGATACAATGGCATGGTATTGATAATGGATAGGCATCGCGAAGTGTCCTTAATAGCCCACGGATTACCGCTTGGTTTACAAAACGCGTTCGAATTGTCGTGTATATTATTTGGGCACTTTTTGAAAGCTCTGCTGCATACTAATTGTAGTAAAACTAAGACCGTTTTCCCTTGAACGTCTTTTCTATCGTGTAGGAGTTATCTACTTATGAAGGAGCGTTCAAGGTCACAATTCTAGGTGCTGAATTCGAACGCTAAGATATGGCAGTTACAATGGCATGGTATAGAACATGGATAGACATCGCGAAATGCCTTATATAGCCCGCGGATTGCTACATTGCGTACAAAACGCGTTCGAATTAACGTGTATATTATATGGGCACTTTTTGAAAGCACTGCTGCATACTAATTGCAGTAAAACTTAGACCGTTTTTTCTTGAACGTCTTTTCTATCGTGTAGGAGTTTTCTACTTATCAAGGAGCGTTCAAGGTCACAACTCTGGGCGCTGTATGCGAACACTAAGATATGGTAGTTACAATGGCATGGTATAGAAAATGGATAGGCATCGCGAAGTGTCCTTAATAGCCCACGGATTGCTGCTTTGTTTACAAAACGCATTCGAATTAACGCGTATATTATATGGGCATTATTTGGCAGCTCTACTGCATGCTAATTGCAGTAAAACTAAATCCATTTTCACTTGTACGTCTTTTCTATCGTGTAGCAGTAATCTACGAATGAAGGAGCGTTGAAGGTCACAACTCTTGGCGCTGTATGCGAATACTAAGATATGGTAGTTACAATGGCATGGTATAGAAAATGGATAGGCATCGCGAAGTGTCCTTAATAGCCCACGGATTGCTGCTTTGTTTACAAAACGCATTCGAATTAACGCGTATATTATCTGGGCATTATTTGACAGCTCTGCTGCATGCTAATTGCAGTAAAACTATATCCATTTTCACTTGTACGTCTTTTCTATCGTGTAGCAGTTATCTACTTATGAAGGAGCGTTCAAGGTCACAACTCTAGGCGCTGTATGCGAACACTAAGATATGGTAGTTACAATGGCATGGTATAGAAAATGGATAGACACCGCGAAGTGCCTTATATTGCCCGCGGATTGCTACTTTGCTTACAAAACGCGTTCGAATTAACGAGTATATTATTTGGGCACTTTTTGAAAGCTCTGCTGCATACTAATTGCAGTAAAACTTAGACAGTTTTCTCTTGAACGTATTTTCTATCGTGTAGGAGTTATCTACTTATGAAGGAGCGTTCAAGGTCACAACTCTAGGTGCTCTATGCGAACGCTAAGATATGATAGTTACAATGGCATGGTATAGAAAATGGATAGGCATCGCGTAGTGTCCTTAATAGCCCACGGATTGCTGCTTTGTTTACATAACGCATTCGAATTAACGTGTATATTATCTGGGCATTATTTGACAGCTCTGCTGCATGCTAATTGCAGTAAAACTAAATCCATTTTCACTTGTACGTCTTTTCTATCGTGTAGCAGTAATCTACGAATGAAGGAGCGTTCAAGGTCACAGCTCTTTGTGCTCTATGCGAACCCTAAGATATGATAGTAACATTGACATAGTGTAGAACATGGAAAGGCATCGCGAAGTGTCCTCAATAGCCCCCGGATTGCTGCTTTGTTTACAAACCGCATTCGAATTTTCATGTATATCATCTGGGCATTATCAGGCAGCGCTGCTGCATACTAATTGCAGTAAAACTAAGACCGTTTTCTGTTGAACGTCTTTTCTATCGTGTAGGAGTTATCTACTTATGAAGGAGCGTTCAAGGTCACATCTCTAGGTGCTCTATGAGAACGCTAAGATATGATAGTAACATTGACATGGTGTAGAACATGGATGGACATAGCGAAGTGCCTTATATAGCCCACGGATTGCTACTTTGCATACAAAACGCGTTCGAATTAACGTATATATTATTTGGGCTCTTTTTTAAAGCTCTGCTGCATACTAATTGTAGTAAAACTAAGACCGTTTTCCCTTGAACGTCTTTTCTATCGTGTAGGAGTTATCTACTTATGAAGGAGCGTTCAAGGTCACAACTCTAGGTGCTGTATGCGAACGCTAATATATAGTAGTTACAATGGCATGGATAGATATCGCGAAATAACTTATATAGCCCGCGGATTGCTACATTGCGTACAAAACGCGTTCGAATTAACGTGTACATTATATTTGCACTTTTTGAAAGCACTGCTGCATACTAATTGCAGTAAAACTTAGACCGTTTTCCCTTGAACGTCTTTTCTATCGTGTAGGAGTTTTCTACTTATGAAGGAGCGTTCAAGGTCACAACTCTAGGCGCTATATGCGAACACTAAGATATGGGAGTTACAATGGCATTTACAATGGCAATTACAGTTATTGGCAGTTACAATGGCAATTTAGGTATAGAAAATGGATAGGCATCGCGAAGTGTCCTTAATAGCCCACGGATTGCTGCTTTGTGTACAAAACGCATTCGAATTAACGTGTATATTATCTGGGCATTACTTGGCAGCTCTGCTGCATGCTAATTGCAGTAAAACTAAATCCATTTTCACTTGTACGTCTTTTCTATCGTGTAGTAGTTATCTACTTATGAAGGAACTTTCAAGGTCACAACTCTAGGTGCTCTATGCGAACGCTAAGATATGATAGTTACATTGGCATGGTATAGAACATGGATAGACATCGCGAAGTGCCTTATATAGACCGCGGATTGCTACTTTGCGTACAAAACGCGTTCGAATTAACGTGTATATTATTTGGGCACTTTTTGAAAGCTCTGCTGCATACTAATTGCAGTAAAACTTAGACAGTTTTCTCTTGAACGTCTTTTCTATCGTTTAGGAGTTATCTACTTATGAAGGAGCATTCAAGGTCACAACTCTAGGTGCTCTATGCGAACGCTAAGATATGATAGTTAAAATGGCATGGTATAGAAAATGGATAGGCAACGCGTAGTGTCCTTAATAGCCCACGGATTGCTGCTTTGTTTACATAACGCACTCGAATTAACGTGTATATTATCTGTGCATTATTTGGCAGCTCTGCTGCATGCTAATTGCAGTAAAACTAAATCCATTTTCACTTGTACGTCATTTCTATCGTGTAGCAGTAATCTACGAATGAAGGAGCGTTCAAGGTCACAGCTCTTTGTGCTCTATGCGAACCCTAAGATATGATAGTAACATTGACATAGTGTAGAACATGGAAAGGCATCGCGAAGTGTCCTCAATAGCCGACGGATTGCTGCTTTGTTTACAAAACGCATTCGAATTTTCGTGTATATCATCTGGGCATTATTAGGCAGCGCTGCTGCATACTAATTGCAGTAAAACTTAGACCGTTTTCTCTTGAACGTCTTTTCTAACGTGTAGGAGTTATCTACTTATGAAGGAGCGTTCAAGGTCACAACTCTAAGTGCTCTATGAGAACGCTAAGATATGATAGTTACATTGGCATGGTATAGAACATGGATAGACATCGCGAAGTGCCTTATATTGCCCGCGGATTGCTACTTTACGTACAAAACGCGTTCGAATTAACGTGTATATTTTTTGGGCAATTTCTGAAAGTTCTGCTGCATACTAGTTGCAGTAAAACTTAGACCGTTTTCTCTTGAACGTCTTTTCTATCGTGTGGGAGTTATCTACTTATGAAGGAGCGTTCAAGGTCACAACTCAAGGTGCTGTATGCGAACGCTAAGTCATGGTAGTTACAATGGCATGGTATAGAAAATGGATAGGCATCGCGAAGTGTCCTTAATAGCCCACGGATTGTTGCTTTGTTTACAAAACGCGTTCGAATTGTCGTGTATATTATTTGGGCACTTTTTGAAAGCTCTGCTGCATACTAATTGTACTAAAACTTAGACCGTTTTCTCTTGAACGTATTTTCTAACGTGTAGGAGTTATCTACTTATGAAGGAGCGTTCAAGGTCACAACTCTAGGTGCTCTAGGCGAACGCTAAGATATGATGGTTACATTGGCATGGTATAGAACATGGATAGACATCGCGAAGTGCCTTATATAGCCCGAGGATTGCTACTTTGCGTACAAAACGCGTTCGAATTGACGTGTATATTATTTGGGCACTTTTTGAAAGCTCTGCTGCATACTAATTGCAGTAAAACTTAGACCGTTTTCTCTTGAACGTCTTTTTTATCATGTAGGAGTTTTCTACTTATGAAGGAGCGTTCAAGGTCACAACTCTAGGTGCTCTATTCGAACGCTAAGATATGGTAGTTACAATGGCAAGACATAGAAAATGGATAGACATCGCGAAGTGCCTTATATAGCCCGCGGATTGCTACTTTGTGTACAAAACGCGTTCGAATTAACGTGTATATTATTTAGGCACTTTTTGAAAGCTCTGCTGCATACTAATTGCAGTAAAACTTAGACCGTTTTCTCTTGAACGTCTTTTCTATCGTGTAGGAGTTTTCTACTTATGAAGGAACGTACAAGGTCACAGCTCTAATTGCTCTATGCGAACCCTAAGATATGATAGTAACATTGACATGGTGTTGAACATGGATGGACATCGCGAAGTGCCTTATATAGCCCACGGATTGCTACTTTGCATACAAAACGCGTTCGAATTAACGTATATTTTATTTGGGCTCTTTTTTAAAGCTCTGCTGCATACTAATTGTAGTAAAACTAAGACCGTTTTCTCTTGAACGTCTTTTCTATCGTGTAGCAGTTATCTACTTATGAAGGAGCGTTCAAGGTCACAACTCTAGGTACTGTATGCGAACGCTAAGATATGGTAATTACAATGGCATGGTATAGAACATGGATAGACATCGCGAAATGCCTTAAATAGCCCGCGGATTGCTACTTTGCGTACAAAACGCGTTCGAATTAACGTGTATATTTTTTGGGCATTTTCTGAAAGTTCTGCTGCATACTATTTGCAGTAAAACATAGACCGTTTTCTCTTGAACGTCTTTTCTATCGTGTAGGAGTTATCTACTTATGAAGGAGCGTTCAAGGTCACATCTCTAGGTGCTCTATGCGAACGCTAAGATATGATAGTTACATTGGCATGGTATAGAACATGGATAGACATCGCGAAGTGTCTTATATAGCCCGCGGAATGCTACTTTGGGTACAAAACGCGTTCGAAGTGACGTGTATATTATTCGGGCACTTTTTGAAAGCTCTGCTGCATACTAATTGCAGTAAAACTAAGACCGTTTTCTCTTGAACGTCTTTTCTATCGTGTAGGAGTTATCTACTTATGAAGGAGCGTTCAAGGTCACAACTCTAGTTGCTCTATGCGAACGCTAAGATATGATAGTTACATTGGTATGGTATAGAACATGGATAGACATCGCGAAGTGCCTTATATTGCCCGCGGATTGCTACTTTGCGTAAAAAACGCGTTCGAATTAACGTGTATATTATTTGGGCATTTTCTGAAAGTTCTGCTGCATACTAATTGCAGTAAAACTTAGACCGTTTTCTCTTGAACGTCTTTTCTATCGTTTAGGAGTTATCTACTTATGAAGGAGCGTTCAAGGTCACAACTCTAGGTGCTGTATGCGAACGCTAAGATATGATAGTTACATTGGCATGGTATAGAACATGGATAGACATCGCGAAGTGCCTTATAGAGCCCGCGGATTGCTACTTTGCGTGCAAAACGCATTCGAATTGACGTGTATATTATTTGGGCACTTTTTGAAAGCTCTGCTGCATACTAATTGCAGTAAAACTTAGACCGTTTTCTCTTGAACGTCTTTTCTATCGTGTAGGAGTTATCTACTTATGAAGGAGCGTTCAAGGTCACAACTCTAGGTGCTGTATGCGAATGCTAAGATATGGTAGTTACATGGCATGGTATAGAAAACGGATAGGCATCGCGTAGTGTCCTTAATAGGCCACGGATTGCTACATTGCGTACAAAACGCGTTCGAATTAACGTGTATATTATATGGGCACTTTTTGAAAGCACTGCCGCATACTAATTGCAGTAAAACTTAGACCGTTTTCTCTTGAACGTCTTTTCTATCATGTAGGAGTTTTCTACTTATGAAGGAGCGTTCAAGGTCACAACTCTAGGTGCTGTATGCGAACACTAAGATATGGTAGTTACAATGGCATGGTATAGAACATGGATAGACATCGCGAAATGCCTTATATAGCCCGCGGACTGTTACATTGCGTACAAAACGCGTTCGAATTAACGTGTATATTATATGGGCACTTTTTGAAAGCACTGCTGCATACTAATTGCAGCAAAACTTAGACCGTTTTCTCTTGAACGTCTTTTTTATCATGTAGGAGTTTTCTACTTATGAAGGAGCGTTCAAGGTCACAACTCTAGGTGCTCTATGCGAACGCTATGATATGATAGTTACATTGGCATGGTATAGAACATGGATAGACATCGCGAAGTGCCTTATATAGACCGCGGATTGCTACTTTGCATACAAAACGCGTTCGAATTAACGTATATATTATTTGGGCTCTTTTTTAAAGCTCTGCTGCATACTAATTGTAGTAAAACTAAGACCGTTTTCCCTTGAACGTCTTTTCTATCGTGTAGGAGTTTTCTACTTATGAAGGAGCGTTCAAGGTCACAACTCTAGGTGCTCTATGCGAACGCTATGATATGATAGTTACATTGGCATGGTATAGAACATGGATAGACATCGCGAAATGCCTTTTATAGCCCGCGGATTGCTACATTGCGTACAAAACGCGTTCGAATTAACGTGTATATTATATGGGCACTTTTTGAAAGCACTGCTGCATACTAATTGCAGTAAAACTTAGAACGTTTTCTCTTGAACGTCTTTTCTATCATGTAGGAGTTTTCTACTTATGAAGGAGCGTTCAAGGTCACAACTCTAGGCGCTGTATGAGAACACTAAGATATGGAAGTTACAATGGCATGGTATAGAAAATGGATAGACTACGCGAAGTGCCTTATATAGCCCGCGGATTGCTACTTTGCGTACAAAACGCGTTCGAAGTGACGTGTATATTTTTTGGGCACTTTTTGAAAGCTCTGCTGCATACAAATTGCAGTAAAACTCAGACCGTTTTCTCTTGAACGTCTTTTCTATCGTGTAGGAGTTATCTACTTATGAAGGAGCGTTCAAGGTCACAACTCTAGGTGCTCTATGCGAACGCTAAGATATGATAGTTACATTGGCATGGTATAGAACATGGATAGACATCGCGAAATGCCTTATATAGCCCGCGGATTGCTACTTTGTGTACAAAACGCGTTCGAATTAACGTGTATATTTTTTGGGCACTTTTTTAAAGCTCTGCTGCATACTAATTGCAGTAAAACTTAGACCGTTTTCTCTTGAACGTCTTTTCTATCTTGTGGGAGTTATCTACTTATGAAGGAGGGTTCAAGGTCACAACTATATTTGCTGTATGCGAACGCTAAGATATGGTAGTTACAATGGCATGGTATAGAACATGGATGGACATCGCGAAGTGCCTTATATAGCCCACGGATTGCTACTTTGCGACAAAACGCGTTCGAATTAACGTATATATTATTTGGGCTCTTTTTTAAAGCTCTGCTGCATACAAATTGCAGTAAAACTCAGACCGCTTTCTCTTGAACGTCTTTTCTATCGTGTAGGAGTTATCTACTTATAAAGGAGCGTTCAAGGTCACAACTCTAGGTGCTCTATGCGAACGCTAAGATATGATAGTTACATTGGCATGGTATAGAACATGGATAGACATCGCGAAATGCCTTATATAGCCCGCGGATTGCTACTTTGTGTACAAAACGCGTTCGAATTAACGTATATATTATTTGGGCTCTTTTTTAAAGCTCTGCTGCATACTAATTGTAGTAAAACTTAGACCGTTTTCTCTTGAACGTCTTTTTTCATCTTGTGGGAGATATCTACTTATGAAGGAGCGTTCAAGGTCACAACTCTATTTGCTGTATGCGAACGCTAAGATATGGTAGTTACAATGGCATGGTATAGAACATGGATAGACATCGCGAAATGCCTTATATAGCCCGCGGATTGCTACATTGCGTACAAAACGCGTTCGAATTAACGTGTATATTATATGGGCACTTTTTGAAAGCACTGCTGCATACTAATTGCAGTAAAACTTAGAACGTTTTCTCTTGAACGTCTTTTCTATCATGTAGGAGTTTTCTACTTATGAAGGAGCGTTCAAGGTCACAACTCTAGGCGCTGTATGCGAACACTAAGATATGGTAGTTACAATGGCATGGTATAAAAAATGGATAGACACCGCGAAGTGCCTTATATTGCCCGCGGATTGCTACTTTGCGTACAAAACGCGTTCGAATTAACGTGTATATTATTTGGGCACCTTTTGAAAGCTCTGCTGCATACTAATTGCAGTAAAACTTAGACAGTTTTCTCTTGAACGTCTTTTCTATCGTGTAGGAGTTATCTACTTATGAAGGAGCGTTCAAGGTCACAACTCTAGGTGCTCTATGCGAACGCTAAGATATGGTAGTTACAATGGCATGGTATAGAAAATGGATAGGCATCGCGAAGTGTCCTTAATAGCCCACGGATTGCTGCTTTGTTTACAAAACGCATTCGAATTAACGCGTATATTATATGGGCATTATTTGGTAGCTCTACTGCATGCTAATTGCAGTAAAACTAAATCCATCTTCACTTGTACGTCTTTTCTATCGTGTAGCAGTAATCTACGAATGAAGGAGCGTTCAAGGTCACAGCTCTTTGTGCTCTATGCGAACCCTAAGATATGATAGTAACATTGACATAATGTAGAACATGGAAAGGCATCGCGAAGTGTTCTCAATAGCCCACGGATTGCTGCTTTGTTTACAAAACGCATTAGAATTTTCGTGTATATCATCTGGGCATTATTTGGCAGCTCTGCTGCATGCTAGTTTCAGTAAAACTAATTCCATTTTCACTTGTACGTCTTTTCTATCGTGCAGTAGTTATCTACTTATGAAGGAGCGTTCAAGGTCACAACTCTAGGTGCTCTATGCGAACGCTATGATATGTTAGTTACATTGGCATGGTATAGAACATGGATAGACATCGCGAAGTGCCTTATATAGACCGCGGATTGCTACTTTGCGTTCAAAACGCGTTCGAATTGACGTGTATATTATTCGGGCACTTTTTGAAAGCTCTGCTGCATACTAATTGCAGTAAAACTAAGACCGTTTTCTCTTGAACGTCTTTTCTATCGTGTAGGGGTTATCTACTTATGAAGGAGCGTTCAAGGTCACAACTCTAGGTGCTCTATGCGAACGCTAAGATATGATAGTTACATTGGCATGGTATAGAACATGGATAGACATCGCGAAATGCCTTATATAGCCCGCGGATTGCTACTTTGTGTACAAAACGCGTTCGAATTAACGTGTATATTTTTTGGGCACTTTTTTAAAGCTCTGCTGCATACTAATTGCAGTAAAACTTAGACCGTTTTCTCTTGAACGTCTTTTCTATCTTGTGGGAGTTATCTACTTATGAAGGAGGGTTCAAGGTCACAACTCTATTTGCTGTATGCGAACGCTAAGATATGGTAGTTACAATGGCATGGTATAGAACATGGATGGACATCGCGAAGTGCCTTATATAGCCCACGGATTGCTACTTTGCGACAAAACGCGTTCGAATTAACGTATATATTATTTGGGCTCTTTTTTAAAGCTCTGCTGCATACAAATTGCAGTAAAACTCAGACCGTTTTCTCTTGAACGTCTTTTCTATCGTGTAGGAGTTATCTACTTATAAAGGAGCGTTCAAGGTCACAACTCTAGGTGCTCTATGCGAACGCTAAGATATGATAGTTACATTGGCATGGTATAGAACATGGATAGACATCGCGAAATGCCTTATATAGCCCGCGGATTGCTACTTTGTGTACAAAACGCGTTCGAATTAACGTATATATTATTTGGGCTCTTTTTTAAAGCTCTGCTGCATACTAATTGTAGTAAAACTTAGACCGTTTTCTCTTGAACGTCTTTTTTCATCTTGTGGGAGTTATCTACTTATGAAGGAGCGTTCAAGGTCACAACTCTATTTGCTGTATGCGAACGCTAAGATATGGTAGTTACAATGGCATGGTATAGAACATGGATAGACATCGCGAAATGCCTTATATAGCCCGCGGATTGCTACATTGCGTACAAAACGCGTTCGAATTAACGTGTATATTATATGGGCACTTTTTGAAAGCACTGCTGCATACTAATTGCAGTAAAACTTAGAACGTTTTCTCTTGAACGTCTTTTCTATCATGTAGGAGTTTTCTACTTATGAAGGAGCGTTCAAGGTCACAACTCTAGGCGCTGTATGCGAACACTAAGATATGGTAGTTACAATGGCATGGTATAAAAAATGGATAGACACCGCGAAGTGCCTTATATTGCCCGCGGATTGCTACTTTGCGTACAAAACGCGTTCGAATTAACGTGTATATTATTTGGGCACCTTTTGAAAGCTCTGCTGCATACTAATTGCAGTAAAACTTAGACAGTTTTCTCTTGAACGTCTTTTCTATCGTGTAGGAGTTATCTACTTATGAAGGAGCGTTCAAGGTCACAACTCTAGGTGCTCTATGCGAACGCTAAGATATGGTAGTTACAATGGCATGGTATAGAAAATGGATAGGCATCGCGAAGTGTCCTTAATAGCCCACGGATTGCTGCTTTGTTTACAAAACGCATTCGAATTAACGCGTATATTATATGGGCATTATTTGGTAGCTCTACTGCATGCTAATTGCAGTAAAACTAAATCCATCTTCACTTGTACGTCTTTTCTATCGTGTAGCAGTAATCTACGAATGAAGGAGCGTTCAAGGTCACAGCTCTTTGTGCTCTATGCGAACCCTAAGATATGATAGTAACATTGACATAATGTAGAACATGGAAAGGCATCGCGAAGTGTCCTCAATAGCCCACGGATTGCTGCTTTGTTTACAAAACGCATTAGAATTTTCGTGTATATCATCTGGGCATTATTTGGCAGCTCTGCTGCATGCTAGTTTCAGTAAAACTAATTCCATTTTCACTTGTACGTCTTTTCTATCGTGCAGTAGTTATCTACTTATGAAGGAGCGTTCAAGGTCACAACTCTAGGTGCTCTATGCGAACGCTATGATATGTTAGTTACATTGGCATGGTATAGAACATGGATAGACATCGCGAAGTGCCTTATATAGACCGCGGATTGCTACTTTGCGTTCAAAACGCGTTCGAATTGACGTGTATATTATTCGGGCACTTTTTGAAAGCTCTGCTGCATACTAATTGCAGTAAAACTAAGACCGTTTTCTCTTGAACGTCTTTTCTATCGTGTAGGGGTTATCTACTTATGAAGGAGCGTTCAAGGTCACAACTCTAGGTGCTCTATGCGAACGCTAAGATATGATAGTTACATTGGCATGGTATAGAACATGGATAGACATCGCGAAGTGCCTTATATTGCCCGCGGATTGCTACTTTGCGTACAAAACGCGTTCGAATTAACGTGTATATTATTTGGGCATTTTCTGAAAATTCTGCTGCATACTAATTGCAGTAAAACTTAGACCGTTTTCTCTTGAACGTCTTTTCTATCGTGTGGGAGTTATCTACTTATGAAGGAGCGTTCAAGGTCACAACTCCAGGTGCTGTATGCGAACGCTAAGATATGGTAGTTACAATGGCATGGTATAGAAAATGGATAGGCATCGCGTAGTGTCCTTAATAGCCCACGGATTGCTGCTTTGTTTACATAACGCATTCGAATTAACGTGTATATTATCTGGGCATTATTTGGCAGCTCTGCTGCATGATAATTGCAGTAAAACTAAATCCATTTTCACTTGTACGTCTTTTCTATCGTGTAGCAGTAATCTACGAATGAAGGAGCGTTCAAGGTCACAGCTCTTTGTGCTCTATGCGAACCCTAAGATATGATAGTAACATTGACATAGTGTAGAACATGGAAAGGCATCGCGAAGTGTCCTCAATAGCCCACGGATTGCTGCATTGTTTACAAAACGCATTCAAATTTTCGTGTATATCATCTGGGCATTATTAGGCAGCGCTGCTGCATACTAATTGCAGTAAAACTTAGACCGTTTTCTCTTGAACGTCTTTTCTCTCGTGTAGGAGTTATCTACTTATGAACGAGCGTTCAAGGTCACAGCTCTAATTGTTCTATGCGAACCCTAAGATATGATAGTAACATTGAAATGGTATAGAACATGGATGGACATCGCGAAGTGCCTTATATAACCCGCGGATTGCTACTTTGCGTGCAAAACGTGTTCGAATTAACGTATATATTATTTGGGCTCTTTTTTAAGGCTCTGCTGCATACTAATTGCAGCAAAACTTAGACCGTTTTCTCTTGAACGTCTTTTCTATCGTGTGGGAGTTATCTACTTATGAAGGAGCGTTCAAGGTCACAACTCTAGGTGCTCTATGCGAACCCTAAGATATGATAGTTACAATGACATGGTATAGATAATTTATAGGCATCGCGAAGTGTCCTTAATAGCCCACGGATTACTGCTTTGTTTACAAAACACATTCGAATTAACGCGTATATTATCTGGGCATTATTTGGCAGCTCTGCTGAATGCTAATTGCAGTAAAACTAAATCCATTTTCACTTGTACGTCTTTTCTATGGTGTAGTAGTTATCTACTTATGAAGGAGCGTTCAAGGTCACAACTCTAGGTGCTCTATGCGAACGCTAAGATATGATAGTTACAATGGCATGGTATAGAATATGGATAGGTATCGGTAGTGTCCTTAATAGCCCTCATATTGCTGCTTTGTTTACATACCGTATTCGAGTTAACGTGTATATTATCTGGGCATTATTTGGCAGCTCTGCATGCTAATTGCAGTAAAACTAAATCTATTTTCACTTGTACCTCTTTTCTATCGTGTAGCAGTAATCTACGAATGAAGGAGCGTTCAAGGTCACAGCTCTTTGTGCTCTATGCGAATCCTAAGATATGATAGTAACATTGACATAGTGTAGAACATGGAAAGGCATCGCGAAGTGTCCTCAATACCCCACGGATTGCTGCTTTGTTTACAAAACGCATTCGAATTTTCGTGTATATCATCATGGCATTATTAGGCAGCGCTGCATGCTAATTGCAGAAAAACTTAGACCGTTTTCTCTTGAACGTCTTTTCTATCGTGTAGGAGTTATCTACTTATGAAGGAGCGTTCAAGGTCACAACTCTAGATGCTGTATGCGAACGCCAAGATATGATAGTTACATTGGCATGGTATAGAACATGGATAGACATCGCGAAGTGCCTTATATTGCCCGCGAATTGCTACTTTGCGCACAAAACGTGTTCGAATTAACGTGTATATTATTTGGGCATTTTCTGAAAGTTCTGCTGCATACTAATTGCAGTAAAACTTAGACCGTTTTCTCTTGAACGTCTTTTCTATCGTGTGTGAGTTATCTACTTATGAAGGAGCGTTCAAGGTCACAACTCTAGATGCTCTATGCAAACGCTAAGATATGATAGTTACATTGGCATGGTATAGAACATGGATAGACATCGCGAAGAGCCTTATATTGCCCGCGGATTGCTACTTTGCGTACAAAACGTGTTCAAATTAACGTGTATATTATTTGGGCATTTTCTGAAAGTTCTGCTGCACACTTATTGCAGTAAAACTTAGACCGTTTTCTCTTGAACGTCTTTTCTATCGTGTGGGAGTTATCTACTTATGAAGGAGCGTTCAAGGTCACAACACAAGGTGCTGTATGCGAACGCTAAGATATGTTACAATGGCATGGTATAGAAAATGGATAGGCATAGCGAAGTGTCCTTAATAGCCCACGGATTGCTGCTTTGTTTACAAAACGCGTTCGAATTGTCGTGTATATTATTTGGGCACTTTTTGAAAGCTCTGCTGCATACTAATTATAGTAAAACTTTTCTCTTGAACGTCTTTTCTATCGTGTAGGAGTTTTCTACTTATGAAGGAACGTTCAAGGTCACAGCTCTAATTGCTCTATGCGAACTCTAAGATATGATAGTAACATTGACATTGTGTAGAACCTGGATTGACATCGCGAAGTGCCTTATATAGCCCATGGATTGCTACTTTGCCTACAAAACGCGTTCGAATTAACGTATATATTATTTGGGCTCTTTTTTAAAGCTCTGCTGCATACTAATTGTAGTAAAACTAAGACCGTTTTCCCTTGAACGTCTTTGCCATCGTGTAGGAGTTATCTACTTATGAAGGAGCGTTCAAGGTCACAACTCTAGGTGCTGTATGCGAACGCTAAGATATGGTAATTACAGTGGCATAGTATAGAACATGGATAGACATCGCGAAATGCCTTATATAGCCCGCGGATTGCTACATTGCGTGCAAAACGCGTTCGAATTAACGTGTATATTATATGGGCAATTTTTGAAAGCACTGCTGCATACTAATTGCAATAAAACATACCGTTTTCTCTTGAACGTCTTTTCTATCATGTAGGAGTTTTCTACTTATGAAGGAGCATTCAAGGTCACAACTCTAGGCGCTGTGTGCGAACACTAAGATATGGTAGTTACAATGGCATGGTATAGAAAATGGATAGGCATCGCGAAGTGTCCTTAATAGCCCACGGATTGCTGCTTTGTTTACAAAACGCATTCGAATTAACGCGTATATTATCTGGGCATTATTTGGCACATCTGCTGCATGCTAATTGCAATAAAACTAAATCCATTTTCACTTGTACGTATTTTCTATCGTGTAGTAGTTATCTACTTATGAAGGAGCGTTCAAGGTCACAACTCTAGGTGCTCTATGCGAACGCTAAGATATGATAGTTACATTGGCATGGTATAGAACATGGATAGACATCGCGAAGTGCCTTATATAGCCCGCGGATTGCTACCTTGCGTACAAAACGCGTTCGAATTGACGTGTATATTATTTGGGCACTTTTTGAAAGCTCTGCTGCATACTAATTGCAGTAAAACTAAGACCGTTTTCTTTTGAACGTCTTTTATATCGTGTAGGATTTATCTACTTATGAAGGAGCGTTCAAGGTCACTACTCTAGGTGCTCTATGCGAACGCTATGATATGATAGTTACGTTGGCATGGTATAGAACATGGATAGACATCTCGAAGTGCCTTATATAGACCGCGGATTGCTACTTTGCGTACAAAACGCGTTCGAATTGACGTGTATATTATTTGGGCACTTTTTGAAAGTTCTGCTGCATACTAATTGTAGTAAAACTTAGACCGTTTTCTCTTGAACGTCTTTTCTATCGTGTAGGAGTTATCTACTTATGAAGGAGCGTTCAAGGTCACAGCTCTAATTGCTCTATGCGAACCCTAAGATATGATAGTAACATTGACATGGTATAGAACATGGATGGACATCGCGAAGTGCTTTATATAACCCGCGGATTGCTACTTTGCGTACAAAACGCGTTCGAATTAACGTATATATTATTTGTGCTCTTTTTTAAAGCTCTGCTGCATACTAATTGTAGTAAAACTTAGACCGTTTTCCCTTGAACGTCTTTTCTATCGTGTAGGAGTTATCTACTTATGAAGAAGCGCTCAAGGTCACAACTCTAGGTGCTATATACGAACGCTAAGATATGGTAGTTACAATGGCATGGTATAGAACATGGATAGACATCGCGAAATGCCTTATATAGCCCGCGGATTGCTACTTTGCGTACAAAACGCGTTCTAATTAACGTGTATATTATTTGGGCACTTTTTGAAAGCTCTGCTGCATACTAATTGCAGTAAAACTTTGACCGTTTTCTCTTGAACGTCTTTTCTATCATGTAGGAGTTTTCTACTTATGAAGGAGCATTCAAGGTCACATCTCTAGGCGCTGTATGCGAACACTAAGATATGGTTGTTACAATGGCATGGTATAGAAAATGGATAGGCATCGCGAAGTGTCCTTAATAGATTGCTGCTTTGTTTACAAAACGCATTCGAATTTTCGTGTATATCATCTGGGCATTATTAGGCAGCGCTGCTGCATACTAATTGCAGTAAACTTAGACCGTTTTCTCTTGAACGTCTTTTCTATCGTGTAGGAGTTATCTACTTATGAAGGAGCGTTCAAGGTCACAACTCTAGGTGCTCTATGCGAACGCTAAGATATGATAGTTACATTGGCATGGTATAGAACATGGATAGACATCGCGAAGTGCCTTATATGGCCCGCGGATTGCTACTTTGCATACAAAACGCGTTCGAATTGACGTGTATATTATTTGGGCACTTTTTGAAAGCTCTGCTGCATACTAATTGCAGTAAAACTAAGACCGTTTTCTTTTGAACGTCTTTTCTATCGTGTAGGATTTATCTACTTATGAAGGAGCGTTCAAGGTCACAACTCTAGGTGCTCTATACGAACGCTATGATATGTTAGTTACACTGTCATGATATAGAACATGGATAGACATCGCGAAGTGCCTTATATAGACCGTGGATTGCTACTTTGCGTACAAAACGCGTTCGAATTGACGTGTATATTATTTGGGCACATTTTGAAAGCTCTGCTGCATACTAATTGTAGTAAAACTTAGACCGCTTTCCCTTGAACGTCTTTTCTATCGTGTAGGAGTTATCTACTTATGAAGAAGCGCTCAAGGTCACAACTCTAGGTGCTATATACGAACGCTAAGATATGGTAGTTACAATGGCATGGTATAGAACATGGATAGACATCGCGAAATGCCTTATATAGCCCGCGGATTGCTACTTTGCGTACAAAACGCGTTCGAATTAACGTATATATGATTTGTGCTCTTTTTTAAAGCTCTGCTGCATACTAATTGTAGTAAAACTTAGACCGTTTTCTCTTGAACGTCTTTTCTATCGTGTAGGAGTTATGTACTTATGAAGGAGCGTTCAAGGTCACAACTCTAGGTGCTCTATGCGAACGCTATGATATGTTAGTTACATTGGCATGGTATAGAACATGGATAGACATCGCGAAGTGCCTTACATAGACCGCGGATTGCTACTTTGCTTACAAAACGCGTTCGAATTAACGTATATATTATTTGTGCTCTTTTTTAAAGCTCTGCTGCATACTAATTGTAGTAAAACTTAGACCGTTTTCCCTTGAACGTCTTTTCTATCGTGTAGGAGTTATCTACTTAGGAAGGAGCGTTCAAGGTCACAGCTCTAATTGCTCTATGCGAACCCTAAGATATGATAGTAACATTGACATGGTGTAGAACATGGATGGACATCTTGAAATGCCTTATATTGCCCGCGGATTGCTACTTTGCGTACAAAACGCGTTCGAATTAACGTGTATATTATTTGGGCACATTTTGAAAGCTCTGCTGCATACTAATTGCAGTAAAAGTTAGACCGTTTTCTCTTGAACGTCTTTTCTACCGTGTAGGAGTTATCTACTTATGAAGGAGCGCTCAAGGTCACAACTCTAGGTGCTGTATGCGAACACTAAGATATGGTAGTTACAATGGCATGGTATAGAAAATGGATAGGCATCGCGAAGTGTCCTTAATAGCCCACGGATTACTGCTGTGTTTACAAAACGCATTCGAATTAACGCGTATATTATCTGGGCATTATTTGGCAGCTCTGCTGAACGCTAATTGCAGTAAAACTAAATCCATTTTCACTTGTACGTCATTTCTATGGTGTAGTAGTTATCTACTTATGAAGCAGCGTTCAAGGTCACAACTCTAGGTGCTCTATGCGAACGCTAAGATATGATAGTTACAATGGCATGGTATAGAACATGGATAGACATGGCGAAGAGCCTTATATTACCCGCGGATTGCTACTTTGCGCACAAAACGTGTTCGAATTAACGTGTATATTATTTGGGCATTTTCTGAAAGTTCTGCTGCATACTAATTGCAGTAAAACTTAGACCGTTTTCTCTTGAACGTCTTTTCTATCGTGTGTGAGTTATCTACTTATGAAGGAGCGTTCAAGGTCACAACTCTAGGTGCTCTATGCAAACGCTATGATATGATAGTTACATTGGCATGGTATAGAACATGGATAGACATCGCGAAGAGCCTTATATTGCCCGCGGATTGCTACTTTGCGCACAAAACGTGTTCGAATTAACGTGTATATTATTTGGGCATTTTCTGAAAGTTCTGCTGCATACTAATTGCAGTAAAACTTAGACCGTTTTCTCTTGAACGTCTTTTCTATCGTGTGTGAGTTATCTACTTATGAAGGAGCGTTCAAGGTCACAACTCTAGGTGCTCTATGCAAACGCTAAGATATGATAGTTACATTGGCATGGTATAGAACATGGATAGACATCGCGAAATGCCTTATATAGCCCGCGGATTGCTACTTTGTGTACAAAACGCGTTCGAATTAACGTGTATATTTTTTGGGCACTTTTTGAAAGCTCTGCTGCATACTAATTGCAGTAAAACTTAGACCGTTTTCTCTTGAACGTCTTTTCTATCGTTTAGGAGTTTTCTACTTATGAAGGAACGTGCAAGGTCACAGCTCTAATTGCTCTATGCGAACCCTAAGATATGATAGTAACATTGACATTGTGTAGAACATGGATGGACATCGCGAAGTGCCTTATATAGCCCATGGATTGCTACTTTGCCTACAAAACGCGTTCGAATTAACGTATATATTATTTGTTCTCTTTTTTGAAGCTCTGCTGCATACTAATTGTAGTAAAACTAAGACCGTTTTCCCTTGAACGTCTTTTCTATCGAGTAGGAGTTATCTACTTATGAAGGAGCGTTCAAGGTCACAACTCTAGGTGCTGTATGCGAACGCTAAGATATGGTTGTTACAATGGCATGGTATAGAACATGGATAGACATCGCGAAATGCCTTATATAGCCCGCGGATTGCTACATTGCGTGCAAAACGCGTTCGAATTAACGTGTATATTATATGGGCACTTTTTGAAAGCACTGCTGCATACTAATTGCAGTAAAACAGACCGTTTTCTCTTGAACGTCTTTTCTATCATGTAGGAGTTTTCTACTTATGAAGGAGCATTCAAGGTCACAACTCTAGGCGCTGTGTGCGAACACTAAGATATGGTAGTTACAATGGCATGGTATAGAAAATGGATAGGCATCGCGAAGTGTCCTTAATAGCCCACGGATTGCTGCTTTGTTTACAAAACGCATTCGAATTAACGCGTATATTATCTGGGCATTATTTGGCAGCTCTGCTGCATGCTAATTGCAATAAAACTAAATCCATTTTCACTTGTACGTCTTTTCTATCGTGTTGCAGTAATCTACGAATGAAGGAGCGTTCAAGGTCACAGCTCTTTGTGCTCTATGCGAACCCTAAGATATGATAGTAACATTGACATAATGTAGAACATGGAAAGGCATCGCGAAGTGTCCTCAATAGCCCACGGATTGCTGCTTTGTTTACAAAACGCATTCGAATTTTCGTGTATATCATCTGGGCATTATTAGGCAGCGCTGCTGCATGCTAATTGCAGTAAAACTTAGACCGTTTTCTCTTGAACGTCTTTTCTATCGTGTAGGAGTTATCTACTTAGTAAGGAGCGTTCAAGGTCACAACTCTAGGTGCTCTATGCGAACGCTATGATATGATAGTTACATTGGCATGGTATAGAACATGGATAGACATCGCGAAGTGCCTTATATAGACCGCGGATTGCAACTTTGCGTACAAAACGCGTTCGAATTGACGTGTATATTATTTGGGCACTTTTTGAAAGCTCTGCTGCATACTAATTGTAGTAAAACTTAGACCGTTTTCTCTTGAACGTCTTTTCTATCGTGTAGGAGTTATCTACTTATGAAGGAGCGTTCAAGGTCACAGCTCTAATTGCTCTATGCGAACCCTAAGATATGATAGTAACATTGACATGGTGTAGAACATGGATGGACATCGCGAAGTGCCTTATATAGCCCACGGATTGCTACTTTGCATACAAAACGCGTTCGAATTAACGTATATATTATTTGGGCTCTTTTTTAAAGCTCTGCTGCATACTAATTGTAGTAAAACTATGACCGTTTTCTCTTGAACGTCTTTTCTACCGTGTAGGAGTTATCTACTTATGAAGGAGCGCTCAAGGTCACAACTCTAGGTGCTGTATGCGAACACTAAGATATGGTAGTTACAATGGCATGGTATAGAAAATGGATAGGCATCGCGAAGTGTCCTTAATAGCCCACGGATTACTGCTGTGTTTACAAAACGCATTCGAATTAACGCGTATATTATCTGGGCATTATTTGGCAGCTCTGCTGAACGCTAATTGCAGTAAAACTAAATCCATTTTCACTTGTACGTCATTTCTATGGTGTAGTAGTTATCTACTTATGAAGCAGCGTTCAAGGTCACAACTCTAGGTGCTCTATGCGAACGCTAAGATATGATAGTTACAATGGCATGGTATAGAACATGGATAGACATCGCGAAGAGCCTTATATTGCCCGCGGATTGCTACTTTGCGCACAAAACGTGTTCGAATTAACGTGTATATTATTTGGGCATTTTCTGAAAGTTCTGCTGCATACTAATTGCAGTAAAACTTAGACCGTTTTCTCTTGAACGTCTTTTCTATCGTGTGTGATTTATCTACTTATGAAGGAGCGTTCAAGGTCACAACTCTAGGTGCTCTATGCAAACGCTATGATATGATAGTTACATTGGCATGGTATAGAATATGGATAGACATCGCGAAGAGCCTTATATTGCCCGCGGATTGCTACTTTGCGTACAAAACGTGTTCAAATTAACGTGTATATTATTTGGGCATTTTCTGAAAGTTCTGCTGCACACTAATTGCAGTAAAACTTAGACCGTTTTCTCTTGAACGTCTTTTCTATCGTGTGGGAGTTATCTACTTATGAAGGAGCGTTCAAGGTCACAACTCTAGGTGCTCTATGCGAACGCTAAGATATGATAGTTACATTGGCATGGTATAGAACATGGATAGACATCGCGAAATGCCTTATATAGCCCGCGGATTGCTACTTTGTGTACAAAACGCGTTCGAATTAACGTGTATATTTTTTGGGCACTTTTTGAAAGCTCTACTGCATACTAATTGCAGAAAAACATAGACCGTTTTCTCTTGAACGTCTTTTCTATCGTGTAGGAGTTATCTACTTATGAAGGAGCGTTCAAGGTCACAGCTCTAATTGCTCTATGCGAACCCTAAGATATGATAGTAACATTGACATGGTGTAGAACATGGATGGACATCGCGAAGTGCCTTATATAGCCCACGGATTGCTACTTTGCATACAAAACGCGTTCGAATTAACGTATATATTATTTGGGCTCTTTTTTAAAGCTCTGCTGCATACTAATTGTAGTAAAACTAAGACCGTTTTCCCTTGAACGTCTTTTCTATCGTGTAGGAGTTATCTACTTATGAAGGAGCGTTCAAGGTCACAGCTCTAATTGCTCTATGCGAACCCTAAGATATGATAGTAACATTGACATGGTGTAGAACATGGATGGACATCGTGAAATGCCTTATATTGCCCGCGGATTGCTACTTTGCGTACAAAACGCGTTCGAATTAACGTGTATATTATTTGGGCACATTTTGAAAGCTCTGCTGCATACTAATTGCAGTAAAACTTAGACCGTTTTCTCTTGAACGTCTTTTCTACCGTGTAGGAGTTATCTACTTATGAAGGAGCGTTCAAGGTCACAACTCTAGGTGCTCTATGCGAACGCTAAGATATGATAGTTACATTGGCATGGTATAGAACATGGATAGACATCGCGAAATGCCTTATATAGCCCGCGGATTGCTACTTTGTATACAAAACGCGTTCGAATTAACGTGTATATTTTTTGGGCATTTTCTGAAAGTTCTGCTACACACTAATTGCAGTAAAACTTAGACCGTTTTCTCTTGAACGTCTTTTCTATCGTGTGGGAGTTATCTACTTATGAAGGAGCGTTCAAGGTCACAACTCTAGGTGCTCTATGCGAACGCTAAGATATGATAGTTACATTGGCATGGTATAGAACATGGATAGACATCGCGAAATGCCTTATATAGCCCGCGGATTGCTACTTTGTGTACAAAACGCGTTCGAATTAACGTGTATATTTTTTGGGCACATTTTGAAAGCTCTGCTGCATACTAATTGCAGTAAAACTTAGACCGTTTTCTCTTGAACGTCTTTTCTATCGTTTAGGAGTTTTCTACTTATGAAGGAACGTGCAAGGTCACAGCTCTAATTGCTCTATGCGAACCCTAAGATATGATAGTAACATTGAAATTGTGTAGAACATGGATGGACATCGCGAAGTGCCTTATATAGCCCATGGATTGCTACTTTGCCTACAAAACGCGTTCGAATTAACGTATATATTATTTGTTCTCTTTTTTAAAGCTCTGCTGCATACTAATTGTAGTAAAACTAAGACCGTTTTCCCTTGAACGTCTTTTCTATCGAGTAGGAGTTATCTACTTATGAAGGAGCGTTCAAGGTCACAACTCTAGGTGCTGTATGCCAACGCTAAGATATGGTTGTTACAATGGCATGGTATAGAACATGGATAGACATCGCGAAATGCCTTATATAGCCCGCGGATTGCTACATTGCGTGCAAAACGCGTTCGAATTAACGTGTATATTATATGGGCACTTTTTGAAAGCACTGCTGCATACTAATTGCAGTAAAACAGACCGTTTTCTCTTGAACGTCTTTTCTATCATGTAGGAGTTTTCTACTTATGAAGGAGCATTCAAGGTCACAACTCTAGGCGCTGTTTGCGAATACTAAGATATGGTAGTTACAATGGCATGGTATAGAAAATGGATAGGCATCGCGAAGTGTCCTTAATAGCCCACGGATTGCTGCTTTGTTTACAAAACGCATTCGAATTAACGCGTATATTATCTGGGCATTATTTGGCAGCTCTGCTGCATGCTAATTGCAATAAAACTAAATCCATTTTCACTTGTACGTCTTTTCTATCGTGTAGCAGTAATCTACGAATGAAGGAGCGTTCAAGGTCACAGCTCTTTGTGCTCTATGCGAACCCTAAGATATGATAGTAACATTGACATAATGTAGAACATGGAAAGACATCGCGAAGTGTCCTCAATAGCCCACGGATTGCTGCTTTGTTTACAAAACGCATTCGAATTTTCGTGTATATCATCTGGGCATTATTAGGCAGCGCTGCTGCATGCTAATTGCAGTAAAACTTAGACCGTTTTCTCTTGAACGTCTTTTCTATCGTGTAGGAGTTATCTACTTAGTAAGGAGCGTTCAAGGTCACAACTCTAGGTGCTCTATGGGAACGCTATGATATGATAGTTACATTGGCATGGTATCTAGTACAATTAGTATGCAGCAGAGCTTTAAAAAAGAGCACAAATAATATATACGTTAATTCGAACGCGTTTTGTACGCAAAGTAGCAATCCGCGGGCTATATAAGGCATTTGGCGATGTCTATCCATGTTCTATACCATGCCATTGTAACTACCATATCTTAGCGTTCGTATATAGCACCTAGAGTTGTGACCTTGAGCGCTTCTTCATAAGTAGATAACTCCTACACGATAGAAAAGACGTTCAAGGGAAAACGGTCTAAGTTTTACTACAATTAGTATGCAGCAGAGCTTTAAAAAAGAGCACAAATAATATATACGTTAATTCGAACGCGTTTTGTACGCAAAGTAGCAATCCGCGGATTATATAAGGCACTTCGCGATGTCCATCCATGTTCTATACCATGTCAATGTTACTATCATATCTTAGGGTTCGCATAGAGCAATTAGAGCTGTGACCTTGAATGCTCCTTCATAAGTAGATAACTCCTACACGATAGAAAAGACGTTCAAGAGAAAACGGTCTAAGTTTTACTACAATTAGTATGCAGCAGAGCTTTCAAAATGTGCCCAAATAATATACACGTCAATTCGAACGCGTTTTGTACGCAAAGTAGCAATCCACGGTCTATATAAGGCACTTCGCGATGTCTATCCATGTTCTATATCATGACAATGTAACTAACATATCATAGCGTTCGCATAGAGCACCTAGAGTTGTGACCTTGAATGCTCCTTCATAAGTAGATAACACCCACACGATAGAAAAGACGTTCAAGAGAAAACGGTCTTAGTTTTACTGCAATTAGTATGCAGCAGAGCTTTCAAAAAGTGCCCGAATAATATACACGTCACTTCGAACGCGCTTTGTACGCAAAGTAGCAAACCGCGGGCTATATAAGGCACTTCGCGATGTCTAATCATGTTCTATACCATGCCAATGTAACTATCATATCTTAGCGTTCGCATAGAACACCTAGAGATGTGACCTTGAACGCTCCTTCATAAGTAGATAAATCCTACACGATAGAAAAGACGTTCAAGAGAAAACGGTCTAAGTTTTACTGCAACTAGTATACAGCAGAACTTTCAGAAAATGCCCAAAAAATATACACGTTAATTCGAACGCGTTTTGTACGCAAAGTAGCAATCCGCGGGCAATATAAGGCACTTCGCGATGTCTATCCATGTTCTATACCATGCCAATGTAACTATCATATCTTAGCGTTCGCATAGAGCACCTAGAGTTGTGACCTTGAACGCTCCTTCATAAGTAGATAAATCCTACACGATAGAAAAGACGTTCAAAAGAAAACGGTCTTAGTTTTACTGCAATTAGTATGCAGCAGAGCTTTCAAAAAGTGCCCAAATAATATACACGTCAATTCGAACGCGTTTTGTATGCAAAGTAGCAATCCGCGGGCCATATAAGGCACTTCGCGATGTCTATCCATGTTCTATACCATGCCAATGTAACTATCATATCTTAGCGTTCGCATAGAGCACCTAGAGTTGTGACCTTGAACGCTCCTTCATAAGTAGATAACTCCTACACGATAGAAAAGACGTTCAAGAGAAAACGGTCTAAGTTTACTGCAATTAGTATGCAGCAGCGCTGCCTAATAATGCCCAGATGATATACACGAAAATTCGAATGCGTTTTGTAAACAAAGCAGCAATCCGTGGGCTATTAAGGACACTTCGCGATGCCTATCCATTTTCTATACCATGCCATTGTATCAACCATATCTTAGTGTTCGCATACAGCGCCTAGAGTTGTGACCTTGAATGCTCCTTCATAAGTAGAAAACTCCTACATGATAGAAAAGTACTAGAGCACAGCTCTAATTGCTCTATGCGAACCCTAAGATATGATAGTAACATTGACATGATGTAGAACATGGATGGACATCGCGAAGTGCCTTATATAGCCCACGGATTGCTACTTTGCATACAAAACGCGTTCGAATTAACGTATATATTATTTGGGCTCTTTTTTAAAGCTCTGCCGCATACTAATTGTAGTAAAACTAAGACCGTTTTCCCTTGAACGTCTTTTCTATCGTGTCGGAGTTATCTACTTATGAAGGAGCTTTCAAGGTCACAACTCTAGGTACTGTATGCGTACGCTAAGATATAGTAGTTACAATGGCATGGTATAGAACATGGATAGACATCGCGAAATGCCTTATATAGCCCGCGGATTTCTACATTGCGTACAAAGCGCGTTCGAATTAACGTGTATATTATATGGGCACTTTTTGAAAGCACTGCTGCATACTAATTGCAGTAAAACTTAGACCGTTTTCTCTTGAACGTCTTTTCTATCATGTAGGAGTTTTCTACTTATGAAGGAGCGTGCAAGGTCACAACTCTAGGCGCTGTATGCGAACATTAAGATATGGTAGTTACAATGGCATGGTATAGAAAATGGATAGACACCGCGAAGTGCCTTATATTGCCCACGGGTTGCTACTTTGCTTACAAAACGCATTCGAATTTTCGTGTATATTATCTGGGCATTATTAGGCAGCGCTGCTGCATACTAATTGCAGTAAAACTTAGACCGTTTTCTCTTGAACGTCTTTTCTATCGTGTAGGAGTTATCTACTTATGAAGGAACGTTCAAGGTCACATCTCTAGGTGCTCTATGTGAACGCTAAGATATGATAGTTACATTATCATGGTATAGAACATGGAGAGACATCGTGAAGTGCCTTATATAGCCCGCGGATTGCTACTTTTCGTACAAAACGAGTTCGAAATAACGTGTATATTATTTGGGCACTTTTCAAAAGCTCTGCTGCATACTAATTGCAGTAAAACTTGGACCGTTTTCTCTTAAACGTCTTTTCTATCGTTTAGGAGTTATCTACTTATGAAGGAGCGCTCAAGGTCACAACTCTAGGTGCTGTATGCGAACGCTAAGATATGATAGCTACATTGACATGGTATAGAACATGGATAGACATCGCGAAGTGCCTTATATTGCCCGCGGATTGCTACTTTGCGAACAAAACGCGTTCGAATTAACGTGTATATTATTTGGGCATTTTCTGAAAGTTCTGCTGCATACTAATTGCAGTAGAACTTAGACTGTTTTCTGTTGAACGTCTTTTCTATCGTGGGGGAGTTATCTACTTATGAAGGAGCGTTGAAGGTCACAACTCAAGGTGCTGTATGCGAACGCTAAGATATGGTAATTACAATGGCATGGAATAGAAAATGGATAGGCATCGCGAAGTGTCCTTAATAGCCCACGGATTGCTGCTTTGTTTACAAAACGCGTTAGAATTGTCGTGTATATTATTTGGGCTCTTTTTTAAAGCTCTGCCGCATACTAATTGTACTAAAACTAAGACCGTTTTCCCTTGAACGTCTTTTCTATCATGTAGGAGTTTTCTACTTATGAAGGAGCGTGCAAGGTCACAACTCTAGGCGCTGTATGCGAACATTAAGATATGGTAGTTACAATGGCATGGTATAGAAAATGGATAGACACCGCGAAGTGCCTTATATTGCCCACGGGTTGCTACTTTGCTTACAAAACGCATTCAAATTTTCGTGTATATTATCTGGGCATTATTAGGCAGCGCTGCTGCATACTAATTGCAGTAAAACTTAGACCGTTTTCTCTTGAACGTCTTTTCTATCGTGTAGGAGTTATCTACTTATGAAGGAGCGTTCAAGGTCACATCTCTAGGTGCTCTATGCGAACGCTAAGATATGATAGTTACATTGGCATGGTATAGAACATGGATAGACTTCGCGAAGTGCCTTATATAGCCCGCGGATTGCTACTTTGCGTACAAAACGCGTTCGAATTGACGTGTATATTATTTGGCACTTTTTGAAAGCTCTGCTGCATACTAATTGCAGTAAAACTTGGACAGTTTTCTCTTGAACCTCTTTTCTATAGTGTAGGAGTTATCTACTTATGAAGGAGCGGTTCAAGGTCACAGCTCTAATTGCTCTATGCGAACCCTAAGATATGATAGTAACATTGACATGGTATAGAACATGGATGGACATCGCGAAGTGCCTTATATAACCCGCGGATTGCTACTTTGCGTGCAAAACGCGTTCGAATTGACGTGTATATTATTTTGGCACTTTTTGAAAGCTCTGCTGCATACTAATTGCAGTAAAACTAAGACCGTTTTCTCTTGAACGTCTTTTCTATCGTGTAGGAGTTATCTACTTATGAAGGAGCGTTCAAGGTCACAACTCTAGGTGCTCTATGCGAACGCTAAGATATGATAGTTACATTGGCATGGTATAGAACATGGATAGACATCGCGAAGTGCCTTCTATAGCCCGCGGATTGCTACTTTGCGTACAAAACGCGTTCGAATTAACGTGTATATTATTTGGGCACTTTTTGAAAGCTCTGCTGCATACTAATTGCAGTAAAACTAAGACCGTTTTCTCTTGAACGTCTTTTCTATCGTGTAGGAGTTATCTACTTGTGAAGGAGCGTTCAAGGTCACAACTCTAGGTACTGTATGCGAACGCTAAGATATGGTAGTTACAATGGCATTGTATAGAAAACGGATAGGCATCGCGTAGTGTCCTCAATAGCCCACGGATTGCTGCTTTGTTTACAAAACGCATTCGAATTTTCGTGTATATCATCTGGGCATTATTAGGCAGCTCTGCTGCATGCTAATTGCAGTAAAACTTAGTCCGTTTTCTATTGTACGTCTTTTAGATCGTGTAGGAGATATCTACTTATGAAGGAGCGTTCAAGGTCACAACTCAAGTAGCTGTATGCGAACGCTAAGATATGGTAGTTACAATGGCATGGTATAGAAGACGGATAGACACCGCGAAGTGCCTTATATAGCCCGCGGATTGCTACTTTGTGTACAAAACGCGTTCAAATTAACGTGTATATTATTTGGGCACTTTTTGAAAGCTCTGCTGCATACTAATTGCAGTAAAACTTAGACCGTTTTCTCTTGAACGTCTTTTCTATCGTGTAGGTGTTTTCTACTTATGAAGGAACGTTCAAGGTCACAGCTCTAATTGCTCTATGCGAACCCTAAGATATGATAGTAACATTGACATGGTGTAGAACATGGATGGACATCGCGAAGTGCCTTATATAGCCCACGGATTGCTACTTTGCATACAAAACGCGTTCGAATTAATGTATATATTATATGGGCACTTTTTGAAATCACTGCTGCATACTAATTGCAGTAAAACTTAGAACGTTTTCTCTTGAACATCTTTTCTATCTTGTAGGAGTTTTCTACTTATGAAGGAGCGTTCAAGGTCACAACTCTAGGCGCTGTATGTGAACACTAAGATATGGTAGTTACAATGGCATGGTATAGAAAATGGATTGACACCGCGAAGTGCCTTATATTGCCCGCGGATAGCTACTTTGCGTACAAAACGCGTTCGAATTAACGTGTATATTATTTGGGCACTTTTTGAAAGCTCTGCTGCATACTAATTGCAGTAAAACTTAGACAGTTTTCTCTTGAACGTCTTTTCTATCGTGTAGGAGTTATCTACTTATGAAGGAGCGTTCAAGGTCACAACTCTAGGTGCTCTATGCGAACGCTAAGATATGATAGTTACAATGGCATGGTATAGAAAATGGATAGGCATCGCGTAGTGTCCTTAATAGCCCACGGATTGCTTCTTTGTTTACATAACGCATTCCAATTAACGTGTATATTATCTGGGCATTATTTAGCAGCTCTGCTGCATGCTAATTGCAGTAAAACTAAATCCATTTTCACTTGTACGTCTTTTCTATCGTGTAGCAGTAATCTACGAATGAAGGAGCGTTCAAGGTCACAGCTCTTTGTGCTCTATGCGAACCCTAAGAAATGATAGTAACATTGACATAGTGTAGAACATGGAAAGGCATCGCGAAGTGTCCTCAATAGCCCACGGATTGCTGCTTTGTTTACAAAACGCATTCGAATTTTCGTGTATATCATCTGGGCATTATTAGGCAGCGCTGCTGCATACTAATTGCAGTAAAACTTAGACCGTTTTCTCTTGAACGTCTTTTCTATCGTGTAGTAGTTATCTACTTATGAAGGAGCGTTCAAGGTCACATCTCTAGGTGCTCTATGCGAACGCTAAAATATGATAGTTACATTGGCATGGTATAGAACATGGATAGACATCGCGAAGTGCCTTATATAGACCGTGGATTGCTACTTTGCGTACAAAACGCGTTCGAATTGACGTGTATATTATTTGGGCACATTTTGAAAGCTCTGCTGCATACTAATTGTAGTAAAACTTAGACCGCTTTCCCTTGAACGTCTTTTCTATCGTGTAGGAGTTATCTACTTATGAAGAAGCGCTCAAGGTCACAACTCTAGGTGCTATATACGAACGCTAAGATATGGTAGTTACAATGGCATGGTATAGAACATGGATAGACATCGCGAAATGCCTTATATAGCCCGCGGATTGCTACTTTGCGTACAAAACGCGTTCGAATTAACGTATATATGATTTGTGCTCTTTTTTAAAGCTCTGCTGCATACTAATTGTAGTAAAACTTAGACCGTTTTCTCTTGAACGTCTTTTCTATCGTGTAGGAGTTATGTACTTATGAAGGAGCGTTCAAGGTCACAACTCTAGGTGCTCTATGCGAACGCTATGATATGTTAGTTACATTGGCATGGTATAGAACATGGATAGACATCGCGAAGTGCCTTACATAGACCGCGGATTGCTACTTTGCTTACAAAACGCGTTCGAATTAACGTATATATTATTTGTGCTCTTTTTTAAAGCTCTGCTGCATACTAATTGTAGTAAAACTTAGACCGTTTTCCCTTGAACGTCTTTTCTATCGTGTAGGAGTTATCTACTTAGGAAGGAGCGTTCAAGGTCACAGCTCTAATTGCTCTATGCGAACCCTAAGATATGATAGTAACATTGACATGGTGTAGAACATGGATGGACATCTTGAAATGCCTTATATTGCCCGCGGATTGCTACTTTGCGTACAAAACGCGTTCGAATTAACGTGTATATTATTTGGGCACATTTTGAAAGCTCTGCTGCATACTAATTGCAGTAAAAGTTAGACCGTTTTCTCTTGAACGTCTTTTCTACCGTGTAGGAGTTATCTACTTATGAAGGAGCGCTCAAGGTCACAACTCTAGGTGCTGTATGCGAACACTAAGATATGGTAGTTACAATGGCATGGTATAGAAAATGGATAGGCATCGCGAAGTGTCCTTAATAGCCCACGGATTACTGCTGTGTTTACAAAACGCATTCGAATTAACGCGTATATTATCTGGGCATTATTTGGCAGCTCTGCTGAACGCTAATTGCAGTAAAACTAAATCCATTTTCACTTGTACGTCATTTCTATGGTGTAGTAGTTATCTACTTATGAAGCAGCGTTCAAGGTCACAACTCTAGGTGCTCTATGCGAACGCTAAGATATGATAGTTACAATGGCATGGTATAGAACATGGATAGACATGGCGAAGAGCCTTATATTACCCGCGGATTGCTACTTTGCGCACAAAACGTGTTCGAATTAACGTGTATATTATTTGGGCATTTTCTGAAAGTTCTGCTGCATACTAATTGCAGTAAAACTTAGACCGTTTTCTCTTGAACGTCTTTTCTATCGTGTGTGAGTTATCTACTTATGAAGGAGCGTTCAAGGTCACAACTCTAGGTGCTCTATGCAAACGCTATGATATGATAGTTACATTGGCATGGTATAGAACATGGATAGACATCGCGAAGAGCCTTATATTGCCCGCGGATTGCTACTTTGCGCACAAAACGTGTTCGAATTAACGTGTATATTATTTGGGCATTTTCTGAAAGTTCTGCTGCATACTAATTGCAGTAAAACTTAGACCGTTTTCTCTTGAACGTCTTTTCTATCGTGTGTGAGTTATCTACTTATGAAGGAGCGTTCAAGGTCACAACTCTAGGTGCTCTATGCAAACGCTAAGATATGATAGTTACATTGGCATGGTATAGAACATGGATAGACATCGCGAAATGCCTTATATAGCCCGCGGATTGCTACTTTGTGTACAAAACGCGTTCGAATTAACGTGTATATTTTTTGGGCACTTTTTGAAAGCTCTGCTGCATACTAATTGCAGTAAAACTTAGACCGTTTTCTCTTGAACGTCTTTTCTATCGTTTAGGAGTTTTCTACTTATGAAGGAACGTGCAAGGTCACAGCTCTAATTGCTCTATGCGAACCCTAAGATATGATAGTAACATTGACATTGTGTAGAACATGGATGGACATCGCGAAGTGCCTTATATAGCCCATGGATTGCTACTTTGCCTACAAAACGCGTTCGAATTAACGTATATATTATTTGTTCTCTTTTTTGAAGCTCTGCTGCATACTAATTGTAGTAAAACTAAGACCGTTTTCCCTTGAACGTCTTTTCTATCGAGTAGGAGTTATCTACTTATGAAGGAGCGTTCAAGGTCACAACTCTAGGTGCTGTATGCGAACGCTAAGATATGGTTGTTACAATGGCATGGTATAGAACATGGATAGACATCGCGAAATGCCTTATATAGCCCGCGGATTGCTACATTGCGTGCAAAACGCGTTCGAATTAACGTGTATATTATATGGGCACTTTTTGAAAGCACTGCTGCATACTAATTGCAGTAAAACAGACCGTTTTCTCTTGAACGTCTTTTCTATCATGTAGGAGTTTTCTACTTATGAAGGAGCATTCAAGGTCACAACTCTAGGCGCTGTGTGCGAACACTAAGATATGGTAGTTACAATGGCATGGTATAGAAAATGGATAGGCATCGCGAAGTGTCCTTAATAGCCCACGGATTGCTGCTTTGTTTACAAAACGCATTCGAATTAACGCGTATATTATCTGGGCATTATTTGGCAGCTCTGCTGCATGCTAATTGCAATAAAACTAAATCCATTTTCACTTGTACGTCTTTTCTATCGTGTTGCAGTAATCTACGAATGAAGGAGCGTTCAAGGTCACAGCTCTTTGTGCTCTATGCGAACCCTAAGATATGATAGTAACATTGACATAATGTAGAACATGGAAAGGCATCGCGAAGTGTCCTCAATAGCCCACGGATTGCTGCTTTGTTTACAAAACGCATTCGAATTTTCGTGTATATCATCTGGGCATTATTAGGCAGCGCTGCTGCATGCTAATTGCAGTAAAACTTAGACCGTTTTCTCTTGAACGTCTTTTCTATCGTGTAGGAGTTATCTACTTAGTAAGGAGCGTTCAAGGTCACAACTCTAGGTGCTCTATGCGAACGCTATGATATGATAGTTACATTGGCATGGTATAGAACATGGATAGACATCGCGAAGTGCCTTATATAGACCGCGGATTGCAACTTTGCGTACAAAACGCGTTCGAATTGACGTGTATATTATTTGGGCACTTTTTGAAAGCTCTGCTGCATACTAATTGTAGTAAAACTTAGACCGTTTTCTCTTGAACGTCTTTTCTATCGTGTAGGAGTTATCTACTTATGAAGGAGCGTTCAAGGTCACAGCTCTAATTGCTCTATGCGAACCCTAAGATATGATAGTAACATTGACATGGTGTAGAACATGGATGGACATCGCGAAGTGCCTTATATAGCCCACGGATTGCTACTTTGCATACAAAACGCGTTCGAATTAACGTATATATTATTTGGGCTCTTTTTTAAAGCTCTGCTGCATACTAATTGTAGTAAAACTATGACCGTTTTCTCTTGAACGTCTTTTCTACCGTGTAGGAGTTATCTACTTATGAAGGAGCGCTCAAGGTCACAACTCTAGGTGCTGTATGCGAACACTAAGATATGGTAGTTACAATGGCATGGTATAGAAAATGGATAGGCATCGCGAAGTGTCCTTAATAGCCCACGGATTACTGCTGTGTTTACAAAACGCATTCGAATTAACGCGTATATTATCTGGGCATTATTTGGCAGCTCTGCTGAACGCTAATTGCAGTAAAACTAAATCCATTTTCACTTGTACGTCATTTCTATGGTGTAGTAGTTATCTACTTATGAAGCAGCGTTCAAGGTCACAACTCTAGGTGCTCTATGCGAACGCTAAGATATGATAGTTACAATGGCATGGTATAGAACATGGATAGACATCGCGAAGAGCCTTATATTGCCCGCGGATTGCTACTTTGCGCACAAAACGTGTTCGAATTAACGTGTATATTATTTGGGCATTTTCTGAAAGTTCTGCTGCATACTAATTGCAGTAAAACTTAGACCGTTTTCTCTTGAACGTCTTTTCTATCGTGTGTGATTTATCTACTTATGAAGGAGCGTTCAAGGTCACAACTCTAGGTGCTCTATGCAAACGCTATGATATGATAGTTACATTGGCATGGTATAGAATATGGATAGACATCGCGAAGAGCCTTATATTGCCCGCGGATTGCTACTTTGCGTACAAAACGTGTTCAAATTAACGTGTATATTATTTGGGCATTTTCTGAAAGTTCTGCTGCACACTAATTGCAGTAAAACTTAGACCGTTTTCTCTTGAACGTCTTTTCTATCGTGTGGGAGTTATCTACTTATGAAGGAGCGTTCAAGGTCACAACTCTAGGTGCTCTATGCGAACGCTAAGATATGATAGTTACATTGGCATGGTATAGAACATGGATAGACATCGCGAAATGCCTTATATAGCCCGCGGATTGCTACTTTGTGTACAAAACGCGTTCGAATTAACGTGTATATTTTTTGGGCACTTTTTGAAAGCTCTACTGCATACTAATTGCAGAAAAACATAGACCGTTTTCTCTTGAACGTCTTTTCTATCGTGTAGGAGTTATCTACTTATGAAGGAGCGTTCAAGGTCACAGCTCTAATTGCTCTATGCGAACCCTAAGATATGATAGTAACATTGACATGGTGTAGAACATGGATGGACATCGCGAAGTGCCTTATATAGCCCACGGATTGCTACTTTGCATACAAAACGCGTTCGAATTAACGTATATATTATTTGGGCTCTTTTTTAAAGCTCTGCTGCATACTAATTGTAGTAAAACTAAGACCGTTTTCCCTTGAACGTCTTTTCTATCGTGTAGGAGTTATCTACTTATGAAGGAGCGTTCAAGGTCACAGCTCTAATTGCTCTATGCGAACCCTAAGATATGATAGTAACATTGACATGGTGTAGAACATGGATGGACATCGTGAAATGCCTTATATTGCCCGCGGATTGCTACTTTGCGTACAAAACGCGTTCGAATTAACGTGTATATTATTTGGGCACATTTTGAAAGCTCTGCTGCATACTAATTGCAGTAAAACTTAGACCGTTTTCTCTTGAACGTCTTTTCTACCGTGTAGGAGTTATCTACTTATGAAGGAGCGTTCAAGGTCACAACTCTAGGTGCTCTATGCGAACGCTAAGATATGATAGTTACATTGGCATGGTATAGAACATGGATAGACATCGCGAAATGCCTTATATAGCCCGCGGATTGCTACTTTGTATACAAAACGCGTTCGAATTAACGTGTATATTTTTTGGGCATTTTCTGAAAGTTCTGCTACACACTAATTGCAGTAAAACTTAGACCGTTTTCTCTTGAACGTCTTTTCTATCGTGTGGGAGTTATCTACTTATGAAGGAGCGTTCAAGGTCACAACTCTAGGTGCTCTATGCGAACGCTAAGATATGATAGTTACATTGGCATGGTATAGAACATGGATAGACATCGCGAAATGCCTTATATAGCCCGCGGATTGCTACTTTGTGTACAAAACGCGTTCGAATTAACGTGTATATTTTTTGGGCACATTTTGAAAGCTCTGCTGCATACTAATTGCAGTAAAACTTAGACCGTTTTCTCTTGAACGTCTTTTCTATCGTTTAGGAGTTTTCTACTTATGAAGGAACGTGCAAGGTCACAGCTCTAATTGCTCTATGCGAACCCTAAGATATGATAGTAACATTGAAATTGTGTAGAACATGGATGGACATCGCGAAGTGCCTTATATAGCCCATGGATTGCTACTTTGCCTACAAAACGCGTTCGAATTAACGTATATATTATTTGTTCTCTTTTTTAAAGCTCTGCTGCATACTAATTGTAGTAAAACTAAGACCGTTTTCCCTTGAACGTCTTTTCTATCGAGTAGGAGTTATCTACTTATGAAGGAGCGTTCAAGGTCACAACTCTAGGTGCTGTATGCCAACGCTAAGATATGGTTGTTACAATGGCATGGTATAGAACATGGATAGACATCGCGAAATGCCTTATATAGCCCGCGGATTGCTACATTGCGTGCAAAACGCGTTCGAATTAACGTGTATATTATATGGGCACTTTTTGAAAGCACTGCTGCATACTAATTGCAGTAAAACAGACCGTTTTCTCTTGAACGTCTTTTCTATCATGTAGGAGTTTTCTACTTATGAAGGAGCATTCAAGGTCACAACTCTAGGCGCTGTTTGCGAATACTAAGATATGGTAGTTACAATGGCATGGTATAGAAAATGGATAGGCATCGCGAAGTGTCCTTAATAGCCCACGGATTGCTGCTTTGTTTACAAAACGCATTCGAATTAACGCGTATATTATCTGGGCATTATTTGGCAGCTCTGCTGCATGCTAATTGCAATAAAACTAAATCCATTTTCACTTGTACGTCTTTTCTATCGTGTAGCAGTAATCTACGAATGAAGGAGCGTTCAAGGTCACAGCTCTTTGTGCTCTATGCGAACCCTAAGATATGATAGTAACATTGACATAATGTAGAACATGGAAAGACATCGCGAAGTGTCCTCAATAGCCCACGGATTGCTGCTTTGTTTACAAAACGCATTCGAATTTTCGTGTATATCATCTGGGCATTATTAGGCAGCGCTGCTGCATGCTAATTGCAGTAAAACTTAGACCGTTTTCTCTTGAACGTCTTTTCTATCGTGTAGGAGTTATCTACTTAGTAAGGAGCGTTCAAGGTCACAACTCTAGGTGCTCTATGGGAACGCTATGATATGATAGTTACATTGGCATGGTATCTAGTACAATTAGTATGCAGCAGAGCTTTAAAAAAGAGCACAAATAATATATACGTTAATTCGAACGCGTTTTGTACGCAAAGTAGCAATCCGCGGGCTATATAAGGCATTTGGCGATGTCTATCCATGTTCTATACCATGCCATTGTAACTACCATATCTTAGCGTTCGTATATAGCACCTAGAGTTGTGACCTTGAGCGCTTCTTCATAAGTAGATAACTCCTACACGATAGAAAAGACGTTCAAGGGAAAACGGTCTAAGTTTTACTACAATTAGTATGCAGCAGAGCTTTAAAAAAGAGCACAAATAATATATACGTTAATTCGAACGCGTTTTGTACGCAAAGTAGCAATCCGCGGATTATATAAGGCACTTCGCGATGTCCATCCATGTTCTATACCATGTCAATGTTACTATCATATCTTAGGGTTCGCATAGAGCAATTAGAGCTGTGACCTTGAATGCTCCTTCATAAGTAGATAACTCCTACACGATAGAAAAGACGTTCAAGAGAAAACGGTCTAAGTTTTACTACAATTAGTATGCAGCAGAGCTTTCAAAATGTGCCCAAATAATATACACGTCAATTCGAACGCGTTTTGTACGCAAAGTAGCAATCCACGGTCTATATAAGGCACTTCGCGATGTCTATCCATGTTCTATATCATGACAATGTAACTAACATATCATAGCGTTCGCATAGAGCACCTAGAGTTGTGACCTTGAATGCTCCTTCATAAGTAGATAACACCCACACGATAGAAAAGACGTTCAAGAGAAAACGGTCTTAGTTTTACTGCAATTAGTATGCAGCAGAGCTTTCAAAAAGTGCCCGAATAATATACACGTCACTTCGAACGCGCTTTGTACGCAAAGTAGCAAACCGCGGGCTATATAAGGCACTTCGCGATGTCTAATCATGTTCTATACCATGCCAATGTAACTATCATATCTTAGCGTTCGCATAGAACACCTAGAGATGTGACCTTGAACGCTCCTTCATAAGTAGATAAATCCTACACGATAGAAAAGACGTTCAAGAGAAAACGGTCTAAGTTTTACTGCAACTAGTATACAGCAGAACTTTCAGAAAATGCCCAAAAAATATACACGTTAATTCGAACGCGTTTTGTACGCAAAGTAGCAATCCGCGGGCAATATAAGGCACTTCGCGATGTCTATCCATGTTCTATACCATGCCAATGTAACTATCATATCTTAGCGTTCGCATAGAGCACCTAGAGTTGTGACCTTGAACGCTCCTTCATAAGTAGATAAATCCTACACGATAGAAAAGACGTTCAAAAGAAAACGGTCTTAGTTTTACTGCAATTAGTATGCAGCAGAGCTTTCAAAAAGTGCCCAAATAATATACACGTCAATTCGAACGCGTTTTGTATGCAAAGTAGCAATCCGCGGGCCATATAAGGCACTTCGCGATGTCTATCCATGTTCTATACCATGCCAATGTAACTATCATATCTTAGCGTTCGCATAGAGCACCTAGAGTTGTGACCTTGAACGCTCCTTCATAAGTAGATAACTCCTACACGATAGAAAAGACGTTCAAGAGAAAACGGTCTAAGTTTACTGCAATTAGTATGCAGCAGCGCTGCCTAATAATGCCCAGATGATATACACGAAAATTCGAATGCGTTTTGTAAACAAAGCAGCAATCCGTGGGCTATTAAGGACACTTCGCGATGCCTATCCATTTTCTATACCATGCCATTGTATCAACCATATCTTAGTGTTCGCATACAGCGCCTAGAGTTGTGACCTTGAATGCTCCTTCATAAGTAGAAAACTCCTACATGATAGAAAAGTACTAGAGCACAGCTCTAATTGCTCTATGCGAACCCTAAGATATGATAGTAACATTGACATGATGTAGAACATGGATGGACATCGCGAAGTGCCTTATATAGCCCACGGATTGCTACTTTGCATACAAAACGCGTTCGAATTAACGTATATATTATTTGGGCTCTTTTTTAAAGCTCTGCCGCATACTAATTGTAGTAAAACTAAGACCGTTTTCCCTTGAACGTCTTTTCTATCGTGTCGGAGTTATCTACTTATGAAGGAGCTTTCAAGGTCACAACTCTAGGTACTGTATGCGTACGCTAAGATATAGTAGTTACAATGGCATGGTATAGAACATGGATAGACATCGCGAAATGCCTTATATAGCCCGCGGATTTCTACATTGCGTACAAAGCGCGTTCGAATTAACGTGTATATTATATGGGCACTTTTTGAAAGCACTGCTGCATACTAATTGCAGTAAAACTTAGACCGTTTTCTCTTGAACGTCTTTTCTATCATGTAGGAGTTTTCTACTTATGAAGGAGCGTGCAAGGTCACAACTCTAGGCGCTGTATGCGAACATTAAGATATGGTAGTTACAATGGCATGGTATAGAAAATGGATAGACACCGCGAAGTGCCTTATATTGCCCACGGGTTGCTACTTTGCTTACAAAACGCATTCGAATTTTCGTGTATATTATCTGGGCATTATTAGGCAGCGCTGCTGCATACTAATTGCAGTAAAACTTAGACCGTTTTCTCTTGAACGTCTTTTCTATCGTGTAGGAGTTATCTACTTATGAAGGAACGTTCAAGGTCACATCTCTAGGTGCTCTATGTGAACGCTAAGATATGATAGTTACATTATCATGGTATAGAACATGGAGAGACATCGTGAAGTGCCTTATATAGCCCGCGGATTGCTACTTTTCGTACAAAACGAGTTCGAAATAACGTGTATATTATTTGGGCACTTTTCAAAAGCTCTGCTGCATACTAATTGCAGTAAAACTTGGACCGTTTTCTCTTAAACGTCTTTTCTATCGTTTAGGAGTTATCTACTTATGAAGGAGCGCTCAAGGTCACAACTCTAGGTGCTGTATGCGAACGCTAAGATATGATAGCTACATTGACATGGTATAGAACATGGATAGACATCGCGAAGTGCCTTATATTGCCCGCGGATTGCTACTTTGCGAACAAAACGCGTTCGAATTAACGTGTATATTATTTGGGCATTTTCTGAAAGTTCTGCTGCATACTAATTGCAGTAGAACTTAGACTGTTTTCTGTTGAACGTCTTTTCTATCGTGGGGGAGTTATCTACTTATGAAGGAGCGTTGAAGGTCACAACTCAAGGTGCTGTATGCGAACGCTAAGATATGGTAATTACAATGGCATGGAATAGAAAATGGATAGGCATCGCGAAGTGTCCTTAATAGCCCACGGATTGCTGCTTTGTTTACAAAACGCGTTAGAATTGTCGTGTATATTATTTGGGCTCTTTTTTAAAGCTCTGCCGCATACTAATTGTACTAAAACTAAGACCGTTTTCCCTTGAACGTCTTTTCTATCATGTAGGAGTTTTCTACTTATGAAGGAGCGTGCAAGGTCACAACTCTAGGCGCTGTATGCGAACATTAAGATATGGTAGTTACAATGGCATGGTATAGAAAATGGATAGACACCGCGAAGTGCCTTATATTGCCCACGGGTTGCTACTTTGCTTACAAAACGCATTCAAATTTTCGTGTATATTATCTGGGCATTATTAGGCAGCGCTGCTGCATACTAATTGCAGTAAAACTTAGACCGTTTTCTCTTGAACGTCTTTTCTATCGTGTAGGAGTTATCTACTTATGAAGGAGCGTTCAAGGTCACATCTCTAGGTGCTCTATGCGAACGCTAAGATATGATAGTTACATTGGCATGGTATAGAACATGGATAGACTTCGCGAAGTGCCTTATATAGCCCGCGGATTGCTACTTTGCGTACAAAACGCGTTCGAATTGACGTGTATATTATTTGGCACTTTTTGAAAGCTCTGCTGCATACTAATTGCAGTAAAACTTGGACAGTTTTCTCTTGAACCTCTTTTCTATAGTGTAGGAGTTATCTACTTATGAAGGAGCGTTCAAGGTCACAACTCTAGGTGCTCTATGCGAACGCTAAGATATGATAGTTACATTGGCATGGTATAGAACATGGATAGACATCGCGAAGTGCCTTATATAACCCGCGGATTGCTACTTTGCGTGCAAAACGCGTTCGAATTGACGTGTATATTATTTTGGCACTTTTTGAAAGCTCTGCTGCATACTAATTGCAGTAAAACTAAGACCGTTTTCTCTTGAACGTCTTTTCTATCGTGTAGGAGTTATCTACTTATGAAGGAGCGTTCAAGGTCACAACTCTAGGTGCTCTATGCGAACGCTAAGATATGATAGTTACATTGGCATGGTATAGAACATGGATAGACATCGCGAAGTGCCTTCTATAGCCCGCGGATTGCTACTTTGCGTACAAAACGCGTTCGAATTAACGTGTATATTATTTGGGCACTTTTTGAAAGCTCTGCTGCATACTAATTGCAGTAAAACTAAGACCGTTTTCTCTTGAACGTCTTTTCTATCGTGTAGGAGTTATCTACTTGTGAAGGAGCGTTCAAGGTCACAACTCTAGGTACTGTATGCGAACGCTAAGATATGGTAGTTACAATGGCATTGTATAGAAAACGGATAGGCATCGCGTAGTGTCCTCAATAGCCCACGGATTGCTGCTTTGTTTACAAAACGCATTCGAATTTTCGTGTATATCATCTGGGCATTATTAGGCAGCTCTGCTGCATGCTAATTGCAGTAAAACTTAGTCCGTTTTCTATTGTACGTCTTTTAGATCGTGTAGGAGATATCTACTTATGAAGGAGCGTTCAAGGTCACAACTCAAGTAGCTGTATGCGAACGCTAAGATATGGTAGTTACAATGGCATGGTATAGAAGACGGATAGACACCGCGAAGTGCCTTATATAGCCCGCGGATTGCTACTTTGTGTACAAAACGCGTTCAAATTAACGTGTATATTATTTGGGCACTTTTTGAAAGCTCTGCTGCATACTAATTGCAGTAAAACTTAGACCGTTTTCTCTTGAACGTCTTTTCTATCGTGTAGGTGTTTTCTACTTATGAAGGAACGTTCAAGGTCACAGCTCTAATTGCTCTATGCGAACCCTAAGATATGATAGTAACATTGACATGGTGTAGAACATGGATGGACATCGCGAAGTGCCTTATATAGCCCACGGATTGCTACTTTGCATACAAAACGCGTTCGAATTAATGTATATATTATATGGGCACTTTTTGAAATCACTGCTGCATACTAATTGCAGTAAAACTTAGAACGTTTTCTCTTGAACATCTTTTCTATCTTGTAGGAGTTTTCTACTTATGAAGGAGCGTTCAAGGTCACAACTCTAGGCGCTGTATGTGAACACTAAGATATGGTAGTTACAATGGCATGGTATAGAAAATGGATTGACACCGCGAAGTGCCTTATATTGCCCGCGGATAGCTACTTTGCGTACAAAACGCGTTCGAATTAACGTGTATATTATTTGGGCACTTTTTGAAAGCTCTGCTGCATACTAATTGCAGTAAAACTTAGACAGTTTTCTCTTGAACGTCTTTTCTATCGTGTAGGAGTTATCTACTTATGAAGGAGCGTTCAAGGTCACAACTCTAGGTGCTCTATGCGAACGCTAAGATATGATAGTTACAATGGCATGGTATAGAAAATGGATAGGCATCGCGTAGTGTCCTTAATAGCCCACGGATTGCTTCTTTGTTTACATAACGCATTCCAATTAACGTGTATATTATCTGGGCATTATTTAGCAGCTCTGCTGCATGCTAATTGCAGTAAAACTAAATCCATTTTCACTTGTACGTCTTTTCTATCGTGTAGCAGTAATCTACGAATGAAGGAGCGTTCAAGGTCACAGCTCTTTGTGCTCTATGCGAACCCTAAGAAATGATAGTAACATTGACATAGTGTAGAACATGGAAAGGCATCGCGAAGTGTCCTCAATAGCCCACGGATTGCTGCTTTGTTTACAAAACGCATTCGAATTTTCGTGTATATCATCTGGGCATTATTAGGCAGCGCTGCTGCATACTAATTGCAGTAAAACTTAGACCGTTTTCTCTTGAACGTCTTTTCTATCGTGTAGTAGTTATCTACTTATGAAGGAGCGTTCAAGGTCACATCTCTAGGTGCTCTATGCGAACGCTAAAATATGATAGTTACATTGGCATGGTATAGAACATGGATAGACATCGTGAAGTGGCTTATATTGCCCGCGGATTGCTACTTTGCGTACAAAACGCGTTCGAAGTGACGTGTATATTATTTGGGCACTTTTTGAAAGCTCTGCTGCATACTAATTGCAGTAAAACTAAGACCGTTTTCTCTTGAACGTCTTTTCTATCGTGTAGGAGTTATCTACTTATGAAGGAGCGTTCAAGGTCACATCTCTAGGTGCTCTATGCGAACGCTAAAATATGATAGTTACATTGGCATGGTATAGAACATGGATAGACATCGTGAAGTGCCTTATATTGCCCGCGGATTGCTACTTTGCGTACAAAACGCGTTCGAATTAACGTGTATCTTATTTGGGCATTTTCTGAAAGTTCTGCTGCATTCTAATTGCAGTAAAACTTAGACCGTTTGACATAATGTAGAACATGGAAAGGCATCGCGAAGTGTCCTCAATAGCCCACGGATTGCTGCTTTGTTTACAAAACGCATTAGAATTTTCGTGTATACCATCTGGGCATTATTTGGCAGCTCTGCTGCATGCTAGTTTCAGTAAAACTAATTCCATTTTCACTTGTACGTCTTTTCTATCGTGTAGTAGTTATCTACTTATGAAGGAGCGTTCAAGGTCACAACTCTAGGTGCTCTATGCGAACGAAAAGATATGGTAGTTACAATGGCATGGTATAGAAAACGGATAGGCATCGCGTAGTGTCCTCAATAGCCCACGGATTGCTGCTTTGTTTACAAAACGCGTTCGAATTGTCGTGTATATTATTTGGGCACTTTTTGAAAGCTCTGCTGCATACTAATTGTAGTAAAACTTAGACCGTTTTCTCTTGAACGTCTTTTTTATCGTGTAGGAGTTTTCTACTTATGAAGGAACGTTAAAAGTCACAATTCTAATTGCTCTAAGCGAACCCTAAGATATGATAGTAACATTGACATGGTGTAGAACATGGATGGACATCGCGAAGTGCCTTATATAGCCCACGGATTGCTACTTTGCATAAAAACGCGTTCGAATTAACGTATATATTATTTGGGCTCTATTTTAAAGCTGTGCTGCATACTAATTGTAGTAAAACTAAGACCGTTTTCCCTGGAACGTCTTTTCTATCGTGTAGGAGTTATCTACTTATGAAGGAGCGTTCAAGGTCACAACTCTAGGTGCTCTATGCGAACGCTAAGATATGATAGTTACATTGGCATGGTATAGAACATGGATAGACATCGCGAAGTGCCTTATATAGACCGCGAATTGCTACTTTGCGTACAAAACGCGTTCGAATTGATCTGTATATTATTTGGGCACTTTTTGAAAGCTCTGCTGCATACTAATTGTAGTAAAACTTAGACCGTTTTCCCTTGAACGTCTTTTCTATCGTGTAGGAGTTATCTACTTATGAACGAGCGTTCAAGGTCACAGCTCTAATTGCTCTATGCGAACCCTAAGATATGATGGTAACATTGACATGGTATAGAACATGGATGGACATCGCGAAATGCCTTATATTACCCGCGGATTGCTACTTTGCGTGCAAAACGTGTTCGAATTAACGTATATATTATTTGGGCTCTTTTTTAAAGCTCTGCTGCATACTAATTGCAGCAAAACTAAGACCGTTTTCTCTTGAACGTCTTTTCTATCGTGTGGGAGTTATCTACTTATGAAGGAGCGTTCAAGGTCACAACTCTATTTGCTCTATGCGAACGCTAAGATATGGTAGTTACAATGGCATGGTATAGAACATGGATGGACATCGCGAAGTGCCTTATATAGCCCACGGATTGCTACTTTGCGTACAAAACGCGTTCGAATTAACGTATATATTATTTGGGCTCTTTTTTAAAGCTCTGCTGCATACTAATTGCAGTAAAACTTAGACCGTTTTCTCTTGAACGTCTTTTCTATCGTGTAGGAGTTTTCTACTTATGAATGAGCGTTCAAGGTCACATCTCTATTTGTGTATGCGAACGCTAAGATATGGTAGTTACAATGGCATGATATAGAAAATGGATAGACATCGCGAAGTGCCTTATATAGCCCGCGGATTGCTACTTTATGTACAAAACGCGTTCGAATTAACGTGTATATTATTTGGGCACTTTTTGAAAGCTCTGCTGCATACTAATTGCAGTAAAACTTAGACCGTTTTCTCTTGAACGTCTTTTCTATCGTGTAGGAGTTTTCTACTTATGAAGGAACGTTCAAGGTCACAGCTCTAATTGCTCTATGCGAACCCTAAGATATGATAGTAACATTGACATGGTGTAGAACATTGATGGACATCGCGAAGTGCTTTATATAGCCCACGGATTGCTACTTTGCATACAAAACGCGTTCGAATTAACGTATATATTATTTCGGTTCTTTTTTAAAGCTCTGCTGCATACTAATTGTAGTAAAACTAAGACCGTTTTCCCTTCAACGTCTTTTCTATCGTGTAGGAGTTATCTACTCATGAAGGAGCGTTCAAGGTCACAATTCTAGGTACTGTATGCGAACGCTAAGATATGATAGTTACATTGGCATGATATAGAAAATGGATAGACATCGCGAAGTGCCTTATATAGCCCGCGGATTGCTGCTTTGTGTACAAAACGCGTTCGAATTAACGTGTATATTATTTGGGCACTTTTTGAAAGCTCTGCTGCATACTAATTGTAGTAAAACTTAGACCGTTTTCCCTTGAACGTCTTTTCTATCGTGTAGGAGTTATCTACTTATGAAGGAGCGTTCAAGGTCACAACTCTAGGTGCTATATGCGAACGCTAAGATATGGTAGTTACAATGGCATGATATAGAAAATGGATAGACATCGCGAAGTGCCTTATATAGCCCGCGGATTGCTACTTTGTGTACAAAACGCGATCGAATTAAGGTGTATATTATTTGGGCACTTTTTGAAAGCTCTGCTGCATACTAATTGCAGTAAAATTTAGACCGTTTTCTCTTGAACGTCTTTTCTATCGTGTAGGAGTTTTTTACTTATGAATGAGCGTTCAAGGTCACATCTCTATTTGCTGTATGCGAACGCTAAGATATGGTAGTTACAATGGCAAGATATAGAAAATGGATAGACATCGCGAAGTGCCTTATATAGCCCGCGGATTGCTACTTTGTGTACAAAACGCGTTCGAATTAACCTGTATATTATTTAGGCACTTTTTGAAAGCTCTGCTGCATACTAATTGTAGTAAAACTAAGACCGTTTTCCCTTGAACGTCTTTTCTATCGTGTAGGAGTTATCTACTTATGAAGGAGCGTTCAAGGTCACAACTCTAGGTGCTCTATGCGAACGCTAAGATATGATAGTTACATTGGCATGGTATAGAACATGGATAGACATCGCGAAGTGCCTTATATTGCCCGCGGATTGCTACTTTGCGTACAAAACGCGTTCGAAGTGACGTGTATATTATTTGGGCACTTTTTGAAAGCTCTGCTGCATACTAATTGCAGTAAAACTAAGACCGTTTTCTCTTGAACGTCTTTTCTATCGTGTAGGAGTTATCTACTTATGAAGGAGCGTTCAAGGTCACAACTCTAGGCGCTGTATGCGAACACTAAGATATGGTAGTTACAATGGCATGGTATAGAAAATGGATAGGCATCGCGTAGTGTCCTTAATAGCCCACGGATTGCTGCTTTGTTTACATAACGCATTCGAATTAACGTGTATATTATCTGGCCATTATTTGGCAGCTCTGCTGCATGCTAATTGCAGTAAAACTAAATCCATTTTCACTTGTATGTCTTTTCTATCGTGTAGCAGTAATCTACGAATGAAGGAGCGTTCAAGGTCACAACTCTTTGTGCTCTATGCGAACCCTAAGATATGATAGTAACATTGACATAGTGTAGAACATGGAAAGGCATCGCGAAGTGTCCTCAATAGCCCACGGATTGCTGCATTGTTTACAAAACGCATTCGAATTTTCGTGTATATCATCTGGGCATTATTAGGCAGCGCTGCTGCATACTAATTGCAGTAAAACTTAGACCGTTTTCTCTTGAACGCCTTTTCTATCGTGTAGGAGTTATCTACTTATGAAGGAGCGTTCAAGGTCACAACTCTACGTGCTCTATGCGAACGCTAAGATATGATAGTTACATTGGCATGGTATAGAACATGGATAGACATCGCGAAGTGCCTTATATAGCCCGCGGATTGCTACTTTGCGTACAAAACGCGTTCGAATTGACGTGTATATTATTTGGGCACTTTTTTAAAGCTCTGCTGCATACTAATTGCAGTAAAACTAAGACCGTTTTCTTTTGAACGTCGTCTCTATCGTGTAGGATTTATCTACTTATGAAGGAGCGTTCAAGGTCACAACTCTAGGTGCTCTATGCGAACGCTAAGATATGATAGTTACATTGGCATGGTATAGAACATGGATAGACATCGCGAAGTGCCTTATATTGCCCGCGGATTGCTACTTTGCGTACAAAACGCGTTCGAATTAACGTGTATATTTTTTGGGCATTTTCTGAAAGTTCTGCTGCATACTAGTTGCAGTAAAACTTAGACCGTTTTCTCTTGAACGTCTTTTCTATCGTGTAGGAGTTATCTACTTATGAAGGAGCGTTCAAGGTCACATCTCTAGGTGCTCTATGCGAACGCTAAGATATGATAGTTACATTGGCATGGTATAGAACATGGATAGACATCGCGAAGTGCCTTATATAGCCCGCGGATTACTACTTTGCGTACAAAACGCGTTCGAAGTGACGTGTATATTATTGGGGCACTTTTTGAAAGCACTGCTGCATACTAATTGCAGTAAAACTTAGAACGTTTTCTCTTGAACGTCTTTTCTATCATGTAGGAGGTTTCTACTTATGAAGGAGCGTTCAAGGTCACAACTCTAGGCGCTGTATGCGAACACTAAGATATGGTAGTTACAATGGCATGGTATAGAAAATGGATAGGCATCGCGTAGTGTCCTTAATAGCCCACGGATTGCTGCTTTGTTTACATAACGCATTCGAATTAACGTGTATATTATCTGGGCATTATTTGGCAGCTCTGCTGCATGCTAATTGCAGTAAAACTAAATCCATTTTCACTTGTATGTCTTTTCTATCGTGTAGCAGTAATCTACGAATGAAGGAGCGTTCAAGGTCACAACTCTTTGTGCTCTATGCGAACGCTAAGATATGATAGTTACATTGGCATGGTATAGAAGATGGATGGACATCGCGAAGTGCCTTATATAGCCCACGGATTGCTACTTTGCGTGCAAAACGCGTTCGAATTAACGTATATATTATTTGGGCTCTTTTTTAAAGCTCTGCTGCATACTAATTGCAGCAAAACTTGGACCGTTTTCTCTTGAACGTCATTTCTATCGTGTGGGAGTTATCTACTTATGAAGGAGCGTTCAAGGTCACAACTCAAGGTGCTGGATGCGAACGCTAAGATATGGTAGTTACAATGGCATGGTATAGAACATGGATAGACATCGCGAAATGCCTTATATAGCCCGCGGATTGCTACATTGCGTACAAAACGCGTTCGAAGTGACGTGTATATTATTCGGGCACTTTTTGAAAGCTCTGCTGCATACTAATTGCAGTAAAACAGACCGTTTTCTCTTGAACGTCTTTTCTATCGTGTGGGAGTTATCTACTTATGAAGGAGCGTTCAAGGTCACAACTCAAGGTGCTGGATGCGAACGCTAAGATATGGTAGTTACAATGGCATGGTATAGAACATGGATAGACATCGCGAAATGCCTTATATAGCCCGCGGATTGCTACATTGCGTACAAAACGCGTTCGAATTAACGTGTATATTATATGGGCACTTTTTGAAAGCACTGCTGCATACTAATTGCAGTAAAACTTAGAACGTTTTCTCTTGAACGTCTTTTCTATCATGTAGGAGTTTTCTACTTATGAAGGAACGTTCAAGGTCACAGCTCTAATTGCTCTATGCGAACCCTAAGATATGATAGTAACATTGACATGGTATAGAACATGGATGGACATCGCGAAGTGCCTTATATAACCCGCGGATTGCTACTTTGCGTGCAAAACGGGTTCAAATTAACGTATATATTATTTGGGCTTTTTTTAAAGCTCTGCTGCATACTAATTGCAGCAAAACTTGGACCGTTTTCTCTTGAACGTCATTTCTATCGTGTGGGAGTTATCTACTTATGAAGGAGCGTTCAAGGTCACAACTTTAGGCGCTGTATGCGAACACTAAGATCTGGTAGTTACAATGGCATGGTATAGAAAATGGATAAGCATCGCGAAGTGTCCTTAATAAGCCCACTGATTGCTGCTTTGTTTATAAAACGCATTCGAATTAACGTGTATAATATCTGGGCATTACTTGGCAGCTCTGCTGCATGCTAATTGCAGTAAAACTAAATCCATTTTCACTTGTGTGTCTTTTCTATCGTGTAGTAGTTATCTACTTATGAAGGAGCATTCAAGGTCACAACTCTAGGTGCTCTATGCGAACGCTAAGATATGATAGTTACATTGGCATGGTATAGAACATGGATAGACATCGCGAAGTGCCTTATAAAGCCCGCGGATTGCTACTTTGTGTACAAAACGCGATCGAATTAACGTGTATATTATTTGGGCACTTTTTGAAAGCTCTGCTGCATACTAATTGCAGTAAAACTTAGACCGTTTTCTCATGTCGTCTTTTCTATCGTGTAGGAGTTTTCTACTTATGAAGGAACGTTCAAGGTCACAGCTCTAATTGCTCTATGCGAACCCTAAGATATGATAGTAACATTGGCATGGTATAGAACATGGATAGACATCGCGAAGTGCCTTATATAGCCCGCGGATTGCTACTTTGTGTACAAAACGCGTTAGAATTAACGTGTATATTATTTGGGCACTTTTTGAAAGCTCTGCTGCATACTAATTGCAGTAAAACTTAGACCGTTTTCTCTTGAACGTCTTTTCTATCATGTAGGAGGTTTCTACTTATGAAGGAGCGTTCAAGGTCACAACTCTAGGCGCTATATGCGAACACTAAGATATGGTACTTACAATGGCTTGGTATAGAAAATGAATAGACACCGCGAAGTGCCTTATATTGCCCGCGGATTGCTACTTTGCGTACAAAACGCGTTCAAATTAACGTGTATATTATTTGGGCACTTTTTGAAAGCTCTGCTGCATACTAATAGCAGTAAAACTTGGACAGTTTTCTCTTGGACGTCTTTTCTATCGTGTAGGAGTAATCTACTTATGAAGGAGCGTTCAAGGTCACAACTCTAGGTGCTCTATGCGAACGCTAAGATATGATAGTTACAATGGCATGGTATAGAAAATGGATAGGCATCGCGTAGTGTCCTTAATAGCCCACGGATTGCTGCTTTGTTTACATAACGCATTCGAATTAACGTGTATATTATCTGGGCATTATTTGGCAGCTCTGCTGCATGCTAATTGCAGTAAAACTAAATCCATTTTCACTTGTACGTCTTTTCTATCGTGTAGCAGTAATCTACGAATGAAGGAGCGTTCAAGGTCACAGCTCTTTGTGCTCTATGCGAACCCTAAGATATGATAGTAACATTGACATAGTGTAGAACATGGAAAGGCATCGCGAAGTGTCCTCAATAGCCCACGGATTGCTGCATTGTTTACAAAACGCATTCGAATTTTCGTGTATATCATCTGGGCATTATTAGGCAGCGCTGCTGCATACCAATTGCAGTAAAACAGACCGATTTCTCTTGAACGTCTTTTCTATCGTGTAGGAGTTATCTACTTATGAAGGAGCGTTCAAGGTCACAACTCTAGGTGCTCTATGCGAACGCTAAGATATGATAGTTACATTGGCATGGTATAGAACATGGATAGACATCGCGAAGTGCCTTATATAGCCCGCGGATTGCTACTTTGCGTACAAAACGCGTTCGAATTGACGTGTATATTATTTGGGCACTTTTTGAAAGCTCTGCTGCATACTAATTGCAGTAAAACTAAGACCGTTTTCTCTTGAACGTCTTTTCTATCGTGTAGGATTTATCTACTTATGAAGGAGCGTTCAAGGTCACAACTCTAGGTGCTCTATGCGAACGCTAAGATATGATAGTTACATTGGCATGGTATAGAACATGGATAGACATCGCGAAGTGCCTTATATTGCCCGCGGATTGCTACTTTGCGTACAAAACGCGTTCGAATTAACGTGTATATTTTTTGGGCATTTTCTGAAAGTTCTGCTGCATACTAGTTGCAGTAAAACTTAGACCGTTTTCTCTTGAACGTCTTTTCTATCGTGTAGGAGTTATCTACTTATGAAGGAGCGTTCAAGGTCACAACTCTAGGTGCTCTATGCGAACGCTAAGATATGATAGTTACATTGGCATGGTATAGAATATGGATAGACATCGCGAAGTGCCTTATATTGCTCGCGGATTGCTACTTTGCGAACAAAACGCGTTCGAATTAACGTGTATATTATTTGGGCATTTTCTGAAAGTTCTGCTGCAAACTAATTGCAGTAAAACTTAGACCGTTTTCTCTTGAACGTCTTTTCTATCGTGTAGGAGTTATCTACTTATGAACGAGCGTTCAAGGTCACAGCTCTAATTGCTCTTTGCGAACCCTAAGATATGATAGTAACATTGACATGGTATAGAACATGGATGGACATCGCGAAATGCCTTATATAACCCGCGGATTGCAACTTTGCGTGCAAAACGTGTTCGAATTAACGTATATATTATTTGGGCTCTTTTTTAAAGCTCTGCTGCATACTAATTGCAGCAAAACTAAGACCGTTTTCTCTTGAACGTCTTTTCTATCGTGTGGGAGTTATCAACTTATGAAGGAGCGTTCAAGGTCACAACTCTATTTGCTGTATGCGAACGCTAAGATATGGTAGTTACAATGGCATGGTATAGAACATGGATGGACATCGCGAAGTGCCTTATATAGCCCACGGATTGCTACTTTGCGTACAAAACGCGTTCGAATTAACGTATATATTATTTGGGCACTTTTTTAAAGCTCTGCTGCATACTAACTGTAGTAAAACTTAGACCGTTTTCTCTTGAACGTCTTTTCTATCGTGTAGGAGTTTTCTACTTATGAATGAGAGTTCAAGGTCACATCTCTATTTGCTGTATGCGAACGCTAAGATATGGTAGTTACAATGGCATGGTATAGAACATGGATAGACATCGCGAAATGCCTTATAAAGCCCGCGGATTGCTACTTTGTGTACAAAACGCGTTCGAATTAACGTGTATATTATTTGGGCACTTTTTGAAAGCTCTGCTGCATACTAATTGCAGTAAAACTTAGACCGTTTTCTGTTGAACGTCTTTTCTATCGTGTAGGAGTTTTCTACTTATGAATGAGCGTTCAAGGTCACATCTCTATTTGCTGTATGCGAACGCTAATATATGGTAGTTACAATAGCATGATATAGAAAATGGATAGACATCGCGAAGTGCCTTATATAGCCCGCGGATTGCTACTTTGTGTACAAAACGCGTTCGAATTAACGTGTATATTATTTGGGCAATTTTTGAAAGCCCTGCTCCATACTAATTGCAGTAAAACTTAAACCGTTTTCTCTTGATCGTCTTTTTTATAGTGTAGGAGTTTTCTACTTATAAAGGAGCGTTCAAGGTCACAACTCTAGGCGCTATATGCGAACCCTAAGATATGATAGTAACATTGACATAATGTAGAACATGGAAAGGCATCGCGAAGTGTCCTCAATAGCCCACGGATTGCTGCTTTGTTTACAAAACGCATTAGAATTTTCGTGTATATCATCTGGGCATTATTTGGCAGCTCTGCTGCATGCTAGTTTCAGTAAAACTAATTCCATTTTCACTTGTACGTCTTTTCTATCGTGTAGTAGTTATCTACTTATGAAGGAGCATTCAAGGTCACAACTCTAGGTGCTCTATGCGAACGCCATGATGTGATAGTAACATTGACATGGTATAGAACATGGATGGACATCGCGAAGTGCCTTATATAACCCGCGGATTGCTACTTTGCGTGCAAAACGGGTTCGAATTAACGTATATATTATTTGGGCTTTTTTTAAAGCTCTGCTGCATACTAATTGCAGCAAAACTTGGACCGTTTTCTCTTGAACGTCATTTCTATCGTGTGGGAGTTATCTACTTATGAAGGAGCGTTCAAGGTCACAACTCTATTTGCTGTATGCGAACGCTAAGATATGGTAGTTACAATGGCATGGTATAGAACATGGATGGACATCGCGAAGTGCCTTATATAGCCCACGGATTGCTACCTTGCCTACAAAACGCGTTCGAATTAACGCATATATTATTTGGGCTCTTTTTTAAAGCTCTGCTGCATACTAACTGTAGTAAAACTTAGACCGTTTTCTCTTGAACGTCTTTTCTATCGTGTAGGACTTATCTACTTATGAAGGAGCGTTCAAGGTCACAACTTTAGGCGCTGTATGCGAACACTAAGATCTGGTAGTTACAATGGCATGGTATAGAAAATGAATAAGCATCGCGAAGTGTCCTTAATAAGCCCACTGATTGCTGCTTTGTTTATAAAACGCATTCGAATTAACGTGTATAATATCTGGGCATTACTTGGCAGCTCTGCTGCATGCTAATTGCAGTAAAACTAAATCCATTTTCACTTGTGTGTCTTTTCTATCGTGTAGTAGTTATCTACTTATGAAGGAGCATTCAAGGTCACAACTCTAGGTGCTCTATGCGAACGCTAAGATATGATAGTTACATTGGCATGGTATAGAACATGGATAGACATCGCGAAGTGCCTTATAAAGCCCGCGGATTGCTACTTTGTGTACAAAACGCGATCGAATTAACGTGTATATTATTTGGGCACTTTTTGAAAGCTCTGCTGCATACTAATTGCAGTAAAACTTAGACCGTTTTCTCATGTCGTCTTTTCTATCGTGTAGGAGTTTTCTACTTATGAAGGAACGTTCAAGGTCACAGCTCTAATTGCTCTATGCGAACCCTAAGATATGATAGTAACATTGGCATGGTATAGAACATGGATAGACATCGCGAAGTGCCTTATATAGCCCGCGGATTGCTACTTTGTGTACAAAACGCGTTAGAATTAACGTGTATATTATTTGGGCACTTTTTGAAAGCTCTGCTGCATACTAATTGCAGTAAAACTTAGACCGTTTTCTCTTGAACGTCTTTTCTATCATGTAGGAGGTTTCTACTTATGAAGGAGCGTTCAAGGTCACAACTCTAGGCGCTGTATGCGAACACTAAGATATGGTACTTACAATGGCATGGTATAGAAAATGAATAGACACCGCGAAGTGCCTTATATTGCCCGCGGATTGCTACTTTGCGTACAAAACGCGTTCAAATTAACGTGTATATTATTTGGGCACTTTTTGAAAGCTCTGCTGCATACTAATAGCAGTAAAACTTGGACAATTTTCTCTTGGACGTCTTTTCTATCGTGTAGGAGTAATCTACTTATGAAGGAGCGTTCAAGGTCACAACTCTAGGTGCTCTATGCGAACGCTAAGATATGATAGTTACAATGGCATGGTATAGAAAATGGATAGGCATCGCGTAGTGTCCTTAATAGCCCACGGATTGCTGCTTTGTTTACATAACGCATTCGAATTAACGTGTATATTATCTGGGCATTATTTGGCAGCTCTGCTGCATGCTAATTGCAGTAAAACTAAATCCATTTTCACTTGTACGTCTTTTCTATCGTGTAGCAGTAATCTACGAATGAAGGAGCGTTCAAGGTCACAGCTCTTTGTGCTCTATGCGAACCCTAAGATATGATAGTAACATTGACATAGTGTAGAACATGGAAAGGCATCGCGAAGTGTCCTCAATAGCCCACGGATTGCTGCATTGTTTACAAAACGCATTCGAATTTTCGTGTATATCATCTGGGCATTATTAGGCAGCGCTGCTGCATACCAATTGCAGTAAAACAGACCGATTTCTCTTGAACGTCTTTTCTATCGTGTAGGAGTTACCTACTTATGAAGGAGCGTTCAAGGTCACAACTCTAGGTGCTCTATGCGAACGCTAAGATATGATAGTTACATTGGCATGGTATAGAACATGGATAGACATCGCGAAGTGCCTTATATAGCCCGCGGATTGCTACTTTGCGTACAAAACGCGTTCGAAGTGACGTGTATATTATTGGGGCACTTTTTGAAAGCACTGCTGCATACTAATTGCAGTAAAACTTAGAACGTTTTCTCTTGAACGTCTTTTCTATCATGTAGGAGGTTTCTACTTATGAAGGAGCGTTCAAGGTCACAACTCTAGGCGCTGTATGCGAACACTAAGATATGGTAGTTACAATGGCATGGTATAGAAAATGGATAGGCATCGCGTAGTGTCCTTAATAGCCCACGGATTGCTGCTTTGTTTACATAACGCATTCGAATTAACGTGTATATTATCTGGGCATTATTTGGCAGCTCTGCTGCATGCTAATTGCAGTAAAACTAAATCCATTTTCACTTGTATGTCTTTTCTATCGTTTAGCAGTAATCTACGAATGAAGGAGCGTTCAAGGTCACAACTCTTTGTGCTCTATGCGAACCCTAAGATATGATAGTAACATTGACATAGTGTAGAACATGGAAAGGCATTGCGAAGTGTCCTCAATAGCCCACGGATTGCTGCATTGTTTACAAAACGCATTCGTATTTTCGTGTATATCATCTGGGCATTATTAGGCAGCGCTGCTGCATACTAATTGCAGTAAAACTTAGACCGTTTTCTCTTGAACGTCTTTTCTATCGTGTAGGAGTTATCTACTTATGAAGGAGCGTTCAACGTCACAAATCTACGTGCTCTATGCGAACGCTAAGATATGATAGTTACATTGGCATGGTATAGAACATGGATAGACATCGCGAAGTGCCTTATATTGCCCGCGGATTGCTACTTTGCGTACAAAACGCGTTCGAATTAACGTGTATATTTTTTGGGCATTTTCTGAAAGTTCTGCTGCATACTAGTTGCAGTAAAACTTAGACCGTTTTCTCTTGAACGTCTTTTCTATCGTGTAGGAGTTATCTACTTATGAAGGAGCGTTCAAGGTCACATCTCTAGGTGCTCTATGCGAACACTAAGATATGATAGTTACATTGGCATGGTATAGAACATGGATAGACATCGCGAAGTGCCTTATATAGCCCGCGGATTGCTACTTTGCGTACAAAACGCGTTCGAATTAACGTGTATATTATTTGGGAATTTTCTGAAAGTTCTGCTGCATTCTAATTGCAGTAAAACTTAGACCGTTTTCTCTTGAACGTCTTTTCTATCGTGTGGGAGATATTTACCTATGAAGGAGCGTTCAAGGTCACAACTCAAGGTGCTGTATGCGAACGCTAAGATATGGTAGTTACAATGGCATGGTATAGAAAATGGATAGGCATCGCGAAGTGTCCTTAATAGCTCACGGATTGCTGCTTTGTTTACAAAACGCATTCGAATTAACGCGTATATTATATGGGCATTATTTGGCAGCTCTACTGCATGCTAATTGCAGTAAAACTAAATCCATTTTCACTTGTACGTCTTTTCTATCGTGTAGCAGTAATCTACGAATGAAGGAGCGTTCAAGGTCACAGCTTTTGTGCTCTATGCGAACCCTAAGATATGATAGTAACATTGACATAATGTAGAACATGGAAAGGCATCGCGAAGTGTCCTCAATAGCCCACGGATTGCTGCTTTGTTTACAAAACGCATTAGAATTTTCGTGTATATCATCTGGGCATTATTTGGCAGCTCTGCTGCATGTTAGTTTCAGTAAAACTAATTCCATTTTCACTTGTACGTCTTTTCTATCGTGTAGTAGTTATCTACTTATGAAGGAGCGTTCAAGGTCACAACTCTAGGTGCTCTATGCGAACGAAAAGATATGGTAGTTACAATGGCATGGTATAGAAAACGGATAGGCATCGCGTAGTGTCCTCAATAGCCCACGGATTGCTGCTTTGTTTACAAAACTTATTCGAATTTTCGTGTATATCATCTGGGCATTATTAGGCAGCTCTGCTGCATGCTAATTGCAGTAAAACTTAGTCCGTTTTCTATTGTACGTCTTTTAGATCCTGTAGGAGATATCTACTTATGAAGGAGCGTTCAAGGTCACAACTCTAGGAGCTCTATGCGAACGCTAAGATATGATAGTTACATTATCATGGTATAGAACATGGATAGACATCGTGAAGTGCCTTATATAGCCCGCGGATTGCTACTTTGCGTACAAAACGCGTTCGAAATAACGTGAATATTATTTAGGCATTTTTTAAAAGCTCTGCTGCATACTAATTGCAGTAAAACTTGGACCGTTTTTTCTTAAACGTCTTTTCTATCGTGTAGGAGTTATCTACTTATGAAGGAGCGCTCAAGGTCACAACTCTAGGTGCTGTATGCGAACGCTAAGATATGATAGTTACATTGACATGGTATAGAACATGGACAGACATCGCGAAGTGCCTTATATTGCCCGCGGATTACTACTTTGCGAACAAAACGCGTTCGAATTAACGTGTATATTATTTGGGCATTTTCTGAAAGTTCTGCTGCATACTAATTGCAGTAAAACTAAGACCGTTTTCCCTTGAACGTCTTTTCTATCGTGTAGGAGTTATCTACTTAATGAAGGAGCGTTCAAGGTCACAACTCTAGGTGCTCTATGCGAACGCTAAGATATGATAGTTACATTGGCATGGTATAGAACATGGATAGACATCGCGAAGTGCCTTATATAGACCACGGATTGCTACTTTGCGTACAAAACGCGTTCGAATTGATCTGTATATTATTTGGGCACTTTTTGAAAGCTCTGCTGCATACTAATTGTAGTAAAACTTAGACCGTTTTCCCTTGAATGTCTTTTCTATCGTGTAGGAGTTATCTACTTATGAAGGAGCGTTCAAGGTCACAACTCTAGGTGCTCTATGCGAACGCTAAGATATGATAGTTACATTGGCATGGTATAGAATATGGATAGACATCGCGAAGTGCCTTATATTGCTCGCGGATTGCTACTTTGCGAACAAAACGCGTTCGAATTAACGTGTATATTATTTGGGCATTTTCTGAAAGTTCTGCTGCAAACTAATTGCAGTAAAACTTCTACCGTTTTCTCTTGAACGTCTTTTCTATCGTGTAGGAGTTATCTACTTATGAACGAGCGTTCAAGGTCACAGCTCTAATTGCTCTTTGCGAACCCTAAGATATGATAGTAACATTGACATGGTATAGAACATGGATGGACATCGCGAAATGCCTTATATAACCCGCGGATTGCAACTTTGCGTGCAAAACGTGTTCGAATTAACGTATATATTATTTGGGCTCTTTTTTAAAGCTCTGCTGCATACTAATTGCAGCAAAACTAAGACCGTTTTCTCTTGAACGTCTTTTCTATCGTGTGGGAGTTTTCAACTTATGAAGGAGCGTTCAAGGTCACAACTCTATTTGCTGTATGCGAACGCTAAGATATGGTAGTTACAATGGCATGGTATAGAACATGGATGGACATCGCGAAGTGCCTTATATAGCCCACGGATTGCTACTTTGGGTACAAAACGCGTTCGAATTAACGTATATATTATTTGGGCACTTTTTTAAAGCTCTGCTGCATACTAACTGTAGTAAAACTTAGACCGTTTTCTCTTGAACGTCTTTTCTATCGTGTAGGAGTTTTCTACTTATGAATGAGAGTTCAAGGTCACATCTCTATTTGCTGTATGCGAACGCTAAGATATGGTAGTTACAATGGCATGGTATAGAACATGGATAGACATCGCGAAATGCCTTATAAAGCCCGCGGATTGCTACTTTGTGTACAAAACGCGTTCGAATTAACGTGTATATTATATGGGCACTTTTTGAAAGCTCTGCTGCATACTAATTGCAGTAAAACTTAGACCGTTTTCTCTTGAACGTCTTTTCTATCGTGTAGGAGTTTTCTACTTATGAATGAGCGTTCAAGGTCACATCTCTATTTGCTGTATGCGAACGCTAATATATGGTAGTTACAATAGCATGATATAGAAAATGGATAGACATCGCGAAGTGCCTTATATAGCCCGCGGATTGCTACTTTGTGTACAAAACGCGTTCGAATTAACGTGTATATTATTTGGGCAATTTTTGAAAGCCCTGCTCCATACTAATTGCAGTAAAACTTAAACCGTTTTCTCTTGATCGTCTTTTTTATAGTGTAGGAGTTTTCTACTTATAAAGGAGCGTTCAAGGTCACAACTCTAGGCGCTATATGCGAACCCTAAGATATGATAGTAACATTGACATAATGTAGAACATGGAAAGGCATCGCGAAGTGTCCTCAATAGCCCACGGATTGCTGCTTTGTTTACAAAACGCATTAGAATTTTCGTGTATATCATCTGGGCATTATTTGGCAGCTCTGCTGCATGCTAGTTTCAGTAAAACTAATTCCATTTTCACTTGTACGTCTTTTCTATCGTGTAGTAGTTATCTACTTATGAAGGAGCGTTCAAGGTCACAACTCTAGGTGCTCTATGCGAACGCCATGATGTGATAGTAACATTGACATGGTATAGAACATGGATGGACATCGCGAAGTGCCTTATATAACCCGCGGATTGCTACTTTGCGTGCAAAACGGGTTCGAATTAACGTATATATTATTTGGGCTTTTTTTAAAGCTCTGCTGCATACTAATTGCAGCAAAACTTGGACCGTTTTCTCTTGAACGTCATTTCTATCGTGTGGGAGTTATCTACTTATGAAGGAGCGTTCAAGGTCACAACTCTATTTGCTGTATGCGAACGCTAAGATATGGTAGTTACAATGGCATGGTATAGAACATGGATGGACATCGCGAAGTGCCTTATATAGCCCACGGATTGCTACCTTGCGTACAAAACGCGTTCGAATTAACGTATATATTATTTGGGCTATTTTTTAAAGCTCTGCAGCATACTAACTGTAGTAAAACTTAGACCGTTTTCTCTTGAACGTCTTTTCTATCGTGTAGGACTTATATACTTATGAAGGAGCGTTCAAGGTCACAACTCTAGGCGCTGTATGCGAACACTAAGATATGGTAGTTACAATGGCATGGTATAGAAAATGGATAAGCATCGCGAAGTGTCCTTAATAAGCCCACTGATTGCTGCTTTGTTTATAAAACGCATTCGAATTAACGTGTATATTATCTGGGCATTACTTGGCAGCTCTGCTGCATGCTAATTGCAGTAAAACTAAATCCATTTTCACTTGTATGTCTTTTCTATCGTGTAGTAGTTATCTACTTATGAAGGAGCATTCAAGGTCACAACTCTAGGTGCTCTATGCGAACGCTAAGATATGATAGTTACATTAGCATGGTATAGAACATGGATAGACATCGCGAAGTGCCTTATATAGCCCGCGGATTGCTACTTTGTGTACAAAACGCGTTCGAATTAACGTGTATATTATTTGGGCACTTTTTGAAAGCTCTGCTGCATACTAATTGCAGTAAAACTTAGACCGTTTTCTCTTGAACGTCTTTTCTATCGTGTAGGAGTTTTCTACTTATGAATGAGCGTTCATAGTCACATCTCTATTTGCTGTATGCGAACGCTAAGATATGGTAGTTACAATGGCAAGATTTAGAAAGGATAGGAAATGGTTTTCTCTTGAACGTCTTTTCTATCGTGTGGGAGTTATCTACTTATGAAGGAGCGTTCAAGGTCACAACTCAAGGTGCTGTATGCGAACGCTAAGATATGGTAGTTACAATGGCATGGTATAGAAAATGGATAGGCATCGCGAAGTGTCCTTAATGGCTCACGGATTGCTGCTTTGTTTACAAAACGCATTCGAATTAACGCGTATATTATATGGGCATTATTTGGCAGCTCTACTGCATGCTAATTGCAGTAAAACTAAATCCATTTTCACTTGTACGTCTTTTCTATCGTGTAGCAGTAATCTACGAATGAAGGAGCGTTCAAGGTCACAGCTCTTTGTGCTCTATGCGAACCCTAAGATATGATAGTAACATTGACATAATGTAGAACATGGAAAGGCATCGCGAAGTGTCCTCAATAGCCCACGGATTGCTGCTTTGTTTACAAAACGCATTAGAATTTTCGTGTATATCATCTGGGCATTATTTGGCAGCTCTGCTGCATGTTAGTTTCAGTAAAACTAATTCCATTTTCACATGTACGTCTTTTCTATCGTGTAGTAGTTATCTACTTATGAAGGAGCGTTCAAGGTCACAACTCTAGGTGCTCTATGCGAACGAAAAGATATGGTAGTTACAATGGCATGGTATAGAAAATGGATAGGCATCGCGTAGTGTCCTCAATAGCCCACGGATTGCTGCTTTGTTTACAAAACTCATTCGAATTTTCGTGTATATCATCTGGGCATTATTAGGCAGCTCTGCTGCATGCTAATTGCAGTAAAACTTAGTCCGTTTTCTATTGTACGTCTTTTAGATCGTGTAGGAGATATCTACTTATGAAGGAGCGTTCAAGGTCACAACTCTAGGAGCTCTATGCGAACGCTAAGATATGATAGTTACATTATCATGGTATGGAACATGGATAGACATCGTGAAGTGCCTTATATAGCCCGCGGATTGCTACTTTGCGTACAAAACGCGTTCGAAATAACGTGAATATTATTTGGGCATTTTTTAAAAGCTCTGCTGCACACTAATTGCAGTAAAACTTGGACCGTTTTTTCTTAAACGTCTTTTCTATCGTGTAGGAGTTATCTACTTATGAAGGAGCGCTCAAGGTCACAACTCTAGGTGCTGTATGCGAACGCTAAGATATGATAGTTACATTGACATGGTATAGAACATGGATAGACATCGTGAAGTGCCTTATATTGCCCGCGGATTACTACTTTGCGAACAAAACGCGTTCGAATTAACGTGTATATTATTTGGGCATTTTCTGAAAGTTCTGCTGCATACTAATTGCAGTAAAACTTAGACTGTTTTCTGTTGAACGTCTTTTCTATCGTGGGAAAGTTATCTACTTATGAAGGAGCGTTCAAGGTCGCAACTCAAGGTGCTATATGCGAACGCTAAGATATGGTAATTACATTGGAATGGTATAGAAAATGGATAGGCAGCGCGAAGTGTCCTTAATAGCCCACGGATTGCTGCTTTGTTTACAAAACGCGTTCGAATTGTCGTGTATATTATTTGGGCACTTTTTGAAAGCTCTGCTGCATACTAATTGTAGTAAAACTTAGACCGTTTTCTCTTGAACGTCTTTTTTATCGTGTAGGAGTTTTCTACTTATGAAGGAACGTTAAAAGTCACAATTCTAATTGCTCTATGCGAACCCTATGATATGATAGTAACATTGACATGGTGTAGAACATGGATGGACATCGCGAAGTGCCTTATATAGCCCACGGATTGCTACTTTGCATACAAAACGCGTTCGAATTAACGTATATATTATTTGGGCTCTATTTTAAAGCTGTGCTGCATACTAATTGTAGTAAAACTAAGACCGTTTTCCCTTGAACGTCTATTCTATCGTGTAGGAGTTATCTACTTATGAAGGAGCGTTCAAGGTCACTACTCTAGGTGCTCTATGCGAACGCTAAGATATGATAGTTACATTGGCATGGTATAGAACATGGATAGACATCGCGAAGTGCCTTATATAGACCACGGATTGCTACTTTGCGTACAAAACGCGTTCGAATTGATCTGTATATTATTTGGGCACATTTTGAAAGCTCTGCTGCATACTAATTGTAGTAAAACTTAGACCGTTTTCCCTTGAATGTCTTTTCTATCGTGTAGGAGTTATCTACTTATGAAGGAGCGTTCAAGGTCACAACTCTAGGTGCTCTATGCGAACGCTAAGATATGATAGTTACATTGGCATGGTATAGAATATGGATAGACAGCGCGAAGTGCCTTATATTGCTCGCGGATTGCTACTTTGCGAACAAAACGCGTTCGAATTAACGTGTATATTATTTGGGCATTTTCTGAAAGTTCTGCTGCAAACTAATTGCAGTAAAACTTAGACCGTTTTCTCTTGAACGTCTTTTCAATCGTGTAGGAGTTATCTACTTATGAACGAGCGTTCAAGGTCACAGCTCTAATTGCTCTTTGCGAACCCTAAGATATTATAGTAACATTGACATGGTATAGAACATGGATGGACATCGCGAAATGCCTTATATAACCCGCGGATTGCTACTTTGCGTGCAAAACGTGTTCGAATTAACGTATATATTATTTGGGCTCTTTTTTAAAGCTCTGCTGCATACTAATTGCAGCAAAACTAAGACCGTTTTCTCTTGAACGTCTTTTCTATCGTGTAGGAGTTATCTACTTATGAACGAGCGTTCAAGGTCACAGCTCTAATTGCTCTTTGCGAACCCTAAGATATGATAGTAACAATGACATGGTATAGAACATGGATGGACATCGCGAAATGCCTTATATAACCCGCGGATTGCTACTTTGCGTGCAAAACGTGTTCGAATTAACGTATATATTATTTGGGCACTTTTTTAAAGCTCTGCTGCATACTAACTGTAGTAAAACTTAGACCGTTTTCTCTTGAACGTCTTTTCTATCGTGTAGGAGTTTTCTACTTATGAATGAGCGTTCAAGGTCACATCTCTATTTGCTGTATGCGAACGCTAAGATATGGTAGTTACAATGGCATGGTATAGAACGTGGATAGACATCGCGAAATGCCTTATAAAGCCCGCGGATTGCTACTTTGTGTACAAAACGCGTTCGAATTAACGTGTATATTATTTGGGCACTTTTTGAAAGCTCTGCTGCATACTAATTGCAGTAAAACTTAGACCGTTTTCTCTTGAACGTCTTTTTTATCGTGTAGGAGTTTTCTACTTATGAATGAGCGTTCAAGGTCACATCTCTATTTGCTGTATGCGAACGCTAAGATATGGTAGTTACAATGGCATGATATAGAAAATGGATAGACATCGCGAAGTGCCTTATATAGCCCGCGGATTGCTACTTTGTGTACAAAACGCGTTCGAATTAACGTGTATATTATTTGGGCAATTTTTGAAAGCTCTGCTCCATACTAATTGCAGTAAAACTTAGACCGTTTTCTCTTGATCGTCTTTTTTATAGTGTAGTAGTTTTCTACTTATAAAGGAGCGTCAAGGTCACAACTCTAGGCGCTATATGCGAACCCTAAGATATGATAGTAACATTGACATAATGTAGAACATGGAAAGGCATCGCGAAGTGTCCTCAATAGTGCACGGATTGCTGCTTTGTTTACAAAACGCATTAGAATTTTCGTGTATATCATCTGGGCATTATTTGGCAGCTCTGCTGCATGCTAGTTTCAGTAAAACTAATTCCATTTTCACTTGTACGTCTTTTCTATCGTGTAGTAGTTATCTACTTATGAAGGAGCGTTCAAGGTCACAACTCTAGGTGCTCTATGCGAACGCCATGATGTGATAGTAACATTGACATGGTATAGAACATGGATGGACATCGCGAAGTGCCTTATATAACCCGCGGATTGCTACTTTGCGTGCAAAACGGGTTCGAATTAACCTATATATTATTTGGGCTTTTTTTAAAGCTCTGCTGCATACTAATTGCAGCAAAACTTGGACCGTTTTCTCTTGAACGTCATTTCTATCGTGTGGGAGTTATCTACTTATGAAGGAGCGTTCAAGGTCACAACTCTATTTGCTGTATGCGAACGCTAAGATATGGTAGTTACAATGGCATGGTATAGAACATGGATGGACATCGCGAAGTGCCTTATATAGCCCACGGATTGCTACCTTGCGTACAAAACGCGTTCGAATTAACGTATATATTATTTGGGCTATTTTTTAAAGCTCTGCAGCATACTAACTGTAGTAAAACTTAGACCGTTTTCTCTTGAACGTCTTTTCTATCGTGTAGGACTTATATACTTATGAAGGAGCGTTCAAGGTCACAACTCTAGGCGCTGTATGCGAACACTAAGATATGGTAGTTACAATGGCATGGTATAGAAAATGGATAAGCATCGCGAAGTGTCCTTAATAAGCCCACTGATTGCTGCTTTGTTTATAAAACGCATTCGAATTAACGTGTATATTATCTGGGCATTACTTGGCAGCTCTGCTGCATGCTAATTGCAGTAAAACTAAATCCATTTTCACTTGTATGTCTTTTCTATCGTGTAGTAGTTATCTACTTATGAAGGAGCATTCAAGGTCACAACTCTAGGTGCTCTATGCGAACGCTAAGATATGATAGTTACATTAGCATGGTATAGAACATGGATAGACATCGCGAAGTGCCTTATATAGCCCGCGGATTGCTACTTTGTGTACAAAACGCGTTCGAATTAACGTGTATATTATTTGGGCACTTTTTGAAAGCTCTGCTGCATACTAATTGCAGTAGAACTTAGACCGTTTTCTCTTGATCGTCTTTTCTATCGTGTAGGAGTTTTAAACTTATGAAGGAACGTTCAAGGTCACAGATCTAATTGCTCTATGCGAACCCTAAGATATGATAGTATCATTGACATGGTGTAGAACATGGATGGACATCGCGAAATGCCTTTATAGCCCACGGATTGCTACTTTGCATACAAAACGCGTTCGAATTAACGTATATATTATTTGGGCTCTTTTTTAAAGCTCTGCTGCATACTAATTGTAGTAAAACTAAGACCGTTTTCCCTTGAACGTCTTTTCTATCGTGTAGTAGTTATCTACTTATGAAGGAGCGTTCAAGGTCACAACTCTAGGTACTGTATGCGAACGCTAAGATATGGTAGTTACAATGGCATGATATAGAACATGGATAGACATCGCGAAATGCCTTATATAGCCCGCGGATTGCTACATTGCGTACAAAACGCGTTCGAATTAACGTGTATATTATATGGGCACCTTTTGAAAGCACTGCTGCATACTAATTGCAGTAAAACTTAGAACGTTTTCTCTTGAACGTCTTTTCTATCATGTAGGAGGTTTCTACTTATGAAGGAGCGTTCAAGGTCACAACTCAAGGCGCTGTATGCGAACACTAAGATATGGTAGTTACAATGGCATGGTATAGAAAATGAATAGACATCGCGAAGTGCCTTATATTGCCCGCGGATTGCTACTTTGCGTACAAAACGCGTTCAAATTAACGTGTATATTATTTGGGCACTTTTTGAAAGTTCTGCTGCATACTAATTGCAGTAAAACTTAGACAGTTTTCTCTTGGACGTCTTTTCTATCGTGTAGGAGTTATCTACTTATGAAGGAGCGTTCAAGGTCACAACTCTAGGTGCTCTATGCGAACGCTAAGATATGATAGTTACAATGGCATTGTATAGAAAATGGATAGGCATCGCGTAGTGTCCTTAATAGCCCACGGATTGCTGCTTTGTTTACATAACGCATTCGAATTAACGTGTATATTATCTGGGCATTATTTGGCAGCTCTGCTGCATGCTAATTGCAGTAAAACTAAATCCATTTTCACTTGTACGTCTTTTCTATCGTGTAGCAGTAATCTACGAATGAAGGAGCGTTCAAGGTCACAGCTCTTTGTGCTCTATGCGAACCCTAAGATATGATAGTAACATTGACATAGTGTAGAACATGGAAAGGCATCGCGAAGTGTCCTCAATAGCCCACGGATTGCTGCATTGTTTACAAAACGCATTCGAATTTTCGTGTATATCATCTGGGCATTATTAGGCAGCGCTGCTGCATACTAATTGCAGTAAAACAGACCGTTTTCTCTTGAACGTCTTTTCTGTCGTGTAGGAGTTATCTACTTATGAAAGAGCGTTCAAGGTCACAACTCTAGGTGCTCTATGCGAACGCTAAGATATGATAGTTACATTGGCATGGTATAGAACATGGATAGACATCGCGAAGTGCCTTATATAGCCCGCGGATTGCTACTTTGCGTACAAAACGCGTTCGAATTGACGTGTATATTATTTGGGCACCTTTTGAAAGCTCTGCTGCATACTAATTGCTGTAAAACTAAGACCGTTTTCTCTTGAACGTCTTTCTATCGTGTAGGATTTATCTACTTATGAAGGAGCGTTCAAGGTCACAACTCTAGGTGCTCTATGCGAACGCTAAGATATGATAGTTACATTGGCATGGTATAGAACATGGATAGTCATCGCGAAGTGCCTTATATTGCCCGCGGATTGCTACTTTGCGTACAAAACGCGTTCGAATTAACGTGTATATTTTTTGGGCATTTTCTGAAAGTTCTGCTGCATACTAGTTGCAGTAAAACTTAGACCGTTTTCTCTTGAACGTCTTTTCTATCGTGTAGGAGTTATCTACTTATGAAGGAGCGTTCAAGGTCACATCTCTAAGTGCTCTATGCGAACGCTAAGATATGATAGTTACATTGGCATGATATAGAACATGGATAGACATCGCGAAGTGCCTTATATAGCCCGCGCATTGCTACTTTGCGTACAAAACGCGTTCGAAGTGACGTGTATATTATTGGGGCACTTTTTGAAAGCTCTGCTGCATACTAATTGCAGTAAAACTAAGACCGTTTTCTCTTGAACGTCTTTTCTATCGTGTAGGAGTTATCTACTTATGAAGGAGCGTTCAAGGTCACAACTCTAGGTGCTCTATGCGAACGCTAAGATATGATAGTTACATTGGCATTGTATAGAACATGGATAGACATCGCGAAATGCCTTATATAGCCCGCGGATTGCTACTTTGCGTACAAAACGCGTTCTAATTAACGTGTATATTTTTTGGGCACTTTTTGAAAGCTCTGCTGCATTCTAATTGCAGTAAAACTTAGACCGTTTTCTCTTGAACGTCTTTTCTATCGTGTAGGAGTTTTCTACTTATGAATGAGCGTTCAAGGTCCCATCTCTATTTGCTGTATGTGAACGCTAAGATATGGTAGTTATAATGGCATGATATAGAAAATGGATAGACATCGCCAAGTGCCTTATATAGCCCGCGGATTGCTACTTTGTGTACAAAACGCGTTCGAATTAACGTGTATATTATTTGGGCACTTTTTGAAAGCTCTGCTGCATACTAATTGCAGTAAAACTTAGACCGTTTTCTCTTGAACGTCTTTTTTATCGTGTAGGAGTTTTCTACTTATAAAGGAGCGTTCAAGGTCACAACTCTAGGCGCTATATGCGAACACTAAGATATGATAGTAACATTGACATAATGTAGAACATGGAAAGGCATCGCGAAGTGTCCTCAATAGCCCACGGACTGCTGCTTTGTTTACAAAACGCATTAGAATTTTCGTGTATATTATCTGGGCATTATTTGGCAGCTCTGCTGCATGCTAGTTTCAGTAAAACTAATTCCATTTTCACTTGTACGTCTTTTCTATCGTGTAGTAGTTATCTACTTATGAAGGAGCGTTCAAGGTCACAACTCTAGGTGCTCTATGCGAACGCTATGATATGATAGTTTCATTGGCATGGTATAGAACATGGATAGACATCGCGAAATGCCTTATATAGCCCGCGGATTGCTACTTTGCGTACAAAACGCGTTCGAAGTGACGTGTATATTATTTGGGCACTTTTTGAAAGCTCTGCTGCATACTAATTGCAGTAAAACTAAGACCGTTTTCTCTTGAACGTCTTTTCCATCGTGTAGGAGTTTTCTACTTATGAATGAGCATTCAAGGTCACATCTCTATTTGCTGTATGTGAACGCTAAGATATGGTAGTTACAATGGCATGATATAGAAAATGGATAGACATCGCAAAGTGCCTTATATAGCCCGCGGATTGCTACTTTGTGTACAAAACGCGTTCGAATTAACGTGTATATTATTTGGGCACTTTTTGAAAGCTCTGATGCATACTAATTGCAGTAAAACTTAGACCGTTTTCTCTTGAACGTCTTTTTTATCGTGTAGGAGTTTTCTACTTATAAAGGAGCGTTCAAGGTCACAACTCTAGGCGCTATATGCGAACACTAAGATATGATAGTAACATTGACATAATGTAGAACATGGAAAGGCATCGCGAAGTGTCCTCAATAGCCCACGGATTGCTGCTTTGTTTACAAAACGCTTTAGAATTTTCGTGTATATCATCTGGGCATTATTTGGCAGCTCTGCTGCATGCTAGTTTCAGTAAAACTAATTCCATTTTCACTTGTACGTCTTTTCTATCGTGTAGTAGTTATCTACTTATGAAGGAGCGTTCAAAGTCACAACTCTAGGTGCTCTATGCGAACGCTATGATATGATAGTTACATTGGCATGGTATAGAACATGGATAGACATCGCGAAGTGCCTTATATAACCCGCGGATTGCTACTTTGCGTGCAAAACGGGTTCGAATTAACGTATATATTATTTGGGCTTTTTTTAAACCTCTGCTGCATACTAATTGCAGCGAAACTTGGACCGTTTTCTCTTGAACGTCATTTCTATCGTGTGGGAGTTATCTACTTATGAAGGAGCGTTCAAGGTCACAACTCTAATTGCTCTATGCGAACCCTAAGATATGATAGTAACATTGACATGGTATAGAACATGGATGGACATCGCGAAGTGCCTTATATAACCCGCGGATTGCTACTTTGCGTGCAAAACGGGTTCGAATTAACGTATATATTATTTGGGCTTTTTTTAAACCTCTGCTGCATACTAATTGCAGCGAAACTTGGACCGTTTTCTCTTGAACGTCATTTCTATCGTGTGGGAGTTATCTACTTATGAAGGAGCGTTCAAGGTCACAACTCTAATTGCTGTATGCGAACGCTAAGATATGGTAGTTACAATGGCATGGTATAGAACATGGATGGACATCGCGAAGTGCCTTATAAAGCCCACGGATTGCTACTTTGCGTACAAAACGCGTTCGAATTAACGTATATATTATTTGGGCTCTTTTTTAAAGCTCTGCTGCAAACTAATTGCAGTAAAACTAAAACCGTTTTCTCTTGAACGTCTTCTCTATCGTGTAGGAGTTATCTACTTATGAAGGAGCTTTCAAGGTCACAACTCTAGGTACTCTATGCGAACGCTAAGATATGATAGTTACATTGGCATGATATAGAAAATGGATAGACATCGCGAAGTGCCTTATATAGCCCGCGGATTGCAACTTTGTGTACAAAACGCGTTCGAATTAACGTGTATATTATTTGGGCACTTTTTGAAAGTTCTGCTGCATACTAATTGCAGTAAAACTTAGACCGTTTTCTCTTGAACGTCTTTTCTATCGTGTAGGAGTTTTCAACTTATGAATGAGCGTTCAAGGTCACATCTCTATTTGCTGTATGCGAACGCTAAGATATGGTAGTTACAATGGCAAGATATAGAAAATGGATTGACATCGCGAAGTGCCTTATATATCCCGCGGATTGCTACTTTGTGTACAAAACGCGTTCGAATTAACCTGTATATTATTTAGGCACTTTTTGAAAGCTCTGCTGCATACTAATTGCAGTAAAACTTAGACCGTCTTCTCTTGAACGTCTTTTCTATCGTGTAGGAGTTTTCTACTTATGAAGTAACGTCAAGGTCACAGCTCTAATTGCTCTATGCGAAACCTAAGATATGATAGTAACATTGACATGGTGTAGAACATGGATGGACATCGCGAAGTGCCTTATATAGCCCACGGATTGCTACTTTGCATACAAAACGCGTTCGAATTAACGTATATATTATTTGGGCTCTTTTTTAAAGCTCTGCTGCATACTAATTGTAGTAAAACTAAGACCGTTTTCCCTTGAACGTCCTTTCTATCGTGTAGGAGTTATCTACTTATGAAGGAGCGTTCATGGTCACAACTCTAGGTACTGTATGCGAACGCTAAGATATGGTAGTTACAATGGCATGGTATAGAACATGGATAGACATCGCGAAATGCCTTATATAGCCCGCGGATTGCTACTTTGCGTACAAAACGCGTTCGAATTAACGTGTATATTATTTGGGCACTTTTTGAAAGCACTGCTGCATACTAATTGCAGTAAAACTTAGAACGTTTTCTCTTGAACGTCTTTTCTATCTTGTGGGAGTTTTCTACTTATGAAGGAGCGTTCAAGGTCACAACTCTAGGCGCTGTATGCGAACACTAAGATATGGTAGTTACAATGGCATGGTATAGAAAATGGATAGACACCGCGAAGTGCTTATATTGCCCGCGGATTGCTACTTTGCGTACAAAACGCGTTCGAATTAACGTGTATATTATTTGGGCACTTTTTGAAAGCTCTGCTGCATATTAATTGCAGTAAAACTTACATTTTTCTCTTGAACGACTTTTCTATCGTGTAGGAGTTATCTACTTATGAAGGAGCGTTCAAGGTCACAACTCTAGGTGCTCTATGTGAACGCTAAGATATGATAGTTACAATGGCATGGTATAGAAAATGGATAGGCATCGCGTAGTGTCCTTAATAGTCCACGGATTGCTGCTTTGTTTACATAACGCATTCGAATTAACGTGTATATTATCTGGGCATTATTTGGCAGCTCAGCTGCATGCTAATTGCAGTAAAACTAAATCCATTTTCACTTGTACGTCTTTTCTATCGTGTAGCAGTAATCTACGAATGAAGGAGCGTTCAAGGTCACAGCTCTTTGTGCTCTATGCGAACCCTAAGATATGATAGTAACATTGACATAGTGTAGAACATGGAAAGGCATCGCGAAGTGTCCTCAATAGCCCACGGATTGCTGCTTTGTTTACAAAACGCATTCGAATTTTCGCGTATATCATCTGGGCATTATTAGGCAGCGCTGCTGCATACTAATTGCAGTAAAACTTAGACCGTTTTCTCTTGAACGTCTATTCTATCGTGTAGGAGTTATCTACTTATAAAGGAGCGCTCAAGGTCACAACTCTAGGCGCTATATGCGAACACTCAGATATGATAGTAACATTGACATAATGTAGAACATGGAAAGGCATCGCGAAGTGTCCTCAATAGCCCACGGATTGCTGCTTTGTTTACAAAACGCTTTAGAATTTTCGTGTATATCATCTGGGCATTATTTGGCAGCTCTGCTGCATGCTAGTTTCAGTAAAACTAATTCCATTTTCACTTGTACGTCTTTTCTATCGTGTAGTAGTTATCTACTTATGAAGGAGCGTTCAAAGTCACAACTCTAGGTGCTCTATGCGAACGCTATGATATGATAGTTACATTGGCATGGTATAGAACATGGATAGACATCGCGAAGTGCCTTGTATAGACCGCGGATTGCTACTTTGCGTACTAAACGCGTTCGAATTGACGTGTATATTATTTGGGCACTTTTTGAAAGCTCTGCTGCATACTAATTGTAGTAAAACTTAGACCGTTTTCTCTTGAACGTCTTTTCTATCGTGTAGGAGTTACCTACTTATGAAGGAGCGTTCAAGGTCACAGCTCTAATTGCTCTATGCGAACCCTAAGATATGATAGTAACATTGACATGGTATAGAACATGGATGGACATCGCGAAGTGCCTTATATAACCCGCGGATTGCTACTTTGCGTGCAAAACGGGTTCGAATTAACGTATATATTATTTGGGCTTTTTTTAAACCTCTGCTGCATACTAATTGCAGCGAAACTTGGACCGTTTTCTCTTGAACGTCATTTCTATCGTGTGGGAGTTATCTACTTATGAAGGAGCGTTCAAGGTCACAACTCTAATTGCTGTATGCGAACGCTAAGATATGGTAGTTACAATGGCATGGTATAGAACATGGATGGACATCGCGAAGTGCCTTATAAAGCCCACGGATTGCTACTTTGCGTACAAAACGCGTTCGAATTAACGTATATATTATTTGGGCTCTTTTTTAAAGCTCTGCTGCAAACTAATTGCAGTAAAACTAAAACCGTTTTCTCTTGAACGTCTTCTCTATCGTGTAGGGGTTATCTACTTATGAAGGAGCTTTCAAGGTCACAACTCTAGGTACTCTATGCGAACGCTAAGATATGATAGTTACATTGGCATGGTATAGAACATGGATAGACATCGCGAAGTGCGTTATATTGCCCGCGGATTGCTACTTTGCGTACCAAACGCGTTCGAATTAACGTGTATATTATTTGGGCACATTTTGAAAGCTCTGCTGCATACTAATTGCAGTAAAACTTAGACCGTTTTCTCTTGAACGTCTTTTCTATCGTGTAGGAGTTATCTACTTATGAAGGAGCGTTCAAGGTCACAACTCTAGGTGCTCTATGCGAACGCTAAGATATGATAGTTACATTGGCATGGTATAGAACATGGATAGACATCGCGAAGTGCCATATATAGCCCGCGGATTGCTACTTTGCGTACAAAACGCGTTCGAAGTGACGTGTATATTATTTGGGCACTTTTTGAAATCTCTGCTGCAAACTAATTGCAGTAAAACTAAGACCGTTTTCTCTTGAACGTCTTTTCTATCGTGTAGGAGTTATCTACTTATGAAGGAGCGTTCAAAGTCACAACTCTAGGTGCTCTATGCGAACGCTAAGATATGATAGTTACATTGGCATTGTGTAGAACATGGATAGACATCGCGAAGTGCCTTATATTGCCCGCGGATTGCTACTTTGCGTACAAAACGCGTTCGAATTAACGTGTATATTATTTGGGCATTTTCTGATAGTTCTGCTGCATACTAATTGCGGTAAAACTTAGACCGTTTTCTCTTGAACGTCTTTTCCATCGTATAGGAGTTATCTACTTATGAAGGAGCGTTCAAGGTCACAACTCTAGGTGCTGTATGCGAACGCAAAGATATGATAGTTACATTGGCATGGTATAGAACATAAATAGACATCGCGAAGTGCGTTATATTGCCCGCGGATTGCGACACTATGCGTACAAAACGCGTTCGAATTAACGTGTATATTATTTGGGCACTTTTGAAAGCTCTGCTGCATACTAATTGCAGTAAAACTTAGACCATTTTCTCTTGAACGTCTTTTCTATCGTGTAGGGTTATCTACTTATGAAAGAGCGTTCAAGGTCACAACTCTAGGTGCTGTATGCGAATGCTAAGATATGGTAGTTACATGGCCTGGTATAGAAAACGGATAGGCATCGCGTAGTGTCCTTAATAGGCCACGGATTGCTACATTGCGTACAAAACGCGTTCGAATTAACGTGTATATTATATGGGCACTTTTTGAAAGCACTGCCGCATACTAATTGCAGTGAAACTTAGACCGTTTTCTCTTGAACGTCTTTTCTATCATGTAGGAGTTTTCTACTTATGAAGGAGCGTTCAAGGTCACAACTCTAGGCGCTGTATGCGAACACTAAGATATGGTAGTTACAATGGCATGGTATAGAAAATGGATAGACACCGCGAAGTGCCTTATATTGCCAGCGGATTGCTACTTTGCGTACAAAACGCGTTCGAATTAACGTATATATTTTTTGGGCATTTTCTGAAAGTTCTGCTGCATACTAGTTGCAGTAAAACTTAGACCGTTTTCTCTTGAACGTCTCTTCTATCGTGTAGGAGTTATCTACTTATGAAGGAGCGTTCAAGGTCACATCTCTAGGTGCTCTATGCGAACGCTAAGATATGATAGTTACATTGGCATGGTATAGAACTTGGATAGACATCGCGAAGTGCCTTATATAGCCCGCGGATTGCTACTTTGCGTACAAAACGCGTTCGAATTAACGTGTATATTATTTGGGCATTTTCTGAAAGTTCTGCTGCATACCAATTGCAGTAAAACTTAGACCGTTTTCTCTTGAACGTCTTTTCTATCGTGTAGGAGTTATCTACTTATGAAGGAGCGTTCAAGGTCACAACTCGAGGTGCTCTATGCGAACGCTAAGATTTGATAGTTACATTGGCATGGTGTAGAACATGGATAGACATCGCGAAGTGCCTTATAGAGCCCGCGGATTGCTACTTTGCGTACAAAAAGCATTCGAATTGACGTGTATATTATTTGGGCACTTTTTGAAAGCTCTGCTGCATACTAATTGCAGTAGAACTTAGACCGTTTTCTCTTGAACGTCTTTTCTATCGTGTAGGAGTTATCTACTTATGAGGGAGCGTTCAAGGTCACAACTCTAGGTGCTGTATGCGAACGCTAAGATATGATAGTTACATTGGCATGGTATAGAACATGGATAGACATCGCGAAGTGCCTTATATTGCCCGCGTATTGCTACTTTGCGTACAAAACGCGTTCGAATTAACGTGTATATTATTTGGGCACTTTTTGAAAGCTCTGCTGCATACTAATTGCAGTAAAACTTAGACCGTTTTCTCTTGAACGTATTTTCTATCGTGTAGGAGTTATCTACTTATGAAGGAGCGTTCAAGGTCACAACTCTAGGTGCTCTATGCGAACGCTAAGATATGATAGTTACATTGGCATGGTATAGAACATGGATAGACATCGCGAAGTGCCTTATATAGCCCGCGGATTGCTACTTTGCGTACAAAACGCGTTCGAATTGACGTGTATATTATTTGGGCAGTTTTTGAAAGCTCTGCTGCATACTAATTGCAGTAAAACTAATACCGTTTTCTTTTGAACGTCTTTTCTATCGTGTAGGATTTATCTACTTATGAAGGAGCGTTCAAGGTCACAAATCTAGGTGCTCTATGCGAACGCTAAGATATGATAGTTACATTGGCATGTTATAGAACATGGATAGACATCGCGAAGTGCCTTATATTGCCCGCGGATTGCTACTTTGCGTACAAAACGCGTTCGAATTAACGTGTATATTTTTTGGGCATTTTCTGAGAGTTCTGCTGCATACTAGTTGCAGTAAAACTTAGACCGTTTTCTCTTGAACGTCTTTTCTATCGTGTGGGAGTTATCTACTTATGAAGGAGCGTTCAAGGTCACAACTCAAGGTGCTGTATGCGAACGCTAAGATATGGTAGTTACAATGGCATGATATAGAAAATGGATAGGCATCGCGAAGTGTCCTCAATGGCCCACGGATTGCTGCTTTGTTTACAAAACGCATTAGAATTTTCGTGTATATCATCTGGGCATTATTTGGCAGCTCTGCTGCATGCTAGTTTCAGTAAAACTAATTCCATTTTCACTTGTACGTCTTTTCTATCGTGTAGTAGTTGTCTCCTTATGAAGGAGCGTTCAAGGTCACAGCTCTAATTGCTCTATGCGAACCCTAAGATATGATAGTAACATTGACATGGTGTAGAACATTGATGGACATCGCGAAGTGCCTTATATAACCCACGGATTGCTACTTTGCATACAAAACGCGTTCGAATTAACGTATATATTATTTGGGCTCTTTTTTAAAGCTCTGCTGCATACTAATTGTAGTAAAACTAAGACCGTTTTCCCTTGAACGTCTTTTCTATCGTGTAGGATTTATCTACTTATGAAGGAGCGTTCAAGGTCACAACTCTAGGTACTGTATGCGAACGCTAAGATATGGTAGTTACAATTTCGTGGTACAGAACATGGATAGACATCGCGAAATGCCTTATATAGCCCGCGGATTGCTGCTTTGTTTACAAAACGCATTCGAATTAACGCGTATATTATATGGGCATTATTTGGCAGCTCTACTGCATGCTAATTGCAGTAAAACTAAATCCATTTTCACTTGTACGTCTTTTCTATCGTGTAGCATTAATCTACGAATGAAGGAGCGTTCAAGGTCACAGCTCTTTGTGCTCTATGCGAACCCTAAGATACGATAGTAACATTGCCATAGTGTAGAACATGGAAAGGCATCGCGAAGTGTCCTCAATAGCCCACGGATTGCTGCATTGTTTACAAACCGCATTCGAATTTTCGTGTATATCATCTGGGCATTATTAGGCAGCGCTGCTGCATACTAATTGCAGTAAAACTTAGACCGTTTTCTCTTGAACGTCTTTTCTACCGTGTAGGAGGTATCTACTTATGAAGGAGCGTTCAAGGTCACAACTCTAGGTGCTCTATGCGAACGCTAAGATATGGTAGTTACATTGGCATGGTATAGAACATGGATAGACATCGCGAAGTGCCTTCTATAGCCCGCGGATTGCTACTTTGCGTTCCAAACGCGTTCGAATTGTCGTGTATATTAATTGGGTACTTTTTGAAAGCTCTGCTGCATACTAATTGCAGTAAAACTTAGACCGCTTTCTCTTGAACGTCTTTTCTATCGTGTAGGAGTTATCTACTTATGAAGGAGCGTTCAGGGTCACAACTCTAGGTGCTGTATGCGAACGCTAAGATATGATAGTTACATTGGCATGGTATAGAACATAGATAGACATCGCTAAGTGCCTTATATTGCCCGCGGATTGCTACTTTGCGTACAAAACAGGTTCGAATTAACGTGTATATTATTTGGGCATTTTCTGAAAGCTCTGCTGCATGCTAATTGCAGTTAAACTTAGTCCGTTTTCTATTGTACTTCTTTTATATCGTGTAGGAGATATCTACTTATGAAGGAGCGTTCAAGGTCACGACTCTAGGAGCTATATGCGAACGCTAAGATATGATAGTTATATTGGCGTGGTATAGAACATAGATAGACATCGCTAAGTGCCTTATATTGGCCGCGGATTGCTTCTTTGCGTACAAAACGGGTTCGAATTAACGTATATATTATTTGGGCATTTTCTGACAGCTCTGCTGCCTACTAATTGCAGTAAAACTTCGACCGTTTTCTCTTGAACGTCTTTTCTATCGTGTAGGAGTTATCTACTTATGAAGGAGCGTTCAAGGTCACAACTCTAGGTACTGTATGCGAACGTTAAGATATGGTAGTTACAATGGCATGGTATAGAAAATGGATAGGCATCGCAAAGTGTCCTTAAAAGCCCACGGATTGCTGCTTTGTTTACAAAACGCATTAGAATTAACGCGTATATTATCTGGGCATTATTTGGCAGCTCTGCTGCATGCTAATTGCCGTAAAACTAAATCCATTTTCACTTGTACGTCTCTTCTATTGTGTAGTAGTTATCTACTTATGAAGGAGCGTTCAAGGTCACAACTCTAGGTGCTCTATGCGAACGCTAAGATATGATAGTTACATTGGCATGGTGTAGAACATGGATAGACATCGCGAAGTGTCCTTAATAGCCCACGGATTGCTGCTATGTTTACAAAACGCATTAGAATTAACGCGTATATTATCTGGGCATTATTTGGCAGCTCTGCTGCATGCTAATTGCTGTAAAACTAAATCCATTTTCACTTGTACGTCTTTTCTATTGTGTAGTAGTTATCTACTTATGAAGGAGCGGTCAAGGTCACAACTCTAGGTGCTCTATGCGAACGCTAAGATATGATAGTTACATTGGCATGGTATAGAACATGGATAGACATCGTGAAGTGCCTTATATTACCCGCGGATTGCTACTTTGCGTACAAAACGCGTTATAATTAACGTGTATATTATTTGGGCATTTACTGAAAGCTCTGCTGCATACTAATTGCAGTAAAACTTAGACCGTTTTCTCTTCAACGTCTTTTCTATCGTGTAGGAGTTATCTACATATGAAGGAGCGTTCAAGGTCACAACTCTAGGTGCTGTATGCAAACGCTAAGATATGGTAGTTACAATGGCATGGTATAGAAAATGGATAGGCATCGCAAAGTGTCCTTAATAGCCCACGGATTGCTGCTTTGTTTACAAAACGCATTAGAATTAACGCGTATATTATCTGGGCATTATTTGGCAGCTCTGCTGCATGCTAATTGCCGTAAAACTAAATCCATTTTCACCTGTACGTCTTCTCTATTGTGTAGTAGTTATCTACTTATGAAGGAGCGGTCAAGGTCACAACTCTAGGTGCTCTATGCGAACGCTAAGATATGATAGTTACATTGGCATGGTATAGAACATGGATAGACATCGCGAAGTGCCTTATATAGCCCGCGGATTGATACTTTGCGTACAAAACGCGTTCGAATTGACGTGTATATTAATTGGGTACTTTTCGAAAGCTCTGCTGCATACTAATTGCAGTAAAATTAATACCGTTTTCTCTTGAACGGCTTTTCTATTGTGTAGTAGTCATCTACTTATGAAGGAGCGGTCAAGGTCACAACTCTAGGTGCTCTATGCCAACGCTAAGATAAGATAGTTACATTGGCATGGTATAGAACATGGATAGAAATCGTGAAGTGCCTTATATTACCCGCGGATTGCTACTTTGCATACAAAACGCGTTCGAATTAACGTGTATATTATTTGGGCATTTACTGAAAGCTCTGCTGCATACTAATTGCAGTAAAACTTAGACCCTTTTCTCTTCAACGTCTTTTCTATCGTGTAGGAGTTATCTACATATGAAGGAGCGATCAAGGTCACAACTCTAGGTGCTCTATGCGAACGCTAAGATATGATAGTTACATTGGCATGGAATAGAACATGGATAGACATCGCGAAGTGTCCTTAATAGCCCACGGATTGCTGCTTTGTTTACAAAACGCATTAGAATTAACGCGTATTTTATCTGGGCATTATTTGGCAGCTCTGGTGCATGGTAATTGCAGTAAAACTAAATCCATTTTCACTTGTACGTCTTTTCTATTGTGTAGTAGTTATCTACTTATGAAGGAGCGGTCAAGGTCACAACTCTAGGTGCTCTATGCGAACGCTAAGATATGATAGTTACATTGGCATGGTATAGAATATGGATAGACATCGCGAAGTGCCTTATATAGCCCGTGGATTGATACTTTGCGTACAAAACGCGTTTGAATTGACGTGTATATTAATTGGGTACTTTTCGAAAGCTCTGCTGCATACTAATTGCAGTAAAACTTAGACCGTTTTCTCTTGAACGTCTTTTCTATCGTGTAGGAGTTATCTACTTATGAAGGAGCGTTCAGGGTCACAACTCTAGGTGCTGTATGCGAACGCTAAGATATGATAGTTACATTGGCATGGTATAGAACATGGATAGACATCGCGAAGTGCCTTCTATAGCCCGCGGATTGCTACTTTGCGTACCAAACGCGTTCGAATTGACGTGTATATTAATTGGGTACTTTTTGAAAGCTCTGCTGCATACTAATTGCAGTAAAACTTAGACCGCTTTCTCTTGAACGTCTTTTCTATCGTGTAGGAGTTATCTACTTATGAAGGAGCGTTCAAGGTCACAACTCTAAGTGCTGTATGCGAACGCTAAGATATGATAGTTACATTGGCATGGTATAGAACATAGATAGACATCGCTAAGTGCCTTATATTGCCCGCGGATTGCTACTTTGCGTACAAAACGGGTTCGAATTAATGTGTATATTATTTGGGCATTTTCTGAAAGCTCTGCTGCATACTAATTGCAGTAAAATTTAGACCGTTTTCTCTTGAACGTCTTTTCTATCGTGTAGGAGTTATCTACTTATGAAGGAGTGTTCAAGGTCACAACTCTAGGTGCTCTATGCGAACGCTAAGATATGGTAGTTACATTGGCATGGTATAGAACATGGATAGACATCGCGAAGTGCCTTCTATAGCCCGCGGATTGCTACTTTGCGTTCCAAACAGGTTCGAATTAACGTGTATATTATTTGGGCATTTTCTGAAAGCTCTGCTGCGTGCTAATTGCAGTTAAACTTAGTCCGTTTTCTATTGTACGTCTTTTATATCGTGTAGGAGATATCTACTTATGAAGGAGCGTTCAAGGTCACGACTCTAGGAGCTATATGCGAACGCTAAGATATGATAGTTACATTGGCGTGGTATAGAACATAGATAGACATCGCTAAGTGCCTTATATTGGCCGCGGATTGCTACTTTGCGTACAAAACAGGTTCGAATTAACGTGTATATTATTTGGGCATTTTCTGACAGCTCTGCTGCATACTAATTGCAGTAAAACTTCGACCGTTTTCTCTTGAACGTCTTTTCTATCGTGTAGGAGTTATCTACTTATGAAGGAGCGGTCAAGGTCACAACTCTAGGTACTGTATGCGAACGCTAAGATATGGTAGTTACAATGGCATGGTATAGAAAATGGATAGGCATCGCAAAGTGTCCTTAAAAGCCCACGGATTGCTGCTTTGTTTACAAAACGCATTAGAATTAACGCGTATATTATCTGGGCATTATTTGGCAGCTCTGCTGCATGCTAATTGCCGTAAAACTAAATCCATTTTCACTTGTACGTCTTTTCTATTGTGTAGTAGTTATCTACTTATGAAGGAGCGTTCAAGGTCACAACTCTAGGTGCTCTATGCAAACGCTAAGATATGATAGTTACATTGGCATGGTGTAGAGCATGGATAGACATCGCGAAGTGTCCTTAATAGCCCACGGATTGCTGCTTTGTTTACAAAACGCATTAGAATTGACGCGTATATTATCTGGGCATTATTTGGCAGCTCTGCTGCATGCTAATTGCTGTTAAACTAAATCCATTTTCACTTGTACGTCTTTTCTATTGTGTAGTAGTTATCTACTTATGAAGGAGCGGTCAAGGTCACAACTCTAGGTGCTCTATGCGAACCCTAAGATATGATAGTAACATTGACATGGTGTAGAACATGGATAGGCATCGCGAAGTGTCCTTAATAGCCCACGGATTGCTGCTTTGTTTACAAAACGCATTAGAATTAACGCGTATATTATCTGGGCATTATTTGGCAGCTCTGCTGCATGGTAAATGCAGTAAAACTAAATCCATTTTCACTTGTAAGTCTTTTCTATTGTGTAGTAGTTATCTACTTATGAAGGAGCGGTCAAGGTCACAACTCTAGGTGCTCTATGCGAACGCTAAGATATGATAGTTACATTGGCATGGTATAGAACATGGATAGACATCGTGAAGTGCCTTATATTACCCGCGGATTGCTACTTTGCGTACAAAACGCGTTATAATTAACGTGTATATTATTTGGGCATTTACTGAAAGCTCTGCTGCATACTAATTGCAGTAAAACTTAGACCGTTTTCTCTTCAACGTCTTTTCTATCGTGTAGGAGTTATCTACATATGAAGGAGCGTTCAAGGTCACAACTCTAGGTGCTGTATGCAAACGCTAAGATATGGTAGTTACAATGGCATGGTATAGAAAATGGATAGGCATCGCAAAGTGTCCTTAATAGCCCACGGATTGCTGCTTTGTTTACAAAACGCATTAGAATTAACGCGTATTTTATCTGGGCATTATTTGGCAGCTCTGCTGCATGCTAATTGCCGTAAAACTAAATCCATTTTCACTTGTACGTCTTTTCTATTGTGTAGTAGTTATCTACTTATGAAGGAGCGGTCAAGGTCACAACTCTAGGTGCTCTATGCGAACGCTAAGATATGATAGTTACATTGGCATGGTATAGAACATGGATAGACATCGCGAAGTGCCTTATATAGCCCGCGGATTGATACTTTGCGTACAAAACGCGTTCGAATTGACGTGTATATTAATTGGGTACTTTTCGAAAGCTCTGCTGCATACTAATTGCAGTAAAACTTAGACCGTTTTCTCTTGAACGTCTTTTCTATCGTGTACGAGTTATCTACTTATGAAGGAGCGTTCAAGGTCACAACTCTAGGTGCGGTATGCGAACGCTAAGATATGATAGTTACATTGGCATGGTATAGAACATAGATAGACACCGCTAAGTGCCTTATATTGCCCGCGGATTGCTACTTTGCGTACAAAACGGATTCGAATTAACGTGTATATTATTTGGGCATTTTCTAAAAGCTCTGCTGCATACTAATTGCAGTAAAATTAAGACCGTTTTCTCTTGAACGGCTTTTCTATTGTGTAGTAGTTATCTACTTATGAAGGAGCGGTCAAGGTCACAACTCTAGGTGCTCTATGCCAACGCTAAGATAAGATAGTTACATTGGCATGGTATAGAACATGGATAGAAATCGTGAAGTGCCTTATATTACCCGCGGATTGCTACTTTGCATACAAAACGCGTTCGAATTAACGTGTATATTATTTGGGCATTTACTGAAAGCTCTGCTGCATACTAATTGCAGTAAAACTTAGACCCTTTTCTCTTCAACGTCTTTTCTATCGTGTAGGAGTTATCTACATATGAAGGAGCGATCAAGGTCACAACTCTAGGTGCTCTATGCGAACGCTAAGATATGATAGTTACATTGGCATGGAATAGAACATGGATAGACATCGTGAAGTGCCTTATATTACCCGCGGATTGCTACTTTGCGTACTAAACGCGTTCGAATTAACGTGTATATTATTTGGGCATTTACTGAAAGCTCTGCTGCATACTAATTGCAGTAAAATTTAGACCGTTTTCTCGTGAACGTCTTTTCTATCGTGTAGGAGTTATCTACTTATGAAGGAGTGTTCAAGGTCACAACTCTAGGTGCTCTATGCGAACGCTAAGATATGGTAGTTACATTGGCATGGTATAGAACATGGATAGACATCGCGAAGTGCCTTATATAGCTCGCGGATTGCCACTTTGCGTACAAAACGCGTTCGAATTGACGTGTATATTAATTGGGTACTTTTTGAAAGCTCTGCTGCGTACTAATTGCAGTAAAACTTTGACCGTTTTCTCTTCAACGTCTTTTCTATCGTGTAGGAGTTATCTACATATGAAGGAGCGTTCAAGGTCACAACTCTAGGTGCTGTATGCAAACGCTAAGATATGGTAGTTACAATGGCATGGTATAGAAAATGGATAGGCATCGCAAAGTGTCCTTAATAGCCCACGGATTGCTGCTTTGTTAACAAAACGCATTAGGATTAACGCGTATATTATCTGGGCATTATTTGGCTGCTCTGCTGCATGCTAATTGCAGTAAAACTAAATCCATTTTCACTTGTACGTCTTTTCTATCGTGTAGCAGTAATCTACGAATGAAGGAGCGTTCAAGGTCACAGCTCTTTGTGCTCTATGCGAACCCTAAGATATGATAGTAACATTGACATGGTGTAGAACATGGATAGGCATCGCGAAGTGTCCTTAATAGCCCACGGATTGCTGCTTTGTTTACAAAACGCATTAGAATTAACGCGTATATTATCTGGGCATTATTTGGCAGCTCTGCTGCATGGTAATTGCAATAAAACTAAATCCATTTTCACTTGTACGTCTTTTCTATTGTGTAGTAGTTATCTACTTATGAAGGAGCGGTCAAGGTCACAACTCTAGGTGCTCTATGCGAACGCTAAGATATGATAGTTACATTGGCATGGTATAGAACATGGATAGACATCGCGAAGTGCCTTATATAGCCCGCGGATTGATACTTTGCGTACAAAACGCGTTCGAATTGACGTGTATATTAATTGGGTACTTTTCGAAAGCTCTACTGCATACTTATTGCAGTAAAACCTAGACCGTTTTCTCTTGAACGTCTTTTCTATCGTGTAGGAGTTATCTATTTATGAAGGAGCGTTCAAGGTCACAACTCTAGGTGCTGTATGCGAACGCTAAGATATGATAGTTACATTGGCATGGTATAGAACATAGATAGACATCGCTAAGTGCCTTTTATTGCCCGCGGATTGCTACTTTGCGTACAAAACGGGTTCGAATTAACGTGTATATTATTTGGGCATTTTCTGAAAGCTCTGCTGCATATTAATTTTAGTAAAACTTGGACCGTTTTCTCTTGAACGTCTTTTCTATCGTGAAGAAGTTATCTACTTATGAAGGAGCGTTCAAGGTCACAACTCTAGGTGCTGTATGCGAACTCTAAGATATGATAGTTACATTGGCATGGTATAGAACATAGATAGACATCGCTAATATTGCCCGCGGATTGCTACTTTGCGTACAAAACGGGTTCGAATTAACGTGTATTTGGGCATTTTCTGAAAGCTCTGCTGCATACTAATTGCAGTAAAATTTAGACCGTTTTCTCTTGAACGTCTTTTCTATCGTGTAGAAGTTATCTACTTATGAAGGAGCGGTCAAGGTCACAACTCTAGGTGCTCTATGCGAACCTTAAGATATGATAGTAACATTGACATGGTGTAGAACATGGATAGGCATCGCGAAGTGTCCTTAATAGCCCACGGATTGCTGCTTTGTTTACAAAACGCATTAGAATTAACGCGTATATTATCAGGGCATTATTTGGCAGCTCTGCTGCATGGTAAATGCAGTAAAACTAAATCCATTTTCACTTGTAAGTCTTTTCTATTGTGTAGTAGTTATCTACTTATGAAGGAGCGGTCAAGGTCACAACTCTAGGTGCTCTATGCGAACGCTAAGATATGTTAGTTACATTGGCATGGTATAGAACATGGATAGACATCGTGAAGTGCCTTATATTACCCGCGGATTGCTACTTTGCGTACAAAACGCGTTATAATTAACGTGTATATTATTTGGGCATTTACTGAAAGCTCTGCTGCATACTAATAGCAGTAAAACTTAGACCGTTTTCTCTTCAACGTCTTTTCTATCGTGTAGGAGTTATCTACATATGAAGGAGCGTTCAAGGTCACAACTCTAGGTGCTGTATGCAAACGCTAAGATATGGTAGTTACAATGGCATGGTATAGAAAATGGATAGGCATCGCAAAGTGTCCTTAATAGCCCACGGATTGCTGCTTTGTTTACAAAACGCATTAGAATTAACGCGTATTTTATCTGGGCATTATTTGGCAGCTCTGCTGCATGCTAATTGCCGTAAAACTAAATCCATTTTCACTTGTACGTCTTTTCTATTGTGTAGTAGTTATCTACTTATGAAGGAGCGGTCAAGGTCACAACTCTAGGTGCTCTATGCGAACGCTAAGATATGATAGTTACATTGGCATGGTATAGAACATGGATAGACATCGCGAAGTGCCTTATATAGCCCGCGGATTGATACTTTGCGTACAAAACGCGTTCGAATTGACGTGTATATTAATTGGGTACTTTTCGAAAGCTCTGCTGCATACTAATTGCAGTAAAACTTAGACCGTTTTCTCTTGAACGTCTTTTCTATCGTGTACGAGTTATCTACTTATGAAGGAGCGTTCAAGGTCACAACTCTAGGTGCTGTATGCGAACGCTAAGATATGATAGTTACATTGGCATGGTATAGAACATAGATAGACACCGCTAAGTGCCTTATATTGCCCGCGGATTGCTACTTTGCGTACAAAACGGATTCGAATTAACGTGTATATTATTTGGGCATTTTCTAAAAGCTCTGCTGCATACTAATTGCAGTAAAATTAAGACCGTTTTCTCTTGAACGGCTTTTCTATTGTGTAGTAGTTATCTACTTATGAAGGAGCGGTCAAGGTCACAACTCTAGGTGCTTTATGCCAACGCTAAGATAAGATAGTTACATTGGCATGGTATAGAACATGGATAGAAATCGTGAAGTGCCTTATATTACCCGCGGATTGCTACTTTGCATACAAAACGCGTTCGAATTAACGTGTATATTATTTGGGCATTTACTGAAAGCTCTGCTGCATACTAATTGCAGTAAAACTTAGACCCTTTTCTATTCAACGTCTTTTCTATCGTGTAGGAGTTATCTACATATGAAGGAGCGATCAAGGTCACAACTCTAGGTGCTCTATGCGAACGCTAAGATATGATAGTTACATTGGCATGGAATAGAACATGGATAGACATCGTGAAGTGCCTTATATTACCCGCGGATTGCTACTTTGCGTACTAAACGCGTTCGAATTAACGTGTATATTATTTGGGCATTTACTGAAAGCTCTGCTGCATACTAATTGCAGTAAAATTTAGACCGTTTTCTCGTGAACGTCTTTTCTATCGTGTAGGAGTTATCTACTTATGAAGGAGTGTTCAAGGTCACAACTCTAGGTGCTCTATGCGAACGCTAAGATATGGTAGTTACATTGGCATGGTATAGAACATGGATAGACATCGCGAAGTGCCTTATATAGCTCGCGGATTGACACTTTGCGTACAAAACGCGTTCGAATTGACGTGTATATTAATTGGGTACTTTTTGAAAGCTCTGCTGCGTACTAATTGCAGTAAAACTTTGACCGTTTTCTCTTCAACGTCTTTTCTATCGTGTAGGAGTTATCTACATATGAAGAAGCGTTCAAGGTCACAACTCTAGGTGCTGTATGCAAACGCTAAGATATGGTAGTTACAATGGCATGGTATAGAAAATGGATAGGCATCGCAAAGTGTCCTTAATAGCCCACGGATTGCTGCTTTGTTAACAAAACGCATTAGGATTAACGCGTATATTATCTGGGCATTATTTGGCTGCTCTGCTGCATGCTAATTGCAGTAAAACTAAATCCATTTTCACTTGTACGTCTTTTCTATCGTGTAGCAGTAATCTACGAATGAAGGAGCGTTCAAGGTCACAGCTCTTTGTGCTCTATGCGAACCCTAAGATATGATAGTAACATTGACATGGTGTAGAACATGGATAGGCATCGCGAAGTGTCCTTAATAGCCCACGGATTGCTGCTTTGTTTACAAAACGCATTAGAATTAACGCGTATATTATCTGGGCATTATTTGGCAGTTCTGCTGCATGGTAATTGCAATAAAACTAAATCCATTTTCACTTGTACGTCTTTTCTATTGTGTAGTAGTTATCTACTTATGAAGGAGCGGTCAAGGTCACAACTCTAGGTGCTCTATGCGAACGCTAAGATATGATAGTTACATTGGCATGGTATAGAACATGGATAGACATCGCGAAGTGCCTTATATAGCCCGCGGATTGATACTTTGCGTACAAAACGCGTTCGAATTGACGTGTATATTAATTGGGTACTTTTCGAAAGCTCTGCTGCATACTTATTGCAGTAAAACCTAGACCGTTTTCTCTTGAACGTCTTTTCTATCGTGTAGGAGTTATCTATTTATGAAGGAGCGTTCAAGGTCACAACTCTAGGTGCTGTATGCGAACGCTAAGATATGATAGTTACATTGGCATGGTATAGAACATAGATAGACATCGCTAAGTGCCTTTTATTGCCCGCGGATTGCTACTTTGCGTACAAAACGGGTTCGAATTAACGTGTATATTATTTGGGCATTTTCTGAAAGCTCTGCTGCATATTAATTTTAGTAAAACTTGGACCGTTTTCTCTTGAACGTCTTTTCTATCGTGAAGAAGTTATCTACTTATGAAGGAGCGTTCAAAGTCACAACTCTAGGTGCTGTATGCGAACTCTAAGATATGATAGTTACATTGGCATGGTATAGAACATAGATAGACATCGCTAATATTGCCCGCGGATTGCTACTTTGCGTACAAAACGGGTTCGAATTAACGTGTATTTGGGCATTTTCTGAAAGCTCTGCTGCATACTAATTGCAGTAAAATTTAGACCGTTTTCTCTTGAACGTCTTTTCTATCGTGTAGAAGTTATCTACTTATGAAGGAGTGTTCAAGGTCACAACTCTAGGCGCTGTATGCGAACACTAAGATATGGTAGTTACAATGGCATGGTATAGAAAATGGATAGACACCGCGAAGTGCTTATATTGCCCGCGGATTGCTACTTTGCGTACAAAACGCGTTCGAATTAACGTGTATATTATTTGGGCACTTTTTGAAAGCTCTGCTGCATATTAATTGCAGTAAAACTTAGACATTTTTCTCTTGAACGACTTTTCTATCGTGTAGGAGTTATCTACTTATGAAGGAGCGTTCAAGGTCACAACTCTAGGTGCTCTATGTGAACGCTAAGATATGATAGTTACAATGGCATGGTATAGAAAATGGATAGGCATCGCGTAGTGTCCTTAATAGTCCACGGATTGCTGCTTTGTTTACATAACGCATTCGAATTAACGTGTATATTATCTGGGCATTATTTGGCAGCTCAGCTGCATGCTAATTGCAGTAAAACTAAATCCATTTTCACTTGTACGTCTTTTCTATCGTGTAGCAGTAATCTACGAATGAAGGAGCGTTCAAGGTCACAGCTCTTTGTGCTCTATGCGAACCCTAAGATATGATAGTAACATTGACATAGTGTAGAACATGGAAAGGCATCGCGAAGTGTCCTCAATAGCCCACGGATTGCTGCTTTGTTTACAAAACGCATTCGAATTTTCGCGTATATCATCTGGGCATTATTAGGCAGCGCTGCTGCATACTAATTGCAGTAAAACTTAGACCGTTTTCTCTTGAACGTCTATTCTATCGTGTAGGAGTTATCTACTTATAAAGGAGCGCTCAAGGTCACAACTCTAGGCGCTATATGCGAACACTCAGATATGATAGTAACATTGACATAATGTAGAACATGGAAAGGCATCGCGAAGTGTCCTCAATAGCCCACGGATTGCTGCTTTGTTTACAAAACGCTTTAGAATTTTCGTGTATATCATCTGGGCATTATTTGGCAGCTCTGCTGCATGCTAGTTTCAGTAAAACTAATTCCATTTTCACTTGTACGTCTTTTCTATCGTGTAGTAGTTATCTACTTATGAAGGAGCGTTCAAAGTCACAACTCTAGGTGCTCTATGCGAACGCTATGATATGATAGTTACATTGGCATGGTATAGAACATGGATAGACATCGCGAAGTGCCTTGTATAGACCGCGGATTGCTACTTTGCGTACTAAACGCGTTCGAATTGACGTGTATATTATTTGGGCACTTTTTGAAAGCTCTGCTGCATACTAATTGTAGTAAAACTTAGACCGTTTTCTCTTGAACGTCTTTTCTATCGTGTAGGAGTTACCTACTTATGAAGGAGCGTTCAAGGTCACAGCTCTAATTGCTCTATGCGAACCCTAAGATATGATAGTAACATTGACATGGTATAGAACATGGATGGACATCGCGAAGTGCCTTATATAACCCGCGGATTGCTACTTTGCGTGCAAAACGGGTTCGAATTAACGTATATATTATTTGGGCTTTTTTTAAACCTCTGCTGCATACTAATTGCAGCGAAACTTGGACCGTTTTCTCTTGAACGTCATTTCTATCGTGTGGGAGTTATCTACTTATGAAGGAGCGTTCAAGGTCACAACTCTAATTGCTGTATGCGAACGCTAAGATATGGTAGTTACAATGGCATGGTATAGAACATGGATGGACATCGCGAAGTGCCTTATAAAGCCCACGGATTGCTACTTTGCGTACAAAACGCGTTCCAATTAACGTATATATTATTTGGGCTCTTTTTTAAAGCTCTGCTGCAAACTAATTGCAGTAAAACTAAAACCGTTTTCTCTTGAACGTCTTCTCTATCGTGTAGGGGTTATCTACTTATGAAGGAGCTTTCAAGGTCACAACTCTAGGTACTCTATGCGAACGCTAAGATATGATAGTTACATTGGCATGATATAGAAAATGGATAGACATCGCGAAGTGCCTTATATAGCCCGCGGATTGCAACTTTGTGTACAAAACGCGTTCGAATTAACGTGTATATTATTTGGGCACTTTTTGAAAGTTCTGCTGCATACTAATTGCAGTAAAACTTAGACCGTTTTCTCTTGAACGTCTTTTCTATCGTGTAGGAGTTATCCACTTATGAAGGAGCGTTCAAGGTCACAACTCTAGGTGCTGTATGCGAACGCTAAGATATGATAGTTACATTGGCATGGTATAGAACATGGATAGACATCGCGAAGTGCGTTATATTGCCCGCGGATTGCTACTTTGCGTACCAAACGCGTTCGAATTAACGTGTATATTATTTGGGCACATTTTGAAAGCTCTGCTGCATACTAATTGCAGTAAAACTTAGACCGTTTTCTCTTGAACGTCTTTTCTATCGTGTAGGAGTTATCTACTTATGAAGGAGCGTTCAAGGTCACAACTCTAGGTGCTCTATGCGAACGCTAAGATATGATAGTTACATTGGCATGGTATAGAACATGGATAGACATCGCGAAGTGCCATATATAGCCCGCGGATTGCTACTTTGCGTACAAAACGCGTTCGAAGTGACGTGTATATTATTTGGGCACTTTTTGAAATCTCTGCTGCAAACTAATTGCAGTAAAACTAAGACCGTTTTCTCATGAACGTCTTTTCTATCGTGTAGGAGTTATCTACTTATGAAGGAGCGTTCAAAGTCACAACTCTAGGTGCTCTATGCGAACGCTAAGATATGATAGTTACATTGGCATTGTATAGAACATGGATAGACATCGCGAAGTGCCTTATATTGCCCGCGGATTGCTACTTTGCGTACAAAACGCGTTCGAATTAACGTGTATATTATTTGGGCATTCTCTGATAGGTCTGCTGCATACTAATTGCGGTAAAACTTAGACCGTTTTCTCTTGAACGTCTTTTCCATCGTATAGGAGTTATCTACTTATGAAGGAGCGTTCAAGGTCACAACTCTAGGTGCTGTATGCGAACGCAAAGATATGATAGTTACATTGGCATGGTATAGAACATAAATAGACATCGCGAAGTGCGTTATATTGCCCGCGGATTGCGACACTATGCGTACAAAACGCGTTCGAATTAACGTGTATATTATTTGGGCACTTTTGAAAGCTCTGCTGCATACTAATTGCAGTAAAACTTAGACCATTTTCTCTTGAACGTCTTTTCTATCGTGTAGGGTTATCTACTTATGAAAGAGCGTTCAAGGTCACAACTCTAGGTGCTGTATGCGAATGCTAAGATATGGTAGTTACATGGCCTGGTATAGAAAACGGATAGGCATCGCGTAGTGTCCTTAATAGGCCACGGATTGCTACATTGCGTACAAAACGCGTTCGAATTAACGTGTATATTATATGGGCACTTTTTGAAAGCACTGCCGCATACTAATTGCAGTGAAACTTAGACCGTTTTCTCTTGAACGTCTTTTCTATCATGTAGGAGTTTTCTACTTATGAAGGAGCGTTCAAGGTCACAACTCTAGGCGCTGTATGCGAACACTAAGATATGGTAGTTACAATGGCATGGTATAGAAAATGGATAGACACCGCGAAGTGCCTTATATTGCCAGCGGATTGCTACTTTGCGTACAAAACGCGTTCGAATTAACGTATATATTTTTTGGGCATTTTCTGAAAGTTCTGCTGCATACTAGTTGCAGTAAAACTTAGACCGTTTTCTCTTGAACGTCTCTTCTATCGTGTAGGAGTTATCTACTTATGAAGGAGCGTTCAAGGTCACATCTCTAGGTGCTCTATGCGAACGCTAAGATATGATAGTTACATTGGCATGGTATAGAACTTGGATAGACATCGCGAAGTGCCTTATATAGCCCGCGGATTGCTACTTTGCGTACAAAACACGTTCGAATTAACGTGTATATTATTTGGGCATTTTCTGAAAGTTCTGCTGCATACCAATTGCAGTAAAACTTAGACCGTTTTCTCTTGAACGTCTTTTCTATCGTGTAGGAGTTATCTACTTATGAAGGAGCGTTCAAGGTCACAACTCGAGGTGCTCTATGCGAACGCTAAGATTTGATAGTTACATTGGCATGGTGTAGAACATGGATAGACATCGCGAAGTGCCTTATAGAGCCCACGGATTGCTGCTTTGTTTACAAAACGCATTAGAATTAACGCGTATATTATCTGGGCATTGTTTGGCAGCTCTGCTGCATGGTAATTGCGGTAAAACTTAATCCATTTTCACTTGTACGTCTTTTCTATTGTGTAGTAGTTATCTACTTATGAAGGAGCGTTCAAGGTCACAACTCTGGGTCCTGTATTCGAAAGCTAAGATATGGTAGTTACAATGGCATGGTATAGAAAATGGATAGACATCGCGAAGTGTCCTTAATAGCCCACGGATTGCTGCTTTGTTTACAAAACGGATTAGAATTAACGCGTATATTATCTGGGCATTATTTGGCAGCTCTGCTGCATGCTAATTGCCGTAAAACTAAATCCATTTTCACTTGTACGTCTTTTCTATTGTGTAGTAGCTATCTACTTATGAAGGAGCGGTCAAGGTCACAACTCTAGGTGCTGAATGCAAACGCTAATATATGGTAGTTACAATGGCATTTTATAGTAAATGGATAGGCATCGCAAAGTGTCCTTAATAGCCCACGGATTGCTGCTTTGTTTACAAAACGCATTAGAATTAACGCGTATATTATCTGGGCATTATTTGGCAGCTCTGCTGCATGCTAATTGCCGTAAAACTAAATCCATTTTCACTTGTACGTCTTTTCTATTGTGTAGTAGTTATCTACTTATGAAGGAGCGTTGAAGGTCACAACTCTAGGTGCTCTATGCGAACGCTAAGATATGATAGTAACATTGGCATGGTATATAACATGGTTAGACATCGCGAAGTGTCCTTAATAGCCCACGGATTGCTGCTTTGTTTACAAAACGCGTTCGAATTATCGCGTATATTATCGGGGCATTATTTGACAGCTCTGCTGCATGCTAATTGCAGTAAAACTAAATCCATTTTCACTTGTACGTCTTTTCTATCGTGTAGCAGTAATCTACGAATGAAGGAGCGTTCAAGGTCACAACTCTAGGTGCTCTATGCGAACGCTAAGATATGATAGTTACATTGGCATGGTATAGAACATGGATAGACATCGCGAAGTGTCCTTAATAGCCCACGGATTGCTGCATTGTTGGGCATTTACTGAAAGCTCTGCTGCATACTAATTGCAGTAAAACTTAGACCGTTTTCTCTTCAACGTCTTTTCTATCGTGTAAGAGTTATCTACTTATGAAGGAGCGTTCAAGGTCACAACTCTAGGTACTGTATGCGAACGCTAAGATATGGTAGTTACAATGGCGTGGTACAGAACATGGATAGACATCGCGAAATGCCTTATATAGCCCGCGGATTGCTGCTTTGTTTACAAAACGCATTCAAATTAACGCGTATATTATATGGGCATTATTTGGCAGCTCTACTGCATGCTAATTGCAGTAAAACTGAATCCATTTTCACTCGTACGTATTTTCTATCGTGTAGCATTAATCTACGAATGAAGGAGCGTTCAAGGTCACAGCTCTTTGTGCTCTATGCGAACCCTAAGATATGATAGTACAATTGCCATAGTGTAGAACATGGAAAGGCATCGCGAAGTGTCCTCAATAGCCCACGGATTGCTGCATTGTTTACAAAACGCATTCGAATTTTCGTGTATATCATCTGGGCATTATTAGGCAGCGCTGCTGTATACTAATTGCAGTAAAACTTAGACCGTTTTCTCTTGAACGTCTTTTCTACCGTGTAGGAGGTATCTACTTATGAAGGAGCGTTCAAGGTCACAACTCTAGGTGCTCTATGCGAACGCTAAGATATGATAGTTACATTGGCATGGTATAGAAGATGGATGGACATCGCGAAGTGCCTTATATAGCCCACGGATTGCTACTTTGCGTGCAAAACGCGTTCGAATTAACGTATATATTATTTGGGCTCTTTTTTAAAGCTCTGCTGCATACTAATTGCAGAAAAACTTAGACCGTTTTCTCTTGAACGTCTTTTCTATCGTGAAGGAGTTATCTACTTATGAAGGAGCGTTCAAGGTCACAACTCTAGGCACTGTATGCGAACGCTAAGATATGGTAGTTACAATGGCATGGTATAGAAAATGGATAGGCATCGCAAAGTGTCCTTAATAGCCCACGGATTGCTGCTTTGTTTACAAAACGCATTCGAATTAACGCGTATATTATCTGGGCATTATTTGGCAGCTCTGCTGCATGCTAATTGCAGTTAAACTTAGTCCGTTTTCTATTGTACGTCTTTTATATCTTGTAGGAGATATCTACTTATGAAGGAGCGTTCAAGGTCACGACTCTAGGAGCTCTATGCGAACGCTAAGATATGATAGTTACATTGGCATGGTATAGAACATAGATAGACATCGCTAAGTGCCTTATATTGCCCGCGGATTGCTACTTTGCGTACAAAACGGGTTCGAATTAACGTGTATATTATTTGGGCATTTTCTGAAAGCTCTGCTGCATACTAATTGCAGTAAAACTTCGACCGTTTTCTCTTGAACGTCTTTTCTATCGTGTAGGAGTTATCTACTTATGAAGGAGCGTTCAAGGTCACAACTCTAGGTACTGTATGCGAACGCTAAGATATGGTAGTTACAATGGCATGGTATAGAAAATGGATAGGCATCGCAAAGTGTCCTTAATAGCCCACGGATTGCTGCTTTGTTTACAAAACGCATTAGAATTAACGCGTATATTATCTGGGCATTATTTGGCAGCTCTGCTGCATGCTAATTGCCGTAAAACTAAATCCATTTTCACTTGTACGTCTTTTCTATTGTGTAGTAGTTATCTACTTATGAAGGAGCGTTCAAGGTCACAACTCTAGGTGCTCTATGCGAACGCTAAGATATGATAGTTACATTGGCATGGTGTAGAACATGGATAGACATCGCGAAGTGTCCTTAATAGCCCACGGATTGCTGCTTTGTTTACAAAACGCATTAGAATTAACGCGTATTTTAACTGGGCATTATTTGGCTGCTCTGCTGCATGGTAATTGCAGTAAAACTAAATCCATTTTCACTTGTACGTCTTTTCTATTGTGTAGTAGTTATCTACTTATGAAGGAGCGGTCAAGGTCACAACTCTACTATGCGAACGCTAAGATATGATAGTTACATTGGCATGGAATAGAACATGGATAGACATCGCGAAGTGCCTTATATTGCCCGTGGATTGATACTTTGCGTACAAAACGCGTTCGAATTGACGTGTATATTAATTGGGTACTTTTCGAAAGCTCTGCTGTATACTAATTGCAGTAAAACTTAGACCGTTTTCTCTTGAACGTCTTTTATATCGTGTAGGAGTTATCTACTTATGAAGGAGCGTTCAGGGTCACAACTCTAGGTGCTGTATGCGAACGCTAAGATATGGTAGTTACATTGGCATGGTATAGAACATGGATAGACATCGCGAAGTGCCTTCTATAGCCCGCGGTTTGCTACTTTGCGTACCAAACACGTTCGAATTGACGTGTATATTAATTGGGTACTTTTTGAAAGCTCTGCTGCATACTAATTGCAGTAAAACTTAGACCGCTTTCTCTTGAACGTCTTTTCTATCGTGTAGGAGTTATCTACTTATGAAGGAGCGTTCAAGGTCACAACTCTAGGTGCTGTATGCGAACGCTAAGATATGATAGTTACATTGGCATGGTATAGAACATAGATAGACATCGCTAAGTGCCTTATATTGCCCGCGGATTGCTGCTCTGTTTACAAAACGCATTAGAATTAACGCGTATATTATCTGGGCATTATTTGGCAGCTCTGCTGCATGCTAATTGCCGTAAAACTAAATCCATTTTCACTTGTACGTCTTTTCTATTGTGTATTGTAGCAAAGTAGCAATCCTTGCGGATTGCTACTTTGTGTACAAAACGGGTTCGAATTAACGTGTATATTATTTGGGCATTTTCTGAAAGCTCTGCTGCATACTAATTGCAGTAAATCTTAGACCGTTTTCTCTTGAACGTCTTTTCTGTCGTGTAGGAGTTATCTACTTATGAAGGAGCGTTCAAGGTCACAACTCTAGGTGCTCTATGCGAACGCTAAGATATGATAGTTACATTGGCATGGTGTAGAACATGGATAGACATCGCCAAGTGTCCTTTATAGCCCACGGATTGCTGCTTTGTTTACAAAACGCATTAGAATTAACGCGTATATTATCTGGGCATTATTTGGCAGCTCTGCTGCATGGTAATTGCGGTAAAACTTAATCCATTTTCACTTGTACGTCTTTTCTATTGTGTAGTAGTTATCTACTTATGAAGGAGCGTTCAAGGTGACAACTCTGGGTCCTGTATTCGAAAGCTAAGATATGGTAGTTACAATGGCATGGTATAGAAAATGGATAGACATCGCGAAGTGTCCTTAATAGCCCACGGATTGCTGCTTTGTTTACAAAACGGATTAGAATTAACGCGTATATTATCTGGGCATTATTTGGCAGCTCTGCTGCATGCTAATTGCCGTAAAACTAAATCCATTTTCACTTGTACGTCTTTTCTATTGTGTAGTAGTTATCTACTTATGAAGGAGCGGTCAAGGTCACAACTCTAGGTGCTGTATGCAAACGCTAATATATGGTAGTTACAATGGCATGGTATAGTAAATGGATAGGCATCGCAAAGTGTCCTTAATAGCACACGGATTGCTGCTTTGTTTACAAAACGCATTAGAATTAACGCGTATATTATCTGGGCATTATTTGGCAGCTCTGCTGCATGCTAATTGCCGTAAAACTAAATCCATTTTCACTTGTACGTCTTTTCTATTGTGTAGTAGTTATCTACTTATGAAGGAGCGTTCAAGGTCACAACTCTAGGTGCTCTATGCGAACGCTAAGATATGATAGTTACATTGGCATGGTATATAACATGGTTAGACATCGCGAAGTGTCCTTAATAGCCCACGGATTGCTGCCTTGTTTACAAAATGCATTCGAATTATGGCGTATATTATCGGGGCATTATTTGACAGCTCTGCTGCATGCTAATTGCAGTAAAACTAAATCCATTTTCACTTGTACGTCTTTTCTATCGTGTAGCAGTAATCTACGAATGAAGGAGCGTTCAAGGTCACAACTCTAGGTGCTCTATGCGAACGCTAAGATATGATAGTTACATTGGCATGGTATAGAATATGGATAGACATCGCGAAGTGTCCTTAATAGCCCACGGAATGCTGCTTTGTTTACAAAACGGACTAGAATTAACGCGTATATTATCTGGGCATCATTTGGCAGCTCAGCTGCATGGTAATTGCAGTAAAACTAAATCCATTTTCACTTGTACGTCTTTTCTATTGTGTAGTAGTTATCTACTTATGAAGGAGCGGTCAAGGTCACAACTCTAGGTACTGTATGCAAACGCTAATATATGGTAGTTACAATGGCATGGTATAGTAAATGGATAGGCGTCGCAAAGTGTCCTTAATAGCCCACGGATTGCTGCTTTGTTTACAAAACGCATTAGAATTAACGCGTATATTATCTGGGCATTATTTGGCAGCTCTGCTGCATGCTAATTGCCGTAAAACTAAATCCATTTTCACTTGTACGTCTTTTCTATCGTGTAGCAGTAATCTACGAATGAAGGAGCGTTCAAGGTCACAGCTCTTTGTGCTCTATGCGAACCCTAAGATATGATAGTAACATTGACATGGTGTAGAACATGGATAGGCATCGCGAAGTGTCCTTAATAGCCAACGGATTGCTGCTTTGTTTACAAAACGCATTAGAATTAACGCGTATATTATCTGGGCATTATTTGGCAGCTCTGCTACATGGTAATTGCAGTAAATCTAAATCCATTTTCACTTGTACGTCTTTTCTATTGTGTAGTAGTTATCTACTTATGAAGGAGCTGTCAAGGTCACAACTCTAGGTGCTCTATACGAACGCTAAGATATGATAGTTACATTGGCATGGTATAGAACATGGATGGACATCGCGAAGTGCCTTATATAGCCCGCGGATTGATACTTTGCGTACAAAACGCGTTCGAATTGACGTGTATATTAATTGGGTACTTTTCGAAAGCTCTGCTGCATACTAATTGCAGTAAAACTTAGACCGTTTTCTCTTGAACGTCTTTTCCATCGTGTAGGAGTTATCTACTTATGAAGGAGCGTTCAAGGTCACAACTCTAGGTGCTGTATGCGATCTCTAAGATATGATAGTTACATTGACATGGTATAGAACATAGATAGACATCGCTAATATTGCCCGCGGATTGCTTCTTTGCATACAAAACGGGTTCGAATTAACGTGTATTTGGGCATTTTCTGAAAGCTCTGCTGCATACTAATTGCAGTAAAATTTAGACCGTTTTCTCTAGAACGTCTTTTCTATCGTGTAGGAGTTATCTACTTATGAAGGAGTGTTCAAGGTCACAACTCTAGGTGCTCTATGGGAACGCTAAGATATGGTAGTTACATTGGCATGATATAGAACATGGATAGACAACGCGAAGTGCCTTATATAGCCCGCGGATTGCTACTTTGCGTACAAAACGCGTTCGAATTGACGTGTATATTAATTGGGTACTTTTTGAAAGCTCTGCTGCATACTAATTGCAGGAAAACTTAGACCGTTTTCTCTTCAACGTCTTTTCTGTCGTGTAGGAGTTATCTACATATGAAGGAGCGTTCAAGGTCACAACTCTAGGTGCTCTATGCAAACGCTAAGATATGGTAGTTACATTGGCATGGTATATAACATGGTTAGACATCGCGAAGTGTCCTTAATAGCCCACGGATTGCTGCTTTGTTTACAAAACGAATTAGAATTGACGCGTATATTATCTGGGCATTATTTGGCAGCTCTGCTGCATGGTAATTGCAGTGAAACTAAATCCATTTTCACATGTACGTCTTTTCTATTGTGTAGTAGTTATCTACTTATGAAGGAGCGGTCAAGGTCACAACTCTAGGTGCTCTATGCGAACGCTAAGATATGATAGTTACATTGGCATGGTATAGAACATAGATAGACATCGCTAAGTGCCTTATATTGCCCGCGGATTGCTACTTTGCGTACAAAACGGGTTCGAATTAATGTGTATATTATTTGGGCATTTTCTGAAAGCTCTGCTGCATACTAATTGCAGTAAAATTTAGACCGTTTTCTCTTGAACGTCTTTTCTATCGTGTAGGAGTTATCTACTTATGAAGGAGTGTTCAAGGTCACAACTCTAGGTGCTCTATGCGAACGCTAAGATATGGTAGTTACATTGGCATGGTATAGAACATGGATAGACATCGCGAAGTGCCTTCTATAGCCCGCGGATTGCTACTTTGCGTTCCAAACAGGTTCGAATTAACGTGTATATTATTTGGGCATTTTCTGAAAGCTCTGCTGCGTGCTAATTGCAGTTAAACTTAGTCCGTTTTCTATTGTACGTCTTTTATATCGTGTAGGAGATATCTACTTATGAAGGAGCGTTCAAGGTCACGACTCTAGGAGCTATATGCGAACGCTAAGATATGATAGTTACATTGGCGTGGTATAGAACATAGATAGACATCGCTAAGTGCCTTATATTGGCCGCGGATTGCTACTTTGCGTACAAAACAGGTTCGAATTAACGTGTATATTATTTGGGCACTTTCTGACAGCTCTGCTCCATACTAATTGCAGTAAAACTTCGACCGTTTTCTCTTGAACGTCTTTTCTATCGTGTAGGAGTTATCTACTTATGAAGGAGCGGTCAAGGTCACAACTCTAGGTACTGTATGCGAACGCTAAGATATGGTAGTTACAATGGCATGGTATAGAAAATGGATAGGCATCGCAAAGTGTCCTTAAAAGCCCACGGATTGCTGCTTTGTTTACAAAACGCATTAGAATTAACGCGTATATTATCTGGGCATTATTTGGCAGCTCTGCTGCATGCTAATTGCCGTAAAACTAAATCCATTTTCACTTGTACGTCTTTTCTATTGTGTAGTAGTTATCTACTTATGAAGGAGCGTTCAAGGTCACAACTCTAGGTGCTCTATGCAAACGCTAAGATATGATAGTTACATTGGCATGGTGTAGAGCATGGATAGACATCGCGAAGTGTCCTTAATAGCCCACGGATTGCTGCTTTGTTTACAAAACGCATTAGAATTGACGCGTATATTATCTGGGCATTATTTGGCAGCTCTGCTGCATGCTAATTGCTGTTAAACTAAATCCATTTTCACTTGTACGTCTTTTCTATTGTGTAGTAGTTATCTACTTATGAAGGAGCGGTCAAGGTCACAACTCTAGGTGCTCTATGCGAACCCTAAGATATGATAGTAACATTGACATGGTGTAGAACATGGATAGGCATCGCGAAGTGTCCTTAATAGCCCACGGATTGCTGCTTTGTTTACAAAACGCATTAGAATTAACGCGTATATTATCTGGGCATTATTTGGCAGCTCTGCTGCATGGTAAATGCAGTAAAACTAAATCCATTTTCACTTGTAAGTCTTTTCTATTGTGTAGTAGTTATCTACTTATGAAGGAGCGGTCAAGGTCACAACTCTAGGTGCTCTATGCGAACGCTAAGATATGATAGTTACATTGGCATGGTATAGAACATGGATAGACATCGTGAGGTGCCTTATATTACCCGCGGATTGCTACTTTGCGTACAAAACGCGTTATAATTAACGTGTATATTATTTGGGCATTTACTGAAAGCTCTGCTGCATACTAATTGCAGTAAAACTTAGACCGTTTTCTCTTCAACGTCTTTTCTATCGTGTAGGAGTTATCTACATATGAAGGAGCGTTCAAGGTCACAACTCTAGGTGCTGTATGCAAACGCTAAGATATGGAAGTTACAATGGCATGGTATAGAAAATGGATAGGCATCGCAAAGTGTCCTTAATAGCCCACGGATTGCTGCTTTGTTTACAAAACGCATTAGAATTAACGCGTATTTTATCTGGGCATTATTTGGCAGCTCTGCTGCATGCTAATTGCCGTAAAACTAAATCCATTTTCACTTGTACGTCTTTTCTATTGTGTAGTAGTTATCTACTTATGAAGGAGCGGTCAAGGTCACAACTCTAGGTGCTCTATGCGAACGCTAAGATATGATAGTTACATTGGCATGGTATAGAACATGGATAGACATCGCGAAGTGCCTTATATAGCCCGCGGATTGATACTTTGCGTACAAGACGCGTTCGAATTGACGTGTATATTAATTGGGTACTTTTCGAAAGCTCTGCTGCATACTAATTGCAGTAAAACTTAGACCGTTTTCTCTTGAACGTCTTTTCTATCGTGTACGAGTTATCTACTTATGAAGGAGCGTTCAAGGTCACAACTCTAGGTGCTGTATGCGAACGCTAAGATATGATAGTTACATTGGCATGGTATAGAACATAGATAGACACCGCTAAGTGCCTTATATTGCCCGCGGATTGCTACTTTGCGTACAAAACGGATTCGAATTAACGTGTATATTATTTGGGCATTTTCTAAAAGCTCTGCTGCATACTAATTGCAGTAAAATTAAGACCGTTTTCTCTTGAACGGCTTTTCTATTGTGTAGTAGTTATCTACTTATGAAGGAGCGGTCAAGGTCACAACTCTAGGTGCTCTATGTCAACGCTAAGATAAGATAGTTACATTGGCATGGTATAGAACATGGATAGAAATCGTGAAGTGCCTTATATTACCCGCGGATTGCTACTTTGCATACAAAACGCGTTCGAATTAACGTGTATATTATTTGGGCATTTACTGAAAGCTCTGCTGCATACTAATTGCAGTAAAACTTAGACCCTTTTCTCTTCAACGTCTTTTCTATCGTGTAGGAGTTATCTACATATGAAGGAGCGATCAAGGTCACAACTCTAGGTGCTCTATGCGAACGCTAAGATATGATAGTTACATTGGCATGGAATAGAACATGGATAGACATCGTGAAGTGCCTTATATTACCCGCGGATTGCTACTTTGCGTACTAAACGCGTTCGAATTAACGTGTATATTATTTGGGCATTTACTGAAAGCTCTGCTGCATACTAATTGCAGTAAAATTTAGACCGTTTTCTCGTGAACGTCTTTTCTATCGTGTAGGAGTTATCTACTTATGAAGGAGTGTTCAAGGTCACAACTCTAGGTGCTCTATGCGAACGCTAAGATATGGTAGTTACATTGGCATGGTATAGAACATGGATAGACATCGCGAAGTGCCTTATATAGCTCGCGGATTGCCACTTTGCGTACAAAACGCGTTCGAATTGACGTGTATATTAATTGGGTACTTTTTGAAAGCTCTGCTGCGTACTAATTGCAGTAAAACTTTGACCGTTTTCTCTTCAACGTCTTTTCTATCGTGTAGGAGTTATCTACATATGAAGGAGCGTTCAAGGTCACAACTCTAGGTGCTGTATGCAAACGCTAAGATATGGTAGTTACAATGGCATGGTATAGAAAATGGATAGGCATCGCAAAGTGTCCTTAATAGCCCACGGATTGCTGCTTTGTTAACAAAACGCATTAGGATTAACGCGTATATTATCTGGGCATTATTTGGCTGCTCTGCTGCATGCTAATTGCAGTAAAACTAAATCCATTTTCACTTGTACGTCTTTTCTATCGTGTAGCAGTAATCTACGAATGAAGGAGCGTTCAAGGTCACAGCTCTTTGTGCTCTATGCGAACCCTAAGATATGATAGTAACATTGACATGGTGTAGAACATGGATAGGCATCGCGAAGTGTCCTTAATAGCCCACGGATTGCTGCTTTGTTTACAAAACGCATTAGAATTAACGCGTATATTATCTGGGCATTATTTGGCAGCTCTGCTGCATGGTAATTGCAATAAAACTAAATCCATTTTCACTTGTACGTCTTTTCTATTGTGTAGTAGTTATCTACTTATGAAGGAGCGGTCAAGGTCACAACTCTAGGTGCTCTATGCGAACGCTAAGATATGATAGTTACATTGGCATGGTATAGAACATGGATAGACATCGCGAAGTGCCTTATATAGCCCGCGGATTGATACTTTGCGTACAAAACGCGTTCGAATTGACGTGTATATTAATTGGGTACTTTTCGAAAGCTCTGCTGCATACTTATTGCAGTAAAACCTAGACCGTTTTCTCTTGAACGTCTTTTCTATCGTGTAGGAGTTATCTATTTATGAAGGAGCGTTCAAGGTCACAACTCTAGGTGCTGTATGCGAACGCTAAGATATGATAGTTACATTGGCATGGTATAGAACATAGATAGACATCGCTAAGTGCCTTTTATTGCCCGCGGATTGCTACTTTGCGTACAAAACGGGTTCGAATTAACGTGTATATTATTTGGGCATTTTCTGAAAGCTCTGCTGCATATTAATTTTAGTAAAACTTGGACCGTTTTCTCTTGAACGTCTTTTCTATCGTGAAGAAGTTATCTACTTATGAAGGAGCGTTCAAGGTCACAACTCTAGGTGCTGTATGCGAACTCTAAGATATGATAGTTACATTGGCATGGTATAGAACATAGATAGACATCGCTAATATTGCCCGCGGATTGCTACTTTGCGTACAAAACGGGTTCGAATTAACGTGTATTTGGGCATTTTCTGAAAGCTCTGCTGCATACTAATTGCAGTAAAATTTAGACCGTTTTCTCTTGAACGTCTTTTCTATCGTGTAGAAGTTATCTACTTATGAAGGAGTGTTCAAGGTCACAACTCTAGGCGCTGTATGCGAACACTAAGATATGGTAGTTACAATGGCATGGTATAGAAAATGGATAGACACCGCGAAGTGCTTATATTGCCCGCGGATTGCTACTTTGCGTACAAAACGCGTTCGAATTAACGTGTATATTATTTGGGCACTTTTTGAAAGCTCTGCTGCATATTAATTGCAGTAAAACTTAGACATTTTTCTCTTGAACGACTTTTCAATCGTGTAGGAGTTATCTACTTATGAAGGAGCGTTCAAGGTCACAACTCTAGGTGCTCTATGTGAACGCTAAGATATGATAGTTACAATGGCATGGTATAGAAAATGGATAGGCATCGCGTAGTGTCCTTAATAGTCCACGGATTGCTGCTTTGTTTACATAACGCATTCGAATTAACGTGTATATTATCTGGGCATTATTTGGCAGCTCAGCTGCATGCTAATTGCAGTAAAACTAAATCCATTTTCACTTGTACGTCTTTTCTATCGTGTAGCAGTAATCTACGAATGAAGGAGCGTTCAAGGTCACAGCTCTTTGTGCTCTATGCGAACCCTAAGATATGATAGTAACATTGACATAGTGTAGAACATGGAAAGGCATCGCGAAGTGTCCTCAATAGCCCACGGATTGCTGCTTTGTTTACAAAACGCATTCAAATTTTCGCGTATATCATCTGGGCATTATTAGGCAGCGCTGCTGCATACTAATTGCAGTAAAACATAGACCGTTTTCTCTTGAACGTCTATTCTATCGTGTAGGAGTTATCTACTTATAAAGGAGCGCTCAAGGTCACAACTCTAGGCGCTATATGCGAACACTCAGATATGATAGTAACATTGACATAATGTAGAACATGGAAAGGCATCGCGAAGTGTCCTCAATAGCCCACGGATTGCTGCTTTGTTTACAAAACGCTTTAGAATTTTCGTGTATATCATCTGGGCATTATTTGGCAGCTCTGCTGCATGCTAGTTTCAGTAAAACTAATTCCATTTTCACTTGTACGTCTTTTCTATCGTGTAGTAGTTATCTACTTATGAAGGAGCGTTCAAAGTCACAACTCTAGGTGCTCTATGCGAACGCTATGATATGATAGTTACATTGGCATGGTATAGAACATGGATAGACATCGCGAAGTGCCTTGTATAGACCGCGGATTGCTACTTTGCGTACTAAACGCGTTCGAATTGACGTGTATATTATTTGGGCACTTTTTGAAAGCTCTGCTGCATACTAATTGTAGTAAAACTTAGACCGTTTTCTCTTGAACGTCTTTTCTATCGTGTAGGAGTTACCTACTTATGAAGGAGCGTTCAAGGTCACAGCTCTAATTGCTCTATGCGAACCCTAAGATATGATAGTAACATTGACATGGTATAGAACATGGATGGACATCGCGAAGTGCCTTATATAACCCGCGGATTGCTACTTTGCGTGCAAAACGGGTTCGAATTAACGTATATATTATTTGGGCTTTTTTTAAACCTCTGCTGCATACTAATTGCAGCGAAACTTGGACCGTTTTCTCTTGAACGTCATTTCTATCGTGTGGGAGTTATCTACTTATGAAGGAGCGTTCAAGGTCACAACTCTAATTGCTGTATGCGAACGCTAAGATATGGTAGTTACAATGGCATGGTATAGAACATGGATGGACATCGCGAAGTGCCTTATAAAGCCCACGGATTGCTACTTTGCGTACAAAACGCGTTCGAATTAACGTATATATTATTTGGGCTCTTTTTTAAAGCTCTGCTGCAAACTAATTGCAGTAAAACTAAAACCGTTTTCTCTTGAACGTCTTCTCTATCGTGTAGGGGTTATCTACTTATGAAGGAGCTTTCAAGGTCACAACTCTAGGTACTCTATGCGAACGCTAAGATATGATAGTTACATTGGCATGATATAGAAAATGGATAGACATCGCGAAGTGCCTTATATAGCCCGCGGATTGCAACTTTGTGTACAAAACGCGTTCGAATTAACGTGTATATTATTTGGGCACTTTTTGAAAGTTCTGCTGCATACTAATTGCAGTAAAACTTAGACCGTTTTCTCTTGAACGTCTTTTCTATCGTGTAGGAGTTATCCACTTATGAAGGAGCGTTCAAGGTCACAACTCTAGGTGCTGTATGCGAACGCTAAGATATGATAGTTACATTGGCATGGTATAGAACATGGATAGACATCGCGAAGTGCGTTATATTGCCCACGGATTGCTACTTTGCGTACAAAACGCGTTCGAATTAACGTATATATTATTTGGGCTCTTTTTTAAAGCTCTGCTGCAAACTAATTGCAGTAAAACTAAAACCGTTTTCTCTTGAACGTCTTCTCTATCGTGTAGGGGTTATCTACTTATGAAGGAGCTTTCAAGGTCACAACTCTAGGTACTCTATGCGAACGCTAAGATATGATAGTTACATTGGCATGATATAGAAAATGGATAGACATCGCGAAGTGCCTTATATAGCCCGCGGATTGCAACTTTGTGTACAAAACGGATTCGAATTAACGTGTATATTATTTGGGCATTTTCTAAAAGCTCTGCTGCATACTAATTGCAGTAAAATTAAGACCGTTTTCTCTTGAACGGCTTTTCTATTGTGTAGTAGTTATCTACTTATGAAGGAGCGGTCAAGGTCACAACTCTAGGTGCTCTATGTCAACGCTAAGATAAGATAGTTACATTGGCATGGTATAGAACATGGATAGAAATCGTGAAGTGCCTTATATTACCCGCGGATTGCTACTTTGCATACAAAACGCGTTCGAATTAACGTGTATATTATTTGGGCATTTACTGAAAGCTCTGCTGCATACTAATTGCAGTAAAACTTAGACCCTTTTCTCTTCAACGTCTTTTCTATCGTGTAGGAGTTATCTACATATGAAGGAGCGATCAAGGTCACAACTCTAGGTGCTCTATGCGAACGCTAAGATATGATAGTTACATTAGCATGGAATAGAACATGGATAGACATCGTGAAGTGCCTTATATTACCCGCGGATTGCTACTTTGCGTACTAAACGCGTTCGAATTAACGTGTATATTATTTGGGCATTTACTGAAAGCTCTGCTGCATACTAATTGCAGTAAAATTTAGACCGTTTTCTCGTGAACGTCTTTTCTATCGTGTAGGAGTTATCTACTTATGAAGGAGTGTTCAAGGTCACAACTCTAGGTGCTCTATGCGAACGCTAAGATATGGTAGTTACATTGGCATGGTATAGAACATGGATAGACATCGCGAAGTGCCTTATATAGCTCGCGGATTGCCACTTTGCGTACAAAACGCGTTCGAATTGACGTGTATATTAATTGGGTACTTTTTGAAAGCTCTGCTGCGTACTAATTGCAGTAAAACTTTGACCGTTTTCTCTTCAACGTCTTTTCTATCGTGTAGGAGTTATCTACATATGAAGGAGCGTTCAAGGTCACAACTCTAGGTGCTGTATGCAAACGCTAAGATATGGTAGTTACAATGGCATGGTATAGAAAATGGATAGGCATCGCAAAGTGTCCTTAATAGCCCACGGATTGCTGCTTTGTTAACAAAACGCATTAGGATTAACGCGTATATTATCTGGGCATTATTTGGCTGCTCTGCTGCATGCTAATTGCAGTAAAACTAAATCCATTTTCACTTGTACGTCTTTTCTATCGTGTAGCAGTAATCTACGAATGAAGGAGCGTTCAAGGTCACAGCTCTTTGTGCTCTATGCGAACCCTAAGATATGATAGTAACATTGACATGGTGTAGAACATGGATAGGCATCGCGAAGTGTCCTTAATAGCCCACGGATTGCTGCTTTGTTTACAAAACGCATTAGAATTAACGCGTATATTATCTGGGCATTATTTGGCAGCTCTGCTGCATGGTAATTGCAATAAAACTAAATCCATTTTCACTTGTACGTCTTTTCTATTGTGTAGTAGTTATCTACTTATGAAGGAGCGGTCAAGGTCACAACTCTAGGTGCTCTATGCGAACGCTAAGATATGATAGTTACATTGGCATGGTATAGAACATGGATAGACATCGCGAAGTGCCTTATATAGCCCGCGGATTGATACTTTGCGTACAAAACGCGTTCGAATTGACGTGTATATTAATTGGGTACTTTTCGAAAGCTCTGCTGCATACTTATTGCAGTAAAACCTAGACCGTTTTCTCTTGAACGTCTTTTCTATCGTGTAGGAGTTATCTATTTATGAAGGAGCGTTCAAGGTCACAACTCTAGGTGCTGTATGCGAACGCTAAGATATGATAGTTACATTGGCATGGTATAGAACATAGATAGACATCGCTAAGTGCCTTTTATTGCCCGCGGATTGCTACTTTGCGTACAAAACGGGTTCGAATTAACGTGTATATTATTTGGGCATTTTCTGAAAGCTCTGCTGCATATTAATTTTAGTAAAACTTGGACCGTTTTCTCTTGAACGTCTTTTCTATCGTGAAGAAGTTATCTACTTATGAAGGAGCGTTCAAGGTCACAACTCTAGGTGCTGTATGCGAACTCTAAGATATGATAGTTACATTGGCATGGTATAGAACATAGATAGACATCGCTAATATTGCCCGCGGATTGCTACTTTGCGTACAAAACGGGTTCGAATTAACGTGTATTTGGGCATTTTCTGAAAGCTCTGCTGCATACTAATTGCAGTAAAATTTAGACCGTTTTCTCTTGAACGTCTTTTCTATCGTGTAGAAGTTATCTACTTATGAAGGAGTGTTCAAGGTCACAACTCTAGGCGCTGTATGCGAACACTAAGATATGGTAGTTACAATGGCATGGTATAGAAAATGGATAGACACCGCGAAGTGCTTATATTGCCCGCGGATTGCTACTTTGCGTACAAAACGCGTTCGAATTAACGTGTATATTATTTGGGCACTTTTTGAAAGCTCTGCTGCATATTAATTGCAGTAAAACTTAGACATTTTTCTCTTGAACGACTTTTCAATCGTGTAGGAGTTATCTACTTATGAAGGAGCGTTCAAGGTCACAACTCTAGGTGCTCTATGTGAACGCTAAGATATGATAGTTACAATGGCATGGTATAGAAAATGGATAGGCATCGCGTAGTGTCCTTAATAGTCCACGGATTGCTGCTTTGTTTACATAACGCATTCGAATTAACGTGTATATTATCTGGGCATTATTTGGCAGCTCAGCTGCATGCTAATTGCAGTAAAACTAAATCCATTTTCACTTGTACGTCTTTTCTATCGTGTAGCAGTAATCTACGAATGAAGGAGCGTTCAAGGTCACAGCTCTTTGTGCTCTATGCGAACCCTAAGATATGATAGTAACATTGACATAGTGTAGAACATGGAAAGGCATCGCGAAGTGTCCTCAATAGCCCACGGATTGCTGCTTTGTTTACAAAACGCATTCAAATTTTCGCGTATATCATCTGGGCATTATTAGGCAGCGCTGCTGCATACTAATTGCAGTAAAAAATAGACCGTTTTCTCTTGAACGTCTATTCTATCGTGTAGGAGTTATCTACTTATAAAGGAGCGCTCAAGGTCACAACTCTAGGCGCTATATGCGAACACTCAGATATGATAGTAACATTGACATAATGTAGAACATGGAAAGGCATCGCGAAGTGTCCTCAATAGCCCACGGATTGCTGCTTTGTTTACAAAACGCTTTAGAATTTTCGTGTATATCATCTGGGCATTATTTGGCAGCTCTGCTGCATGCTAGTTTCAGTAAAACTAATTCCATTTTCACTTGTACGTCTTTTCTATCGTGTAGTAGTTATCTACTTATGAAGGAGCGTTCAAAGTCACAACTCTAGGTGCTCTATGCGAACGCTATGATATGATAGTTACATTGGCATGGTATAGAACATGGATAGACATCGCGAAGTGCCTTGTATAGACCGCGGATTGCTACTTTGCGTACTAAACGCGTTCGAATTGACGTGTATATTATTTGGGCACTTTTTGAAAGCTCTGCTGCATACTAATTGTAGTAAAACTTAGACCGTTTTCTCTTGAACGTCTTTTCTATCGTGTAGGAGTTACCTACTTATGAAGGAGCGTTCAAGGTCACAGCTCTAATTGCTCTATGCGAACCCTAAGATATGATAGTAACATTGACATGGTATAGAACATGGATGGACATCGCGAAGTGCCTTATATAACCCGCGGATTGCTACTTTGCGTGCAAAACGGGTTCGAATTAACGTATATATTATTTGGGCTTTTTTTAAACCTCTGCTGCATACTAATTGCAGCGAAACTTGGACCGTTTTCTCTTGAACGTCATTTCTATCGTGTGGGAGTTATCTACTTATGAAGGAGCGTTCAAGGTCACAACTCTAATTGCTGTATGCGAACGCTAAGATATGGTAGTTACAATGGCATGGTATAGAACATGGATGGACATCGCGAAGTGCCTTATAAAGCCCACGGATTGCTACTTTGCGTACAAAACGCGTTCGAATTAACGTATATATTATTTGGGCTCTTTTTTAAAGCTCTGCTGCAAACTAATTGCAGTAAAACTAAAACCGTTTTCTCTTGAACGTCTTCTCTATCGTGTAGGGGTTATCTACTTATGAAGGAGCTTTCAAGGTCACAACTCTAGGTATTCTATGCGAACGCTAAGATATGATAGTTACATTGGCATGATATAGAAAATGGATAGACATCGCGAAGTGCCTTATATAGCCCGCGGATTGCAACTTTGTGTACAAAACGCGTTCGAATTAACGTGTATATTATTTGGGCACTTTTTGAAAGTTCTGCTGCATACTAATTGCAGTAAAACTTAGACCGTTTTCTCTTGAACGTCTTTTCTATCGTGTAGGAGTTATCCACTTATGAAGGAGCGTTCAAGGTCACAACTCTAGGTGCTGTATGCGAACGCTAAGATATGATAGTTACATTGGCATGGTATAGAACATGGATAGACATCGCGAAGTGCGTTATATTGCCCGCGGATTGCTACTTTGCGTACCAAACGCGTTCGAATTAACGTGTATATTATTTGGGCACATTTTGAAAGCTCTGCTGCATACTAATTGCAGTAAAACTTAGACCGTTTTCTCTTGAACGTCTTTTCTATCGTGTAGGAGTTATCTACTTATGAAGGAGCGTTCAAGGTCACAACTCTAGGTGCTCTATGCGAACGCTAAGATATGATAGTTACATTGGCATGGTATAGAACATGGATAGACATCGCGAAGTGCCATATATAGCCCGCGGATTGCTACTTTGCGTACAAAACGCGTTCGAAGTGACGTGTATATTATTTGGGCACTTTTTGAAATCTCTGCTGCAAACTAATTGCAGTAAAACTAAGACCGTTTTCTCTTGAACGTCTTTTCTATCGTGTAGGAGTTATCTACTTATGAAGGAGCGTTCAAAGTCACAACTCTAGGTGCTCTATGCGAACGCTAAGATATGATAGTTACATTGGCATTGTATAGAACATGGATAGACATCGCGAAGTGCCTTATATTGCCCGCGGATTGCTACTTTGCGTACAAAACGCGTTCGAATTAACGTGTATATTATTTGGGCATTCTCTGATAGTTCTGCTGCATACTAATTGCGGTAAAACTTAGACCGTTTTCTCTTGAACGTCTTTTCCATCGTATAGGAGTTATCTACTTATGAAGGAGCGTTCAAGGTCACAACTCTAGGTGCTGTATGCGAACGCAAAGATATGATAGTTACATTGGCATGGTATAGAACATAAATAGACATCGCGAAGTGCGTTATATTGCCCGCGGATTGCGACACTATGCGTACAAAACGCGTTCGAATTAACGTGTATATTATTTGGGCACTTTTGAAAGCTCTGCTGCATACTAATTGCAGTAAAACTTAGACCATTTTCTCTTGAACGTCTTTTCTATCGTGTAGGGTTATCTACTTATGAAAGAGCGTTCAAGGTCACAACTCTAGGTGCTGTATGCGAATGCTAAGATATGGTAGTTACATGGCCTGGTATAGAAAACGGATAGGCATCGCGTAGTGTCCTTAATAGGCCACGGATTGCTACATTGCGTACAAAACGCGTTCGAATTAACGTGTATATTATATGGGCACTTTTTGAAAGCACTGCCGCATACTAATTGCAGTGAAACTTAGACCGTTTTCTCTTGAACGTCTTTTCTATCATGTAGGAGTTTTCTACTTATGAAGGAGCGTTCAAGGTCACAACTCTAGGTGCTGTATGCGAACACTAAGATATGGTAGTTACAATGGCATGGTATAGAAAATGGATAGACACCGCGAAGTGCCTTATATTGCCAGCGGATTGCTTCTTTGCGTACAAAACGCGTTCGAATTAACGTATATATTTTTTGGGCATTTTCTGAAAGTTCTGCTGCATACTAGTTGCAGTAAAACTTAGACCGTTTTCTCTTGAACGTCTCTTCTATCGTGTAGGAGTTATCTACTTATGAAGGAGCGTTCAAGGTCACATCTCTAGGTGCTCTATGCGAACGCTAAGATATGATAGTTACATTGGCATGGTATAGAACTTGGATAGACATCGCGAAGTGCCTTATATAGCCCGCGGATTGCTACTTTGCGTACAAAACGCGTTCGAATTAACGTGTATATTATTTGGGCATTTTCTGAAAGTTCTGCTGCATACCAATTGCAGTAAAACTTAGACCGTTTTCTCTTGAACGTCTTTTCTATCGTGTAGGAGTTATCTACTTATGAAGGAGCGTTCAAGGTCACAACTCTAGGTGCTGTATGCGAACGCTAAGATATGATAGTTACATTGGCATGGTATAGAACATGGATAGACATCGCGAAGTGCCTTATATTGCCCGCGTATTGCTACTTTGCGTACAAAACGCGTTCGAATTAACGTGTATATTATTTGGGCACTTTTTGAAAGCTCTGCTTCATACTAATTGCAGTAAAACTAATACCGTTTTCTTTTGAACGTCTTTTCTATCGTGTAGGATTTATCTACTTATGAAGGAGCGTTCAAGGTCACAAATCTAGGTGCTCTATGCGAACGCTAAGATATGATAGTTACATTGGCATGTTATAGAACATGGATAGACATCGCGAAGTGCCTTATATTGCCCGCGGATTGCTACTTTGCGTACAAAACGCGTTCGAATTAACGTGTATATTTTTTGGGCATTTTCTGAAAGTTCTGCTGCATACTAGTTGCAGTAAAACTTAGACCGTTTTCTCTTGAACGTCTTTTCTATCGTGTGGGAGTTATCTACTTATGAAGGAGCGTTCAAGGTCACAACTCAAGGTGCTGTATGCGAACGCTAAGATATGGTAGTTACAATGGCATGATATAGAAAATGGATAGGCATCGCGAAGTGTCCTCAATAGCCCACGGATTGCTGCTTTGTTTACAAAACGCATTAGAATTTTCGTGTATATCATCTGGGCATTATTTGGCAGCTCTGCTGCATGCTAGTTTCAGTAAAACTAATTCCATTTTCACTTGTACGTCTTTTCTATCGTGTAGTAGTTGTCTCCTTATGAAGGAGCGTTCAAGGTCACAGCTCTAATTGCTCTATGCGAACCCTAAGATATGATAGTAACATTGACATGGTGTAGAACATTGATGGACATCGCGAAGTGCCTTATATAACCCACGGATTGCTACTTTGCATACAAAACGCGTTCGAATTAACGTATATATTATTTGGGCTCTTTTTTAAAGCTCTGCTGCATACTAATTGTAGTAAAACTAAGACCGTTTTCCCTTGAACGTCTTTTCTATCGTGTAGGATTTATCTACTTATGAAGCAGCGTTCAAGGTCACAACTCTAGGTACTGTATGCGAACGCTAAGATATGGTAGTTACAATTTCGTGGTACAGAACATGGATAGACATCGCGAAATGCCTTATATAGCCCGCGGATTGCTGCTTTGTTTACAAAACGCATTCGAATTAACGCGTATATTATATGGGCATTATTTGGCAGCTCTACTGCATGCTAATTGCAGTAAAACTAAATCCATTTTCACTTGTACGTCTTTTCTATCGTGTAGCATTAATCTACGAATGAAGGAGCGTTCAAGGTCACAGCTCTTTGTGCTCTATGCGAACCCTAAGATACGATAGTAACATTGCCATAGTGTAGAACATGGAAAGGCATCGCGAAGTGTCCTCAATAGCCCACGGATTGCTGCATTGTTTACAAACCGCATTCGAATTTTCGTGTATATCATCTGGGCATTATTAGGCAGCGCTGCTGCATACTAATTGCAGTAAAACTTAGACCGTTTTCTCTTGAACGTCTTTTCTACCGTGTAGGAGGTATCTACTTATGAAGGAGCGTTCAAGGTCACAACTCTAGGTGCTCTATGCGAACGCTAAGATATGATAGTTACATTGGCATGGTATAGAAGATGGATGGACATCGCGAAGTGCCTTATATAGCCTACGGATTGCTACTTTGCGTGCAAAACGCGTTCGAATTAACGTATATATTATTTGGGCTCTTTTTTAAAGCTCTGCTGCATACTAATTGCAGCAAATCTTAGACCGTTTTCTCTTGAACGTCTTTTCTATCGTGTAGGAGTTATCTACTTATGAAGGTGCGTTCAAGGTCACAACTCTAGGCACTGTATGCGAACGCTAAGATATGGTAGTTACAATGGCATGGTAAAGAAAATGGATAGGCATCGCGAAGTGTCCTTAATAGCCCACGGATTGCTGCTTTGTTTACAAAACGCATTCGAATTAACGCGTATATTATCTGGGCATTATTTGGCAGCTCTGCTGCATGCTAATTGCAGTTAAACTTAGTCCGTTTTCTATTGTAAGTCATTTATATCGTGTAGGAGATATCTACTTATGAAGGAGCGTTCAAGGTCACGACTCTAGGAGCTCTATGCGAACGCTAAGATATGATAGTTACATTGGCATGGTATAGAACATAGATAGACATCGCTAAGTGCCTTATATTGCCCGCGGATTGCTACTTTGCGTACAAAACGGGTTCGAATTAACGTGTATATTATTTGGGCATTTTCTGAAAGCTCTGCTGCATACTAATTGCAGTAAAACTTCGACCGTTTTCTCTTGAACGTCTTTTCTATCGTGTAGGAGTTATCTACTTATGAAGGAGCGTTCAAGGTCACAACTCTAGGTGCTCTATGCGAACGCTAAGATATGATAGTTACATTGGCATGGTGTAGAACATGAATAGACATCGCGAAGTGTCCTTAATAGCCCACGGATTGCTGCTTTGCGTTCCAAACGCGTTCGAATTGACGTGTATATTAATTGGGTACTTTTTGAAAGCTCTGCTGCATACTAATTGCAGTAAAACTTAGACCGCTTTCTCTTGAACGTCTTTTCTATCGTGTAGGAGTTATCTACTTATGAAGGAGCGTTCAGGGTCACAACTCTAGGTGCTGTATGCGAACGCTAAGATATGATAGTTACATTGGCATGGTATAGAACATAGATAGACATCGCTAAGTGCCTTATATTGCCCGCGGATTGCTACTTTGCGTACAAAACAGGTTCGAATTAACGTGTATATTATTTGGGCATTTTCTGAAAGCTCTGCTGCATGCTAATTGCAGTTAAACTTAGTCCGTTTTCTATTGTACTTCTTTTATATCGTGTAGGAGATATCTACTTATGAAGGAGCGTTCAAGGTCACGACTCTAGGAGCTATATGCGAACGCTAAGATATGATAGTTATATTGGCGTGGTATAGAACATAGATAGACATCGCTAAGTGCCTTATATTGGCCGCGGATTGCTACTTTGCGTACAAAACGGGTTCGAATTAACGTGTATATTATTTGGGCATTTTCTGACAGCTCTGCTGCATACTAATTGCAGTAAAACTTCGACCGTTTTCTCTTGAACGTCTTTTCTATCGTGTAGGAGTTATCTACTTATGAAGGAGCGTTCAAGGTCACAACTCTAGGTACTGTATGCGAACGTTAAGATATGGTAGTTACAATGGCATGGTATAGAAAATGGATAGGCATCGCAAAGTGTCCTTAAAAGCCCACGGATTGCTGCTTTGTTTACAAAACGCATTAGAATTAACGCGTATATTATCTGGGCATTATTTGGCAGCTCTGCTGCATGCTAATTGCCGTAAAACTAAATCCATTTTCACTTGTACGTCTTTTCTATTGTGTAGTAGTTATCTACTTATGAAGGAGCGTTCAAGGTCACAACTCTAGGTGCTCTATGCGAACGCTAAGATATGATAGTTACATTGGCATGGTGTAGAACATAGATAGACATCGCTAAGTGCCTTATATTGCCCGCGGATTGCTACTTTGCGTACAAAACGGGTTCGAATTAATGTGTATATTATTTGGACTTTTTGTGAAAGCTCTGCTGCATACTAATTGCAGTAAAATTTAGACCGTTTTCTCTTGAACGTCTTTTCTATCGTGTAGGAGTTATCTACTTATGAAGGAGTGTTCAAGGTCACAACTCTAGGTGCTCTATGCGAACGCTAAGATATGGTAGTTACATTGGCATGGTATAGAACATGGATAGACATCGCGAAGTGCCTTCTATAGCCCGCGGATTGCTACTTTGCGTTCCAAACGCGTTCGAATTGTCGTGTATATTAATTGGGTACTTTTCGAAAGCTCTGCTGCATACTAATTGCAGTAAAACTTAGACCGCTTTCTCTTGAACGTCTTTTCTATCGTGTAGGAGTTATCTACTTATGAAGGAGCGTTCAGGGTCACAACTCTAGATGCTGTATGCGAACGCTAAGATATGATAGTTACATTGGCATGGTATAGAACATAGATAGACATCGCTAAGTGCCTTATATTGCCCGCGGATTGCTACTTTGCGTACAAAACAGGTTCGAATTAACGTGTATATTATTTGGGCATTTTCTGAAAGCTCTGCTGCATGCTAATTGCAGTTAAACTTAGTCCGTTTTCTATTGTACTTCTTTTATATCGTGTAGGAGTTATCTACTTATGAAGGAGCGTTCAAGGTCACGACTCTAGGAGCTATATGCGAACGCTAAGATATGATAGTTATATTGGCGTGGTATAGAACATAGATAGACATCGCTAAGTGCCTTATATTGGCCGCGGATTGCTACTTTGCGTACAAAACGGGTTCGAATTAACGTGTATATTATTTGGGCATTCTCTGACAGCTCTGCTGCCTACTAATTGCAGTAAAACTTCGACCGTTTTCTCTTGAACGTCTTTTCTATCGTGTAGGAGTTATCTACTTATGAAGGAGCGTTCAAGGTCACAACTCTAGGTACTGTATGCGAACGTTAAGATATGGTAGTTACAATGGCATGGTATAGAAAATGGATAGGCATCGCAAAGTGTCCTTAAAAGCCCACGGATTGCTGCTTTGTTTACAAAACGCATTAGAATTAACGCGTATATTATCTGGGCATTATTTGGCAGCTCTGCTGCATGCTAATTGCCGTAAAACTAAATCCATTTTCACTTGTACGTCTTTTCTATTGTGTAGTAGTTATCTACTTATGAAGGAGCGTTCAAGGTCACAACTCTAGGTGCTCTATGCGAACGCTAAGATATGATAGTTACATTGGCATGGTGTAGAACATGGATAGACATCGCGAAGTGTCCTTAATAGCCCACGGATTGCTGCTTTGTTTACAAAACGCATTAGAATTAACGCGTATATTATCTGGGCATTATTTGGCAGCTCTGCTGCATGCTAATTGCTGTAAAACTAAATCCATTTTCACTTGTACGTCTTTTCTATTGTGTAGTAGTTATCTACTTATGAAGGAGCGGTCAAGGTCACAACTCTAGGTGCTCTATGCGAACGCTAAGATATGATAGTTACATTGGCATGGTATAGAACATGGATAGACAACGTGAAGTGCCTTATATTACCCGCGGATTGCTACTTTGCGTACAAAACGCGTTATAATTAACGTGTATATTATTTGGGCATTTACTGAAAGCTCTGCTGCATACTAATTGCAGTAAAACTTAGACCGTTTTCTCTTCAACGTCTTTTCTATCGTGTAGGAGTTATCTACATATGAAGGAGCGTTCAAGGTCACAACTCTAGGTGCTGTATGCAAACGCTAAGATATGGTAGTTACAATGGCATGGTATAGAAAATGGATAGGCATCGCAAAGTGTCCTTAATAGCCCACGGATTGCTGCTGTGTTTACAAAACACATTAGAATTAACGCGTATATTATCTGGGCATTATTTGGCAGCTCTGCTGCATGCTAATTGCCGTAAAACTAAATCCATTTTCACCTGTACGTCTTTTCTATTGTGTAGTAGTTATCTACTTATGAAGGAGCGGTCAAGGTCACAACTCTAGGTGCTCTATGCGATCGCCAAGATATGATAGTTACATTGGCATGGTATAGAACATGGATAGACATCGCGAAGTGCCTTATATTGCCCGCGGATTGCTACTTTGCGTACAAAACGCGTTCGAATTAACGTGTATATTATTTGGGCATTCTCTGATAGTTCTGCTGCATACTAATTGCGGTAAAACTTAGACCGTTTTCTCTTGAACGTCTTTTCCATCGTATAGGAGTTATCTACTTATGAAGGAGCGTTCAAGGTCACAACTCTAGGTGCTGTATGCGAACGCAAAGATATGATAGTTACATTGGCATGGTATAGAACATAAATAGACATCGCGAAGTGCGTTATATTGCCCGCGGATTGCGACACTATGCGTACAAAACGCGTTCGAATTAACGTGTATATTATTTGGGCACTTTTGAAAGCTCTGCTGCATACTAATTGCAGTAAAACTTAGACCATTTTCTCTTGAACGTCTTTTCTATCGTGTAGGGTTATCTACTTATGAAAGAGCGTTCAAGGTCACAACTCTAGGTGCTGTATGCGAATGCTAAGATATGGTAGTTACATGGCCTGGTATAGAAAACGGATAGGCATCGCGTAGTGTCCTTAATAGGCCACGGATTGCTACATTGCGTACAAAACGCGTTCGAATTAACGTGTATATTATATGGGCACTTTTTGAAAGCACTGCCGCATACTAATTGCAGTGAAACTTAGACCGTTTTCTCTTGAACGTCTTTTCTATCATGTAGGAGTTTTCTACTTATGAAGGAGCGTTCAAGGTCACAACTCTAGGCGCTGTATGCGAACACTAAGATATGGTAGTTACAATGGCATGGTATAGAAAATGGATAGACACCGCGAAGTGCCTTATATTGCCAGCGGATTGCTACTTTGCGTACAAAACGCGTTCGAATTAACGTATATATTTTTTGGGCATTTTCTGAAAGTTCTGCTGCATACTAGTTGCAGTAAAACTTAGACCGTTTTCTCTTGAACGTCTCTTCTATCGTGTAGGAGTTATCTACTTATGAAGGAGCGTTCAAGGTCACATCTCTAGGTGCTCTATGCGAACGCTAAGATATGATAGTTACATTGGCATGGTATAGAACTTGGATAGACATCGCGAAGTGCCTTATATAGCCCGCGGATTGCTACTTTGCGTACAAAACGCGTTCGAATTAACGTGTATATTATATGGGCACTTTTTGAAAGCACTGCCGCATACTAATTGCAGTGAAACTTAGACCGCTTTCTCTTGAACGTCTTTTCTATCATGTAGGAGTTTTCTACTTATGAAGGAGCGTTCAAGGTCACAACTCTAGGCGCTGTATGCGAACACTAAGATATGGTAGTTACAATGGCATGGTATAGAAAATGGATAGACACCGCGAAGTGCCTTATATTGCCAGCGGATTGCTACTTTGCGTACAAAACGCGTTCGAATTAACGTATATATTTTTTGGGCATTTTCTGAAAGTTCTGCTGCATACTAGTTGCAGTAAAACTTAGACCGTTTTCTCTTGAACGTCTCTTCTATCGTGTAGGAGTTATCTACTTATGAAGGAGCGTTCAAGGTCACAACTCTAGGTGCTGTATGCGAACGCTAAGATATGATAGTTACATTGGCATGATATAGAACATGGATAGACATCGCGAAGTGCCTTATATTGCCCGCGTATTGCTACTTTGCGTACAAAACGCGTTCGAATTAACGTGTATATTATTTGGGCACTTTTTGAAAGCTCTGCTGCATACTAATTGCAGTAAAACTAATACCGTTTTCTTTTGAACGTCTTTTCTATCGTGTAGGATTTATCTACTTATGAAGGAGCGTTCAAGGTCACAAATCTAGGTGCTCTATGCGAACGCTAAGATATGATAGTTACATTGGCATGTTATAGAACATGGATAGACATCGCGAAGTGCCTTATATTGCCCGCGGATTGCTACTTTGCGTACAAAACGCGTTCGAATTAACGTGTATATTTTTTGGGCATTTTCTGAAAGTTCTGCTGCATACTAGTTGCAGTAAAACTTAGACCGTTTTCTCTTGAACGTCTTTTCTATCGTGTGGGAGTTATCTACTTATGAAGGAGCGTTCAAGGTCACAACTCAAGGTGCTGTATGCGAACGCTAAGATATGGTAGTTACAATGGCATGATATAGAAAATGGATAGGCATCGCGAAGTGTCCTCAATAGCCCACGGATTGCTGCTTTGTTTACAAAACGCATTAGAATTTTCGTGTATATCATCTGGGCATTATTTGGCAGCTCTGCTGCATGCTAGTTTCAGTAAAACTAATTCCATTTTCACTTGTACGTCTTTTCTATCGTGTAGTAGTTGTCTCCTTATGAAGGAGCGTTCAAGGTCACAGCTCTAATTGCTCTATGCGAACCCTAAGATATGATAGTAACATTGACATGGTGTAGAACATTGATGGACATCGCGAAGTGCCTTATATAACCCACGGATTGCTACTTTGCATACAAAACGCGTTCGAATTAACGTATATATTATTTGGGCTCTTTTTTAAAGCTCTGCTGCATACTAATTGTAGTAAAACTAAGACCGTTTTCCCTTGAACGTCTTTTCTATCGTGTAGGATTTATCTACTTATGAAGGAGCGTTCAAGGTCACAACTCTAGGTACTGTATGCGAACGCTAAGATATGGTAGTTACAATTTCGTGGTACAGAACATGGATAGACATCGCGAAATGCCTTATATAGCCCGCGGATTGCTGCTTTGTTTACAAAACGCATTCGAATTAACCCGTATATTATATGGGCATTATTTGGCAGCTCTACTGCATGCTAATTGCAGTAAAACTAAATCCATTTTCACTTGTACGTCTTTTCTATCGTGTAGCATTAATCTACGAATGAAGGAGCGTTCAAGGTCACAGCTCTTTGTGCTCTATGCGAACCCTAAGATACGATAGTAACATTGCCATAGTGTAGAACATGGAAAGGCATCGCGAAGTGTCCTCAATAGCCCACGGATTGCTGCATTGTTTACAAACCGCATTCGAATTTTCGTGTATATCATCTGGGCATTATTAGGCAGCGCTGCTGCATACTAATTGCAGTAAAACTTAGACCGTTTTCTCTTGAACGTCTTTTCTACCGTGTAGGAGGTATCTACTTATGAAGGAGCGTTCAAGGTCACAACTCTAGGTGCTCTATGCGAACGCTAAGATATGATAGTTACATTGGCATGGTATAGAACATGGATAGACATCGCGAAGTGCCTTATATAGCCCGCGGATTGCTACTTTGCGTACAAAACGCGTTCGAAGTGACGTGTATATTATTTGGGCACTTTTTGAAAGCTCTGCTGCATACTAATTGCAGTAAAACTAAGACCGTTTTCTCTTGAACGTCCTTTCTATCGTGTAGGAGTTATCTACTTATGAAGGAGCGTTCAAGGTCACAACTCTAGGTGCTCTATGCGAACGCTAAGATATGATAGTTACATTGGCATGGTATAGAACATGGATAGACATCGCGAAGTGCCTAATATTGTCCGCGGATTGCTACTTTGCGTACAAAACGCGTTCGAATTAACGTGTATATTATTTGGGCATTTTCTGATAGTTCTGCTGCATACTAATTGCAGTAAAACTAAGACCGTTTTCTCTTAAACGCTCTTTCTATCGTGTAGGAGTTATCTACTTATGAAGGAGCGTTCAAGGTCACAACTCTAGGTACTGTATGCGAACCCTAAGATATGGTAGTTACAATGGCATGGTATAGAAAATGGATAGGCATCGCGAAGTGTCCTTAATAGCCCACGCATTGCTGCTTTGTTTACAAAACGCAATCGAATTAACGCGTATATTATCTGGGCAGTATTTGGCAGCTCTGCTGCATGCTAATTGCAGTAAAACTAAATCCATTTTCACTTGTACGTCTTTTCTATAGTGTAGCAGTAATCTACGAATGAAGGAGCGTTCAAGGTCACAGCTCTTTGTGCTCTATGCGAACCCTAAGATATGATAGTAACATTGACATGGTGTAGAACATGGATAGGCATCGCGAAGTGTCCTTAATAGCCCACGGATTGCTGCTTTGTTTACAAAACGCATTAGAATTAACGCGTATATTATCTGGGCATGCATGCAGTAAAACTAAATCCATTTTCACTTGTACGTCTTTTCTATTGTGTAGTAGTTATCTACTTATGAAGGAGCGTTCAAGGTCACAACTCTAGGTGCTCTATGCGAACGCTAAGATATGATAGTTACATTGGCATGGTATAGAACATGGATAGACATCGTGAAGTGCCTTATATTACCCGCGGATTGCTACTTTGCGTACAAAACGCGTTATAATTAACGTGTATATTATTTGGGCATTTACTGAAAGCTCTGCTGCATACTAATTGCAGTAAAACTTAGACCGTTTTCTCTTCAACGTCTTTTCTATCGTGTAGGAGTTAACTACTTATGAAGGAGCGTTCAAGGTCACAACTCTAGGTGCTGTATGCGAACGCTAAGATATGATAGTTACATTGGCATGGTATAGAACATAGATAGACATCGCTAAGTGCCTTATATTGCCCGCGGATTGCTACTTTGCGTACAAAACGGGTTCGAATTAACGTGTATATTATTTGGGAATTTCCTGAAAGCTCTGCTGCATACTAATTGCAGTAAAATTTAGACCGTTTTCTCTTGAACGTCTTTTCTATCGTGTAGGAGTTATCTACTTATGAAGGAGTGTTCAAGGTCACAACTCTAGGTGCTCTATGCGAACGCTAAGATATGGTAGTTACAATGGCATGGTATAGAAAATGGATAGGCATCGCGAAGTGTCCTTAATAGCCCACGGATTGCTGCTTTGTTTACAAAACGCAATCGAATTAACGCGTATATTATCTGGGCATTATTTGGCAGCTCTGCTGCATGCTAATTGCAGTAAAACTAAATCAATTTTCACTTGTACGTCTTTTCTATCGTGTAGCAGTAATCTACGAATGAAGGAGCGTTCAAGGTCACAGCTCTTTGTGCTCTATGCGAATGCTAAGATATGATAGTTACATTGGCATGGTATAGAACATGGATAGACATCGTGAAGTGCCTTATATTACCCGCGGATTGCTACTTTGCGTACAAAACGCGTTATAATTAACGTGTATATTATTTGGGCATTTACTGAAAGCTCTGCTGCATACTAATTGCAGTAAAACTTAGACCGTTTTCTCTTCAACGTCTTTTCTATCGTGTAGGAGTTATCTACATTTGAAGGAGCGTTCAAGGTCACAACTCTAGGTGCTGTATGCAAACGCTAAGATATGGTAGTTACAATGGCATGGTATAGAAAATGGATAGGCATCGCAAAGTGTCCTTAATAGCCCACGGATTGCTGCTCTGTTTACAAAACGCATTAGAATTAACGCGTATATTATCTGGGCATTATTTGGCAGCTCTGCTGCATGCTAATTGCCGTAAAACTAAATCCATTTTCACTTGTACGTCTTTTCTATTGTGTATTGTAGCAAAGTAGCAATCCTTGCGGATTGCTACTTTGCGTACAAAACGGGTTCGAATTAACGTGTATATTATTTGGGCATTTTCTGAAAGCTCTGCTGCATACTAATTGCAGTAAATCTTAGACCGTTTTCTCTTGAACGTCTTTTCTATCGTGTAGGAGTTATCTACTTATGAAGGAGCGTTCAAGGTCACAACTCTAGGTGCTCTATGCGAACGCTAAGATATGATAGTTACATTGGCATGGTGTAGAACATGGATAGACATCGCCAAGTGTCCTTTATAGCCCACGGATTGCTGCTTTGTTTACAAAACGCATTAGAATTAACGCGTATATTATCTGGGCATTGTTTGGCAGCTCTGCTGCATGGTAATTGCGGTAAAACTTAATCCATTTTCACTTGTACGTCTTTTCTATTGTGTAGTAGTTATCTACTTATGAAGGAGCGTTCAAGGTCACAACTCTGGGTCCTGTATTCGAAAGCTAAGATATGGTAGTTACAATGGCATGGTATAGAAAATGGATAGACATCGCGAAGTGTCCTTAATAGCCCACGGATTGCTGCTTTCTTTACAAAACGCATTAGAATTAACGCGTATATTATCTGGGCATTATTTGGCAGCTCTGCTGCATGCTAATTGCCGTAAAACTAAATCCATTTTCACTTGTACGTCTTTTCTATTGTGTAGTAGTTATCTACTTATGAAGGAGCGTTGAAGGTCACAACTCTAGGTGCTCTATGCGAACGCTAAGATATGATAGTAACATTGGCATGGTATATAACATGGTTAGACATCGCGAAGTGTCCTTAATAGCCCACGGATTGCTGCTTTGTTTACAAAACGCGTTCGAATTATCGCGTATATTATCGGGGCATTATTTGACAGCTCTGCTGCATGCTAATTGCAGTAAAACTAAATCCATTTTCACTCGTACGTATTTTCTATCGTGTAGCAGTAATCTACGAATGAAGGAGCGTTCAAGGTCACAGCTCTTTGTGCTCTATGCGAACCCTAAGATATGATAGTAACATTGCCATAGTGTAGAACATGGAAAGGCATCGCGAAGTGTCCTCAATAGCCCACGGATTGCTGCATTGTTTACAAAACGCATTCGAATTTTCGTGTATATCATCTGGGCATTATTAGGCAGCGCTGCTGTATACTAATTGCAGTAAAACTTAGACCGTTTTCTCTTGAACGTCTTTTCTACCGTGTAGGAGGTATCTACTTATGAAGGAGCGTTCAAGGTCACAACTCTAGGTGCTCTATGCGAACGCTAAGATATGATAGTTACATTGGCATGGTATAGAAGATGGATGGACATCGCGAAGTGCCTTATATAGCCCACGGATTGCTACTTTGCGTGCAAAAGGCGTTCGAATTAACGTATATATTATTTGGGCTCTTTTTTAAAGCTCTGCTGCATACTAATTGCAGAAAAACTTAGACCGTTTTCTCTTGAACGTCTTTTCTATCGTGAAGGAGTTATCTACTTATGAAGGAGCGTTCAAGGTCACAACTCTAGGCACTGTATGCGAACGCTAAGATATGGTAGTTACAATGGCATGGTATAGAAAATGGATAGGCATCGCGAAGTGTCCTTAATAGCCCACGGATTGCTGCTTTGTTTACAAAACCCATTCGAATTAACGCGTATATTATCTGGGCATTATTTGGCAGCTCTGCTGCATGCTAATTGCAGTTAAACTTAGTCCGTTTTCTATTGTACGTCTTTTATATCTTGTAGGAGATATCTACTTATGAAGGAGCTTTCAAGGTCACGACTCTAGGAGCTCTATGCGAACGCTAAGATATGATAGTTACATTGGCATGGTATAGAACATAGATAGACATCGCTAAGTGCCTTATATTGCCCGCGGATTGCTACTTTGCGTACAAAACGGGTTCGAATTAACGTGTATATTATTTGGGCATTTTCTGAAAGTTCTGCTGCATACTAATTGCAGTAAAACTTCGACCGTTTTCTCTTGAACGTCTTTTCTATCGTATAGGAGTTATCTACTTATGAAGGAGCGTTCAAGGTCACAACTCTAGGTACTGTATGCGAACGCTAAGATATGGTAGTTACAATGGCATGGTATAGAAAATGGATAGGCATCGCAAAGTGTCCTTAATAGCCCACGGATTGCTGCTTTGTTTACAAAACGCATTAGAATTAACGCGTATATTATCTGGGCATTATTTGGCAGCTCTGCTGCATGCTAATTGCCGTAAAACTAAATCCATTTTCACTTGTACGTCTTTTCTATTGTGTAGTAGTTATCTACTTATGAAGGAGCGTTCAAGGTCACAACTCTAGGTGCTCTATGCGAACGCTAAGATATGATAGTTACATTGGCATGGTGTAGAACATGGATAGACATCGCGAAGTGTCCTTAATAGCCCACGGATTGCTGCTTTGTTTACAAAACGCATTAGAATTAACGCGTATTTTAACTGGGCATTATTTGGCTGCTCTGCTGCATGGTAATTGCAGTAAAACTAAATCCATTTTCACTTGTACGTCTTTTCTATTGTGTAGTAGTTATCTACTTATGAAGGAGCGGTCAAGGTCACAACTCTAGGTGCTCTATGCGAACGCTAAGATATGATAGTTACATTGGCATGGTATAGAACATGGATAGACATCGCGAAGTGCCTTATATTGCCCGTGGATTGATACTTTGCGTACAAAACGCGTTCGAATTGACGTGTATATTAATTGGGTACTTTTCGAAAGCTCTGCTGTATACTAATTGCAGTAAAACTTAGACCGTTTTCTCTTGAACGTCTTTTATATCGTGTAGGAGTTATCTACTTATGAAGGAGCGTTCAGGGTCACAACTCTAGGTGCTGTATGCGAACGCTAAGATATGGTAGTTACATTGGCATGGTATAGAACATGGATAGACATCGCGAAGTGCCTTCTATAGCCCGCGGTTTGCTACTTTGCGTACCAAACACGTTCGAATTGACGTGTATATTAATTGGGTACTTTTTGAAAGCTCTGCTGCATACTAATTGCAGTAAAACTTAGACCGCTTTCTCTTGAACGTCTTTTCTATCGTGTAGGAGTTATCTACTTATGAAGGAGCGTTCAAGGTCACAACTCTAGGTGCTGTATGCGAACGCTAAGATATGATAGTTACATTGGCATGGTATAGAACATAGATAGACATCGCTAAGTGCCTTATATTGCCCGCGGATTGCTACTTTGCATACGAAACGGGTTCGAATTAACGTGTATATTATATGGGCATTTTCTGAAAGCTCTGCTGCATACTAATTGCAGTAAAATTTAGCCCGTTTTCTCTTGAACGTCTTTTCTATCGTGTAGGAGTTATCTACTTATGAAGGAGTGTTCAAGGTCACAACTCTAGGTGCTCTATGCGAACGCTAAAATATGGTAGTTACATTGGCATGGTATAGAACATGGATAGACATCGCGAAGTGCCTTCTATAGCCCGCGGATTGCTACTTTGCGTACAAAACGGGTTCGAATTAACGTGTATATTATTTGGGCATTTTCTGAAAGCTCTGCTGCATACTAATTGCAGTAAAACTTAGACCGTTTTCTCTTAAACGCTCTTTCTATCTTGTAGGAGTTATCTACTTATGAAGGAGCGTTCAAGGTCACAACTCTAGGTACTGTATGCGAACGCTAAGATATGGTAGTTACAATGGCATGGTATAGAAAATGGATAGGCATCGCGAAGTGTCCTTAATAGCCCACGGATTGCTGCTTTGTTTACAAAACGCAATCGAATTAACGCGTATATTATCTGGGCATTATTTGGCAGCTCTGCTGCATGCTAATTGCAGTAAAACTAAATCCATTTTCACTTGTACGTCTTTTCTATCGTGTAGCAGTAATCTACGAATGAAGGAGCGTTCAAGGTCACAGCTCTTTGTGCTCTATGCGAACGCTAAGATATGATAGTTACATTGGCATGGTATAGAACATGGATAGACATCGTGAAGTGTCCTTAATAGCCCACGGATTGCTGCTTTGTTTACAAAACGCGTTAGAATTAACGCGTATATTATCTGGGCATTATTTGGCAGCTCTGCTGCATGGTAATTACAGTAAAACTAAATCCATTTTCACTTGTACGTCTTTTCTATTGTGTAGTAGTTATCTACTTATGAAGGAGCGTGCAAGGTCACAGCTCTAATTGCTCTATGCGAACCCTAAGATATGATAGTTACATTGGCATGGTATAGAACATGGATAGACATCGCGAAATGCCTTATATAACACGCGGATTGTTACTTTGCGTACAAAACGCGTTCGAATTAACGTATATATTAATTGGGCTCTTTTTGAAAGCTCTGCTGCATACTAATTGTAATAAAACTTAGACCTTTTTCCCTTGAACGTCTATCTATCGTGTAAGAGTTATCTACTTATGAAGGAGCGTTCAAGGTCACAACTCTAGGTCCTGTATTCGAACGCTAAGATATGGTAGTTACAATGGCATGGTATAGAAAATGGATAGGCATCGCGAATTGTCCTTAATAGCCCACGGATTGCTGCTTTGTTTACAAAACGCATTCGAATTAACGCGTATATTATCGGGGCATTATTTGGCAGCTCTGCTGCATGCTAATTGCAGTAAAACTAAATCCATTTTCACTTGTACGTCTTTTCTATTGTGTAGTAGTTATCTACTTATGAAGGAGCGTTCAAGGTCACAACTCTAGGTGCTCTATGCGAACGCTAAGATATGATAGTTACATTGGCATGGTATAGAACATGGATAGGCATCGCAAAGTGTCCTTAATAGCCCACGGATTGCTGCTCTGTTTACAAAACGCATTAGAATTAACGCGTATATTATCTGGGCATTATTTGGCAGCTCTGCTGCATGCTAATTGCCGTAAAACTAAATCCATTTTCACTTGTACGTCTTTTCTATTGTGTATTGTAGCAAAGTAGCAATCCTTGCGGATTGCTACTTTGTGTACAAAACGGGTTCGAATTAACGTGTATATTATTTGGGCATTTTCTGAAAGCTCTGCTGCATACTAATTGCAGTAAATCTTAGACCGTTTTCTCTTGAACGTCTTTTCTGTCGTGTAGGAGTTATCTACTTATGAAGGAGCGTTCAAGGTCACAACTCTAGGTGCTGTATGCAAACGCTAATATATGGTAGTTACAATGGCATGGTATAGAAAATGGATAGACATCGCGAAGTGTCCTTAATAGCCCACGGATTGCTGCTTTGTTTACAAAACGGATTAGAATTAACGCGTATATTATCTGGGCATTATTTGGCAGCTCTGCTGCATGCTAATTGCCGTAAAACTAAATCCATTTTCACTTGTACGTCTTTTCTATTGTGTAGTAGTTATCTACTTATGAAGGAGCGGTCAAGGTCACAACTCTAGGTGCTGTATGCAAACGCTAATATATGGTAGTTACAATGGCATGGTATAGTAAATGGATAGGCATCGCAAAGTGTCCTTAATAGCCCACGGATTGCTGCTTTGTTTACAAAACGCATTAGAATTAACGCGTATATTATCTGGGCATTATTTGGCAGCTCTGCTGCATGCTAATTGCCGTAAAACTAAATCCATTTTCACTTGTACGTCTTTTCTATTGTGTAGTAGTTATCTACTTATGAAGGAGCGTTCAACGTCACAACTCTAGGTGCTCTATGCGAACGCTAAGATATGATAGTTACATTGGCATGGTATATAACATGGTTAGACATCGCGAAGTGTCCTTAATAGCCCACGGATTGCTGCTTTGTTTACAAAATGCATTCGAATTATGGCGTATATTATCGGGGCATTATTTGACAGCTCTGCTGCATGCTAATTGCAGTAAAACTAAATCCATTTTCACTTGTACGTCTTTTCTATCGTGTAGCAGTAATCTACGAATGAAGGAGCGTTCAAGGTCACAACTCTAGGTGCTCTATGCGAACGCTAAGATATGATAGTTACATTGGCATGGTATAGAATATGGATAGACATCGCGAAGTGTCCTTAATAGCCCACGGAATGCTGCTTTGTTTACAAAACGGACTAGAATTAACGCGTATATTATCTGGGCATCATTTGGCAGCTCAGCTGCATGGTAATTGCAGTAAAACTAAATCCATTTTCACTTGTACGTCTTTTCTATTGTGTAGTAGTTATCTACTTATGAAGGAGCGGTCAAGGTCACAACTCTAGGTACTGTATGCAAACGCTAATATATGGTAGTTACAATGGCATGGTATAGTAAATGGATAGGCGTCGCAAAGTGTCCTTAATAGCCCACGGATTGCTGCTTTGTTTACAAAACGCATTAGAATTAACGCGTATATTATCTGGGCATTATTTGGCAGCTCTGCTGCATGCTAATTGCCGTAAAACTAAATCCATTTTCACTTGTACGTCTTTTCTATCGTGTAGCAGTAATCTACGAATGAAGGAGCGTTCAAGGTCACAGCTCTTTGTGCTCTATGCGAACCCTAAGATATGATAGTAACATTGACATGGTGTAGAACATGGATAGGCATCGCGAAGTGTCCTTAATAGCCAACGGATTGCTGCTTTGTTTACAAAACGCATTAGAATTAACGCGTATATTATCTGGGCATTATTTGGCAGCTCTGCTACATGGTAATTGCAGTAAAACTAAATCCATTTTCACTTGTACGTCTTTTCTATTGTGTAGTAGTTATCTACTTATGAAGGAGCTGTCAAGGTCACAACTCTAGGTGCTCTATACGAACGCTAAGATATGATAGTTACATTGGCATGGTATAGAACATGGATGGACATCGCGAAGTGCCTTATATAGCCCGCGGATTGATACTTTGCGTACAAAACGCGTTCGAATTGACGTGTATATTAATTGGGTACTTTTCGAAAGCTCTGCTGCATACTAATTGCAGTAAAACTTAGACCGTTTTCTCTTGAACGTCTTTTCCATCGTGTAGGAGTTATCTACTTATGAAGGAGCGTTCAAGGTCACAACTCTAGGTGCTGTATGCGATCGCTAAGATATGATAGTTACATTGACATGGTATAGAACATAGATAGACATCGCTAATATTGCCCGCGGATTGCTTCTTTGCATACAAAACGAGTTCGAATTAACGTGTATTTGGGCATTTTCTGAAAGCTCTGCTGCATACTAATTGCAGTAAAATTTAGACCGTTTTCTCTAGAACGTCTTTTCTATCGTGTAGGAGTTATCTACTTATGAAGGAGTGTTCAAGGTCACAACTCTAGGTGCTCTATGGGAACGCTAAGATATGGTAGTTACATTGGCATGATATAGAACATGGATAGACAACGCGAAGTGCCTTATATAGCCCGCGGATTGCTACTTTGCGTACAAAACGCGTTCGAATTGACGTGTATATTAATTGGGTACTTTTTGAAAGCTCTGCTGCATACTAATTGCAGGAAAACTTAGACCGTTTTCTCTTCAACGTCTTTTCTGTCGTGTAGGAGTTATCTACATATGAAGGAGCATTCAAGGTCACAACTCTAGGTGCTCTATGCAAACGCTAAGATATGGTAGTTACATTGGCATGGTATATAACATGGTTAGACATCGCGAAGTGTCCTTAATAGCCCACGGATTGCTGCTTTGTTTACAAAACGAATTAGAATTGACGCGTATATTATCTGGGCATTATTTGGCAGCTCTGCTGCATGGTAATTGCAGTGAAACTAAATCCATTTTCACATGTACGTCTTTTCTATTGTGTAGTAGTTATCTACTTATGAAGGAGCGGTCAAGGTCACAACTCTAGGTGCTCTATGCGAACGCTAAGATATGATAGTTACATTGGCATGGTATAGAACATGGATAGACATCGCGAAGTGCCTAATATTGTCTGCGGATTGCTACTTTGCGTACAAAACGCGTTCGAATTAACGTGTATATTATTTGGGCATTTTCTGATAGTTCTGCTGCATACTAATTGCAGTAAAACTAAGACCGTTTTCTCTTGAACGTCTTTTCTATCGTGTAAGAGTTATCTACTTATGAAGGAGCGTTCAGGGTCACATCTCTAGGTACTGTATGCGAACGATAATATATGGTAGTTACAATGGCATGGTATAGAAAATGGATAGGCATCGCGAAGTGTCCTTAATAGCCCACGGATTGCTGCTTTGTTTACAAAACGCATTCGAATTAACGCGTATATTATCTGGGCATTATTTGGCAGCTCTGCTGCATGTTAATTGCAGTTAAACTTAGTCCGTTTTCTATTGTACGTCTTTTCTATTGTGTAGTAGTTATCTACTTATGAAGGAGCGTCCAATGTCACAATTCTAGGTGCTCTATGCGAACGCTAAGAAATGATAGTTACATTGGGATGGTGTAGAACATGGATAGACATCGCGAAGTGTCCTTAATAGCCGACGGATTGCTGCTTTGTTTACAAAACGTATTAGAATTAACGCGTATATTATCGGGGCATTATTTGGCGGCTCTGCTGCATGCTAATTGCAGTAAAACGAAATCCATTTTCACTTGTACGTCTTTTCTATTGTGTAGTAGTTATCTACTTATGAAGGAGCGTTCAAGGTCACAACTCTAGGTGCTCTATGCGAACGCTAAGATATGATAGTTACATTGGCATGGTATAGAACATGGATAGACATCGCGAAGTGCCTTATATAGCCCGCGGATTGCTACTTTGCGTACAAAAGGCGTTCGAAGTGACGTGTATATTATTTGGGCACTTTTTGAAAGCTCTGCTGCATACTAATTGCAGTAAAACTAAGACCGTTTTCTCTTGAACGTGTTTTCTATCGTGTAGGAGTTATCTACTTATGAAGGAGCGTTCAAGGTCACAACTCTAGGTGCTCTATGCGAACGCTAAGATATGATAGTTACATTGGCATGGTATAGAACATGGATAGACATCGCGAAGTGCCTAATATTGTCCGCGGATTGCTACTTTGTGTACAAAACGCGTTCGATATAACGTGTATATTATTTGGGCATTTTCTGATAGTTCTGCTGCATACTAATTGCAGTAAAACTAAGACCGCTTTCTCTTGAACGTCTTTTCTATCGTGTAGGAGTTATCTTCTTATGAAGTAGCGTTCAAGGTCACAACTCTAGGTGCTCTATGCGAACGCTAAGATATGATAGTTACATTGGCATGGTATAGAACATGGATAGACATCGCGAAGTGCCTTATATAGCCCGCGGATGGCTACTTTGCGTACAAAACGCGTTCGAAGTGACGTGTATATTATTTGGGCACTTTTTGAAAGCTCTGCTGCATACTAATTGCAGTAAAACTAAGACCGTTTTCTCTTGAACGTCTTTTCTATCGTGTAGGAGTTATCTACTTATGAAGGAGCGTTCAAGGTCACAACTCTAGGTGCTCTATGCGAACGCTAAGATATGATAGTTACATTATAGAACATGGATAGACATCGCGAAGTGCCTTATATAGCCCGCGGATTGCTACTTTGCGTACAAAAGGCATTCGAAGTGACGTGTATATTATTTGGGCACTTTTTGAAAGCTCTGCTGCATACTAATTGCAGTAAAACTAAGACCGTTTTCTCTTAAACGCTCTTTCTATCGTGTAGGAGTTATCTACTTATGAAGGAGCGTTCAAGGTCACAACTCTAGGTACTGTATGCGAACCCTAAGATATGGTAGTTACAATGGCATGGTATAGAAAATGGATAGGCATCGCGAAGTGTCCTTAATAGCCCACGCATTGCTGCTTTGTTTACAAAACGCAATCGAATTAACGCGTATATTATCTGTGCAGTATTTGGCAGCTCTGCTGCATGCTAATTGCAGTAAAACTAAATCCATTTTCACTTGTACGTCTTTTCTATCGTGTAGCAGTAATCTACGAATGAAGGAGCGTTCAAGGTCACAGCTCTTTGTGCTCTATGCGAACCCTAAGATATGATAGTAACATTGACATAGTGTAGAACATGGATAGGCATCGCGAAGTGTCCTTAATAGCCCACGGATTGCTGCTTTGTTTACAAAACGCATTAGAATTAACGCGTATATTATCTGGGCATTATTTGGCAGCTCTGCTGCATGGTAAATGCAGTAAAACTAAATCCATTTTCACTTGAACGTCTTTTCTATTGTGTAGTAGTTATCTACTTATGAAGGAGCGGTCAAGGTCACAACTCTAGGTGCTCTATGCGAACGCTAAGATATGATAGTTACATTGGCATGGTATAGAACATGGATAGACATCGTGAAGTGCCTTATATTACCCGCGGATTGCTACTTTGCGTACAAAACGCGTTATAATTAACGTGTATATTATTTGGGCATTTACTGAAAGCTCTGCTGCATACTAATTGCAGTAAAACTTAGACCGTTTTCTCTTCAACGTCTTTTCTATCGTGTAGGAGTTATCTACATATGAAGGAGCGTTCAAGGTCACAACTCTAGGTGCTGTATGCAAACGCTAAGATATAGTATTTACAATGGCATGGTATAGAAAATGGATAGGCAACGCAAAGTGTCCTTAATAGCCCACGGATTGCTGCTTTGTTTACAAAACGCATTAGAATTAACGCGTATATTATCTGGGCATTATTTGGCAGCTCTGCTGCATGGTAAATGCAGTAAAACTAAATCCATTTTCACTTGTACGTCTTTTCTATTGTGTAGTAGTTATCTACTTATGAAGGAGCGGTCAAGGTCACAACTCTAGGTGCTCTATGCGAACGCTAAGATATGATAGTTACATTGGCATGGTATAGAACATAGATAGACACCGCTAAGTGCCTTATATTGCCCGCGGATTGCTACTTTGCGTACAAAACGGGTTCGAATTAACGTGTATATTATTTGGGCATTTTCTGAAAGCTCTGCTGCATACTAATTGCAGTAAAACTTAGAACGTTTTCTCTTGAACGTCTTTTCTATCGTGAAGGAGTTATCTACTTTTGAAGGAGCGTTCAAGGTCACAACTCTAGGTGCTGTATGCGAACTCTAAGATATGATAGTTGCACTGGCATGGTATAGAACATAGATAGACATTGCTAATATTGCCCGCGGATTGCTACTTTGCGTACAAAACGGATTCGAATTAAAGTGTATATTAGTTGGGCATTTTCAAAAAGCTCTGCTGCATACTAATTGCAGTAAAATTAAGACCGTTTTCTCTTGAACGTCTTTTCTATTGTGTAGTAGTTATCTACTTATGAAGGAGCGGTCAAGGTCACAACTCTAGGTGCTCTATGCCAACGCTAAGATAAGATAGTTACATTGGCATGGTATAGAACATGGATAGAAATCGTGAAGTGCCTTATATTACCCGCGGATTGCTACTTTGCATACAAAACGCGTTCGAATTAACGTGTATATTATTTGGGCATTTACTGAAAGCTCTGCTGCATACTAATTGCAGTAAAACTTAGACCGTTTTCTCTTCAACGTCTTTTCTATCGTGTAGGAGTTATCTACATATGAAGGAGCGATCAAGGTCACAACTCTAGGTGCTCTATGCGAACGCTAAGATATGATAGTTACATTGGCATGGAATAGAACATGGATAGACATCGTGAAGTGCCTTATATTACCCGCGGTTTGCTACTTTGCGTACTAAACGCGTTCGAATTAACGTGTATATTATTTGGGCATTTACTGAAAGCTCTGCTGCATACCAATTGCAGTAAAATTTAGACCGTTTTCTCGTGAACGTCTTTTCTATCGTGTAGGAGTTATCTACTTATGAAGGAGTGTTCAAGGTCACAACTCTAGGTGCTCTATGCGAACGCTAAGATATGGTAGTTACATTGGCATGGTATGGAACATGGATAGACATCGCGAAGTGCCTTATATAGCCCGCGGATTGCTACTTTGCGTACAAAACGCGTTCGAATTGACGTGTATATTAATTGGGTACTTTTTGAAAGCTCTGCTGCATACTAATTGCAGTAAAACTTAGACCGTTTTCTCTTCAACGTATTTTCTATCGTGTAGGAGTTATCTACATAAGAAGGAGCGTTCAAGGTCACAACTCTAGGTGCTGTATGCAAACGCTAAGATATGGTAGTTAAAATGGTATAGAAAATGGATAGGCATCGCAAAGTGTCCTTAATAGCCCACGGATTGCTGCTTTGTTTACAAAACGCATTAGGATTAAAGCGTATATTATCTGGGCATTATTTGGCTGCTCTGCTGCATGCTAATTGCAGTAAAACTAAATCCATTTTCACTTGTACGTCTTTTCTATCGTGTAGCAGTAATCTACGAATGAAGGAGCGTTCAAGGTCACAGCTCTTTGTGCTCTATGCGAACCCTAAGATATGATAGTAACATTGACATGGTGTAGAACATGGATAGGCATCGCGAAGTGTCCTTAATAGCCCACGGATTGCTGCTTTGTTTACAAAACAACTCACAACTCTAGGTGCTGTATGCAAACGCTAAGATATGGTAGTTACAATGGCATGGTATAGAAAATGGATAGGCATCGCAAAGTGTCCTTAATAGCCCACGGATTGCTGCTTTGTTTACAAAACGCATTAGGATTAACGCGTATATTATCTGGGCATTATTTGGCTGCTCTGCTGCATGCTAATTGCAGTAAAACTAAATCCATTTTCACTTGTACGTCTTTTCTATCGTGTAGCAGTAATCTACGAATGAAGGAGCGTTCAAGGTCACAGCTCTCTGTGCTCTATGCGAACCCTAAGATATGATAGTAACATTGACATGGTGTAGAACATGGATAGGCATCGCGAAGTGTCCTTAATAGCCCACGGATTGCTGCTTTGTTTACAAAACGCATTAGAATTAACGCGTATATTATCTGGGCATTATTTGGCAGCTCTGCTGCATGGTAAATGCAGTAAAACTAAATCCATTTTCACTTGTACGTCTTTTCTATTGTGTTATCTACTTATGAAGGAGCGTTCAAGGTCACAACTCTAGGTGCTCTATACGAACGCTAAGATATGATAGTTACATTGGCATGGTATAGAACATGGATAGACATCGCGAAGTGCCTTATATAGCCCGCGGATTGCTACTTTGCGTACAAAACGCGTTCGAAGTGACGTGTATATTATTTGGGCACTTTTTGAAAGCTCTGCTGCATACTAATTGCAGTAAAACTAAGACCGTTTTCTCTTGAACGTCTTTTCTATCGTGTAGGAGTTATCTACTTATGAAGGAGCGTTCAAGGTCACAACTCTAGGTGCTCTATGCGAACGCTAAGATATGATAGTTACATTGGCATGGTATAGAACATGGATAGACATCGCGAAGTGCCTAATATTGTCCGCGGATTGCTACTTTGCGTACAAAACGCGTTCGAATTAACGTGTATATTATTTGGGCATTTTCTGATAGTTCTGCTGCATACTAATTGCAGTAAAACTAAGACCGTTTTCTCTTGAACGTCTTTTCTATCGTGTAGGAGTTATCTTCTTATGAAGGAGCGTTCAAGGTCACAACTCTAGGTGCTCTATGCGAACGCTAAGATATGATAGTTACATTGGCATGGTATAGAACATGGATAGACATCGCGAAGTGCCTTATATAGCCCGCGGATTGCTACTTTGCGTACAAAACGCGTTCGAAGTGACGTGTATATTATTTGGGCACTTTTTGAAAGCTCTGCTGCATACTAATTGCAGTAAAACTAAGACCGTTTTCTCTTGAACGTCCTTTCTATCGTGTAGGAGTTATCTACTTATGAAGGAGCGTGCAAGGTCACAACTCTAGGTGCTCTATGCGAACGCTAAGATATGATAGTTACATTGGCATGGTATAGAACATGGAGAGACATCGCGAAGTGCCTAATATTGTCCGCGGATTGCTACTTTGCGTACAAAACGCGTTCGAATTATCGTGTATATTATTTGGGCATTTTCTGATAGTTCTGCTGCATACTAATTGCAGTAAAACTAAGACCGTTTTCTCTTAAACGCTCTTTCTATCGTGTAGGAGTTATCTACTTCTGAAGGAGCGTTCAAGGTCACAACTCTAGGTACTGTATGCGAACGCTAAGATATGGTAGTTACAATGGCATGGTATAGAAAATGGATAGGCATCGCGAAGTGTCCTTAATAGCCCACGGATTGCTGCTTTGTTTACAAAACGCAATCGAATTAACGCGTATATTATCTGGGCATTATTTGGCAGCTCTGCTGCATGCTAATTGCAGTAAACCTAAATCCATTTTCACTTGTGCGTCTTTTCTATCGTGTAGCAGTAATCTACGAATGAAGGAGCGTTCAAGGTCACAGCTCTTTGTGCTCTATGCGAACCCTAAGATATGATAGTAACATTGACATGGTGTAGAACATGGATAGGCATCGCGAAGTGTCCTTAAGAGCCCACGGATTGCTGCTTTGTTTACAAAACGCATTAGAATTAACGCGTATATTATCTGGGCATTATTTGGCAGCTCTGCTGCATGGTAAATGCAGTAAAACTAAATCCATCAATAGAAAAGACGTACAAGTGAGTACGTCTTTTCTATTGTGTAGTAGTTATCTACTTATGAAGGAGCGGTCAAGGTCACAACTGTAGGTGCTCTATGCGAACGCTAAGATATGATAGTTACATTGGCATGGTATAGAACATGGATAGACATCGTGAAGTGCCTTATATTACCCGCGGATTGCTACTTTGCGTACAAAACGCGTTATAATTAACGTGTATATTATTTGGGCATTTACTGAAAGCTCTGCTGCATACTAATTGCAGTAAAACTTAGACCGCTTTCTCTTCAACGTCTTTTTTATCGTGTAGGAGTTATCTACATATGAAGGAGCGTTCAAGGTCACAACTCTAGGTGCTGAATGCAAACGCTAAGATATGGTAGTTACAATGGCATGGTATAGAAAATGGATAGGCATCGCAAAGTGTCCTTAATAGCCCACGGATTGCTGCTTTGTTTACAAAATGCATTAGAATTAACGCGTATATTATCTGGGCATTATTTGGCAGCTCTGCTGCATGCTAATTGAAGTAAAACTAAATCCATTTTCACTTGTACGTCTTTTCTATTGTGTAGTAGTTATCTACTTATGAGGGAGCGGTCAAGGTCACAACTCTAGGTGCTCTATGCGAACGCTAAGATATGATAGTTACATTGGCATGGTATAGAACATGGATAGACATCGCGAAGTGCCTTATATAGCCCGTGGATTGATACTTTGCGTACAAAACGCGTTCGAATTGACGTATATATTAATTGGGTACTTTTCGAAAGCTCTGCTGCATACTAATTGCAGTAAAACTTAGACCGTTTTCTCTTGAACGTCTTTTCTATCGTGTAGGAGTTATCTACTTATGAAGGAGCGTTCAGGGTCACAACTCTAGGTGCTGTATGCGAACGCTAAGATATGATAGTTACATTGGCATGGTATAGAACATAGATAGACATCGCTAAGTGCCTTATATTGCCCGCGGATTGCTACTTTGCGTACAAAACGGGTTCGAATTAACGTGTATATTATTTGGGCATTTTCTGAAAGCTCTGCTGCATACTAATTGCAGTAAAATTTAGACCGTTTTCTCTTGAACGTCTTTTCTATCGTTTAGGAGTTATCTACTTATGAAGGAGTGTTCAAGGTCACAACTTTAGGTGCTCTATGCGAACGCTAGGATATGGTAGTTACATTGGCATGGTATAGAACATAGATAGACATCGCTAAGTGCCTTATATTAGCCGCGGATTGCTACTTTGCTTACAAAACGGGTTCGAATTAACGTGTATATTATTTGGGCATTTTCTGAAAGCTCTGCTGCATACTAATTGCAGTAAAACTTCGAATATTTTCTCTTGAACGTCTTTTCTATCGTGTAGGAGTTATCTACTTATGAAGGAGCGTTCAAGGTCACAACTCTACGTACTGTATGCGAACGCTAAGATATGGTAGTTACATTGGCATGGTATAGAACATGGATAGACATCGTGAAGTGCCTTATATTACCCGCGGATTGCTACTTTGCGTACAAAACGCGTTATAATTAACGTGTATATTATTTGGGCATTTACTGAAAGCTCTGCTGCATACTAATTGCAGTAAAACTTAGACCGTTTTCTCTTCAACGTCTTTTCTATCGTGTAGGAGTTATCTACATATGAAGGAGCGTTCAAGGTCACAACTCTAGGTGCTGTATGCAAACGCTAAGATATGGTATTTACAATGGCATGGTATAGAAAACGGATAGGCATCGCGTAGTGTCCTCAATAGCCCACGGATTGCTGCTTTGTTTACAAAACTCATTCGAATTTTCGTGTATATTATCTGGGCATTATTAGGCAGCTCTGCTGCATGCTAATTGCAGTAAAACTTAGTCCGTTTTCTATTGTACGTCTTTTAGATCGTGTAGGAGATATCTACTTATGAAGGAGCGTTCAAGGTCACAACTCTAGGAGCTCTATGCGAACGCTAATATATGATAGTTACATTATCATGGTATAGAACATGGATAGACATCGTGAAGTGTCTTATATAGCCCGCGGATTGCTACTTTGCGTACAAAACGCGTTCGAAATAACGTGAATATTATTTGGGCATTTTTTAAAAGCTCTGCTGCATACTAATTGCAGTAAAATTTGGACCGTTTTTTCTTAAACGTCTTTTCTATCGTGTAGGAGTTATCTACTTATGAAGGAGCGCTCAAGGTCACAACTCTAGGTGCTGTATGCGAACGCTAGGATATGTTAGTTACATTGACATGGTATAGAACATGGATAGACATCGCGAAGTGCCTTATATTGCCCGCGGATTGCTACTTTGCGAACAAAACGCGTTCGAATTAACGTGTATATTATTTGGGCATTTTCTGAAAGTTCTGCTGCATACTAATTGCAGTAAAACTTAGACTGTTTTCTGTTGAACGTCTTTTCTATCGTGGGAAAGTTATCTACTTATGAAGGAGCGTTCAAGGTCACAACTCTAGGTGCTGTATGCAAACGCTAAGATATGGTATTTACAATGGCATGGTATAGAAAACGGATAGGCATCGCGTAGTGTCCTCAATAGCCCACGGATTGCTGCTTTGTTTAAAAAACTCATTCGAATTTTCGTGTATATTATCTGGGCATTATTAGGCAGCTCTGCTGCATGCTAATTGCAGTCAAACTTAGTCCGTTTTCTATTGTACGTCTTTTAGATCGTGTAGGAGTTATCTACTTATGAAGGAGCGTTCAAGGTCACAACTCTAGGTGCTCTATGCGAACGCTAAGATATGATAGTTACATTGGCATGGTATAGAACATGGATAGGCATCGCGAAGTGTCCTTAATAGCCAACGGATTGCTGCTTTGTTTACAAAACGCATTAGAATTAACGCGTATATTATCTGGGCATTATTTGGCAGCTCTGCTGCATGGTAAATGCAGTAAAACTAAATCCATTTTCACTTGTACGTCTTTTCTATTGTGTAGTAGTTATCTACTTATGAAGGAGCGTTCAAGGTCACAACTCTAGGTGCTCTATGCGAACGCTAAGATATGATAGTTACATTGGCATGGTATAGAACATGGATAGGCATCGCAAAGTGTCCTTAATAGCCCACGGATTGCTGCTCTGTTTACAAAACGCATTAGAATTAACGCGTATATTATCTGGGCATTATTTGGCAGCTCTGCTGCATGCTAATTGCCGTAAAACTAAATCCATTTTCACTTGTACGTCTTTTCTATTGTGTATTGTAGCAAAGTAGCAATCCTTGCGGATTGCTACTTTGTGTACAAAACGGGTTCAAATTAACGTGTATATTATTTGGGCATTTTCTGAAAGCTCTGCTGCATACTAATTGCAGTAAATCTTAGACCGTTTTCTCTTGAACGTCTTTTCTGTCGTGTAGGAGTTATCTACTTATGAAGGAGCGTTCAAGGTCACAACTCTAGGTGCTCTATGCGAACGCTAAGATATGATAGTTACATTGGCATGGTGTAGAACATGGATAGACATCGCCAAGTGTCCTTTATAGCCCACGGATTGCTGCTTTGTTTACAAAACGCATTAGAATTAACGCGTATATTATCTGGGCATTATTTGGCAGCTCTGCTGCATGGTAATTGCGGTAAAACTTAATCCATTTTCACTTGTACGTCTTTTCTATTGTGTAGTAGTTATCTACTTATGAAGGAGCGTTCAAGGTCACAACTCTGGGTCCTGTATTCGAAAGCTAAGATATGGTAGTTACAATGGCATGGTATAGAAAATGGATAGACATCGCGAAGTGTCCTTAATAGCCCACGGATTGCTGCTTTGTTTACAAAACGGATTAGAATTAACGCGTATATTATCTGGGCATTATTTGGCAGCTCTGCTGCATGCTAATTGCCGTAAAACTAAATCCATTTTCACTTGTACGTCTTTTCTATTGTGTAGTAGTTATCTACTTATGAAGGAGCGGTCAAGGTCACAACTCTAGGTGCTGTATGCAAACGCTAATATATGGTAGTTACAATGGCATGGTATAGTAAATGGATAGGCATCGCAAAGTGTCCTTAATAGCCCACGGATTGCTGCTTTGTTTACAAAACGCATTAGAATTAACGCGTATATTATCTGGGCATTATTTGGCAGCTCTGCTGCATGCTAATTGCCGTAAAACTAAATCCATTTTCACTTGTACGTCTTTTCTATTGTGTAGTAGTTATCTACTTATGAAGGAGCGTTCAAGGTCACAACTCTAGGTGCTCTATGCGAACGCTAAGATATGATAGTTACATTGGCATGGTATATAACATGGTTAGACATCGCGAAGTGTCCTTAATAGCCCACGGATTGCTGTTTTGTTTACAAAATGCATTCGAATTATGGCGTATATTATCGGGGCATTATTTGACAGCTCTGCTGCATGCTAATTGCGGTAAAACTAAATCCATTTTCACTTGTACGTCTTTTCTATCGTGTAGCAGTAATCTACGAATGAAGGAGCGTTCAAGGTCACAACTCTATGCGAACGCTAAGATATGATAGTTACATTGGCATGGTATAGAATATGGATAGACATCGCGAAGTGTCCTTAATAGCCCACGGAATGCTGCTTTGTTTACAAAACGGACTAGAATTAACGCGTATATTATCTGGGCATCATTTGGCAGCTCAGCTGCATGGTAATTGCAGTAAAACTAAATCCATTTTCACTTGTACGTCTTTTCTATTGTGTAGTAGTTATCTACTTATGAAGGAGCGGTCAAGGTCACAACTCTAGGTACTGTATGCAAACGCTAATATATGGTAGTTACAATGGCATGGTATAGTAAATGGATAGGCGTCGCAAAGTGTCCTTAATAGCCCACGGATTGCTGCTTTGTTTACAAAACGCATTAGAATTAACGCGTATATTATCTGGGCATTATTTGGCAGCTCTGCTGCATGCTAATTGCCGTAAAACTAAATCCATTTTCACTTGTACGTCTTTTCTATCGTGTAGCCGTAATCTACGAATGAAGGAGCGTTCAAGGTCACAGCTCTTTGTGCTCTATGCGAACCCTAAGATATGATAGTAACATTGACATGGTGTAGAACATGGATAGGCATCGCGAAGTGTCCTTAATAGCCAACGGATTGCTGCTTTGTTTACAAAACGCATTAGAATTAACGCGTATATTATCTGGGCATTATTTGGCAGCTCTGCTACATGGTAATTGCAGTAAAACTAAATCCATTTTCACTTGTACGTCTTTTCTATTGTGTAGTAGTTATCTACTTATGAAGGAGCTGTCAAGGTCACAACTCTAGGTGCTCTATACGAACGCTAAGATATGATAGTTACATTGGCATGGTATAGAACATGGATGGACATCGCGAAGTGCCTTATATAGCCCGCGGATTGATACTTTGCGTACAAGACGCGTTCGAATTGACGTGTATATTAATTGGGTACTTTTCGAAAGCTCTGCTGCATACTAATTGCAGTAAAACTTAGACCGTTTTCTCTTGAACGTCTTTTCCATCGTGTAGGAGTTATCTACTTATGAAGGAGCGTTCAAGGTCACAACTCTAGGTGCTGTATGCGATCGCTAAGATATGATAGTTACATTGACATGGTATAGAACATAGATAGACATCGCTAATATTGCCCGCGGATTGCTTCTTTGCGTACAAAACGGGTTCGAATTAACGTGTATTTGGGCATTTTCTGAAAGCTCTGCTGCATACTAATTGCAGTAAAATTTAGACCGTTTTCTCTAGAACGTCTTTTCTATCGTGTAGGAGTTATCTACTTATGAAGGAGTGTTCAAGGTCACAACTCTAGGTGCTCTATGGGAACGCTAAGATATGGTAGTTACATTGGCATGATATAGAACATGGATAGATAACGCGAAGTGCCTTATATAGCCCGCGGATTGCTACTTTGCGTACAAAACGCGTTCGAATTGACGTGTATATTAATTGGGTACTTTTTGAAAACTCTGCTGCATACTAATTGCAGGAAAACTTAGACCGTTTTCTCTTCAACGTCTTTTCTGTCGTGTAGGAGTTATCTACATATGAAGGAGCGTTCAAGGTCACAACTCTAGGTGCTCTATGCAAACGCTAAGATATGGTAGTTACATTGGCATGGTATATAACATGGTTAGACATCGCGAAGTGTCCTTAATAGCCCACGGATTGCTGCTTTGTTTACAAAACGAATTAGAATTGACGCGTATATTATCTGGGCATTATTTGGCAGCTCTGCTGCATGGTAATTGCAGTGAAACTAAATCCATTTTCACATGTACGTCTTTTCTATTGTGTAGTAGTTATCTACTTATGAAGGAGCGGTCAAGGTCACAACTCTAGGTGCTCTATGCGAACGCTAAGATATGATAGTTACATTGGCATGGTATATAACATGGTTAGACATCGCGAAGTGTCCTTAATAGCCCACGGATTGCTGCTTTGTGTACAAAACGAATTAGAATTGACGCGTATATTATCTGTGCATTATTTGGCAGCTCTGCTGCATGCTAATTGCCGTAAAACTAAATCCATTTTCACTTGTACGTCTTTTCTATTGTGTAGTAGTTATCTACTTATGAAGGAGCGTTCAAGGTCACAACTCTAGGTGCTCTATGCGAACGCTAAGATATGGTAGTTACATTGGCATGGTATAGAACATGGATAGACATCGCGAAGTGCCTAATATTGTCTGCGGATTGCTACTTTGCGTACAAAACGCGTTCGAATTAACGTGTATATTATTTGGGCATTTTCTGATAGTTCTGCTGCATACTAATTGCAGTAAAACTAAGACCGTTTTCTCTTGAACGTCTTTTCTATCGTGTAAGAGTTATCTACTTATGAAGGAGCGTTCAGGGTCACATCTCTAGGTACTGTATGCGAACGATAATATATGGTAGTTACAATGGCATGGTATAGAAAATGGATAGGCATCGCGAAGTGTCCTTAATAGCCCACGGATTGCTGCTTTGTTTACAAAACGCATTCGAATTAACGCGTATATTATCTGGGCATTATTTGGCAGCTCTGCTGCATGTTAATTGCAGTTAAACTTAGTCCGTTTTCTATTGTACGTCTTTTCTATTGTGTAGTAGTTATCTACTTATGAAGGAGCGTCCAATGTCACAATTCTAGGTGCTCTATGCGAACACTAAGAAATGATAGTTACATTGGGATGGTGTAGAACATGGATAGACATCGCGAAGTGTCCTTAATAGCCCACGGATTGCTGCTTTGTTTACAAAACGCATTCGAATTAACGCGTATATTATCGGGGCATTATTTGGCGGCTCTGCTGCATGCTAATTGCAGTAAAACTAAATCCATTTTCACTTGTACGTCTTTTCTATCGTGTAGCAGTAATCTACGAATGAAGGAGCGTTCAAGGTCACAACTCTAGGTGCTCTATGCGATCGCTAAGATATGATAGTTACATTGACATGGTGTAGAACATGGATAGGCATCGCGAAGTGTCCTTAATAGCCAACGGATTGCTGCTTTGTTTACAAAACGTATTAGAATTAACGCGTATATTATCTGGGCATTATTTGGCAGCTCTGCTGCATGGTAAATGCAGTAAAACGAAATCCATTTTCACTTGTACGTCTTTTCTATTGTGTAGTAGTTATCTACTTATGAAGGAGCGTTCAAGGTCACAACTCTAGGTGCTCTATGCGAACGCTAAGATATGATAGTTACATTGGCATGGTATAGAACATGGATAGACATCGCGAAGTGCCTTATATAGCCCGCGGATTGCTACTTTGCGTACAAAAGGCGTTCGAAGTGACGTGTATATTATTTGGGCACTTTTTGAAAGCTCTGCTGCATACTAATTGCAGTAAAACTAAGACCGTTTTCTCTTGAACGTCTTTTCTATCGTGTAGGAGTTATCTACTTATGAAGGAGCGTTCAAGGTCACAACTCTAGGTGCTCTATGCGAACGCTAAGATATGATAGTTACATTGGCATGGTATAGAACATGGATAGACATCGCGAAGTGCCTAATATTATCCGCGGATTGCTACTTTGTGTACAAAACGCGTTCGAATTAACGTGTATATTATTTGGGCATTTTCTGATAGTTCTGCTGCATACTAATTGCAGTAAAACTAAGACCGTTTTCTCTTGAACGTCTTTTCTATCGTGTAGGAGTTATCTTCTTATGAAGGAGCGTTCAAGGTCACAACTCTAGGTGCTCTATGCGAACGCTAAGATATGATAGTTACATTGGCATGGTATAGAACATGGATAGACATCGCGAAGTGCCTTATATAGCCCGCGGATGGCTACTTGCGTACAAAACGCGTTCGAAGTGACGTGTATATTATTTGGGCACTTTTTGAAAGCTCTGCTGCATACTAATTGCAGTAAAACTAAGACCGTTTTCTCTTGAACGTCTTTTCTATCGTGTAGGAGTTATCTACTTATGAAGGAGCGTTCAAGGTCACAACTCTAGGTGCTCTATGCGAACGCTAAGATATGATAGTTACATTGGCATGGTATAGAACATGGATAGACATCGCGAAGTGCCTTATATAGCCCGCGGATTGCTACTTTGCGTACAAAAGGCATTCGAAGTGACGTGTATATTATTTGGGCACTTTTTGAAAGCTCTGCTGCATACTAATTGCAGTAAAACTAAGACCGTTTTCTCTTAAATGCTCTTTCTATCGTGTAGGAGTTATCTACTTATGAAGGAGCGTTCAAGGTCACAACTCTAGGTACTGTATGCGAACCCTAAGATATGGTAGTTACAATGGCATGGTATAGAAAATGGATAGGCATCGCGAAGTGTCCTTAATAGCCCACGCATTGCTGCTTTGTTTACAAAACGCAATCGAATTAACGCGTATATTATCTGGGCAGTATTTGGCAGCTCTGCTGCATGCTAATTGCAGTAAAACTAAATCCATTTTCACTTGTACGTCTTTTCTATCGTGTAGCAGTAATCTACGAATGAAGGAGCGTTCAAGGTCACAGCTCTTTGTGCTCTATGCGAACCCTAAGATATGATAGTAACATTGACATAGTGTAGAACATGGATAGGCATCGCGGAGTGTCCTTAATAGCCCACGGATTGCTGCTTTGTTTACAAAACGCATTAGAATTAACGCGTATATTATCTGGGCATTATTTGGCAGCTCTGCTGCATGGTAAATGCAGTAAAACTAAATCCATTTTCACTTGAACGTCTTTTCTATTGTGTAGTAGTTATCTACTTATGAAGGAGCGGTCAAGGTCACAACTCTAGGTGCTCTATGCGAACGCTAAGATATGATAGTTACATTGGCATGGTATAGAACATGGATAGACAACGTGAAGTGCCTTATATTACCCGCGGATTGCTACTTTGCGTACAAAACGCGTTATAATTAACGTGTATATTATTTGGGCATTTACTGAAAGCTCTGCTGCATACTAATTGCAGTAAAACTTAGACCGTTTTCTCTTCAACGTCTTTTCTATCGTGTAGGAGTTATCTACATATGAAGGAGCGTTCAAGGTCACAACTCTAGGTGCTGTATGCAAACGCTAAGATATGGTATTTACAATGGCATGGTATAGAAAATGGATAGGCAACGCAAAGTGTCCTTAATAGCCCACGGATTGCTGCTTTGTTTACAAAACGCATTAGAATTAACGCGTATATTATCTGGGCATTATTTGGCAGCTCTGCTGCATGGTAAATGCAGTAAAACTAAATCCATTTTCACTTGTACGTCTTTTCTATTGTGTAGTAGTTATCTACTTATGAAGGAGCGGTCAAGGTCACAACTCTAGGTGCTCTATGCGAACGCTAAGATATGATAGTTACATTGGCATGGTATAGAACATAGATAGACACCGCTAAGTGCCTTATATTGCCCGTGGATTGCTACTTTGCGTACAAAACGGGTTCGAATTAACGTGTATATTATTTGGGCATTTTCTGAAAGCTCTGCTGCATACTAATTGCAGTAAAACTTAGAACGTTTTCTCTTGAACGTCTTTTCTATCGTGAAGGAGTTATCTACTTATGAAGGAGCGTTCAAGGTCACAACTCTAGGTGCTGTATGCGAACTCTAAGATATGATAGTTGCACTGGCATGGTATAGAACATAGATAGACATTGCTAATATTGCCCGCGGATTGCTACTTTGCGTACAAAACGGATTCGAATTAAAGTGTATATTAGTTGGGCATTTTCAAAAAGCTCTGCTGCATACTAATTGCAGTAATATTAAGACCGTTTTCTCTTGAACGTCTTTTCTATTGTGTAGTAGTTATCTACTTATGAAGGAGCGGTCAAGGTCACAACTCTAGGTGCTCTATGCCAACGCTAAGATAAGATAGTTACATTGGCATGGTATAGAACATGGATAGAAATCGTGAAGTGCCTTATATTACCCGCGGATTGCTACTTTGCATACAAAACGCGTTCGAATTAACGTGTATATTATTTGGGCATTTACTGAAAGCTCTGCTGCATACTAATTGCAGTAAAACTTAGACCGTTTTCTCTTCAACGTCTTTTCTATCGTGTAGGAGTTATCTACATATGAAGGAGCGATCAAGGTCACAACTCTAGGTGCTCTATGCGAACGCTAAGATATGATAGTTACATTGGCATGGAATAGAACATGGATAGACATCGTGAAGTGCCTTATATTACCCGCGGTTTGCTACTTTGCGTACTAAACGCGTTCGAATTAACGTGTATATTATTTGGGCATTTACTGAAAGCTCTGCTGCATACCAATTGCAGTAAAATTTAGACCGTTTTCTCGTGAACGTCTTTTCTATCGTGTAGGAGTTATCTACTTATGAAGGAGTGTTCAAGGTCACAACTCTAGGTGCTCTATGCGAACGCTAAGATATGGTAGTTACATTGGCATGGTATGGAACATGGATAGACATCGCGAAGTGCCTTATATAGCCCGCGGATTGCTACTTTGCGTACAAAACGCGTTCGAATTGACGTGTATATTAATTGGGTACTTTTTGAAAGCTCTGCTGCATACTAATTGCAGTAAAACTTAGACCGTTTTCTCTTCAACGTATTTTCTATCGTGTAGGAGTTATCTACATATGAAGGAGCGTTCAAGGTCACAACTCTAGGTGCTGTATGCAAACGCTAAGATATGGTAGTTAAAATGGTATAGAAAATGGATAGGCATCGCAAAGTGTCCTTAATAGCCCACGGATTGCTGCTTTGTTTACAAAACGCATTAGGATTAAAGCGTATATTATCTGGGCATTATTTGGCTGCTCTGCTGCATGCTAATTGCAGTAAAACTAAATCCATTTTCACTTGTACGTCTTTTCTATCGTGTAGCAGTAATCTACGAATGAAGGAGCGTTCAAGGTCACAGCTCTTTGTGCTCTATGCGAACCCTAAGATATGATAGTAACATTGACATGGTGTAGAACATGGATAGGCATCGCGAAGTGTCCTTAATAGCCCACGGATTGCTGCTTTGTTTACAAAACAACTCACAACTCTAGGTGCTGTATGCAAACGCTAAGATATGGTAGTTACAATGGCATGGTATAGAAAATGGATAGGCATCGCAAAGTGTCCTTAATAGCCCACGGATTGCTGCTTTGTTTACAAAACGCATTAGGATTAACGCGTATATTATCTGGGCATTATTTGGCTGCTCTGCTGCATGCTAATTGCAGTAAAACTAAATCCATTTTCACTTGTACGTCTTTTCTATCGTGTAGCAGTAATCTACGAATGAAGGAGCGTTCAAGGTCACAGCTCTTTGTGCTCAATGCGAACCCTAAGATATGATAGTAACATTGACATGGTGTAGAACATGGATAGGCATCGCGAAGTGTCCTTAATAGCCCACGGATTGCTGCTTTGTTTACAAAACGCATTAGAATTAACGCGTATATTATCTGGGCATTATTTGGCAGCTCTGCTGCATGGTAAATGCAGTAAAACTAAATCCATTTTCACTTGTACGTCTTTTCTATTGTGTAGTAGTTATCTACTTATGAAGGAGCGTTCAAGGTCACAACTCTAGGTGCTCTATACGAACGCTAAGATATGATAGTTACATTGGCATGGTATAGAACATGGATAGACATCGCGAAGTGCCTTATATAGCCCGCGGATTGCTACTTTGCGTACAAAACGCGTTCGAAGTGACGTGTATATTATTTGGGCACTTTTTGAAAGCTCTGCTGCATACTAATTGCAGTAAAACTAAGACCGTTTTCTCTTGAACGTCTTTTCTATCGTGTAGGAGTTATCTACTTATGAAGGAGCGTTCAAGGTCACAACTCTAGGTGCTCTATGCGAACGCTAAGATATGATAGTTACATTGGCATGGTATAGAACATGGATAGACATCGCGAAGTGCCTAATATTGTCCGCGGATTGCTACTTTGCGTACAAAACGCGTTCGAATTAACGTGTATATTATTTGGGCATTTTCTGATAGTTCTGCTGCATACTAATTGCAGTAAAACTAAGACCGTTTTCTCTTGAACGTCTTTTCTATCGTGTAGGAGTTATCTTCTTATGAAGGAGCGTTCAAGGTCACAACTCTAGGTGCTCTATGCGAACGCTAAGATATGATAGTTACATTGGCATGGTATAGAACATGGATAGACATCGCGAAGTGCCTTATATAGCCCGCGGATTGCTACTTTGAGTACAAAACGCGTTCGAAGTGACGTGTATATTATTTGGGCACTTTTTGAAAGCTCTGCTGCATACTAATTGCAGTAAAACTAAGACCGTTTTCTCTTGAACGTCTTTTCTATCGTGTAAGAGTTATCTACTTATGAAGGAGCGTGCAAGGTCACAACTCTAGGTGCTCTATGCTAACGCTAAGATATGATAGTTACATTGGCATTGTATAGAACATGGAGAGACATCGCGAAGTGCCTAATATTGTCCGCGGATTGCTACTTTGCGTACAAAACGCGTTCGAATTATCGTGTATATTATTTGGGCATTTTCTGATAGTTCTGCTGCATACTAATTGCAGTAAAACTAAGACCGTTTTCTCTTAAACGCTCTTTCTATCGTGTAGGAGTTATCTACTTCTGAAGGAGCGTTCAAGGTCACAACTCTAGGTACTGTATGCGAACGCTAAGATATGGTAGTTACAATGGCATGGTATAGAAAATGGATAGGCATCGCGAAGTGTCCTTAATAGCCCACGGATTGCTGCTTTGTTTACAAAACGCAATCGAATTAACGCGTATATTATCTGGGCATTATTTGGCAGCTCTGCTGCATGTTAATTGCAGTAAAACTAAATCCATTTTCACTTGTGCGTCTTTTCTATCGTGTAGCAGTAATCTACGAATGAAGGAGCGTTCAAGGTCACAGCTCTTTGTGCTCTATGCGAACCCTAAGATATGATAGTAACATTGACATGGTGTAGAACATGGATAGGCATCGCGAAGTGTCCTTTAGAGCCCACGGATTGCTGCTTTGTTTACAAAACGCATTAGAATTAACGCGTATATTATCTGGGCATTATTTGGCAGCTCTGCTGCATGGTAAATGCAGTAAAACTAAATCCATCAATAGAAAAGACGTACAAGTGAGTACTTTTTTTCTATTGTGTAGTAGTTATCTACTTATGAAGGAGCGGTCAAGGTCACAACTGTAGGTGCTCTATGCGAACGCTAAGATATGATAGTTACATTGGCATGGTATAGAACATGGATAGACATCGTGAAGTGCCTTATATTACCCGCGGATTGCTACTTTGCGTACAAAACGCGTTATAATTAACGTGTATATTATTTGGGCATTTACTGAAAGCTCTGCTGCATACTAATTGCAGTAAAACTTAGACCGTTTTCTCTTCAACGTCTTTTTTATCGTGTAGGAGTTATCTACATATGAGGGAGCGTTCAAGGTCACAACTCTAGGTGCTGAATGCAAACGCTAAGATATGTTAGTTACAATGGCATGGTATAGAAAATGGATAGGCATCGCAAAGTGTCCTTAATAGCCCACGGATTGCTGCTTTGTTTACAAAACGCATTAGAATTAACGCGTATATTATCTGGGCATTATTTGGCAGCTCTGCTGCATGCTAATTGAAGTAAAACTAAATCCATTTTCACTTGTACGTCTTTTCTATTGTGTAGTAGTTATCTACTTATGAGGGAGCGGTCAAGGTCACAACTCTAGGTGCTCTATGCGAACGCTAAGATATGATAGTTACATTGGCATGGTATAGAACATGGATAGACATCGCGAAGTGCCTTATATAGCCCGTGGATTGATACTTTGCGTACAAAACGCGTTCGAATTGACGTCTATATTAATTGGGTACTTTTCGATAGCTCTGCTGCATACTAATTGCAGTAAAACTTGGACCGTTTTCTCTTGAACGTCTTTTCTATCGTGTAGGAGTTATCTACTTATGAAGGAGCGTTCAGGGTCACAACTCTAGGTGCTGTATGCGAACGCTAAGATATGATAGTTACATTGGCATGGTATAGAACATAGATAGACATCGCTAAGTGCCTTATATTGCCCGCGGATTGCTACTTTGCGTACAAAACGGGTTCGAATTAACGTGTATATTATTTGGGCATTTTCTGAAAGCTCTGCTGCATACTAATTGCAGTAAAATTTAGACCGTTTTCTCTTGAACGTCTTTTCTATCGTGTAGGTGTTATCTACTTATGAAGGAGTGTTCAAGGTCACAACTTTAGGTGCTCTATGCGAACGCTAGGATATGGTAGTTACATTGGCATGGTATAGAACATAGATAGACATCGCTAAGTGCCTTATATTGGCCGCGGATTGCTACTTTGCGTACAAAACGGGTTCGAATTAACGTGTATATTATTTGGGCATTTTCTGAAAGCTCTGCTGCATACTAATTGCAGTAAAACTTCTACCGTTTTCTCTTGAACGTCTTTTCTATCGTGTAGGAGTTATCTACTTATGAAGGAGCGTTCAAGGTCACAACTCTAGGTACTGTATGCGAACGCTAAGATATGGTAGTTACATTGGCATGGTATAGAACATGGATAGACATCGTGAAGTGCCTTATATTACCCGCGGATTGCTACTTTGCGTACAAAACGCGTTATAATTAACGTGTATATTATTTGGGCATTTACTGAAAGCTCTGCTGCATACTAATTGCAGTAAAACTTAGACCGTTTTCTCTTCAACGTCTTTTCTATCGTGTAGGAGTTATCTACATATGAAGGAGCGTTCAAGGTCACAACTCTAGGTGCTGTATGCAAACGCTAAGATATGGTATTTACAATGGCATGGTATAGAAAACGGATAGGCATCGCGTAGTGTCCTCAATAGCCCACGGATTGCTGCTTTGTTTACAAAACTCATTCGAATTTTCGTGTATATTATCTGGGCATTATTAGGCAGCTCTGCTGCATGCTAATTGCAGTAAAACTTAGTCCGTTTTCTATTGTACGTCTTTTAGATCGTGTAGGAGATATCTACTTATGAAGGAGCGTTCAAGGTCACAACTCTAGGAGCTCTATGCGAACGCTAATATATGATAGTTACATTATCATGGTATAGAACATGGATAGACATCGTGAAGTGTCTTATATAACCCGCGGATTGCTACTTTGCGTACAAAACGCGTTCGAAATAACGTGAATATTATTTGGGCATTTTTTAAAAGCTCTGCTGCATACTAATTGCAGTAAAATTTGGACCGTTTTTTCTTAAACGTCTTTTCTATCGTGTAGGAGTTATCTACTTATGAAGGAGCGCTCAAGGTCACAACTCTAGGTGCTGTATGCGAACGCTAGGATATGTTAGTTACATTGACATGGTATAGAACATGGATAGACATCGCGAAGTGCCTTATATTGCCCGCGGATTGCTACTTTGCGAACAAAACGCGTTCGAATTAACGTGTATATTATTTGGGCATTTTCTGAAAGTTCTGCTGCATACTAATTGCAGTAAAACTTAGACTGTTTTCTGTTGAACGTCTTTTCTATCGTGGGAAAGTTATCTACTTATGAAGGAGCGTTCAAGGTCGCAACTCAAGGTGCTGTATGCGAACGCTAAGATATGGTAATTACATTGGCATGGTAGAAAATGGATAGGCATCGCGAAGTGTCCTTAATAGCCCACGGATTGCTGCTTTGTTTACAAAACGCGTTCGAATTGTCGTGTATATTATTTGGGCACTTTTTGAAAGCTCTGCTGCATACTAATTGTAGTAAAACTTAGACCGTTTTCTCTTGAACGTCATTTCTATCGTGTAGGAGTTATCTACATATGAAGGAGCGTTCAAGGTCACAACTCTAGGTGCTGTATGCAAACGCTAAGATATGGAATTTACAATGGCATGGTATAGAAAACGGATAGGCATCGCGTAGTGTCCTCAATAGCCCACGGATTGCTGCATTGTTTAAAAAACTCATTGGAATTTTCGTGTATATTATCTGGGCATTATTAGGCAGCTCTGCTGCATGCTAATTGCAGTCAAACTTAGTCCGTTTTCTATTGTACGTCTTTTAGATCGTGTAGGAGTTATCTACTTATGAAGGAGCGTTCAAGGTCACAACTCTAGGTGCTCTATGCGAACGCTAAGATATGATAGTTACATTGGCATGGTATAGAACATGGATAGACATCGCGAAGTGCCTTATATAGAACGCGGATTGCTACTTTGCGTACAAAACGCGTTCGAATTGATCTGTATATTATTTGGGCACTTTTTGAAAGCTCTGCTGCATACTAATTGTAGTAAAACTTAGACCGTTTTCCCTTGAACGTCTTTTCCATCGTGGGAAAGTTATCTACTTATGAAGGAGCGTTCAAGGTCGCAACTCAAGGTGCTGTATGCGAACGCTAAGATATGGTAATTACATTGGAATGGAATAGAAAATGGATAGGCATCGCGAAGTGTCCTTAATAGCCCACGGATTGCTGCTTTGTTTACAAAACGCGTTCGAATTGTCGTGTATATTATTTGGGCACTTTTTGAAAGCTCTGCTGCATACTAATTGTAGTAAAACTTAGACCGTTTTCTCTTGAACGTCTTTTTTTATCGTGTAGGAGTTTTCTACTTATGAAGGAACGTTAAAAGTCACAATTCTAATTGCTCTATGCGAACCCTAAGATATGATAGTAACATTGACATGGTGTAGAACATGGATGGACATCGCGAAGTGCCTTATATAGCCCACGGATTGCTACTTTGCATACAAAACGCGTTCGAATTAACGTATATATTATTTGGGCTCTATTTTAAAGCTGTGCTGCATACTAATTGTAGTAAAACTAAGACCGTTTTCCCTTGAACGTCTTTTCTATCGTGTAGGAGTTATCTACCTAATGAAGGAGCGTTCAAGGTCACAACTCTAGGTGCTCTATGCGAACGCTAAGATATGATAGTTACATTGGCATGGTATAGAACATGGATAGACATCGCGAAGTGCCTTATATAGACCACGGATTGCTACTTTGCGTACAAAACGCGTTCGAATTGATCTGTATATTATTTGGGCACTTTTTGAAAGCTCTGCTGCATACTAATTGTAGTAAAACTTAGACCGTTCTCCCTTGAATGTCTTTTCTATCGTGTAGGAGTTATCTACTTATGAAGGAGCGTTCAAGGTCACAACTCTAGGTGCTCTATGCGAACGCTAAGATATGATAGTTACATTGGCATGGTATAGAATATGGATAGACATCGCGAAGTGCCTTATATTGCTCGCGGATTGCAACTTTGCGTGCAAAACGTGTTCGAATTAACGTATATATTATTTGGGCTCTTTTTTAAAGCTCTGCTGCATACTAATTGCAGCAAAACTAAGACCGTTTTCTCTTGAACGTCTTTTCTATCGTGTGGGAGTTATCAACTTATGAAGGAGCGTTCAAGGTCACAACTCTATTTGCTGTATGCGAACGCTAAGATATCGTAGTTACAATGGCATGGTATAGAACATGGATGGACATCGCGAAGTGCCTTATATAGCCCACGGATTGCTACTTTGCGTACAAAACGCGTTCGAATTAACGTATATATTATTTGGGCACTTTTTTAAAGCTCTGCTGCATACTAACTGTAGTAAAACTTAGACCGTTTTCTCTTGAACGTCTTTTCTATCGTGTAGGAGTTTTCTACTTATGAATGAGCGTTCAAGGTCACATCTCTATTTGCTGTATGCGAACGCTAAGATATGGTAGTTACAATGGCATGGTATAGAACATGGATAGACATCGCGAAATGCCTTATAAAGCCCGCGGATTGCTACTTTGTGTACAAAACGCGTTCGAATTAACGTGTATATTATTTGGGCACTTTTTGAAAGCTCTGCTGCATACTAATTGCAGTAAAACTTAGACCGTTTTCTCTTGAACGTCTTTTCTATCGTGTAGGAGTTTTCTACTTATGAATGAGCGTTCAAGGTCACATCTCTATTTGCTGTATGCGAACGCTAAGATATGGTAGTTACAATAGCATGATATAGAAAATGGATAGACATCGCGAAGTGCCTTATATAGCCCGCGGATTGCTACTTTGTGTACAAAACGCGTTCGAATTAACGTGTATATTATTTGGGCAATTTTTGAAAGCCCTGCTCCATATTAATTGCAGTAAAACTTAAACCGTTTTCTCTTGATCGTCTTTTTTATAGTGTAGGAGTTTTCTACTTATAAAGGAGCGTTCAAGGTCACAACTCTAGGCGCTATATGCGAACCCTAAGATATGATAGTAACATTGACATAATGTAGAACATGGAAAGGCATCGCGAAGTGTCCTCAATAGCCCACGGATTGCTGCTTTGTTTACAAAACGCATTAGAATTTTCGTGTATATCATCTGGGCATTATTTGGCAGCTCTGCTGCATGCTAGTTTCAGTAAAACTAATTCCATTTTCACTTGTACGTCTTTTCTATCGTGTAGTAGTTATCTACTTATGAAGGAGCGTTCAAGGTCACAACTCTAGGTGCTCTATGCGAACGCCATGATATGATAGTAACATTGACATGGTATAGAACATGGATGGACATCGCGAAGTGCCTTATATAACCCGCGGATTGCTACTTTGCTTGCAAAACGGGTTCGAATTAACGTATATATTATTTGGGCCTTTTTTAAAGCACTGCTGCATACTAATTGCAGCAAAACTTGGACCGTTTTCTCTTGAACGTCATTTCTATCGTGTGGGAGTTATCTACTTATGAAAGAGCGTTCAAGGTCACAACTCTATTTGCTGTATGCGAACGCTAAGATATGGTAGTTACAATGGCATGGTATAGAACATGGATGGACATCGCGAAGTGCCTTATATAGCCCACGGATTGCTACCTTGCGTACAAAACGCGTTCGAATTAACGTATATATTATTTGGGATCTTTTTTAAAGCTCTGCAGCATACTAACTGTAGTAAAACTTAGACCGTTTTCTCTTGAACGTCTTTTCTATCGTGTAGGACTTATATACTTATGAAGGAGCGTTCAAGGTCACAACTCTAGGCGCTGTATGCGAACACTAAGATATGGTAGTTACAATGGCATGGTATAGAAAATGGATAAGCATCGCGAAGTGTCCTTAATAAGCCCACTGATTGCTGCTTTGTTTATAAAACGCATTCGAATTAACGTGTATATTATCTGGGCATTACTTGGCAGCTCTGCTGCATGCTAATTGCAGTAAAACTAAATCCATTTTCACTGGTATGTCTTTTCTATCGTGTAGTAGTTATCTACTTATGAAGGAGCATTTAAGGTCACAACTCTAGGTGCTCTATGCGAACGCTAAGATATGATAGTTACATTAGCATGGTATAGAACATGGATAGACATCGCGAAGTGCCTTATATAGCCCGCGGATTGCTACTTTGTGTACAAAACGCGTTCGAATTAACGTGTATATTATTTGGGCACTTTTTGAAAGCTCTGCTGCATACTAATTGCAGTAAAACTTAGACCGTTTTCTCTTGAACGTCTATTCTATCGTGTAGGAGTTTTCTACTTATGAATGAGCGTTCATAGTCACATCTCTATTTGCTGTATGCGAACGCTAAGATATGGTAGTTACAATGGCAAGATATAGAAAATGGATAGACATCGCGAAGTGCCTTATATAGCCCGCGGATTGCTACTTTGTGTACAAAACGCGTTCGAATTAACGTGTATATTATTTGGGCACTTTTTGAAAGCTCTGCTGCATACTAATTGCAGTAAAACTTAGACCGTTTTCTCTTGATCGTCTTTTCTATCGGGTAGGAGTTTTCAACTTATGAAGGAACGTTCAAGGTCACAGATCTAATTGCTCTATGCGAACCCTAAGATATGATAGTATCATTGACATGGTGTAGAACATGGATGGACATCGCGAAGTGCCTTTATAGCCCACGGATTGCTACTTTGCATACAAAACGCGTTCGAATTAACGTATATATTATTTGGGCTCTTTTTTAAAGCTCTGCTGCATACTAATTGTAGTAAAACTAAGACCGTTTTCCCTTGAACGTCTTTTCTATTGTGTAGTAGTTATCAACTTATGAAGGAGCGTTCAAGGTCACAACTCTAGGTACTGTATGCGAACGCTAAGATATGGTAGTTACAATGGCATGATATAGAACATGGATAGACATCGCGAAATGCCTTATATAGCCCGCGGATTGCTACATTGCGTACAAAACGCGTTCGAATTAACGTGTATATTATATGGGCACCTTTTGAAAGCACTGCTGCATACTAATTGCAGTAAAACTTAGAACGTTTTCTCTTGAACGTCTTTTCTATCATGTAGGAGGTTTCTACTTATGAAGGAGCGTTCAAGGTCACAACTCTAGGCGCTGTATGCGAACACTAAGATATGGTAGTTACAATGGCATGGTATAGAAAATGAATAGACATCGCGAAGTGCCTTATATTGCCCGCGGATTGCTACTTTGCGTACAAAACGCGTTCAAATTAACGTGTATATTTTTTGGGCATTTTCTGAAAGTTCTGCTGCATACTAGTTGCAGTAATACTTAGACCGTTTTCTCTTGAACGTCTTTTCTATCGTGTAGGAGTTATCTACTTATGAAGGAGCGTTCAAGGTCACATCTCTAGGTGCTCTATGCGAACGCTAAGATATGATAGTTACATTGGCATGATATAGAACATGGATAGACATCGCGAAGTGCCTTATATAGCCCGCGGATTGCTACTTTGCGTACAAAACGCGTTCGAAGTGACGTGTATATTATTGGGGCACTTTTTGAAAGCTCTGCTGCATACTAATTGCAGTAAAACTAAGACCGTTTTCTCTTGAACGTCTTTTCTATCGTGTAGGAGTTATCTACTTATGAAGGAGCGTTCAAGGTCACAACTCTAGGTGCTCTATGCGAACGCTAAGATATGATAGTTACATTGGCATTGTATAGAACATGGATAGACATCGCGAAATGCCTTATATAGCCCGCGGATTGCTACTTTGCGTACAAAACGCGTTCTAATTAACGTGTATATTTTTTGGGCACTTTTTGAAAGCTCTGCTGCATTCTAATTGCAGTTAAACTTAGACCGTTTTCTCTTGAACGTCTTTTCTATCGTGTAGGAGTTTTCTACTTATGAATGAGCGTTCAAGGTCACATCTCTATTTGCTGTATGCGAACGCTAAGATATGGTAGTTACAATGGCATGGTATAGAACATGGGTAGACATCGCGAAATGCCTTATAAAGCCCGCGGATTGCTACTTTGTGTACAAAACGCGTTCGAATTAACGTGTATATTATTTGGGCACTTTTTGAAAGCTCTGCTGCATACTAATTGCAGTAAAACTTAGACCGTTTTCTCTTGAACGTCTTTTCTATCGTGTAGGAGTTTTCTACTTATGAATGAGCGTTCAAGGTCACATCTCTATTTGCTGTATGCGAACGCTAAGATATGGTAGTTACAATAGCATGATATAGAAAATGGATAGACATCGCGAAGTGCCTTATATAGCCCGCGGATTGCTACTTTGTGTACAAAACGCGTTCGAATTAACGTGTATATTATTTGGCCAATTTTTGAAAGCCCTGCTCCATACTAATTGCAGTAAAACTTAAACCGTTTTCTCTTGATCGTCTTTTTTATAGTGTAGGAGTTTTCTACTTATAAAGGAGCGTTCAAGGTCACAACTCTAGGCGCTATATGCGAACCCTAAGATATGATAGTAACATTGACATAATGTAGAACATGGAAAGGCATCGCGAAGTGTCCTCAATAGCCCACGGATTGCTGCTTTGTTTACAAAACGCATTAGAATTTTCGTGTATATCATCTGGGCATTATTTGGCAGCTCTGCTGCATGCTAGTTTCAGTAAAACTAATTCCATTTTCACTTGTACGTCTTTTCTATCGTGTAGTAGTTATCTACTTATGAAGGAGCGTTCAAGGTCACAACTCTAGGTGCTCTATGCGAACGCCATGATATGATAGTAACATTGACATGGTATAGAACATGGATGGACATCGCGAAGTGCCTTATATAACCCGCGGATTGCTACTTTGCTTGCAAAACGGGTTCGAATTAACGTATATATTATTTGGGCCTTTTTTAAAGCACTGCTGCATACTAATTGCAGCAAAACTTGGACCGTTTTCTCTTGAACGTCATTTCTATCGTGTGGGAGTTATCTACTTATGAAAGAGCGTTCAAGGTCACAACTCTATTTGCTGTATGCGAACGCTAAGATATGGTAGTTACAATGGCATGGTATAGAACATGGATGGACATCGCGAAGTGCCTTATATAGCCCACGGATTGCTACCTTGCGTACAAAACGCGTTCGAATTAACGTATATATTATTTGGGATCTTTTTTAAAGCTCTGCAGCATACTAACTGTAGTAAAACTTAGACCGTTTTCTCTTGAACGTCTTTTCTATCGTGTAGGACTTATATACTTATGAAGGAGCGTTCAAGGTCACAACTCTAGGCGCTGTATGCGAACACTAAGATATGGTAGTTACAATGGCATGGTATAGAAAATGGATAAGCATCGCGAAGTGTCCTTAATAAGCCCACTGATTGCTGCTTTGTTTATAAAACGCATTCGAATTAACGTGTATATTATCTGGGCATTACTTGGCAGCTCTGCTGCATGCTAATTGCAGTAAAACTAAATCCATTTTCACTGGTATGTCTTTTCTATCGTGTAGTAGTTATCTACTTATGAAGGAGCATTCAAGGTCACAACTCTAGGTGCTCTATGCGAACGCTAAGATATGATAGTTACATTAGCATGGTATAGAACATGGATAGACATCGCGAAGTGCCTTATATAGCCCGCGGATTGCTACTTTGTGTACAAAACGCGTTCGAATTAACGTGTATATTATTTGGGCACTTTTTGAAAGCTCTGCTGCATACTAATTGCAGTAAAACTTAGACCGTTTTCTCTTGAACGTCTATTCTATCGTGTAGGAGTTTTCTACTTATGAATGAGCGTTCATAGTCACATCTCTATTTGCTGTATGCGAACGCTAAGATATGGTAGTTACAATGGCAAGATATAGAAAATGGATAGACATCGCGAAGTGCCTTATATAGCCCGCGGATTGCTACTTTGTGTACAAAACGCGTTCGAATTAACGTGTATATTATTTGGGCACTTTTTGAAAGCTCTGCTGCATACTAATTGCAGTAAAACTTAGACCGTTTTCTCTTGATCGTCTTTTCTATCGGGTAGGAGTTTTCAACTTATGAAGGAACGTTCAAGGTCACAGATCTAATTGCTCTATGCGAACCCTAAGATATGATAGTATCATTGACATGGTGTAGAACATGGATGGACATCGCGAAGTGCCTTTATAGCCCACGGATTGCTACTTTGCATACAAAACGCGTTCGAATTAACGTATATATTATTTGGGCTCTTTTTTAAAGCTCTGCTGCATACTAATTGTAGTAAAACTAAGACCGTTTTCCCTTGAACGTCTTTTCTATCGTGTAGTAGTTATCAACTTATGAAGGAGCGTTCAAGGTCACAACTCTAGGTACTGTATGCGAACGCTAAGATATGGTAGTTACAATGGCATGATATAGAACATGGATAGACATCGCGAAATGCCTTATATAGCCCGCGGATTGCTACATTGCGTACAAAACGCGTTTGAATTAACGTGTATATTATATGGGCACCTTTTGAAAGCACTGCTGCATACTAATTGCAGTAAAACTTAGAACGTTTTCTCTTGAACGTCTTTTCTATCATGTAGGAGGTTTCTACTTATGAAGGAGCGTTCAAGGTCACAACTCTAGGCGCTGTATGCGAACACTAAGATATGGTAGTTACAATGGCATGGTATAGAAAATGAATAGACATCGCGAAGTGCCTTATATTGCCCGCGGATTGCTACTTTGCGTACAAAACGCGTTCAAATTAACGTGTATATTTTTTGGGCATTTTCTGAAAGTTCTGCTGCATACTAGTTGCAGTAATACTTAGACCGTTTTCTCTTGAACGTCTTTTCTATCGTGTAGGAGTTATCTACTTATGAAGGAGCGTTCAAGGTCACATCTCTAGGTGCTCTATGCGAACGCTAAGATATGATAGTTACATTGGCATGATATAGAACATGGATAGACATCGCGAAGTGCCTTATATAGCCCGCGGATTGCTACTTTGCGTACAAAACGCGTTCGAAGTGACGTGTATATTATTGGGGCACTTTTTGAAAGCTCTGCTGCATACTAATTGCAGTAAAACTAAGACCGTTTTCCCTTGAACGTCTTTTCTATCGTGTAGGAGTTATCTACTTATGAAGGAGCGTTCAAGGTCACAACTCTAGGTGCTCTATGCGAACGCTAAGATATGATAGTTACATTGGCATTGTATAGAACATGGATAGACATCGCGAAATGCCTTATATAGCCCGCGGATTGCTACTTTGCGTACAAAACGCGTTCTAATTAACGTGTATATTTTTTGGGCACTTTTTGAAAGCTCTGCTGCATTCTAATTGCAGTAAAACTTAGACCGTTTTCTCTTGAACGTCTTTTCTATCGTGTAGGAGTTTTCTACTTATGAATGAGCGTTCAAGGTCCCATCTCTATTTGCTGTATGTGAACGCTAAGATATGGTAGTTATAATGGCATGATATAGAAAATGGATAGACATCGCCAAGTGCCTTATATAGCCCGCGGATTGCTACTTTGTGTACAAAACGCGTTAGAATTAACGTGTATATTATTTGGGCACTTTTTGAAAGCTCTGCTGCATACTAATTGCAGTAAAACTTAGACCGTTTTCTCTTGAACGTCTTTTTTATCGTGTAGGAGTTTTCTACTTATAAAGGAGCGTTCAAGGTCACAACTCTAGGCGCTATATGCGAACACTAAGATATGATAGTAACATTGACATAATGTAGAACATGGAAAGGCATCGCGAAGTGTCCTCAATAGCCCACGGATTGCTGCTTTGTTTACAAAACGCATTAGAATTTTCGTGTATATCATCTGGGCATTATTTGGCAGCTCTGCTGCATGCTAGTTTCAGTAAAACTAATTCCATTTTCACTTGTACGTCTTTTCTATCGTGTAGTAGTTATCTACTTATGAAGGAGCGTTCAAGGTCACAACTCTAGGTGCTCTATGCGAACGCTATGATATGATAGTTTCATTGGCATGGTATAGAACATGGATAGACATCCCGAAGTGCCTTATATAGACCGCGGATTGCTACTTTGCGTACAAAACGCGTTCGAATTGACGTGTATATTATTTGGGCACTTTTTGAAAGCTCTGCTGCATACTAATTGTAGTAAAACTTAGACCGTTTTCTCTTGAACGTCTTTTCTATCGTGTAGGGTTATCTACTTATGAAAGAGCTTTCAAGGTCACAACTCTAGGTGCTGTATGCGAATGCTAAGATATGGTAGTTACATGGCATGGTATAGAAAATGGATAGACACCGCGAAGTGCCTTATATTGCCAGCGGATTGCTACCTTGCGTACAAAATGTGTTCGAAGTAACGTGTATATTATTGGGGCACTTTTTTAAAGCTCTGCTGCATACTAATTGCAGTAAAACTAAGACCGTTTTCTCTTGAACGTCTTTTCAATCGTGTAGGAGTTATCTACTTATGAAGGAGCGTTCAAGGTCACAACTCTAGGTGCTCTATGCGAACGCTAAGATATGATAGTTACATTGGCATGGTATAGAACATGGATAGACATCGCGAAATGCCTTATATAGCCCGCGGATTGCTACTTTGCGTACAAAACGCGTTCGAAGTGACGTGTATATTATTTGGGCACTTCTTGAAAGCTCTGCTGCATACTAATTGCAGTAAAACTAAGACCGTTTTCTCTTGAATGTCTTTTCCATCGTGTCGGAGTTTTCTACTTATGAATGAGCGTTCAAGGTCACATCTCTATTTGCTGTATGTGAACGCTAAGATATGGTAGTTACAATGGCATGATATAGAAAATGGATAGACATCGTAAAGTGACTTATATAGCCCGCGGATTGCTACTTTGTGTACAAAACGCGTTAGAATTAACGTGTATATTATTTGGGCACTTTTTGAAAGCTCTGCTGCATACTAATTGCAGTAAAACTTAGACCGTTTTCTCTTGAACGTCTTTTTTATCGTGTAGGAGTTTTCTACTTATAAAGGAGCGTTCAAGGTCACAACTCTAGGCGCTATATGCGAACTTTAAGATATGATAGTAACATTGACATAATGTAGAACATGGAAAGGCATCGCGAAGTGTCCTCAATAGCCCACGGATTGCTGCTTTGTTTACAAAACGCATTAGAATTTTCGTGTATATCATCTGGGCATTATTTGGCAGCTCTGCTGCATGCTAGTTTCAGTAAAACTAATTCCATTTTCACTTGTACGTCTTTTCTATCGTGTAGTAGTTATCTACTTATGAAGGAGCGTTCAAGGTCACAACTCTAGGTGCTCTATGCGAACGCTATGATATGATAGTTACATTGGCATGGTATAGAACATGGATAGACATCGCGAAGTGCCTTGTATAGACCGCGGAGTGCTACTTTGCGTACTAAACGCGTTCGAATTGACGTGTATATTATTTGGGCACTTTTTGAAAGCTCTGCTGCATACTAATTGTAGTAAAACTTAGACCGTTTTCTCTTGAACGTCTTTTCTATCGTGTAGGAGTTATCTACTTATGAAGGAGCGTTCAAGGTCACAGCTCTAATTGCTCTATGCGAACCCTAAGATATGATAGTAACATTGACATGGTATAGAACATGGATGGACATCGCGAAGTGCCTTATATAACCCGCGGATTGCTACTTTGCGTGCAAAACGGGTTCGAATTAACGTATATATTATTTGGGCTTTTTTTAAACCTCTGCTGCATACTAATTGCAGCAAAACTTGGACCGTTTTCTCTTGAACGTCATTTCTATCGTGTGGGAGTTATCTACTTATGAAGGAGCGTTCAAGGTCACAACTCTATTTGCTGTATGCGAACGCTAAGATATGGTAGTTACAATGGCATGGTATAGAACATGGATGGACATCGCGAAGTGCCTTATAAAGCCCACGGATTGCAAAACGCGTTCGAATTAACGTGTATATTATATGGGCACCTTTTGAAAGCACTGCTGCATACTAATTGCAGTAAAACTTAGAACGTTTTCTCTTGAACGTCTTTTCTATCGTGTAGGAGTTATCTACTTATGAAGGAGCGTTCAAGGTCACAACTCTACGTGCTCTATGCGAACGCCAAGATATGATAGTTACATTGGCATGGTATAGAACATGGATAGACATCGCGAAGTGCCTTATATAGCCCGCGGATTGCTACTTTGCGTACAAAACGCGTTCGAATTGACGTGTATATTATTTGGGCACTTTTTAAAAGCTCTGCTGCATACTAATTGCAGTAAAACTAAGACCGTTTTCTTTTGAACGTCTTTTCTATCGTGTAGGATTTATCTACTTATGAAGGAGCGTTCAAGGTCACATCTCTAGGTGCTCTATGCGAACGCTAAGATATGATAGTTACATTGGCATGGTATAGAACATGGATAGACATCGCGAAGTGCGTTATATTGCCCGCGGATTGCTACTTTGCGTACCAAACGCGTTCGAATTAACGTGTATATTATTTGGGCACTTTTTGAAAGCTCTGCTGCATACTAATTGCAGTAAAACTTAGACCATTTTCTCTTGAACGTATTTTCTATCGTGTAGGAGTTATCTACTTATGAAGGAGCGTTCAAGGTCACAACTCTAGGTGCTCTATGCGAACGCTAAGATATGATAGTTACATTTGCATGGTATAGAACATGGATAGACATCGCGAAGTGCCTTATAGAGCCCGCGGATTGCTACTTTGCGTACAAAACGCATTCGAATTGACTTGCATATTATTTGGGCACTTTTTGAAAGCTCTGCTGCATACTAATTGCAGTAAAACTTAGACCGTTTTCTCTTGAACGTCTTTTCTATCGTATAGGGTTATCTACTTATGAAGGAGCGTTCAAGGTCACAACTCTAGGTGCTGTATGCGAATGCTAAGATATGGTAGTTACATGGCATGGTATAGAAAACGGATAGGCATCGCGTAGTGTCCTTAATAGGCCACGGATTGCTACATTGCGTACAAAACGCGTTCGAATTAACGTGTATATTATATGGGCACTTTTTGAAAGCACTGCCGCATACTAATTGCAGTGAAACTTAGACCGTTTTCTCTTGAACGTCTTTTCTATCATGTAGGAGTTTTCTACTTATGAAGGAGCGTTCAAGGTGACAACTCTAGGTGCTGTATGCGAACGCTAAGATATGGTAGTTACAATGGCATGGTATAGAACAGGGATAGACATCGCGAAATACCTTATATAGCCCGCGGATTGCTACATTGCGTACAACACGCGTTCGAATTAACGTGTACATTAAATGGGCACTTTTTGAAAGCACTGCTGCATACTAATTGCAGTAAAACTTAGACCGTTTTCTCTTGATCGTCTTTTCTATCGTGTAGGAGTTTTCTACTTATGAAGGAGCGTTCAAGGTCACAACTCTAGGCGCTATATGCGAACACTAAGATATGGTAGTTACAATGGCATGGTATAGAAAATGGATAGGCATCGCGAAGTGTCCTTAATAGCCCACGGATTGCTGCTATGTTTACAAAACGCATTCGAATTAACGCGTATATTATATGGGCATTATTTGGCAGGTCTATTGCATGCTAATAGCAGTAAAACTAAATCCATTTTCACTTGTACGTCTTTTCTATCGTGTAGCAGTAATCTACGAATGAAGGAGCGTTCAAGGTCACAGCTCCTTGTGCTCTATGCGAACCCTAAGATATGATAGTAACATTGACATAATGTAGAACATGGAAAGGCATCGCGAAGTGTCCTCAATAGCCCACGGATTGCTGCTTTGTTTACAAAACGCATTAGAATTTTCGTGTATATCATCTGGGCATTATTTGGCAGCTCTGCTGCATGCTAGTTTCAGTAAAACTAATTCCATTTTCACTTGTAAGTCTTTTCTATCGTGTAGTAGTTATCTACTTATGAAGGAGCGTTCAAGGTCACAACTCTAGGTGCTCTATGAGAACGCTATGATATGATAGTTTCATTGGCATGGTATAGAACATGGATAGACATCCCGAAGTGCCTTATATAGACCGCGGATTGCTACTTTGCGTACAAAACGCGTTCGAATTGACGTGTATATTATTTGGGCACTTTTTGAAAGCTCTGCTGCATACTAATTGTAGTAAAACTTAGACCGTTTTCTCTTGAACGTCTTTTCTATCGTGTAGGAGTTATCTACTTATGAACGAGCGTTCAAGGTCACAGCTCTAATTGCTCTATGCGAACCCTAAGATATGATAGTAACATTGACATGGTATAGAACATGGATGGACATCGCGAAGTGCATTATATAACCCGCGGAATGCTACTTTGTTGCGTGCAAAAAGCGTTCGAATTAACGTATATTTTATTTGGGCTCTTTTTTAAAGCTCTGCTGCATACTAATTGCAGCAAAACTTAGACCGTTTTCTCTTGAACGTCTTTTCTATGGTGTGGGAGTTATCTACTTATGAAGGAGCGTTCAAGGTCACAACTCTATTTGCTGTATGCGAACGCTAAGATATGGTAGTTACAATGGCATGGTATAGAACATGGATGGACATCGCGAAGTGCCTTATATAGCCCACGGATTGCTACTTTGCGTGCAAAACGCGTTCGAATTAACGTATATATTATTTGGGCTCTTTTTTAAAGCTCTGCTGCATACTAATTGCAGCAAAACTTAGACCGTTTTCTCTTGAACGTCTTTTCTATGGTGTAGGACTTATCTACTTATGAAGGAGCGTTCAAGGTCACAACTCTAGGCGCTGTATGCGAACACTAAGATATGGTAGTTACAATGGCATGGTATAGAAAATGGATAAGCATCGCGAAGTGTCCTTAATAGCCCACGGATTGCTGCTTTGTTTACAAAACGCATTCGAATTAACGTGTATATTATCTGGGCATTACTTGGCAGCTCTGCTGCATACTAATTGCAGTAAAACTAAATCCATTTTCACTTGTACGTCTTTTCTATCGTGTAGTAGTTATCTACTTATGAAGGAGCTTTCAAGGTCACAACTCTAGGTGCTCTATGCGAACGCTAAGATATGATAGTTACATTGGCATGGTATAGAACATGGATAGACATCGCGAAGTGCCTTATATAGTCCGCGGATTGCTACTTTGCGTACAAAACGCGTTCGAATTGACGTGTATATTATTTGGGCACTTTTTGAAAGCTCTGCTGCATACTAATTGCAGTAAAACTAAGACCGTTTTCTCTTGAACGTCTTTTCTATCGTGTAGGATTTATCTACTTATGAAGGAGCGTTCAAGGTCACAACTCTAGGTGCTCTATGCGAACGCTAAGATATGATATTTACATTGGCATGGTATAGAACATGGATAGACATCGCGAAGTGCCTTATATTGCCCGCGAATTGCTACTTTGCGAACAAAACGCGTTCGAATTAACGTGTATATTTTTTGGGCATTTTCTGAAAGTTCTGCTGCATACTAGTTGCAGTAAAACTTAGACCGTTTTCTCTTGAACGTCTTTTCTATCGTGTAGGAGTTATCTTCTTATGAAGGAGCGTTCAAGGTCACAACTCTAGGTGCTCTATGCGAACGCTAAGATATGATAGTTACATTGGCATGGTATAGAACATGGATAGACATCGCGAAGTGCCTTATATTGCCCGCGGATTGCTACTTTGCGTACAAAACGCGTTCGAATTAACGTGTATATTATTTGGGCATTTTCTGAAAGTTCTGCTGCATACCAATTGCAGTAAAACTTAGACCGTTTTCTCTTGAACGTCTTTTCTAACGTGTAGGAGTTATCTACTTATGAAGGAGTGTTCAAGGTCACAACTCTAGGTGCTGTATGCGAACGCTAAGATATGATAGTTACATTGGCATGGTATAGAACATGGATAGACATCGCGAAGTGCCTTATATTGCCCGCGTATTGCTACTTTGCGTACAAAACGCGTTCGAATTAACGTGTATATTATTTGGGCACTTTTTGAAAGCTCTGCTGCATACTAATTTCAGTAAAACTTAGACCGTTTTCTCTTGAACGTCTTTTCTATCGTGTAGGAGTTATCTACTTATGAAGGAGCGTTCAAGGTCACAACTCTAGGTGCTCTATGCGAACGCTAAGATATGATAGTAACATTGACATAATGTAGAACATGGAAAGGCATCGCGAAGTGTCCTCAATAGCCCACGGATTGCTGCTTTGTTTACAAAACGCATTAGAATTTTCGTGTATATCATCTGGGCATTATTTGGCAGCTCTGCTGCATGCTAGTTTCAGTAAAACTAATTCCATTTTCACTTGTACGTCTTTTCTATCGTGTAGTAGTTATCTACTTATGAAGGAGCGTTCAAGGTCACAACTCTAGGTGCTCTATGCGAACGCTATGATATGATAGTTACATTGGCATGGTATAGAACATGGATAGACATCGCGAAGTGCCTTGTATAGACCGCGGAGTGCTACTTTGCGTACTAAACGCGTTCGAATTAACGTATATATTATTTGGGCTCTTTTTTAAAGCTCTGCTGCATACTAATTGCAGCAAAACTTAGAACGTTTTCTCTTGAACGTCTTTTCTATCGTGTAGGAGTTATCTACTTATGAAGGAGCGTTCAAGGTCACAGCTCTAATTGCTCTATGCGAACCCTAAGATATGATAGTAACATTGACATGGTATAGAACATGGATGGACATCGCGAAGTGCCTTATATAACCCGCGGATTGCTACTTTGCGTGCAAAACGGGTTCGAATTAACGTATATATTATTTGGGCTTTTTTTAAACCTCTGCTGCATACTAATTGCAGCAAAACTTGGACCGTTTTCTCTTGAACGTCATTTCTATCGTGTTTGAGTTATCTACTTATGAAGGAGCGTTCAAGGTCACAACTCTATTTGCTGTATGCGAACGCTAAGATATGGTAGTTACAATGGCATGGTATAGAACATGGATGGACATCGCGAAGTGCCTTATAAAGCCCACGGATTGCAAAACGCGTTCGAATTAACGTGTATATTATATGGGCACCTTTTGAAAGCACTGCTGCATACTAATTGCAGTAAAACTTAGAACGTTTTCTCTTGAACGTCTTTTCTATCGTGTAGGAGTTATCTACTTATGAAGGAGCGTTCAAGGTCACAACTCTACGTGCTCTATGCGAACGCTAAGATATGATAGTTACATTGGCATGGTATAGAACATGGATAGACATCGCGAAGTGCCTTATATATCCCGCGGATTGCTACTTTGCGTACAAAACGCGTTCGAATTGACGTGTATATTATTTGGGCACTTTTTAAAAGCTCTGCTGCATACTAATTGCAGTAAAACTAAGACCGTTTTCTTTTGAACGTCTTTTCTATCGTGTAGGATTTATCTACTTATGAAGGAGCGTTCAAGGTCACATCTCTAGGTGCTCTATGCGAACGCTAAGATATGATAGTTACATTGGCATGGTATAGAACATGGATAGACATCGCGAAGTGCGTTATATTGCCCGCGGATTGCTACTTTGCGTACCAAACGCGTTCGAATTAACGTGTATATTATTTGGGCACTTTTTGAAAGCTCTGCTGCATACTAATTGCAGTAAAACTTAGACCATTTTCTCTTGAACGTATTTTCTATCGTGTAGGAGTTATCTACTTATGAAGGAGCGTTCAAGGTCACAACTCTAGGTGCTCTATGCGAACGCTAAGATATGATAGTTACATTTGCATGGTATAGAACATGGATAGACATCGCGAAGTGCCTTATAGAGCCTGCGGATTGCTACTTTGCGTACAAAACGCATTCGAATTGACTTGCATATTATTTGGGCACTTTTTGAAAGCTCTGCTGCATACTAATTGCAGTAAAACTTAGACCGCTTTCTCTTGAACGTCTTTTCTATCGTATAGGGTTATCTACTTATGAAGGAGCGTTCAAGGTCACAACTCTAGGTGCTGTATGCGAATGCTAAGATATGGTAGTTACATGGCATGGTATAGAAAACGGATAGGCATCGCGTAGTGTCCTTAATAGGCCACGGATTGCTACATTGCGTACAAAACGCGTTCGAATTAACGTGTATATTATATGGGCACTTTTTGAAAGCACTGCCGCATACTAATTGCAGTGAAACTTAGACCGTTTTCTCTTGAACGTCTTTTCTATCATGTAGGAGTTTTCTACTTATGAAGGAGCGTTCAAGGTGACAACTCTAGGTGCTGTATGCGAACGCTAAGATATGGTAGTTACAATGGCATGGTATAGAACAGGGATAGACATCGCGAAGTGCCTTATATAGCCCGCGGATTGCTACTTTGCGTACAAAACGCGTTCGAATTGACGTGTATATTATTTGGGCACTTTTTGAAAACTCTGCTGCATACTAATTGCAGTAAAACTAATACCGTTTTCTTTTGAACGTCTTTTCTATCGTGTAGGATTTATCTACTTATGAAGGAGCATTCAAGGTCACAAATCTAGGTGCTCTATGCGAACGCTAAGATATGATAGTTACATTGGCATGTTATAGAACATGGATAGACATCGCGAAGTGCCTTATATTGCCCGCGGATTGCTACTTTGCGTACAAAACGGGTTCGAATTAACGTGTATATTTTTTGGGCATTTTCTGAAAGTTCTGCTGCATACTAGTTGCAGTAAAACTTAGACCGTTTTCTCTTGAACGTCTTCTATCGTGTAGGAGTTATCTACTTATGAAGGAGCGTTCAAGGTCACAACTCAAGGTGCTGTATGCGACGCTAAGATATGGTAGTTACAATGGCATGGTATAGAAAATGGATAGGCATCGCGAAGTGTCCTCAGTAGCCCACGGATTGCTGCTTTGTTTACAAAACGCATTAGAATTTTCGTGTATATCATCTGGGCATTATTTGGCAGCTCTGCTGCATGTTAGTTTCAGTAAAACTAATTCCATTTTCACTTGCACGTCTTTTCTATCGTGTAGTAGTTGTCTACTTATGAAGGAGCGTTCAAGGTCACAGCTCTAATTGCTCTATGCGAACCCTAAGATATGATAGTAACATTGACATGGTGTAGAACATTGATGGACATCGCGAAGTGCCTTATATAGCCCACGGATTGCTACTTTGCATACAAAACGCGTTCGAATTAACGTATATATTATTTGGGCTGTTTTTTAAAGCTCTGCTGCATACTAATTGTAGTAAAACTAAGACCGTTTTCCCTTGAACGTCTTTTCTATCGTGTAGGATTTATCTACTTATGAAGGAGCGTTCAAGGTCACAACTCTAGGTACTGTATGCGAACGCTAAGATATGGTAGTTACAATTTCGTGGTACAGAACATGGATAGACATCGCGAAATGCCTTATATAGCCCGCGGATTGCTGCTTTGTTTACAAATCGCATTCGAATTAACGCGTATATTATATGGGCATTATTTGGCAGCTCTACTGCATGCTAATTGCAGTAAAACTAAATCCATTTTCACTTGTACGTCTTTTCTATCGTGTAGCATTAATCTACGAATGAAGGAGCGTTCAAGGTCACAGCTCTTTGTGCTCTATGCGAACCCTAAGATATGATAGTAACATTGCCATAGTGTAGAACATGGAAAGGCATCGCGAAGTGTCCTCAATAGCCCACGGATTGCTGCATTGATTACAAAACGCATTCGAATTTTCGTGTATATCATCTGGGCATTATTAGGCAGCGCTGCTGCATACTAATTGCAGTAAAACTTAGACCGCTTTCTCTTGAACGTCTTTTCTACCGTGTAGGAGGTATCTACTTATGAAGGAGCGTTCAGGGTCACAACTCTAGGTGCTCTATGCGAACGCTAAGATATGATAGTTACATTGGCATGGTATAGAAGATGGATGGACATCGCGAAGTGCCTTATATAGCCCACAGATTGCTACTTTGCGTGCAAAACGCGTTCGAATTAACGTATATAATATTTGGGCTCTTTTTTAAAGCTTTGCTGCATACTAATTGCAGCAAAACTTAGACCGTTTTCTCTTGAACGTCTTTTCTATCGTGTAGGAGTTATCTACTTATGAAGGAACGTTCAAGGTCACAACTCTAGGCACTGTATGCGAACGCTAAGATATGGTAGTTACAATGGCATGGTATAGAAATTGGATAGGCATCGCGAAGTGTCCTTAATAGCCCACGGATTGCTGCTTTGTTTACAAAACGCATTCGAATTTACGCGTATATTATCTGGGCATTATTTGGCAGCTCTGCTGCATGCTAATTGCAGTTAAACTTAGTCCGTTTTCTATTGTACGTCTTTTATATCGTGTAGGAGATATCTACTTATGAAGGAGCGTTCAAGGTCACGACTCTAGGAGCTCTATGCGAACGCTAAGATATGATAGTTACATTGGCATGGTATAGAACATAGATAGACATCGCTAAGTGCCTTATATTGCCCGCGGATTGCTACTTTGCGTACAAAACGGGTTCGAATTAACGTGTATATTATTTGGGCATTTTCTGAAAGCTCTGCTGCATACTAATTGCAGTAAAACTTCGACCGTTTTCTCTTGAACGTCTTTCCTATCGTGTAGGAGTTATCTACTTATGAAGGAGCGTTCAAGGTCACAACTCTAGGTGCTGTATGCGAACGCTAAGATATGATAGTTACATTGGCATGGTATAGAACATAGATAGACATCGCGAAGTGCCTTCTATAGCCCGCGGATTGCTACTTTGCGTTCCAAACGCGTTCGAATTGACGTGTATAATAATTGGGTACTTTTTGAAAGCTCTGCTGCATACTAATTGCAGTAAAACTTAGACCGCTTTCTCTTGAACGTCTTTTCTATCGTGTAGGAGTTATCTACTTATGAAGGAGCGTTCAAGGTCACAACTCTAGGCGCTATATGCGAACACTAAGATATGGTAGTTACAATGGCATGGTATAGAAAATGGATAGGCATCGCGAAGTGTCCTTAATAGCCCACGGATTGCTGCTATGTTTACAAAACGCATTCGAATTAACGCGTATATTATATGGGCATTATTTGGCAGGTCTATTGCATGCTAATAGCAGTAAAACTAAATCCATTTTCACTTGTACGTCTTTTCTATCGTGTAGCAGTAATCTACGAATGAAGGAGCGTTCAAGGTCACAGCTCTTTGTGCTCTATGCGAACCCTAAGATATGATAGTAACATTGACATAATGTAGAACATGGAAAGGCATCGCGAAGTGTCCTCAATAGCCCACGGATTGCTGCTTTGTTTACAAAACGCATTAGAATTTTCGTGTATATCATCTGGGCATTATTTGGCAGCTCTGCTGCATGCTAGTTTCAGTAAAACTAATTCCATTTTCACTTGTAAGTCTTTTCTATCGTGTAGTAGTTATCTACTTATGAAGGAGCGTTCAAGGTCACAACTCTAGGTGCTCTATGAGAACGCTATGATATGATAGTTTCATTGGCATGGTATAGAACATGGATAGACATCCCGAAGTGCCTTATATAGACCGCGGATTGCTACTTTGCGTACAAAACGCGTTCGAATTGACGTGTATATTATTTGGGCACTTTTTGAAAGCTCTGCTGCATACTAATTGTAGTAAAACTTAGACCGTTTTCTCTTGAACGTCTTTTCTATCGTGTAGGAGTTATCTACTTATGAACGAGCGTTCAAGGTCACAGCTCTAATTGCTCTATGCGAACCCTAAGATATGATAGTAACATTGACATGGTATAGAACATGGATGGACATCGCGAAGTGCATTATATAACCCGCGGAATGCTACTTTGTTGCGTGCAAAAAGCGTTCGAATTAACGTATATTTTATTTGGGCTCTTTTTTAAAGCTCTGCTGCATACTAATTGCAGCAAAACTTAGACCGTTTTCTCTTGAACGTCTTTTCTATGGTGTGGGAGTTATCTACTTATGAAGGAGCGTTCAAGGTCACAACTCTATTTGCTGTATGCGAACGCTAAGATATGGTAGTTACAATGGCATGGTATAGAACATGGATGGACATCGCGAAGTGCCTTATATAGCCCACGGATTGCTACTTTGCGTGCAAAACGCGTTCGAATTAACGTATATATTATTTGGGCTCCTTTTTAAAGCTCTGCTGCATACTAATTGCAGCAAAACTTAGACCGTTTTCTCTTGAACGTCTTTTCTATCGTGTAGGACTTATCTACTTATGAAGGAGCGTTCAAGGTCACAACTCTAGGCGCTGTATGCGAACACTAAGATATGGTAGTTACAATGGCATGGTATAGAAAATGGATAAGCATCGCGAAGTGTCCTTAATAGCCCACGGATTGCTGCTTTGTTTACAAAACGCATTCGAATTAACGTGTATATTATCTGGGCATTACTTGGCAGCTCTGCTGCATACTAATTGCAGTAAAACTAAATCCATTTTCACTTGTACGTCTTTTCTATCGTGTAGTAGTTATCTACTTATGAAGGAGCTTTCAAGGTCACAACTCTAGGTGCTCTATGCGAACGCTAAGATATGATAGTTACATTGGCATGGTATAGAACATGGATAGACATCGCGAAGTGCCTTATATAGCCCGCGGATTGCTACTTTGCGTACAAAACGCGTTCGAATTGACGTGTATATTATTTGGGCACTTTTTGAAAGCTCTGCTGCATACTAATTGCAGTAAAACTAAGACCGTTTTCTCTTGAACGTCTTTTCTATCGTGTAGGATTTATCTACTTATGAAGGAGCGTTCAAGGTCACAACTCTAGGTGCTGTATGCGAACGCTAAGATATGATAGTTACATTGGCATGGTATAGAACATGGATAGACATCGCGAAGTGCCTTATATTGCCCGCGAATTGCTACTTTGCGAACAAAACGCGTTCGAATTAACGTGTATATTTTTTGGGCATTTTCTGAAAGTTCTGCTGCATACTAGTTGCAGTAAAACTTAGACCGTTTTCTCTTGAACGTCTTTTCTATCGTGTAGGAGTTATCTTCTTATGAAGGAGCGTTCAAGGTCACAACTCTAGGTGCTCTATGCGAACGCTAAGATATGATAGTTACATTGGCATGGTATAGAACATGGATAGACATCGCGAAGTGCCTTATATTGCCCGCGGATTGCTACTTTGCGTACAAAACGCGTTCGAATTAACGTGTATATTATTTGGGCATTTTCTGAAAGTTCTGCTGCATACCAATTGCAGTAAAACTTAGACCGTTTTCTCTTGAACGTCTTTTCTAACGTGTAGGAGTTATCTACTTATGAAGGAGTGTTCAAGGTCACAACTCTAGGTGCTGTATGCGAACGCTAAGATATGATAGTTACATTGGCATGGTATAGAACATGGATAGACATCGCGAAGTGCCTTATATTGCCCGCGTATTGCTACTTTGCGTACAAAACGCGTTCGAATTAACGTGTATATTATTTGGGCACTTTTTGAAAGCTCTGCTGCATACTAATTTCAGTAAAACTTAGACCGTTTTCTCTTGAACGTCTTTTCTATCGTGTAGGAGTTATCTACTTATGAAGGAGCGTTCAAGGTCACAACTCTAGGTGCTCTATGCGAACGCTAAGATATGATAGTTACATTGGCATGGTATAGAACATGGATAGACATCGCGAAGTGCCTTATATAACCCGCGGATTGCTACTTTGCGTGCAAAACGGGTTCGAATTAACGTATATATTATTTGGGCTTTTTTTAAACCTCTGCTGCATACTAATTGCAGCAAAACTTGGACCGTTTTCTCTTGAACGTCATTTCTATCGTGTTTGAGTTATCTACTTATGAAGGAGCGTTCAAGGTCACAACTCTATTTGCTGTATGCGAACGCTAAGATATGGTAGTTACAATGGCATGGTATAGAACATGGATGGACATCGCGAAGTGCCTTATAAAGCCCACGGATTGCAAAACGCGTTCGAATTAACGTGTATATTATATGGGCACCTTTTGAAAGCACTGCTGCATACTAATTGCAGTAAAACTTAGAACGTTTTCTCTTGAACGTCTTTTCTATCGTGTAGGAGTTATCTACTTATGAAGGAGCGTTCAAGGTCACAACTCTACGTGCTCTATGCGAACGCTAAGATATGATAGTTACATTGGCATGGTATAGAACATGGATAGACATCGCGAAGTGCCTTATATAGCCCGCGGATTGCTACTTTGCGTACAAAACGCGTTCGAATTGACGTGTATATTATTTGGGCACTTTTTAAAAGCTCTGCTGCATACTAATTGCAGTAAAACTAAGACCGTTTTCTTTTGAACGTCTTTTCTATCGTGTAGGATTTATCTACTTATGAAGGAGCGTTCAAGGTCACAACTCTAGGTACTGTATGCGAACGCTAAGATATGGTAGTTACAATTTCGTGGTACAGAACATGGATAGACATCGCGAAATGCCTTATATAGCCCGCGGATTGCTGCTTTGTTTACAAATCGCATTCGAATTAACGCGTATATTATATGGGCATTATTTGGCAGCTCTACTGCATGCTAATTGCAGTAAAACTAAATCCATTTTCACTTGTACGTCTTTTCTATCGTGTAGCATTAATCTACGAATGAAGGAGCGTTCAAGGTCACAGCTCTTTGTGCTCTATGCGAACCCTAAGATATGATAGTAACATTGCCATAGTGTAGAACATGGAAAGGCATCGCGAAGTGTCCTCAATAGCCCACGGATTGCTGCATTGATTACAAAACGCATTCGAATTTTCGTGTATATCATCTGGGCATTATTAGGCAGCGCTGCTGCATACTAATTGCAGTAAAACTTAGACCGCTTTCTCTTGAACGTCTTTTCTACCGTGTAGGAGGTATCTACTTATGAAGGAGCGTTCAGGGTCACAACTCTAGGTGCTCTATGCGAACGCTAAGATATGATAGTTACATTGGCATGGTATAGAAGATGGATGGACATCGCGAAGTGCCTTATATAGCCCACAGATTGCTACTTTGCGTGCAAAACGCGTTCGAATTAACGTATATAATATTTGGGCTCTTTTTTAAAGCTTTGCTGCATACTAATTGCAGCAAAACTTAGACCGTTTTCTCTTGAACGTCTTTTCTATCGTGTAGGAGTTATCTACTTATGAAGGAACGTTCAAGGTCACAACTCTAGGCACTGTATGCGAACGCTAAGATATGGTAGTTACAATGGCATGGTATAGAAATTGGATAGGCATCGCGAAGTGTCCTTAATAGCCCACGGATTGCTGCTTTGTTTACAAAACGCATTCGAATTTACGCGTATATTATCTGGGCATTATTTGGCAGCTCTGCTGCATGCTAATTGCAGTTAAACTTAGTCCGTTTTCTATTGTACGTCTTTTATATCGTGTAGGAGATATCTACTTATGAAGGAGCGTTCAAGGTCACGACTCTAGGAGCTCTATGCGAACGCTAAGATATGATAGTTACATTGGCATGGTATAGAACATAGATAGACATCGCTAAGTGCCTTATATTGCCCGCGGATTGCTACTTTGCGTACAAAACGGGTTCGAATTAACGTGTATATTATTTGGGCATTTTCTGAAAGCTCTGCTGCATACTAATTGCAGTAAAACTTCGACCGTTTTCTCTTGAACGTCTTTCCTATCGTGTAGGAGTTATCTACTTATGAAGGAGCGTTCAAGGTCACAACTCTAGGTGCTGTATGCGAACGCTAAGATATGATAGTTACATTGGCATGGTATAGAACATAGATAGACATCGCGAAGTGCCTTCTATAGCCCGCGGATTGCTACTTTGCGTTCCAAACGCGTTCGAATTGACGTGTATATTAATTGGGTACTTTTTGAAAGCTCTGCTGCATACTAATTGCAGTAAAACTTAGACCGCTTTCTCTTGAACGTCTTTTCTATCGTGTAGGAGTTATCTACTTATGAAGGAGCGTTCAAGGTCACAACTCTAGGCGCTATATGCGAACACTAAGATATGGTAGTTACAATGGCATGGTATAGAAAATGGATAGGCATCGCGAAGTGTCCTTAATAGCCCACGGATTGCTGCTATGTTTACAAAACGCATTCGAATTAACGCGTATATTATATGGGCATTATTTGGCAGGTCTATTGCATGCTAATAGCAGTAAAACTAAATCCATTTTCACTTGTACGTCTTTTCTATCGTGTAGCAGTAATCTACGAATGAAGGAGCGTTCAAGGTCACAGCTCTTTGTGCTCTATGCGAACCCTAAGATATGATAGTAACATTGACATAATGTAGAACATGGAAAGGCATCGCGAAGTGTCCTCAATAGCCCACGGATTGCTGCTTTGTTTACAAAACGCATTAGAATTTTCGTGTATATCATCTGGGCATTATTTGGCAGCTCTGCTGCATGCTAGTTTCAGTAAAACTAATTCCATTTTCACTTGTAAGTCTTTTCTATCGTGTAGTAGTTATCTACTTATGAAGGAGCGTTCAAGGTCACAACTCTAGGTGCTCTATGAGAACGCTATGATATGATAGTTTCATTGGCATGGTATAGAACATGGATAGACATCCCGAAGTGCCTTATATAGACCGCGGATTGCTACTTTGCGTACAAAACGCGTTCGAATTGACGTGTATATTATTTGGGCACTTTTTGAAAGCTCTGCTGCATACTAATTGTAGTAAAACTTAGACCGTTTTCTCTTGAACGTCTTTTCTATCGTGTAGGAGTTATCTACTTATGAACGAGCGTTCAAGGTCACAGCTCTAATTGCTCTATGCGAACCCTAAGATATGATAGTAACATTGACATGGTATAGAACATGGATGGACATCGCGAAGTGCATTATATAACCCGCGGAATGCTACTTTGTTGCGTGCAAAAAGCGTTCGAATTAACGTATATTTTATTTGGGCTCTTTTTTAAAGCTCTGCTGCATACTAATTGCAGCAAAACTTAGACCGTTTTCTCTTGAACGTCTTTTCTATGGTGTGGGAGTTATCTACTTATGAAGGAGCGTTCAAGGTCACAACTCTATTTGCTGTATGCGAACGCTAAGATATGGTAGTTACAATGGCATGGTATAGAACATGGATGGACATCGCGAAGTGCCTTATATAGCCCACGGATTGCTACTTTGCGTGCAAAACGCGTTCGAATTAACGTATATATTATTTGGGCTCCTTTTTAAAGCTCTGCTGCATACTAATTGCAGCAAAACTTAGACCGTTTTCTCTTGAACGTCTTTTCTATCGTGTAGGACTTATCTACTTATGAAGGAGCGTTCAAGGTCACAACTCTAGGCGCTGTATGCGAACACTAAGATATGGTAGTTACAATGGCATGGTATAGAAAATGGATAAGCATCGCGAAGTGTCCTTAATAGCCCACGGATTGCTGCTTTGTTTACAAAACGCATTCGAATTAACGTGTATATTATCTGGGCATTACTTGGCAGCTCTGCTGCATACTAATTGCAGTAAAACTAAATCCATTTTCACTTGTACGTCTTTTCTATCGTGTAGTAGTTATCTACTTATGAAGGAGCTTTCAAGGTCACAACTCTAGGTGCTCTATGCGAACGCTAAGATATGATAGTTACATTGGCATGGTATAGAACATGGATAGACATCGCGAAGTGCCTTATATAGCCCGCGGATTGCTACTTTGCGTACAAAACGCGTTCGAATTGACGTGTATATTATTTGGGCACTTTTTGAAAGCTCTGCTGCATACTAATTGCAGTAAAACTAAGACCGTTTTCTCTTGAACGTCTTTTCTATCGTGTAGGATTTATCTACTTATGAAGGAGCGTTCAAGGTCACAACTCTAGGTGCTCTATGCGAACGCTAAGATATGATATTTACATTGGCATGGTATAGAACATGGATAGACATCGCGAAGTGCCTTATATTGCCCGCGAATTGCTACTTTGCGAACAAAACGCGTTCGAATTAACGTGTATATTTTTTGGGCATTTTCTGAAAGTTCTGCTGCATACTAGTTGCAGTAAAACTTAGACCGTTTTCTCTTGAACGTCTTTTCTATCGTGTAGGAGTTATCTTCTTATGAAGGAGCGTTCAAGGTCACAACTCTAGGTGCTCTATGCGAACGCTAAGATATGATAGTTACATTGGCATGGTATAGAACATGGATAGACATCGCGAAGTGCCTTATATTGCCCGCGGATTGCTACTTTGCGTACAAAACGCGTTCGAATTAACGTGTATATTATTTGGGCATTTTCTGAAAGTTCTGCTGCATACCAATTGCAGTAAAACTTAGACCGTTTTCTCTTGAACGTCTTTTCTAACGTGTAGGAGTTATCTACTTATGAAGGAGTGTTCAAGGTCACAACTCTAGGTGCTGTATGCGAACGCTAAGATATGATAGTTACATTGGCATGGTATAGAACATGGATAGACATCGCGAAGTGCCTTATATAGCCCGCGGATTGCTACTTTGCGTACAAAACGCGTTCGAATTGACGTGTATATTATTTGGGCACTTTTTGAAAACTCTGCTGCATACTAATTGCAGTAAAACTAATACCGTTTTCTTTTGAACGTCTTTTCTATCGTGTAGGATTTATCTACTTATGAAGGAGCATTCAAGGTCACAAATCTAGGTGCTCTATGCGAACGCTAAGATATGATAGTTACATTGGCATGTTATAGAACATGGATAGACATCGCGAAGTGCCTTATATTGCCCGCGGATTGCTACTTTGCGTACAAAACGGGTTCGAATTAACGTGTATATTTTTTGGGCATTTTCTGAAAGTTCTGCTGCATACTAGTTGCAGTAAAACTTAGACCGTTTTCTCTTGAACGTCTTCTATCGTGTAGGAGTTATCTACTTATGAAGGAGCGTTCAAGGTCACAACTCAAGGTGCTGTATGCGACGCTAAGATATGGTAGTTACAATGGCATGGTATAGAAAATGGATAGGCATCGCGAAGTGTCCTCAGTAGCCCACGGATTGCTGCTTTGTTTACAAAACGCATTAGAATTTTCGTGTATATCATCTGGGCATTATTTGGCAGCTCTGCTGCATGCTAGTTTCAGTAAAACTAATTCCATTTTCACTTGCACGTCTTTTCTATCGTGTAGTAGTTGTCTACTTATGAAGGAGCGTTCAAGGTCACAGCTCTAATTGCTCTATGCGAACCCTAAGATATGATAGTAACATTGACATGGTGTAGAACATTGATGGACATCGCGAAGTGCCTTATATAGCCCACGGATTGCTACTTTGCATACAAAACGCGTTCGAATTAACGTATATATTATTTGGGATCTTTTTTAAAGCTCTGCTGCATACTAATTGTAGTAAAACTAAGACCGTTTTCCCTTGAACGTCTTTTCTATCGTGTAGGATTTATCTACTTATGAAGGAGCGTTCAAGGTCACAACTCTAGGTACTGTGTGCGAACGCTAAGATATGGTAGTTACAATTTCGTGGTACAGAACATGGATAGACATCGCGAAATGCCTTATATAGCCCGCGGATTGCTGCTTTGTTTACAAATCGCATTCGAATTAACGCGTATATTATATGGGCATTATTTGGCAGCTCTACTGCATGCTAATTGCAGTAAAACTAAATCCATTTTCACTTGTACGTCTTTTCTATCGTGTAGCATTAATCTACGAATGAAGGAGCGTTCAAGGTCACAGCTCTTTGTGCTCTATGCGAACCCTAAGATATGATAGTAACATTGCCATAGTGTAGAACATGGAAAGGCATCGCGAAGTGTCCTCAATAGCCCACGGATTGCTGCATTGATTACAAAACGCATTCGAATTTTCGTGTATATCATCTGGGCATTATTAGGCAGCGCTGCTGCATACTAATTGCAGTAAAACTTAGACCGCTTTCTCTTGAACGTCTTTTCTACCGTGTAGGAGGTATCTACTTATGAAGGAGCGTTCAGGGTCACAACTCTAGGTGCTCTATGCGAACGCTAAGATATGATAGTTACATTGGCATGGTATAGAAGATGGATGGACATCGCGAAGTGCCTTATATAGCCCACGGATTGCTACTTTGCGTGCAAAACGCGTTCGAATTAACGTATATATTATTTGGGCTCTTTTTTAAAGCTCTGCTGCATACTAATTGCAGCAAAACTTAGACCGCTTTCTCTTGAACGTCTTTTCTATCGTGTAGGAGTTATCTACTTATGAAGGAACGTTCAAGGTCACAACTCTAGGCACTGTATGCGAACGCTAAGATATGGTAGTTACAATGGCATGGTATAGAAATTGGATAGGCATCGCGAAGTGTCCTTAATAGCCCACGGATTGCTGCTTTGTTTACAAAACGCATTCGAATTTACGCGTATATTATCTGGGCATTATTTGGCAGCTCTGCTGCATGCTAATTGCAGTTAAACTTAGTCCGTTTTCTATTGTACGTCTTTTATATCGTTTAGGAGATATCTACTTATGAAGGAGCGTTCAAGGTCACGACTCTAGGAGCTCTATGCGAACGCTAAGATATGATAGTTACATTGGCATGGTATAGAACATAGATAGACATCGCTAAGTGCCTTATATTGCCCGCGGATTGCTACTTTGCGTACAAAACGGGTTCGAATTAACGTGTATATTATTTGGGCATTTTCTGAAAGCTCTGCTGCATACTAATTGCAGTAAAACTTCGACCGTTTTCTCTTGAACGTCTTTCCTATCGTGTAGGAGTTATCTACTTATGAAGGAGCGTTCAAGGTCACAACTCTAGGTGCTGTATGCGAACGCTAAGATATGATAGTTACATTGGCATGGTATAGAACATGGATAGACATCGCGAAGTGCCTTCTATAGCCCGCGGATTGCTACTTTGCGTACCAAACGAGTTCGAATTGACGTGTATATTAATTGGGTACTTTTTGAAAGCTCTGCTGCATACTAATTGCAGTAAAACTTAGACCGCTTTCTCTTGAACGTCTTTTCTATCGTGTAGGAGTTATCTACTTATGAAGGAGCGTTCAAGGTCACAACTCTAAGTGCTCTATGCGAACGCTAAGATATGATAGTTACATTGGCATGGTATAGAACAAAGATAGACATCGCTAAGTGCCTTATATTGCCCGCGGATTGCTACTTTGCGTACAAAACGGGTTCGAATTAATGTGTATATTATTTGGGCTTTTTGTGAAAGCTCTGCTGCATACTAATTGCAGTAAAATTTAGACCGTTTTCTCTTGAACGTCTTTTCTATCGTGTAGGAGTTATCTACTTATGAAGGAGTGTTCAAGGTCACAACTCTAGGTGCTCTATGCGAACGCTAAGATATGGTAGTTACATTGGCATGGTATAGAACATGGATAGACATCGCGAAGTGCCTTCTATAGCCCGCGGATTGCTACTTTGCGTTCCAAACGCGTTCGAATTGACGTGTATATTAATTGGGTACTTTTTGAAAGCTCTGCTGCATACTAATTGCAGTAAAACTTAGACCGCTTTCTCTTGAACGTCTTTTCTATCGTGTAGGAGTTATCTACTTATGAAGGAGCGTTCAAGGTCACAACTCTAGGTGCTGTATGCGAACGCTAAGATATGATAGTTACATTGGCATGGTATAGAACATAGATAGACATCGCTAAATGCCTTATATTGCCCGCGGATTGCTACTTTGCGTACAAAACAGGTTCGAATTAACGTGTATATTATTTGGGCATTTTCTGAAAGCTCTGCTGCATGCTAATTGCAGTTAAACTTAGTCCGTTTTCTATTGTACTTCTTTTATATCGTGTAGGAGATATCTACTTATGAAGGAGCGTTCAAGGTCACGACTCTAGGAGCTATATGCGAACGCTAAGATATGATAGTTAAATTGGCGTGGTATAGAACATAGATAGACATCGCTAAGTGCCTTATATTGGCCGCGGATTGCTACTTTGCGTACAAAACGGGTTCGAATTAACGTGTATATTATTTGGGCATTTTCTGACAGCTCTGCTGCATACTAATTGCAGTAAAACTTCGACCGTTTTCTCTTGAACGTCTTTTCTATCGTGTAGGAGTTATCTACTTATGAAGGAGCGTTCAAGGTCACAACTCTAGGTACTGTATGCGAACGCTAAGATATGGTAGTTACAATGGCATGGTATAGAAAATAGATAGGCATCGCAAAGTGTCCTTAAAAGCCCACGGATTGCTGCTTTGTTTACAAAACGCATTAGAATTAACGCGTATATTATCTGGGCATTATTTGGCAGCTCTGCTGCATGCTAATTGCCGTAAAACTAAATCCATTTTCACTTGTACGTCTTTTCTATTGTGTAGTAGTTATCTACTTATGAAGGAGCGTTCAAGGTCACAACTCTAGGTGCTCTATGCGAACGCTAAGATATGATAGTTACATTGGCATGGTGTAGAACATGGATAGACATCGCGAAGTGTCCTTAATAGCCCACGGATTGCTGCTTTGTTTACAAAACGCATTAGAATTAACGCGTATATTATCTGGGCATTATTTGGCAGCTCTGCTGCATGCTAATTGCTGTAAAACTAAATCCATTTTCACTTGTACGTCTTTTCTATTGTGTAGTAGTTATCTACTTATGAAGGAGCGGTCAAGGTCACAACTCTAGGTGCTCTATGCAAACCCTAAGATATGATAGTAACATTGACATGGTGTAGAACATGGATAGGCATCGCGAAGTGTCCTTAGTAGCCCACGGATTGCTGCTTTGTTTACAAAACGCATTAGAATTAACGCGTATATTATCTGGGCATTATTTGGCAGCTCTGCTGCATGGTAAATGCAGTAAAACTAAATCCATTTTCACTTGTACGTCTTTTCTATTGTGTAGTAGTTTTCTACTTATGAAGGAGCGGTCAAGGTCACAACTCTAGGTGCTCTATGCGAACGCTAAGATATGATAGTTACATTGGCATGGTATAGAACATGGATAGACATCGTGAAGTGCCTTATATTACCCGCGGATTGCTACTTTGCGTACAAAACGCGTTATAATTAACGTGTATATTATTTGGGCATTTACTGAAAGCTCTGCTGCATACTAATTGCAGTAAAACTTAGACCGTTTTCTCTTCAACGTCTTTTCTATCGTGTAGGAGTAATCTACATATGAAGGAGCGTTCAAGGTCACAACTCTAGGTGCTGTATGCAAACGCTCAAATATGGTAGTTACAATGGCATGGTATAGAAAATGGATAGGCATCGCAAAGTGTCCTTAATAGCCCACGGATTGCTGCTTTGTTTACAAAACGCATTAGAATTAACGCGTATATTATCTGGGCATTATTTGGCAGCTCTGCTGCATGCTAATTGCCGTAAAACTAAATCCATTTTCACCTGTACGTCTTTTCTATTGTGTAGTAGTTATCTACTTATGAAGGAGCGGTCAAGGTCACAACTCTAGGTGCTCTATGCGAACGCTAAGATATGATAGTTACATTGGCATGGTATAGAACATGGATAGACATCGCGAAGTGCCTTATATAGCCCGCGGATTGATACTTTGCGTACAAAACGCGTTCGAATTGACGTGTATATTAATTGGGTACTTTTCGAAAGCTCTGCTGCATACTAATTGCAGTAAAACTTAGACCGTTTTCTCTTGAACGTCTTTTCTATCGTGTACGAGTTAACTACTTATGAAGGAGCGTTCAAGGTCACAACTCTAGGTGCTGTATGCGAACGCTAAGATATGATAGTTACATTGGCATGGTATAGAACATAGATAGACACCGCTAAGTGCCTTATATTGCCCGCGGATTGCTACTTTGCGTACAAAACGGATTCGAATTAACGTGTATATTATTTGGGCATTTTCTAAAAGCTCTGCTGCATACTAATTGCAGTAAAATAAATACCGTTTTCTCTTGAACGGCTTTTCTATTGTGTAGTAGTTATCTACTTATGAAGGAGCGGTCAAGGTCACAACTCTAGGTGCTCTATGCCAACGCTAAGATAAGATAGTTACATTGGCATGGTATAGAACATGGATAGAAATCGTGAAGTGCCTTATATTACCCGCGGATTGCTACTTTGCATACAAATCGCGTTCGAATTAACGTGTATATTATTTGGGCATTTACTGAAAGCTCTGCTGCATACTAATTGCAGTAAAACTTAGACCCTTTTCTCTTCAACGTCTTTTCTATCGTGTAGGAGTTATCTACATATGAAGGAGCGATCAAGGTCACAACTCTAGGTGCTCTATGCGAACGCTAAGATATGATAGTTACATTGGCATGGAATAGAACATGGATAGACATCGCGAAGTGTCCTTAATAGCCCACGGATTGCTGCTTTGTTTACAAAACGCATTAGAATTAACGCGTATTTTATCTGGGCATTATTTGGCAGCTCTGGTGCATGGTAATTGCGGTAAAACTAAATCCATTTTCACTTGTACGTCTTTTCTATTGTGTAGTAGTTATCTACTTATGAAGGAGCGGTCAAGGTCACAACTCTAGGTGCTCTATGCGAACGCTAAGATATGATAGTTACATTGGCATGGTATAGAACATGGATAGACATCGCGAAGTGCCTTATATAGCCCGGGGATTGATACTTTGCGTACAAAACGCGTTTGAATTGACGTGTATATTAATTGGGTACTTTTCGAAAGCTCTGCTGCATACTAATTGCAGTAAAACAGACCGTTTTCTCTTGAACGTCTTTTCTATCGTGTAGGAGTTATCTACTTATGAAGGAGTGTTCAAGGTCACAACTCTAGGTGCTCTATGCGAACGCTAAGATATGGTAGTTACATTGGCATGGTATAGAACATGGATAGACATCGCGAAGTGCCTTCTATAGCCCGCGGATTGCTACTTTGCGTTCCAAACGCGTTCGAATTGACGTGTATATTAATTGGGTACTTTTTGAAAGCTCTGCTGCATACTAATTGCAGTAAAACTTAGACCGCTTTCTCTTGAACGTCTTTTCTATCGTGTAGGAGTTATCTACTTATGAAGGAGCGTTCAAGGTCACAACTCTAAGTGCTGTATGCGAACGCTAAGATATGATAGTTACATTGGCATGGTATAGAACATAGATAGACATCGCTAAGTGCCTTATATTGCCCGCGGATTGCTACTTTGCGTACAAAACGGGTTCGAATTAATGTGTATATTATTTGGGCATTTTCTGAAAGCTCTGCTGAATACTAATTGCTGTAAAATTTAGACCGTTTTCTCTTGAACGTCTTTTCTATCGTGTAGGAGTTATCTACTTATGAAGGAGTGTTCAAGGTCACAACTCTAGGTGCTCTATGCGAACGCTAAGATATGGTAGTTACATTGGCATGGTATAGAACATGGATAGACATCGCGAAGTGCCTTCTATAGCCCGCGGATTGCTACTTTGCGTTCCAAACGCGTTCGAATTGACGTGTATATTAATTGGGTACTTTTTGAAAGCTCTGCTGCATACTAATTGCAGTAAAACTTAGACCGCTTTCTCTTGAACGTCTTTTCTATCGTGTAGGAGTTATCTACTTATGAAGGAGCGTTCAAGGTCACAACTCTAGGTGCTGTATGCGAACGCTAAGATATGATAGTTACATTGGCATGGTATAGAACATGGATAGACATCGCGAAGTGCCTTCTATAGCCCGCGGATTGCTACTTTGCGTACCAAACGCGTTCGAATTGACGTGTATATTAATTGGGTACTTTTTGAAAGCTCTGCTGCATACTAATTGCAGTAAAACTTAGACCGCTTTCTCTTGAACGTCTTTTCTATCGTGTAGGAGTTATCTACTTATGAAGGAGCGTTCAAGGTCACAACTCTAGGTGCTGTATGCGAACGCTAAGATATGATAGTTACATTGGCATGGTATAGAACATAGATAGACATCGCTAAGTGCCTTATATTGCCCGCGGATTGCTACTTTGCGTACAAAACAGGTTCGAATTAACGTGTATATTATTTGGGCATTTTCTGAAAGCTCTGCTGCGTGCTAATTGCAGTTAAACTTAGTCCGTTTTCAATTGTACGTCTTTTATATCGTGTAGGAGATATCTACTTATGAAGGAGCGTTCAAGGTCACGACTCTAGGAGCTATATGCGAACGCTAAGATATGATAGTTACATTGGCGTGCTATAGAACATAGATAGACATCGCTAAGTGCCTTATATTGGCCGCGGATTGCTACTTTGCGTACAAAACGGGTTCGAATTAACGTGTATATTATTTGGGCATTTTCTGACAGCTCTGCTGCATACTAATTGCAGTAAAACTTCGACCGCTTTCTCTTGAACGTCTTTTCTATCGTGTAGGAGTTATCTACTTATGAAGGAGCGTTCAAGGTCACAACTCTAGGTACTGTATGCGAACGCTAAGATATGGTAGTTACAATGACATGGTATAGAAAATGGATAGGCATCGCAAAGTGTCCTTAAAAGCCCACGGATTGCTGCTTTGTTTACAAAACGCATTAGAATTAACGCGTATATTATCTGGGCATTATTTGGCAGCTCTGCTGCATGCTAATTGCCGTAAAACTAAATCCATTTTCACTTGTACGTCTTTTCTATTGTGTAGTAGTTATCTACTTATGAAGGAGCGTTCAAGGTCACAACTCTAGGTGCTCTATGCAAACGCTACGATGTGATAGTTACATTGGCATGGTGTAGAACATGGATAGACATCGCGAAGTGTCCTTAATAGCCCACGGATTGCTGCTTTGTTTACAAAACGCATTAGAATTAACGCGTATATTATCTGGGCATTATTTGGCAGCTCTGCTGCATGGTAAATGCAGTAAAACTAAATCCATTTTCACTTGTACGTCTTTTCTATTGTGTAGTAGTTATCTACTTATGAAGGAGCGGTCAAGGTCACAACTCTAGGTGCTCTATGCGAACGCTAAGATATGATAGTTACATTGGCATGGTATAGAACATGGATAGACATCGTGAAGTGCCTTATATTACCCGCGGATTGCTACTTTGCGTACAAAACGCGTTATAATTAACGTGTATATTATTTGGGCATTTACTGAAAGCTCTGCTGCATACTAATTGCAGTAAAACTTAGACCGTTTTCTCTTCAACGTCTTTTCTATCGTGTAGGAGTTATCTACATATGAAGGAGCGTTCAAGGTCACAACTCTAGGTGCTGTATGCAAACGCTAAGATATGGTAGTTACAATGGCATGGTATAGAAAATGGATAGGCATCGCAAAGTGTCCTTAATAGCCCACGGATTGCTGCTTTGTTTACAAAACGCATTAGAATTAACGCGTATATTATCTGAGCATTATTTGGCAGCTCTGCTGCATGCTAATTGCCGAAAAACTAAATCCATTGTCACTTGTACGTCTTTTCTATTGTGTAGTAGTTATCTACTTATGAAGGAGCGGTCAAGGTCACAACTCTAGGTGCTCTATGCGAACGCTAAGATATGATAGTTACATTGGCATGGTATAGAACATGGATAGACATCGCGAAGTGCCTTATATAGCCCGCGGATTGATACTTTGCGTACAAAACGCGTTCGAATTGACGTGTATATTAATTGGGTACTTTTCGAAAGCTCTGCTGCATACTAATTGCAGTAAAACTTAGACCGTTTTCTCTTGAACGTCTTTTCTATCGTGTACGAGTTATCTACTTATGAAGGAGCGTTCAAGGTCACAACTCTAGGTGCTGTATGCGAACGCTAAGATATGATAGTTACATTGGCATGGTATAGAACATAGATAGACACCGCTAAGTGCCTTATATTGCCCGCGGATTGCTACTTTGCGTACAAAACGGATTCGAATTAACGTGTATATTATTTGGGCATTTTCTAAAAGCTCTGCTGCATACTAATTGCAGTAAAATTAAGACCGTTTTCTCTTGAACGGCTTTTCTATTGTGTAGTAGTTATCTACTTATGAAGGAGCGGTCAAGGTCACAACTCTAGGTGCTCTATGCCAACGCTAAGATAAGATAGTTACAGTGGCATGGTATAGAACATGGATAGAAATCGTGAAGTGCCTTATATTACCCGCGGATTGCTACTTTGCATACAAAACGCGTTCGAATTAACGTGTATATTATTTGGGCATTTACTGAAAGCTCTGCTGCATACTAATTGCAGTAAAACTTAGACCCTTTTCTCTTCAACGTCTTTTCTATCTTGTAGGAGTTATCTACATATGAAGGAGCGATCAAGGTCACAACTCTAGGTGCTCTATGCGAACGCTAAGATATGATAGTTACATTGGCATGGAATAGAACATGGATAGACATCGTGAAGTGCCTTATATTACCCGCGGATTGCTACTTTGCGTACTAAACGCGTTCGAATTAACGTGTATATTATTTGGGCATTTACTGAAAGCTCTGCTGCATACTAATTGCAGTAAAATTTAGACCGTTTTCTCGTGAACGTCTTTTCTATCGTGTAGGAGTTATCTACTTATGAAGGAGTGTTCAAGGTCACAACTCTAGGTGCTCTATGCGAACGCTAAGATATGGTAGTTACATTGGCATGGTATAGAACATGGATAGACATCGCGAAGTGCCTTATATAGCTCGCGGATTGCCACTTTGCGTACAAAACGCGTTCGAATTGACGTGTATATTAATTGGGTACTTTTTGAAAGCTCTGCTGCGTACTAATTGCAGTAAAACTTATACCGTTTTCTCTTCAACGTCTTTTCTATCGTGTAGGAGTTATCTACATATGAAGGAGCGTTCAAGGTCACAACTCTAGGTGCTGTATGCAAACGCTAAGATATGGTAGTTACAATGGCATGGTATAGAAAATGGATAGGCATCGCAAAGTGTCCTTAATAGCCCACGGATTGCTGCTTTGTTAACAAAACGCATTAGGATTAACGCGTATATTATCTGGGCATTATTTGGCTGCTCTGCTGCATGCTAATTGCAGTAAAACTAAATCCATTTTCACTTGTACGTCTTTTCTATCGTGTAGCAGTAATCTACGAATGAAGGAGCGTTCAAGGTCACAGCTCTTTGTGCTCTATGCGAACCCTAAGATATGATAGTAACATTGACATGGTGTAGAACATGGATAGGCATCGCGAAGTGTCCTTAATAGCCCACGGATTGCTGCTTTGTTTACAAAACGCATTAGAATTAACGCGTATATTATCTGGGCATTATTTGGCAGCTCTGCTGCATGGTAAATGCAGTAAAACTAAATCCATTTTCACTTGTACGTCTTTTCTATTGTGTAGTAGTTATCTACTTATGAAGGAGCGTTCAAGGTCACAACTCTAGGTGCTCTATGCGAACGCTAAGATATGATAGTTACATTGGCATGGTATAGAACATGGATAGACATCGCGAAGTGCCTTATATAGCCCGCGGATTGCTACTTTGCGTACAAAACGCGTTCGAAGTGACGTGTATATTATTTGGGCACTTTTTGAAAGCTCTGCTGCATACTAATTGCAGTAAAACTAAGACCGTTTTCTCTTGAACGTCTTTTCTATCGTGTAGGAGTTATCTACTTATGAAGGAGCGTTCAAGGTCACAACTCTAGGTGCTCTATGCGAACGCTAAGATATGATAGTTACATTGGCATGGTATAGAACATGGATAGACATCGCGAAGTGCCTAATATTGTCCGCGGATTGCTACTTTGCGTACAAAACGCGTTCGAATTAACGTGTATATTATTTGGGCATTTTCTGATAGTTCTGCTGCATACTAATTGCAGTAAAACTAAGACCGTTTTCTCTTAAACGCTCTTTCTATCGTGTAGGAGTTATCTACTTATGAAGGAGCGTTCAAGGTCACAACTCTAGGTACTGTATGCGAACCCTAAGATATGGTAGTTACAATGGCATGGTATAGAAAATGGATAGGCATCGCGAAGTGTCCTTAATAGCCCACGCATTGCTGCTTTGTTTACAAAACGCAATCGAATTAACGCGTATATTATCTGGGCAGTATTTGGCAGCTCTGCTGCATGCTAATTGCAGTAAAACTAAATCCATTTTCACTTGTACGTCTTTTCTATCGTGTAGCAGTAATCTACGAATGAAGGAGCGTTCAAGGTCACAGCTCTTTGTGCTCTATGCGAACCCTAAGATATGATAGTAACATTGACATGGTGTAGAACATGGATAGGCATCGCGAAGTGTCCTTAATAGGCCACGGATTGCTACATTGCGTACAAAACGCGTTCGAATTAACGTGTATATTATATGGGCACTTTTTGAAAGCACTGCCGCATACTAATTGCAGTGAAACTTAGACCGTTTTCTCTTGAACGTCTTTTCTATCATGTAGGAGTTTTCTACTTATGAAGGATCGTTCAAGGTCACAACTCTAGGCGCTGTATGCGAACACTAAGATATGGTAGTTACAATGGCATGGTATAGAAAATGGATAGACACCGCGAAGTGCCTTATATTGCCAGCGGATTGCTACTTTGCGTACAAAACGCGTTCGAATTAACGTATATATTTTTTGGGCATTTTCTGAAAGTTCTGCTGCATACTAGTTGCAGTAAAACTTAGACCGTTTTCTCTTGAACGTCTCTTCTATCGTGTAGGAGTTATCTACTTATGAAGGAGCGTTCAAGGTCACATCTCTAGGTGCTCTATGCGAACGCTAAGATATGATAGTTACATTGGCATGGTATAGAACTTGGATAGACATCGCGAAGTGCCTTATATAGCCCGCGGATTGCTACTTTGCGTACAAAACGCGTTCGAATTAACGTGTATATTATTTGGGCATTTTCTGAAAGTTCTGCTGCATACCAATTGCAGTAAAACTTAGACCGTTTTCTCTTGAACGTCTTTTCTATCGTGTAGGAGTTATCTACTTATGAAGGAGCGTTCAAGGTCACAACTCGAGGTGCTCTATGCGAACGCTAAGATTTGATAGTTACATTGGCATGGTGTAGAACATGGATAGACATCGCGAAGTGCCTTATAGAGCCCGCGGATTGCTACTTTGCGTACAAAACGCATTCGAATTGACGTGTATATTATTTGGGCACTTTTTGAAAGCTCTGCTGCATACTAATTGCAGTAGAACTTAGACCGTTTTCTCTTGAACGTCTTTTCTATCGTGTAGGAGTTATCTATTTATGAAGGAGCGTTCAAGGTCACAACTCTAGGTGCTGTATGCGAACGCTAAGATATGATAGTTACATTGGCATGGTATAGAACATGGATAGACATCGCGAAGTGCCTTATATAGCCCGCGGATTGCTACTTTGCCTACAAAACGCGTTCGAATTGACGTGTATATTATTTGGGCAGTTTTTGAAAGCTCTGCTGCATACTAATTGCAGTAAAACTAATACCGTTTTCTTTTGAACGTCTTTTCTATCGTGTAGGATTTATCTACTTATGAAGGAGCGTTCAAGGTCACAAATCTAGGTGCTCTATGCGAACGCTAAGATATGATAGTTACATTGGCATGTTATAGAACATGGATAGACATCGCGAAGTGCCTTATATTGCCCGCGGATTGCTACTTTGCGTACAAAACGCGTTCGAATTAACGTGTATATTTTTTGGGCATTTTCTGAAAGTTCTGCTGCATACTAGTTGCAGTAAAACTTAGACCGTTTTCTCTTGAACGTCTTTTCTATCGTGTGGGAGTTATCTACTTATGAAGGAGCGTTCAAGGTCACAACTCAAGGTGCTGTATGCGAACGCTAAGATATGGTAGTTACAATGGGATGATATAGAAAATGGATAGGCATCGCGAAGTGTCCTCAATAGCCCACGGATTGCTGCTTTGTTTACAAAACGCATTAGAATTTTCGTGTATATCATCTGGGCATTATTTGGCAGCTCTGCTGCATGCTAGTTTCAGTAAAACTAATTCCATTTTCACTTGTACGTCTTTTCTATCGTGTAGTAGTTGTCTACTTATGAAGGAGCGTTCAAGGTCACAGCTCTAATTGCTCGATGCGAACCCTAAGATATGATAGTAACATTGACATGGTGTAGAACATTGATGGACATCGCGAAGTGCCTTATATAACCCACGGATTGCTAATTTGCATACAAAACGCGTTCGAATTAACGTATATATTATTTGGGCTCTTTTTTAAAGCTCTGCTGCATACTAATTGTAGTAAAACTAAGACCGTTTTCCCTTGAACGTCTTTTCTATCGTGTAGGATTTATCTACTTATGAAGGAGCGTTCAAGGTCACAACTCTAGGTACTGTATGCGAACGCTAAGATATGGTAGTTACAATTTCGTGGTACAGAACATGGATAGACATCGCGAAATGCCTTATATAGCCCGCGGATTGCTGCTTTGTTTACAAAACGCATTCGAATTAACGCGTATATTATATGGGCATTATTTGGCAGCTCTACTGCATGCTAATTGCAGTAAAACTAAATCCATTTTCACTTGTACGTCTTTTCTATCGTGTAGCATTAATCTACGAATGAAGGAGCGTTCAAGGTCACAGCTCTTTGTGCTCTATGCGAACCCTAAGATATGATAGTAACATTGCCATAGTGTAGAACATGGAAAGGCATCGCGAAGTGTCCTCAATAGCCCACGGATTGCTGCATTGTTTACAAACCGCATTCGAATTTTCGTGTATATCATCTGGGCATTATTAGGCAGCGCTGCTGCATACTAATTGCAGTAAAACTTAGACCGTTTTCTCTTGAACGTCTTTTCTACCGTGTAGGAGGTATCTACTTATGAAGGAGCGTTCAAGGTCACAACTCTAGGTGCTCTATGCGAACGCTAAGATATGATAGTTACATTGGCATGGTATAGAAGATGGATGGACATCGCGAAGTGCCTTATATAGCCCACGGATTGCTACTTTGCGTGCAAAACGCGTTCGAATTAACGTATATATTATTTGGGCTCTTTTTTAAAGCTTTGCTGCATACTAATTGCAGCAAAACTTAGACCGTTTTCTCTTGAACGTCTTTTCTATCGTGTAGGAGTTATCTACTTATGAAGGTGCGTTCAAGGTCACAACTCTAGGCACTGTATGCGAACGCTAAGATATGGTAGTTACAATGGCATGGTAAAGAAAATGGATAGGCATCGCGAAGTGTCCTTAATAGCCCACGGATTGCTGCTTTGTTTACAAAACGCAATCGAATTAACGCGTATATTATCTGGGCATGCATGCAGTAAAACTAAATCCATTTTCACTTGTACGTCTTTTCTATTGTGTAGTAGTTATCTACTTATGAAGGAGCGTTCAAGGTCACAACTCTAGGTGCTCTATGCGAACGCTAAGATATGATAGTTACATTGGCATGGTATAGAACATGGATAGACATCGTGAAATGCCTTATATTACCCGCGGATTGCTACTTTGCGTACAAAACGCGTTATAATTAACGTGTATATTATTTGGGCATTTACTGAAAGCTCTGCTGCATACTAATTGCAGTAAAACTTAGACCGTTTTCTCTTCAACGTCTTTTCTATCGTGTAGGAGTTATCTACTTATGAAGGAGCGTTCAAGGTCACAACTCTAGGTGCTGTATGCGAACGCTAAGATATGATAGTTACATTGGCATGGTATAGAACATAGATAGACATCGCTAAGTGCCTTATATTGCCCGCGGATTGCTACTTTGCGTACAAAACGGGTTCGAATTAACGTGTATATTATTTGGGAATTTCCTGAAAGCTCTGCTGCATACTAATTGCAGTAAAATTTAGACCGTTTTCTCTTGAACGTCTTTTCTATCGTGTAGGAGTTATCTACTTATGAAGGAGCGTTCAAGGTCACAACTCTAGGTGCTCTATGCGAACGATAAGATATGGTAGTTACAATGGCATGGTATAGAAAATGGATAGGCATCGCGAAGTGTCCTTAATAGCCCACGGATTGCTGCTTTGTTTACAAAACGCAATCGAATTAACGCGTATATTATCTGGGCATTATTTGGCAGCTCTGCTACATGCTAATTGCAGTAAAACTAAATCAATTTTCACTTGTACGTCTTTTCTATCGTGTAGCAGTAATCTACGAATGAAGGAGCGTTCAAGGTCACAGCTCTTTGTGCTCTATGCGAACGCTAAGATATGATAGTTACATTGGCATGGTATAGAACATGGATAGACATCGTGAAGTGCCTTATATTACCCGCGGATTGCTACTTTGCGTACAAAACGCGTTATAATTAACGTGTATATTATTTGGGCATTTACTGAAAGCTCTGCTGCATACTAATTGCAGTTAAACTTAGACCGTTTTCTCTTCAACGTCTTTTCTATCGTGTAGGAGTTATCTACATTTGAAGGAGCGTTCAAGGTCACAACTCTAGGTGCTGTATGCAAACGCTAAGATATGGTAGTTACAATGGCATGGTATAGAAAATGGATAGGCATCGCAAAGTGTCCTTAATAGCCCACGGATTGCTGCTCTGTTTACAAAACGCATTAGAATTAACGCGTATATTATCTGGGCATTATTTGGCAGCTCTGCTGCATGCTAATTGCCGTAAAACTAAATCCATTTTCACTTGTACGTCTTTTCTATTGTGTATTGTAGCAAAGTAGCAATCCTTGCGGATTGCTACTTTGCGTACAAAACGGGTTCGAATTAACGTGTATATTATTTGGGCAGTTTTTGAAAGCTCTGCTGCATACTAATTGCAGTAAAACTAATACCGTTTTCTTTTGAACGTCTTTTCTATCGTGTAGGATTTATCTACTTATGAAGGAGCGTTCAAGGTCACAACTCAAGGTGCTGTATGCGAACGCTAAGATATGGTAGTTACAATGGCATGATATAGAAAATGGATAGGCATCGCGAAGTGTCCTCAATAGCCCACGGATTGCTGCTTTGTTAACAAAACGCATTAGAATTTTCGTGTATATCATCTGGGCATTATTTGGCAGCTCTGCTGCATGCTAGTTTCAGTAAAACTAATTCCATTTTCACTTGTACGTCTTTTCTATCGTGTAGTAGTTGTCTACTTATGAAGGAGCGTTCAAGGTCACAGCTCTAATTGCTCGATGCGAACCCTAAGATATGATAGTAACATTGACATGGTGTAGAACATTGATGGACATCGCGAAGTGCCTTATATAACCCACGGATTGCTACTTTGCATACAAAACGCGTTCGAATTAACGTATATATTATTTGGGCTCTTTTTTAAAGCTCTGCTGCATACTAATTGTAGTAAAACTAAGACCGTTTTCCCTTGAACGTCTTTTCTATCGTGTGGGATTTATCTACTTATGAAAGAGCGTTCAAGGTCACAACTCTAGGTACTGTATGCGAACGCTAAGATATGGTAGTTACAATTTCGTGGTACAGAACATGGATAGACATCGCGAAATGCCTTATATAGCCCGCGGATTGCTGCTTTGTTTACAAAACGCATTCGAATTAACGCGTATATTATATGGGCATTATTTGGCAGCTCTACTGCATGCTAATTGCAGTAAAACTAAATCCATTTTCACTTGTACGTCTTTTCTATCGTGTAGCATTAATCTACGAATGAAGGAGCGTTCAAGGTCACAGCTCTTTGTGCTCTATGCGAACCCTAAGATATGATAGTAACATTGCCATAGTGTAGAACATGGAAAGGCATCGCGAAGTGTCCTCAATAGCCCACGGATTGCTGCATTGTTTACAAACCGCATTCGAATTTTCGTGTATATCATCTGGGCATTATTAGGCAGCGCTGCTGCATACTAATTGCAGTAAAACTTAGACCGTTTTCTCTTGAACGTCTTTTCTACCGTGTAGGAGGTATCTACTTATGAAGGAGCGTTCAAGGTCACAACTCTAGGTGCTCTATGCGAACGCTAAGATATGATAGTTGCATTGGCATGGTATAGAACATGGATAGACATCGCGAAGTGCCTAATATTGTCCGCAGATTGCTACTTTGCGTACAAAACAGGTTCGAATTAACGTGTATATTATTTGGGCATTTTCTGAAAGCTCTGCTGCATGCTAATTGCAGTTAAACTTAGTCCGTTTTCTATTGTACGTCTTTTATATCGTGTAGGAGATATCTACTTATGAAGGAGCGTTCAAGGTCACGACTCTAGGAGCTATATGCGAACGCTAAGATATGATAGTTATATTGGCGTGGTATAGAACATAGATAGACATCGCTAAGTGCCTTATATTGGCCGCGGATTGCTACTTTGCGTACAAAACGGGTTCGAATTAACGTGTATATTATTTGGGCATTTTCTGACAGCTCTGCTGCATACTAATTGCAGTAAAACTTCGACCGTTTTCTCTTGAACGTCTCTTCTATTGTGTAGTAGTTATCTACTTATGAAGGAGCGTTCAAGGTCACAACTCTAGGTGCTCTATGCGAACGCTAAGATATGATAGTTACATTGGCATGGTGTAGAACATGGATAGACATCGCGAAGTGTCCTTAATAGCCCACCAATTGCTGCTTTGTTTACAAAACGCATTAGAATTAACGCGTATTTTAACTGGGCATTATTTGGCTGCTCTGCTGCATGGTAATTGCAGTAAAACTAAATCCATTTTCACTTGTACGTCTTTTCTATTGTGTAGTAGTTATCTACTTATGAAGGAGCGTTCAAGGTCACAACTCTAGGTGCTCTATGCGAACGCTAAGATATGATAGTTACATTGGCATGGTGTAGAACATGGATAGACATCGCGAAGTGTCCTTAATAGCCCACGGATTGCTGCTTTGTTTACAAAACGCATTAGAATTAACGCGTATTTTAACTGGGCATTATTTGGCTGCTCTGCTGCATGGTAAAACTAAATCCATTTTCACTTGTACGTCTTTTCTATTGTGTAGTAGTTATCTACTTATGAAGGAGCGTTCAAGGTCACAACTCTAGGTGCTCTATGCGAACGCTAAGATATGATAGTTACATTGGCATGGTGTAGAACATGGATAGACATCGCGAAGTGTCCTTAATAGCCCACGGATTGCTGCTTTGTTTACAAAACGCATTAGAATTAACGCGTATATTATCTGGGCATTATTTGGCAGCGCTGCTGCATGCTAATTGCTGTAATACTAAATCCATTTTCACTTGTACGTCTTTTCTATTGTGTAGTAGTTATCTACTTATGAAGGAGCGGTCAAGGTCACAACTCTAGGTGCTCTATGCGAACCCTAAGATATGATAGTAACATTGACATGGTGTAGAACATGGATAGGCATCGCGAAGTGTCCTTAATAGCCCACGGATTGCTGCTTTGTTTACAAAACGCATTAGAATTAACGCGTATATTATCTGGGCATTATTTGGCAGCTCTGCTGCATGGTAAATGCAGTAAAACTAAATCCATTTTCACTTGTACGTCTTTTCTATTGTGTAGTAGTTATCTACTTATGAAGGAGCGGTCAAGGTCACAACTCTAGGTGCTCTATGCGAACGCTAAGATATGATAGTTACATTGGCATGGTATAGAACATGGATAGACATCGTGAAGTGCCTTATATTACCCGCGGATTGCTACTTTGCGTACAAAACACGTTATAATTAACGTGTATATTATTTGGGCATTTACTGAAAGCTCTGCTGCATACTAATTGCAGTAAAACTTAGACCGTTTTCTCTTCAACGTCTTTTCTATCGTGTAGGAGTTATCTACATATGAAGGAGCGTTCAAGGTCACAACTCTAGGTGCTGTATGCAAACGCTAAGATATGGTAGTTACAATGGCATGGTATAGAAAATGGATAGGCATCGCAAAGTGTCCTTAATAGCCCACGGATTGCTGCTTTGTTTACAAAACGCATTAGAATTAACGCGTATATTATCTGGGCATTATTTGGCAGCTCTGCTGCATGCTAATTGCCGTAAAACTAAATCCATTTTCACCTGTACGTCTTTTCTATTGTGTAGTAGTTATCTACTTATGAAGGAGCGGTCAAGGTCACAACTCTAGGTGCTCTATGCCAACGCTATGATAAGATAGTTACATTGGCATGGTATAGAACATGGATAGAAATCGTGAAGTGCCTTATATTATCCGCGGATTGCTACTTTGCATACAAAACGCGTTCGAATTAACGTGTATATTATTTGGGCATTTACTGAAAGCTCTGCTGCATACTAATTGCAGTAAAACTAAGACCCTTTTCTCTTCAACGTCTTTTCTATCGTGTAGGAGTTATCTACATATGAAGGAGCGAACAAGGTCACAACTCTAGGTGCTCTATGCGAACGCTAAGATATGATAGTTACATTGGCATGGAATAGAACATGGATAGACATCGCGAAGTGTCCTTAATAGCCCACGGATTGCTGCTTTGTTTACAAAACGCATTAGAATTAACGCGTATTTTATCTGGGCATTATTTGGCAGCTCTGGTGCATGGTAATTGCAGTAAAACTAAATCCATTTTCACTTGTACGTCTTTTCTATTGTGTAGTAGTTATCTACTTATGAAGGAGCGGTCAAGGTCACAACTCTAGGTGCTCTATGCGAACGCTAAGATATGATAGTTACATTGGCATGGTATAGAACATGGATAAACATCGCGAAGTGCCTTATAAAGCCCGTGGATTGATACTTTGCGTACAAAACGCGTTTGAATTGACGTGTATATTAATTGGGTACTTTTCGAAAGCTCTGCTGCATACTAATTGCAGTAAAACTTAGACCGTTTTCTCTTGAACGTCTTTTCTATCGTGTAGGAGTTATCTACTTATGAAGGAGCGTTCAGGGTCACAACTCTAGGTGCTGTATGCGAACGCTAAGATATGATAGTTACATTGGCATGGTATAGAACATGGATAGACATCGCGAAGTGCCTTCTATAGCCCGCGGATTGCTACTTTGCGTACCAAACGCGTTCGAATTGACGTGTATATTAATTGGGTACTTTTTGAAAGCTCTGCTGCATACTAATTGCAGTAAAACTTAAACCGCTTTCTCTTGAACGTATTTTCTATCGTGTAGGAGTTATCTACTTATGAAGGATCGTTCAAGGTCACAACTCTAAGTGCTGTATGCGAACGCTAAGATATGATAGTTACATTGGCATGGTATAGAACATAGATAGACATCGCTAAGTGCCTTATATTGCCCGCGGATTGCTACTTTGCGTACAAAACGGGTTATAATTAACGTGTATATTATTTGGGCATTTACTGAAAGCTCTGCTGCATACTAATTGCAGTAAAACTTAGACCGTTTTCTCTTCAACGTCTTTTCTATCGTGTAGGAGTTATCTACATATGAAGGAGCGTTCAAGGTCACAACTCTAGGTGCTGTATGCAAACGCTAAGATATGGTAGTTACAATGGCATGGTATAGAAAATGGATAGGCATCGCAAAGTGTCCTTAATAGCCCACGGATTGCTGCTTTGTTTACAAAACGCATTAGAATTAACGCGTATATTATCTGGGCATTATTTGGCAGCTCTGCTGCATGCTAATTGCCGTAAAACTATATCCATTTTCACTTGTACGTCTTTTCTATTGTGTAGTAGTTATCTACTTATGAAGGAGCGGTCAAGGTCACAACTCTAGGTGCTCTATGCGAACGCTAAGATATGATAGTTACATTGGCATGGTATAGAACATGGATAGACATCGCGAAGTGCCTTATATAGCCCGCGGATTGATACTTTGCGTACAAAACGCGTTCGAATTGACGTGTATATTAATTGGGTACTTTTCGAAAGCTCTGCTGCATAATAATTGCAGTAAAACTTAGACCGTTTTCTCTTGAACGTCTTTTCTATCGTGTACGAGTTATCTACTTATGAAGGAGCGTTCAAGGTCACAACTCTAGGTGCTGTATGCGAACGCTAAGATATGATAGTTACATTGGCATGGTATAGAACATAGATAGACACCGCTAAGTGCCTTATATTGCCCGCGGATGGATTGCTACTTTGCGTACAAAACGGATTCGAATTAACGTGTATATTATTTGGGCATTTTCTAAAAGCTCTGCTGCATACTAATTGCAGTAAAATTAAGACCGTTTTCTCTTGAACGGCTTTTCTATTGTGTAGTAGTTATCTACTTATGAAGGAGCGGTCAAGGTCACAACTCTAGGTGCTCTATGCCAACGCTAAGATAAGATAGTTACATTGGCATGGTATAGAACATGGATAGAAATCGTGAAGTGCCTTATATTACCCGCGGATTGCTACTTTGCATACAAAACGCGTTCGAATTAACGTGTATATTATTTGGGCATTTACTGAAAGCTCTGCTGCATACTAATTGCAGTAAAACTTAGACCCTTTTCTCTTCAACGTCTTTTCTATCGTGTAGGAGTTATCTACATATGAAGGAGCGATCAAGGTCACAACTCTAGGTGCTCTATGCGAACGCTAAGATATGATAGTTACATTGGCATGGTATAGAACATGGATGGACATCGCGAAGTGCCTTATATAGCTCGCGGATTGCCACTTTGCGTACAAAACGCGTTCGAATTGACGTGTATATTAATTGGGTACTTTTTGAAAGCTCTGCTGCGTACTAATTGCAGTAAAACTTAGACCGTTTTCTCTTCAACGTCTTTTCTATCGTGTAGAAGTTATCTACATATGAAGGAGCGTTCAAGGTCACAACTCTAGGTGCTGTATGCAAACGCTAAGATATGGTAGTTACAATGGCATGGTATAGAAAATGGATAGGCATCGCCAAGTGTCCTTAATAGCCCACGGATTGCTGCTTTGTTAACAAAACGCATTAGGATTAACGCGTATATTATCTGGGCATTATTTGGCTGCTCTACTGCATGCTAATTGCAGTAAAACTAAATCCATTTTCACTTGTACGTCTTTTCTATCGTGTAGCAGTAATCTACGAATGAAGGAGCGTTCAAGGTCACAGCTCTTTGTGCTCTATGCGAACCCTAAGATATGATAGTAACATTGACATGGTGTAGAACATGGATAGGCATCGCGAAGTGTCCTTAATAGCCCACGGATTGCTGCTTTGTTTACAAAACGCATTAGAATTAACGCGTATATTATCTGGGCATTATTTGGCAGCTCTGCTGCATGGTAATTGCAATAAAACTAAATCCATTTTCACTTGTACGTCTTTTCTATTGTGTAGTAGTTATCTACTTATGAAGGAGCGGTCAAGGTCACAACTCTAGGTGCTCTATGCGAACGCTAAGATATGATAGTTACATTGGCATGGTATAGAACATGGATAGACATCGCGAAGTGCCTTATATAGCCCGCGGATTGATACTTTGCGTACAAAACGCGTTCGAATTGACGTGTATATTAATTGGGTACTTTTCGAAAGCTCTGCTGCATACTTATTGCAGTAAAACCTAGACCGTTTTCTCTTGAACATCTTTTCTATCGTGTAGGAGTTATCTATTTATGAAGGAGCGTTCAAGGTCACAACTCTAGGTGCTGTATGCGAACGCTAAGATATGATAGTTACATTGGCATGGTATAGAACATAGATAGACATCGCTAAGTGCCTTTTATTGCCCGCGGATTGCTACTTTGCGTACAAAACGGGTTCGAATTAACGTGTATATTATTTGGGCATTTTCTGAAAGCTCTGCTGCATATTAATTTTAGTAAAACTTGGACCGTTTTCTCTTGAACGTCTTTTCTATCGTGAAGAAGTTATCTACTTATGAAGGAGCGTTCAAGGTCACAACTCTAGGTGCTGTATGCGAACTCTAAGATATGATAGTTACATTGGCATGGTATAGAACATAGATAGACAACGCTAATATTGCCCGCGGATTGCTACTTTACGTACAAAACGGGTTCGAATTAACGTGTATTTGGGCATTTTCTGAAAGCTCTGCTGCATACTAATTGCAGTAAAATTTAGACCGTTTTCTCTTGAACGTCTTTTCTATCGTGTAGAAGTTATCTACTTATGAAGGAGTATTCAAGGTCACAACTCTAGTTGCTCTATGCGAACGCTAAGATATGGTAGTTACACTGGCATGGTATAGAACATGGATAGACATCGCGAAGTGCCTTATATAGCCCGCGGATTGCTACTTTGCGTACTAAACGCGTTCGAATTGACGTGTATATTAATTGGGTACTTTTTGAAAGCTCTGCTGCATACTAATTGCAGTAAAACTTAGACCGTTTTCTCTTCAACGTCTTTTCTATCGTGTAGGAGTTATCTACATATGAAGGAGCGTTCAACGTCACAACTCTAGGTGCTGAATGCAAACGCTAATATATGGTAGTTACAATGGCATGGTATAGAAAATGGATAGGCATCGCAAAGTGTCCTTAATAGCCCACGGATTGCTGCTTCGTTTACAAAACGAATTAGAATTGACGCGTATATTATCTGGGCATTATTTGGCAGCTCTGCTGCATGGTAATTGCAGTAAAACTAAATCCATTTTCACATGTACGTCTTTTCTATTGTGTAGTAGTTATCTACTTATGAAGAAGCGTTCAAGGTCACAACTCTAGGTGCTCTATGCGAACGCTAAGATATGATAGTTACATTGGCATGGTATATAACATGGTTAGACATCGCGAAGTGTCCTTAATAGCCCACGGATTGCTGCTTTGTTTACAAAACGCATTCGAATTAACGCGTATATTATCTCGGCATTATTTGGCAGCTCTGCTGCATGCTAATTGCAGTTAAACTTAGTCCGTTTTCTATTGTACGTCTTTTATATCGTGTAGGAGATATCTACTTATGAAGGAGCGTTCAAGGTCACAACTCTAGGAGCTCTATGGGAACGCTAAGATATGATGGTTTCATTGCCATGGTATAGAACATAGATAGACATCGCTAAGTGCCTTATATTGCCCGCGGATTGCTACTTTGCGTACAAAACGGGTTCGAATTAACGTGTATATTTCTTGGGCATTTTCTGAAAGCTCTGCTGCATACTAATTGCAGTAAATCTTAGACCGTTTTCTCTTGAACGTCTTTTCTATCGTGTAGGAGTTATCTACTTATGAAGGAGCGTTCAAGGTCACAACTCTAGGTACTGTATGCGAACGCTAATATATGGTAGTTACAATGGCATGGTATAGAAAATGGATGGGCATCGCGAAGTGTCCTTAATAGCCCACGGATTGCTGCTCTGTTTACAAAACGCATTAGAATTAACGCGTATATTATCTGGGCATTATTTGGCAGCTCTGCTGCATGCTAATTGCCGTAAAACTAAATCCATTTTCACTTGTACGTCTTTTCTATTGTGTAGTAGTTATCTACTTATGAAGGAGCGTTCAAGGTCACAACTCTAGGTGCTCTATGCGAACGCCAAGATATGATAGTTACATTGGCATGGTGTAGAACATGGATAGACATCGCGAAGTGTCCTTTATAGCCCACGGATTGCTGCTTTGTTTACAAAACGCATTAGAATTAACGCGTATATTAGCTGGGCATTATTTGGCAGCTCTGCTGCATGGTAATTGCGGTAAAACTAAATCCATTTTCACTTGTACGTCTTTTCTATTGTGTAGTAGTATTGTATTGTGTAGTAGAATTTACGCGTATATTATCTGGGCATTATTTGGCAGCTCTACTGCATGGTAAATGCAGTAAAACTAAATCCGTTTTCACTTGTACGTCTTTTCTATTGTGTAGTTCGAATTGACGTGTATATTATTTGGGCACTTTTTGAAAGTTCTGCTGCATACGAATTGCAGTAAAACTTAGACCGATTTCTCTTGAACATCGTTTCTACCGTGTAGGAGTTATCCACTTATGAAGGAGCGTTCAAGGTCACAGCTCCAATTGCTCTATGCGAACCCTAAGATATGATAGTTACATTGGCATGGTATAGAACATTGATAGACATCGCGAAATGCCTTATATAACACGCGGATTGCTACTTTGCGTACAAAACGCGTTCGAATTAACGTATATATTATTTGGGCTCTTTTTGAAAGCTCTGCTGCATGCTAATTGCAGTAAAACTAAATCCATTTTCACTTGTACGTCTTTTCTATCGTGTAGCAGTAATCTACGAATGAAGGAGCGTTCAAGGTCACAACTCTAGGTGCTCTATGCGAACGCTAAGATATGATAGTTACATTGGCATGGTATAGAACATGGATAGACATCGCGAAGTGTCCTTAATAGCCCACGGATTGCTGCTTTGTTTACAAAACGCATTAGAATTAACGCGTATATTATCTGGGCATTATTTGGCAGCTCTGCTGCATGGTAATTGCAGTAAAAATAAATTCATTTTCACTTGTACGTCTTTTCTATTGTGTAGTAGTTATCTACTTATGAAGGAGCGGTCAAGGTCACAACTCTAGGTGTTCTATGCGAACGCTAAGATATGATAGTTACATTGGCATGGTATAGAACATGGATAGACATCGCGAAATGCCTTGTATAACACGCGGATTGCTACTTTGCGTACAAAACGCGTTCGAATTAACGTATATATTATTTGGGCTCTTTTTGAAAGCTGCATACTAATTGTAATAAAACTTAGACCTTTTTCCCTTGAACGTCTATCTATCGTGTAAGAGTTATCTACTTATGAAGGAGCGTTCAAGGTCACAACTCTAGGTCCTGTATTCGAACGCTAAGATATGGTAGTTACAATGGCATGGTATAGAAAATGGATAGGCATCGCGAAGTGTCCTTAATAGCCCACGGATTGCTGCTTTGTTTACAAAACGCATTCGAATTAACGCATATATTATCGGGGCATTATTTGGCAGCTCTGCTGCATGCTAATTGCAGTAAAACTAAATCCATTTTCACTTGTACGTCTTTTCTATCGTGTAGCAGTAATCTACGAATGAAGGAGCGTTCAAGGTCACAACTCTAGGTGCTCTATGCGAACGCTAAGATATGATAGTTACATTGACATGGTGTAGAACATGGATAGGCATCGCGAAGTGTCCTTAATAGCCAACGGATTGCTGCTCTGTTTACAAAACGCATTAGAATTAACGCGTATATTATCTGGGCATTATTTGGCAGCTCTGCTGCATGGTAAATGCAGTAAAACTAAATCCATTTTCACTTGTACGTCTTTTCTATTGTGTAGTAGTTATCTACTTATGAAGGAGCGTTCAAGGTATAGAACATGGATAGACATCGCGAAGTGCCTTATATAGCCCGCGGATTGCTACTGTGCGTACAAAACGCGTTATAATTAACGTGTATATTATTTGGGCATTTACTGAAAGCTCTGCTGCATGCTAGTTTCAGTAAAACTAATTCCATTTTCACTTGTACGTCTTTTCTATCGTGTCGTAGTTGTCTACTTATGAAGGAGCGTTCAAGGTCACAGCTCTAATTGCTCTATGCGAACCCTAAGATATGATAGTAACATTGACATGGTGTAGAACATTGATGGACATCGCGAAGTGCCTTATATAGCCCACGGATTGCTACTTTGCATACAAAACGCGTTCGAATTAACGTATATATTATTTGGGCGGTTTTTTAAAGCTCTGCTGCATACTAATTGTAGTAAAACTAAGACAGTTTTCCCTTGAACGTCTTTTCTATCGTGTAGGATTTATCTACTTATGAAGGAGCGTTCAAGGTCACAACTCTAGGTACTGTATGCGAACGCTAAGATATGGTAGTTACAATGGCGTGGTACAGAACATGGATAGACATCGCGAAATGCCTTATATAGCCCGCGGATTGCTGCTTTGTTTACAAAACGCATTCGAATTAACGCGTATATTATATGGGCATTATTTGGCAGCTCTACTGCATGCTAATTGCAGTAAAACTGAATTCATTTTCACTTGTACGTATTTTCTATCGTGTAGCATTAATCTACGAATGAAGGAGCGTTCAAGGTCACAGCTCTTTGTGCTCTATGCGAACCCTAAGATATGATAGTAACATTGCCATAGTGTAGAACATGGAAAGGCATCGCGAAGTGTCCTCAATAGCCCACGGATTGCTGCATTGTTTACAAAACGCATTCGAATTTTCGTGTATATCATCTGGGCATTATTAGGCAGCGCTGCTGTATACTAATTGCAGTAAAACTTAGACCGTTTTCTCTTGAACGTCTTTTCTACCGTGTAGGAGGTATCTACTTATGAAGGAGCGTTCAAGGTCACAACTCTAGGTGCTCTATGCGAACGCTAAGATATGATAGTTACATTGGCATGGTATAGAAGATGGATGGACATCGCGAAGTGCCTTATATAGCCCACGGATTGCTACTTTGCGTGCAAAACGCGTTCGAATTAACGTATATATTATTTGGGCTCTTTTTTAAAGCTCTGCTGCATACTAATTGCAGCAAAACTTAGACCGTTTTCTCTTGAACGTCTTTTCTATCGTGAAGGAGTTATCTACTTATGAAGGAGCGTTCAAGGTCACAACTCTAGGCACTGTATGCGAACGCTAAGATATGGTAGTTACAATGGCATGGTATAGAAAATGGATAGGCATCGCGAAGTGTCCTTAATAGCCCACGGATTGCTGCTTTGTTTACAAAACGCATTCGAATTAACGCGTATATTATCTGTGCATTATTTGGCAGCTCTGCTGCATGCTAATTGCAGTTAAACTTAGTCCGTTTTCTATTGTACGTCTTTTATATCTTGTAGGAGATATCTACTTATGAAGGAGCGTTCAAGGTCACGACTCTAGGAGCTCTATGCGAACGCTAAGATATGATAGTTACATTGGCATGGTATAGAACATAGATAGACATCGCTAAGTGTCTTATATTGCCCGCGGATTGCTACTTTGCGTACAAAACGGGTTCGAATTAACGTGTATATTATTTGGGCATTTTCTGAAAGCTCTGCTGCATACTAATTGCAGTAAAACTTCGACCGTTTTCTCTTGAACGTCTTTTCTATCGTGTAGGAGTTATCTACTTATGAAGGAGCGTTCAAGGTCACAACTCTAGGTACTGTATGCGAACGCTAAGATATGGTAGTTACAATGGCATGGTATAGAAAATGGATAGGCATCGCAAAGTGTCCTTAATAGCCCACGGATTGCTGCTTTTTTTACAAAACGCATTAGAATTAACGTGTATATTATCTGGGCATTATTTGGCAGCTCTGCTGCATGCTAATTGCCGTAAAACTAAATCCATTTTCACTTGTACGTCTTTTCTATTGTGTAGTAGTTATCTACTTATGAAGGAGCGTTCAATGTCACAACTCTAGTTGCTCTATGCGAACGCTAAGATATGATAGTTACATTGGCATGGTGTAGAACATGGATAGACATCGCGAAGTGTCCTTAATAGCCCACGGATTGCTGCTTTTTTTACAAAACGCATTAGAATTAACGCGTATTTTAACTGGGCATTATTTGGCTGCTCTGCTGCATGGTAATTGCAGTAAAACTAAATCCATTTTCACTTGTACGTCTTTTCTATTGTGTAGTAGTTATCTACTTATGAAGGAGCGGTCAAGGTCACAACTCTAGGTGCTCTATGCGAACGCTAAGATATGATAGTTACATTGGCATGGTATAGAACATGGATAGACATCGCGAAGTGCCTTATATAGACCGCGGATTGATACTTTGCGTACAAAACGCGTTCGAATTGACGTGTATATTAATTGGGTACTTTTCGAAAGCTCTGCTGCATACTAATTGCAGTAAAACTTAGACCGTTTTCTCTTGAACGTCTTTTCTATCGTGTAGGAGTTATCTACTTATGAAGGAGCGTTCAGGGTCACAACTCTAGGTGCTCTATGCGAACGCTAAGATATGATAGTTACATTGGCATGGTATAGAACATGGATAGACATCGCGAAGTGCCTTATATAGACCGCGGATTGATACTTTGCGTACAAAACGCGTTCGAATTGACGTGTATATTAATTGGGTACTTTTCGAAAGCTCTGCTGCATACTAATTGCAGTAAAACTTAGACCGCTTTCTCTTGAACGTCTTTTCTATCGTGTAGGAGTTATCTACTTATGAAGGAGCGTTCAAGGTCACAACTCTAGGTGCTGTATGCGAATGCTAAAATATGGTAGTTACATTGGCATGGTATAGAACATGGATAGACATCGCGAAGTGCCTTCTATAGCCCGCGGATTGCTACTTTGCGTACAAAACGGGTTCGAATTAACGTGTATATTATTTGGGCATTTTCTAAAAGCTCTGCTGCATACTAATTGCAGTAAAACTTAGACCGTTTTCTCTTAAACGCTCTTTCTATCTTGTAGGAGTTATCTACTTATGAAGGAGCGTTCAAGGTCACAACTCTAGGTACTGTATGCGAACGCTAAGATATGGTAGTTACAATGGCATGGTATAGAAAATGGATAGGCATCGCGAAGTGTCCTTAATAGCCCACGGATTGCTGCTTTGTTTACAAAACGCAATCGAATTAACGCGTATATTATCTGGGCATTATTTGGCAGCTCTGCTGCATGCTAATTGCAGTAAAACTAAATTCATTTTCACTTGTACGTCTTATCTATCGTGTAGCAGTAATCTACGAATGAAGGAGCGTTCAAGGTCACAGCTCTTTGTGCTCTATGCGAACGCTAAGATATGATAGTTACATTGGCAAGGTATAGAACATGGATAGACATCGTGAAGTGCCTTATATTACCCGCGGATTGCTACTTTGCGTACAAAACGCGTTATAATTAACGTGTATATTATTTGGGCATTTACTGAAAGCTCTGCTGCATACTAATTGCAGTAAAACTTAGACCGTTTTCTCTTCAACGTCTTTTCTATCGTGTAGGAGTTATCTACATATGAAGGAGCGTTCAAGGTCACAACTCTAGGTGCTGTATGCAAACGCTAAGATATGGTAGTTACAATGGCATGGTATAGAAAATGGATAGGCATCGCAAAGTGTCCTTAATAGCCCACGGATTGCTGCTTTGTTTACAAAACGCATTAGAATTAACGCGTATATTATCTGGGCATTATTTGGCAGCTCTGCTGCATGCTAATTGCCGTAAAACTAAATCCATTTTCACTTGTACGTCTTTTCTATTGTGTAGTAGTTATCTACTTATGAAGGAGCGGTCAAGGTCACAACTCTAGGTGCTCTATGCGAACGCTAAGATATGATAGTTACATTGGCATGGTATAGAACATAGATAGACACCGCTAAGTGCCTAATATTGCCCGCGGATTGCTACTTTGCGTACAAAACGGGTTCGAATTAACGTGTATATTATTTGGGCATTTTCTGAAAGCTCTGCTGCATACTAATTGCAGTAAAACTTAGACCGTTTTCTCTTGAACGTCTTTTTCAATCGTGAAGGAGTTATCTACTTATGAAGGAGCGTTCAAGGTCACAACTCTAGGTGCTGTATGCGAACTCTAAGATATGATAGTTGCACTGGCATGGTATAGAACATAGATAGACATTGCTAATATTGCCCGCGGATTGCTACTTTGCGTACAAAACGGATTCGAATTAAAGTGTATATTAGTTGGGCATTTTCAAAAAGCTCTGCTGCATACTAATTGCAGTAAAATTAAGACCGTTTTCTCTTGAACGTCTTTTCTATTGTGTAGTAGTTATCTACTTATGAAGGAGCGGTCAAGGTCACAACTCTAGGTGCTCTATGCAAACGCTAAGATATGGTAGTTACATTGGCATGGTATATAACATGGTTAGACATCGCGAAGTGTCCTTAATAGCCCACGGATTTCTGCTTTGTTTACAAAACGAATTAGAATTGACGCGTATATTATCTGTGCATTATTTGGCAGCTCTGCGGCATGCTAATTGCCGTAAAACTAAAACCATTTTCACTTGTACGTCTTTTCTATTGTGTAGTAGTTATCTACTTATGAAGGAGCGTTCAAGGTCACAACTCTAGGTGCTCTATGCGAACGCTAAGATATGATAGATACATTGGCATGGTATGGTGGTATGGTATGGTATGGCATGGTTAGACATCGCGAAGTGTCCTTAATAGCCCACGGATTTCTGCTTTGTTTACAAAACGAATTAGAATTGACGCGTATATTATCTGGGCATTATTTGGCAGCTCTGCTGCATGGTAATTGCAGTGAAACCAAATCCATTTTCACATGTACGTCTTTTCTATTGTGTAGTAGTTATCTACTTATGAAGGAGCGGTCAAAGTCACAACTCTAGGTGCTCTATGCGAGCGCTAAGATATGATAGTTACATTGGCATGGTATAGAACATGGATAGACATCGCGAAGTGCCTTATATAGCCCGCGGATTAATACTTTGCGTACAAAACGCGTTCGAATTGACGTGTATATTAATTGGGTACTTTTTGAAAGCTCTGCTGGATACTAATTGCAGTAAAACTTAGACCGTTTTCTCTTGAACGTCTTTTCTATCGTGTAAGAGTTATCTACTTATGAAGGAGCGTTCAAGGTCACATCTCTAGGTACTGTATGCGAACGATAATATATGGTAGTTACAATGGCATGGTATAGAAAATGGATAGGCATCGCGAAGTGTCCTTAATAGCCCACGGATTGCTGCTTTGTTTACAAAACGCATTCGAGTTAACGCGTATATTATCTGGGCATTATTTGGCAGCTCTGCTGCATGTTAATTGCAGTTAAACTTAGTCCGTTTTCTATTGTACGTCTTTTCTATTGTGCAGTAGTTATCTACTTATGAAGGAGCGTTCAATGTCACAACTCTAGGTGCTCTATGCGAACGCAAAGATATGATAGTTACATTGGGATGGTGTAGAACATGGATAGACATCGCGAAGTGTCCTTAATAGCCCACGGATTGCTACTTTGTTTACAAAACGCATTAGAATTAACGCGTATATTATCTGGGCATTATTTGGCAGCTCTGCTGCATGGTAATTGCAGTAAAACTAAATCCATTTTCACTTGTACGTCTTTTCTATTGTGTAGTAGTTATCTACTTATGAAGGAGCGTGCAAGGTCACAGCTCTAATTGCTCTATGCGAACCCTAAGATATGATAGTTACATTGGCATGGTATAGAACATGGATAGACATCGCGAAATGCCTTATATAACACACGGATTGCTACTTTGCGTACAAAACGCGTTCGAATTAACGTATATATTATTTGGGCTCTTTTTGAAAGCTCTGCTGCATACTAATTGTAATAAAACTTAGACCTTTTTCCCTTGAACGTCTATCTATCGTGTAAGAGTTATCTACTTATGAAGGAGCGTTCAAGGTCACAACTCTAGGTGCTCTAAGCGAACGCTAAGATATGATAGTTACATTGACATGGTGTAGAACATGGATAGGCATCGCGAAGTGTCCTTAATAGCCAACGGATTGCTGCTTTGTTTACAAAACGCATTAGAATTAACGCGTATATTATCTGGGCATTATTTGGCAGCTCTGCTGCATGGTAAATGCAGTAAAACTAAATCCATTTTCACTTGTACGTCTTTTCTATTGTGTATTAGTTATCTACTTATGAAGGAGCGGTCAAGGTCACAACTCTAGGTGCTCTATGCGAACGCTAAGATATGATAGTTACATTGGCATGGTATAGAACATGGATAGACATCGTGAAGTGCCTTATATTACCAGCGGATTGCTACTTTGCGTACAAAACGCGTTATAATTAACGTGTATATTATTTGGGCATTTACTGAAAGCTCTGCTGCATACTAATTGCAGTAAAACTTAGACCGTTTTCTCTTCAACGTCTTTTCTATCGTGTAGGAGTTATCTACATATGAAGGAGCGTTCAAGGTCACAAGTCTAGGTGCTGTATGCAAACGCTAAGATATGGTATTTACAATGGCATGGTATAGAAAATGGATAGGCAACGCAAAGTGTCCTTAATAGCCCACGGATTGCTGCTTTGTTTACAAAACGCATTAGAATTAACGCGTATATTATCTGGGCATTATTTGGCAGCTCTGCTGCATGGTAAATGCAGTAAAACTAAATCCATTTTCACTTGTACGTCTTTTCTATTGTGTAGTAGTTATCTACTTATGAAGGAGCGGTCAAGGTCACAACTCTAGGTGCTCTATGCCAACGCTAAGATATGATAGTTACATTGGCATGGTATAGAACATGGATAGACATCGTGAAGTGCCTTATATTACCCGCGGATTGCTACTTTGCGTACAAAACGCGTTATAATTAACGTGTATATTATTTGGGCATTTACTGAAAGCTCTGCTGCATACTAATTGCAGTAAAACTTAGACCGTTTTCTCTTCAACGTCTTTTCTATCGTGTAGGAGATATCTACATATGAAGGAGCGTTCAAGGTCACAACTCTAGGTGCTGTATGCAAACGCTAAGATATGGTAGTTACAATGGCATGGTATAGAAAATGGATAGGCATCGCAAAGTGTCCTTAATAGCCCACGGATTGCTGCTTTGTTTACAAAACGCATTAGAATTAACGCGTATATTATCTGGGCATTATTTGGCAGCTCTGCTGCATGCTAATTGCCGTAAAACTAAATCCATTTTCACTTGTACGTCTTTTCTATTGTGTAGTAGTTATCTACTTATGAAGGAGCGGTCAAGGTTACAACTCTAGGTGCTCAATGCGAACGCTAAGATATGATAGTTACATTGGCATGGTATAGAACATAGATAGACACCGCTAAGTGCCTTATATTGCCCGCGGATTGCTACTTTGCGTACAAAACGGGTTCGAATTAACGTGTATATTATTTGGGCATTTCCTGAAAGCTCTGCTGCATACTAATTGCAGTAAAACTTAGACCGTTTTCTCTTGAACGTCTTTTCTATCGTGAAGGAGTTATCTACTTATGAAGGAGCGTTCAAGGTCACAACTCTAGGTGCTGTATGCGAACTCTAAGATATGATAGTTGCACTGGCATGGTATAGAACATAGATAGACATTGCTAATATTGCCCGCGGATTGCTACTTTGCGTACAAAACGGATTCGAATTAAAGTGTATATTAGTTGGGCATTTTCAAAAAGCTCTGCTGCATACTAATTGCAGTAAAATTAAGACCGTTTTCTCTTGAACGTATTTTCTATTGTGTAGTAGTTATCTACTTATGAAGGAGCGGTCAAGGTCACAACTCTAGGTGCTCTATGCCAACGCTAAGATAAGATAGTTACATTGGCATGGTATAGAACATGGATAGAAATCGTGAAGTGCCTTATATTACCCGCGGATTGCTACTTTGCATACAAAACGCGTTCGAATTAACGTGTATATTATTTGGGCATTTACTGAAAGCTCTGCTGCATACTAATTGCAGTAAAACTTAGACCGTTTTCTCTTCAACGTCTTTTCTATCGTGTAGGAGTTATCTACATATGAAGGAGCGATCAAGGTCACAACTCTAGGTGCTCTATGCGAACGCTAAGATATGATAGTTACATTGGCATGGAATAGAACATGGATAGACATCGTGAAGTGCCTTATATTACCCGCGGTTTGCTACTTTGCGTACTAAACGCGTTCGAATTAACGTGTATATTATTTGGGCATTTACTGAAAGCTCTGCTGCATACCAATTGCAGTAAAATTTAGACCGTTTTCTCGTGAACGTCTTTTCTATCGTGTAGGAGTTATCTACTTATGAAGGAGTGTTCAAGGTCACAACTCTAGGTGCTCTATGCGAACGCTAAGATATGGTAGTTACATTGGCATGGTATAGAACATGGATAGACATCGCGAAGTGCCTTATATAGCCCGCGGATTGCTACTTTGCGTACAAAACGCGTTCGAATTGACGTGTATATTAATTGGGTACTTTTTGAAAGCTCTGCTGCATACTAATTGCAGTAAAACTTAGACCGTTTTCTCTTCAACGTATTTTCTATCGCGTAGGAGTTATCTACATATGAAGGAGCGTTCAAGGTCACAACTCTAGGTGCTGTATGCAAACGCTAAGATATGGTAGTTACAATGGCATGGTATAGAAAATGGATAGGCATCGCAAAGTGTCCTTAATAGCCCACGGATTGCTGCTTTGTTTACAAAACGCATTAGGATTAACGCGTATATTATCTGGGCATTATTTGGCTGCTCTGCTGCATGCTAATTGCAGTAAAACTAAATCCATTTTCACTTGTACGTCTTTTCTATCGTGTAGCAGTAATCTACGAATGAAGGAGCGTTCAAGGTCACAGCTCTTTGTGCTCTATGCGAACCCTAAGATATGATAGTAACATTGACATGGTGTAGAACATGGATAGGAATCGCGAAGTGTCCTTAATAGCCCACGGATTGCTGCTTTGTTTACAAAACGCATTAGAATTAACGCGTATATTATCTGGGCATTATTTGGCAGCTCTGCTGCATGGTAATTGCAGTAAAACTAAATCCATTTTCACTTGTACGTCTTTTCTATTGTGTAGTAGTTATCTACTTATGAAGGAGCGGTCAAGGTCACAACTCTAGGTGCTCTATGCGAACGCTAAGATATGATAGTTACATTGGCATGGTATAGAACATGGATAGACATCGCGAAGTGCCTTATATAGACCGCGGATTGATACTTTGCGTACAAAACGCGTTCGAATTGACGTGTATATTAATTGGGTACTTTTCGAAAGCTCTGCTGCATACTTATTGCAGTAAAACCTAGACCGTTTTCTCTTGAACGTCCTTTCTATCGTGTAGGAGTTATCTATTTATGAAGGGGCGTTCAAGGTCACAACTCTAGGTGCTGTATGCGAACGCTAAGATATGATAGTTACATTGGCATGGTATAGAACATAGATAGACATCGCTAAGTGCCTTTTATTGCCCGCGGATTGCTACTTTGCGTACAAAACGGGTTCGAATTAACGTGTATATTATTTGGGCATTTTCTGAAAGCTCTGCTGCATACTAATTGCAGTAAAATTTAGACCGTTTTCTCTTGAACGTCTTTTCTATCGTGAAGGAGTTATCTACTTATGAAGGAGCGTTCAAGGTCACAACTCTAGGTGCTCTATGCAAACGCTAAGATATGGTAGTTACATTGGCATGGTATATAACATGGTTAGACATCGCGAAGTGTCCTTAATAGCCCACGGATTTCTGCTTTGTTTACAAAACGAATTAGAATTGACGCGTATATTATCTGTGCATTATTTGGCAGCTCTGCGGCATGCTAATTGCCGTAAAACTAAAACCATTTTCACTTGTACGTCTTTTCTATTGTGTAGTAGTTATCTACTTATGAAGGAGCGTTCAAGGTCACAACTCTAGGTGCTCTATGCGAACGCTAAGATATGATAGATACATTGGCATGGTATGGTGGTATGGTATGGTATGGCATGGTTAGACATCGCGAAGTGTCCTTAATAGCCCACGGATTTCTGCTTTGTTTACAAAACGAATTAGAATTGACGCGTATATTATCTGGGCATTATTTGGCAGCTCTGCTGCATGGTAATTGCAGTGAAACCAAATCCATTTTCACTTGTACGTCTTTTCTATTGTGTAGTAGTTATCTACTTATGAGGGAGCGGTCAAGGTCACAACTCTAGGTGCTCTATGCGAACGCTAAGATATGATAGTTACATTGGCATGGTATAGAACATGGATAGACATCGCGAAGTGCCTTATATAGCCCGCGGATTGCTACTTTGCGTACAAAACGCGTTCGAAGTGACGTGTATATTATTTGGGCACTTTTTGAAAGCTCTGCTGCATACTAATTGCAGTAAAACTAAGACCGTTTTCTCTTGAACGTCTTTTCTATCGTGTAGGAGTTATCTACTTATGAAGGAGCGTGCAAGGTCACAACTCTAGGTGCTCTATGCGAACGCTAAGATATGATAGTTACATTGGCATGGTATAGAACATGGATAGACATCGCGAAGTGCCTAATATTGTCCGCAGATTGCTACTTTGCGTACAAAACGCGTTCGAATTATCGTGTATATTATTTGGGCATTTTCTGATAGTTCTGCTGCATACTAATTGCAGTAAAACTAAGACCGTTTTCTCTTAAACGCTCTTTCTATCGTGTAGGAGTTATCTACTTATGAAGGAGCGTTCAAGGTCACAACTCTAGGTACTGTATGCGAACGCTAAGATATGGTAGTTACAATGGCATGGTATAGAAAATGGATAGGCATCGCGAAGTGTCCTTAATAGCCCACGGATTGCTGCTTTGTTTACAAAACGCAATCGAATTAACGCGTATATTATCTGGCCATTATTTGGCAGCTCTGCTGCATGCTAATTGCAGTAAAACTAAATCCATTTTCACTTGTGCGTCTTTTCTATCGTGTAGCAGTAATCTACGAATGAAGGAGCGTTCAAGGTCACAGCTCTTTGTGCTCTATGCGAACCCTAAGATATGATAGTAACATTGACATGGTGTAGAACATGGATAGGCATCGCGAAGTGTCCTTAAGAGCCCACGGATTGCTGCTTTGTTTACAAAACGCATTAGAATTAACGCGTATATTATCTGGGCATTATTTGGCAGCTCTGCTGCATGGTAAATGCAGTAAAACTAAATCCATCAATAGAAAAGACGTACAAGTGAGTACGTCTTTTCTATTGTGTAGTAGTTATCTACTTATGAAGGAGCGGTCAAGGTCACAACTGTAGGTGCTCTATGCGAACGCTAAGATATGATAGTTACATTGGCATGGTATAGAACATGGATAGACATCGTGAAGTGCCTTATATTACCCGCGGATTGCTACTTTGCGTACAAAACGCGTTATAATTAACGTGTATATTATTTGGGCATTTACTGAAAGTTCTGCTGCATACTAATTGCAGTAAAACTTAGACCGTTTTCTCTTCAACGTCTTTTTTATCGTGTAGGAGTTATCTACATATGAAGGAGCGTTCAAGGTCACAACTCTAGGTGCTGAATGCAAACGCTAAGATATGGTAGTTACAATGGCATGGTATAGAAAATGGATAGGCATCGCAAAGTGTCCTTAATAGCCCACGGATTGCTGCTTTGTTTACAAAACGCATTAGAATTAACGCGTATATTATCTGGGCATTATTTGGCAGCTCTGCTGCATGCTAATTGCAGTAAAACTAAATCCATTTTTACTTGTACGTCTTTTCTATTGTGTAGTAGTTATCTACTTATGAGGGAGCGGTCAAGGTCACAACTCTAGGTGCTCTATGCGAACGCTAAGATATGATAGTTACATTGGCATGGTATAGAACATGGATAGACATCGCGAAGTGCCTTATATAGCCCGTGGATGATACTTTGTGTACAAAACGCGTTCGAATTGACGTGTATATTAGTTGGGTACTTTTCGAAAGCTCTGCTGCATACTAATTGCAGTAAAACTTAGACCGTTTTCTCTTGAACGTCTTTTCTATCGTGTAGGAGTTATCTACTTATGAAGGAGCGTTCAGGGTCACAACTCTAGGTGCTGTATGCGAACGCTAAGATATGATAGTTACATTGGCATGGTATAGAACATAGATAGACATCGCTAAGTGCCTTATATTGCCCGCGGATTGCTACTTTGCGTACAAAACGGGTTCGAATTAACGTGTATATTATTTGGGCATTTTCTGAAAGCTCTGCTGCATACTAATTGCAGTAAAATTTAGACCGTTTTCTCTTGAACGTCTTTTCTATCGTGAAGGAGTTATCTACTTATGAAGGAGCGTTCAAGGTCACAACTCTAGGTACTGTATGCGAACGCTAAGATATGGTAGTTACATTGGCATGGTATAGAACATGGATAGACATCGTGAAGTGCCTTGTATTACCCGCGGATTGCTACTTTGCGTACAAAACGCGTTATAATTAACGTGTATATTATTTGGGCATTTACTGAAAGCTCTGCTGCATACTAATTGCAGTAAAACTTAGACCGTTTTCTCTTCAACGTCTTTTCTATCGTGTAGGAGTTATCTACATATGAAGGAGCGTTCAAGGTCACAACTCTAGGTGCTGTATGCAAACGCTAAGATATGGTATTTACAATGGCATGGTATAGAAAATGGATAGGCATCGCAAAGTGTCCTTAATAGCCCACGGATTGCTGCTTTGTTTACAAAACGCATTAGAATTAACGCGTATATTATCTGGGCATTATTTGGCAGCTCTGCTGCATGGTAAATGCAGTAAAACTAAATCCATTTTCACTTGTACGTCTTTTCTATTGTGTAGTAGTTATCTACTTATGAAGGAGCGGGCAAGGTCACAACTCTAGGTGCTCTATGCGAACGCTAAGATATGATAGTTACATTGGCATGGTATAGAACATGGATAGACATCGTGAAGTGCCTTATATTACCCGCGGATTGCTACTTTGCGTACAAAACGCGTTATAATTAAAGTGTATATTATTTGGGCATTTACTGAAAGCTCTGCTGCATACTAATTGCAGTAAAACTTAGACCGTTTTCTCTTCAACGTCTTTTCTATCGTGTAGGAGTTATCTACATATGAAGGAGCGTTCAAGGTCACAACTCTAGGTGCTGTATGCAAACGCTAAGATATGGTAGTTACAATGGCTTGGTATAGAAAATGGATAGGCATCGCAAAGTGTCCTTAATAGCCCACGGATTGCTGCTTTGTTTACAAAACGCATTAGAATTAACGCGTATATTATCTGGGCATTATTTGGCAGCTCTGCTGCATGCTAATTGCCGTAAAACTAAATCCATTTTCACTTGTACGTCTTTTCTATTGTGTAGTAGTTATCTACTTATGAAGGAGCGGTCAAGGTAACAACTCTAGGTGCTCTATGCGAACGCTAACATATGATAGTTACATTGTCATGGTATAGAACATAGATAGACACCGCTAAGTGCCTTATATTTCGAAAGCTCTGCTGCATACTAATTGCAGTAAAACTTAGACCGTTTTCTCTTGAACGTCTTTTCTATCGTATACGAGTTATCTACTTATGAAGGAGCGTTCAAGGTCACAACTCTAGGTGCTGTATGCGAACGCTAAGATATGATAGTTACATTGGCATGGTATAGAACATAGATAGACACCGCTAAGTGCCTTATATTGCCCGCGGATTGCTACTTTGCGTACAAAACGGGTTCGAATTAACGTGTATATTATTTGGGCATTTTCTGAAAGCTCTGCTGCATACTAATTGCAGTAAAACTTAGACCGGTTTCTCTTGAACGTCTTTTCTATCGTGAAGGAGTTATCTACTTATGAAGGAGCGTTCAAGGTCACAACTCTAGGTGCTCTATGCCAACGCTAAGATAAGATAGTTAAATTGGCATGGTATAGAACATGGATAGAAATCGTGAAGTGCCTTATATTACCCGCGGATTGCTACTTTGCATACAAAACGCGTTCGAATTAACGTGTATATTATTTGGGCATTTACTGAAAGCTCTGCTGCATACTAATTGCAGTAAAACTTAGACCGTTTTCTCTTCAACGTCTTTTCTATCGTGTAGGAGTTATCTACATATGAAGGAGCGATCAAGGTCACAACTCTAGGTGCTCTATGCGAACGCTAAGATATGATAGTTACATTGGCATGGAATAGAACATGGATAGACATCGTGAAGTGCCTTATATTACCCGCGGTTTGCTACTTTGCGTCCTAAACGCGTTCGAATTAACGTGTATATTATTTGGGCATTTACTGAAAGCTCTGCTGCATACTAATTGCAGTAAAATTTAGACCGTTTTCTCGTGAACGTCTTTTCTATCGTGTAGGAGTTATCTACTTATGAAGGAGTGTTCAAGGTCACAACTCTAGGTGCTCTATGCGAACGTTAAGATATGGCAGTTACATTGGCATGGTATAGAACATGGATAGACATCGCGAAGTGCCTTATATAGCCCGCGGATTGCTACTTTGCGTACAAAACGCGTTCGAATTGACGTGTATATTAATTGGGTACTTTTTGAAAGCTCTGCTGCATACTAATTGCAGTAAAACTTAGACCGTTTTCTCTTCAACGTCTTTTCTATCGTGTAGGAGTTATCTACATATGAAGGAGAGTTCAAGGTCACAACTCTAGGTGCTGTAAGCAAACGCTAAGATATGGTAGTTACAATGGCATGGTATAGAAAATGGATAGGCATCGCAAAGTGTCCTTAATAGCCCACGGATTGCTGCTTTGTTTACAAAACGCATTAGGATTAACGCGTATATTATCTGGGCATTATTTGGCTGCTCTGCTGCATGCTAATTGCAGTAAAACTAAATCCATTTTCACTTGTACGTCTTTTCTATCGTGTAGCAGTAATCTACGAATGAAGGAGCGTTCAAGGTCACAGCTCTTTGTGCTCTATGCGAACCCTAAGATATGATAGTAACATTGACATGGTGTAGACCATGGATAGGCATCGCGAAGTGTCCTTAATAGCCCACGGATTGCTGCTTTGTTTACAAAACAACTCACAACTCTAGGTGCTGTATGCAAACGCTAAGATATGGTAGTTACAATGGCATGGTATAGAAAATGGATAGGCATCGCAAAGTGTCCTTAATAGCCCACGGATTGCTGCTTTGTTTACAAAACGCATTAGGATTAACGCGTATATTATCTGGGAATTATTTGGCTGCTCTGCTGCATGCTAATTGCAGTAAAACTAAATCCATTTTCACTTGTACGTCTTTTCTATCGAGTAGCAGTAATCTACGAATGAAGGAGCGTTCAAGGTCACAGCTCTTTGTGCTCTATGCGAACCCTAAGATATGATAGTAACATTGACATGATGTAGAACATGGATGGGCATCGCGAAGTGTTCTTAATAGCCCACGGATTGCTGCTTTGTTTACAAAACGCATTAGAATTAACGCGTATATTATCTGGGCACTATTTGGCAGCTCTGCTGCATGGTAATTGCAGTAAAACTAAATTCATTTTCACTTGTACGTCTTTTCTATTGTGTAGTAGTTATCTACTTATGAAGGAGCGGTCAAGGTCACAACTCTAGGTGCTCTATGCGAACGCTAAGATATGATAGTTACATTGACATGGTATAGAACATGGATAGACATCGCGAAGTGCCTTATATAGCCCACGGATTGATACTTTGCGTACAAAACGCGTTCGAATTGACGTGTATATTAATTGGGTACTTTTCGAAAGCTCTGCTGCATACTTATTGCAGTAAAACCTAGACCGTTTTCTCTTGAACGTCTTTTCTATCGTGTAGGAGTTATCTATTTATGAAGGAGCGTTCAAGGTCACAACTCTAGGTGCTGTATGCGAACGCTAAGATATGATAGTTACATTGGCATGGTATAGAACATAGATAGACATCGCTAAGTGCCTTTTATTGCCCGCGGATTGCTACTTTGCGTACAAAACGGGTTCGAATTAACGTGTATATTATTTGGGCATTTTCTGAAAGCTCTGCTGCATATTAATTTCAGTAAGACTTGGACCGTTTTCTCTTGAACGTCTTTTCTATCGTGAAGGAGTTATCTACTTATGAAGGAGCGTTCAAGGTCACAACTCTAGGTGCTGTATGCGAACTCTAAGATATGATAGTTACATTGGCATGGTATAGAACATAGATAGACATCGCTAATATTGCCCGCGGATTGCTACTTTGCGTACAAAACGGGTTCGAATTAACGTGTATATTATTTGGGCATTTACTGAAAGCTCTGCTGCATACTAATTGCAGTAAAATTTAGACCGTTTTCTCTTGAACGTCTTTTCTATCGTGTAGAAGTTATCTACTTATGAAGGAGTGTTCAAGGTCACAACTCTAGTTGCTCTATGCGAACGCTAAGATATGGTAGTTACACTGGCATGGTATAGAACATGGATAGACATCGCGAAGTGCCTTATATAGCCCGCGGATTGCTACTTTGCGCACAAAACGCGTTCGAATTGACGTGTATATTAATTGGGTACTTTTTGAAAGCTCTGCTGCATACTAATTGCAGTAAAACTTAGACCGTTTTCTCTTCAACGTCTTTTCTAAGGGTCACAACTCTAGGTGCTGTAAGCAAACGCTAAGATATGGTAGTTACAATGGCATGGTATAGAAAATGGATAGGCATCGCAAAGTGTCCTTAATAGCCCACGGATTGCTGCTTTGTTTACAAAACGCATTAGGATTAACGCGTATATTATCTGGGCATTATTTGGCTGCTCTGCTGCATGCTAATTGCAGTAAAACTAAATCCATTTACACTTGTACGTCTTTTTTATCGTGTAGCAGTAATCTACGAATGAAGGAGCGTTCAAGGTCACAGCTCTTTGTGCTCTATGCGAACCCTAAGATATGATAGTAACATTGACATGGTGTAGAACATGGATAGGCATCGCGAAGTGTCCTTAATAGCGCACGGGTTGCTGCTTTGTTTACAAAACAACTCACAACTCTAGGTGCTGTATGCAAACGCTAAGAAATGGTAGTTACAATGGCATGGTATAGAAAATGGATAGGCATCGCAAAGTGTCCTTAATAGCCCACGGATTGCTGCTTTGTTTACAAAACGCATTAGGATTAACGCGTATATTATCTGGGCATTATTTGGCTGCTCTGCTGCATGCTAATTGCAGTAAAACTAAATCCATTTTCACTTGTACGTCTTTTCTATTGTGTAGTAGTTATCTACTTATGAAGGAGCGGTCAAGGTCACAACTCTAGGTGCTCTATGCGAACGCTAAGATATGATAGTTACATTGGCATGGTGTAGAACATGGATAGGCATCGCGAAGTGTCCTTAATAGCCCACGGATTGCTGCTTTGTTTACAAAACGCATTAGAATTAACGCGTATATTATCTGGGCATTATTTGGCAGCTCTGATGCATGGTAATTGCAGTAAAACTAAATCCATTTTCACTTGTACGTCTTTTCTATTGTGTAGTAGTTATCTACTTATGAAGGAGCGGTCAAGGTCACAACTCTAGGTGCTCTATGCGAACGCTAAGATATGATAGTTACATTGGCATGGTATAGAACATGGATGGACATCGCGAAGTGCCTTATATAGCCCGCGGATTGATACTTTGCGTACAAAACGCGTTCGAATTGACGTGTATATTAATTGGGTACTTTTCGAAAGCTCTGCTGCATACTAATTGCAGTAAAACTTAGACCGTTTTCTCTTGAACGTCTTTTCTATCGTGTAGGAGTTATCTACTTATGAAGGAGCGTTCAAGGTCACAACTCTAGGTGCTGTATGCTAACGCTAAGATATGATAGTTACATTGACATGGTATAGAACATAGATAGACATCGCTAATATTGCCCGCGGATTGCTTCTTTGCGTACAAAACGGGTTCGAATTAACGTGTATTTGGGCATTTTCTGAAAGCTCTGCTGCATACTAATTGCAGTAAAATTTAGACCGTTTTCTCTTCAACGTCTTTTTTATCGTGTAGGAGTTATCTACATATGAAGGAGCGTTCAAGGTCACAACTCTAGGTGCTGAATGCAAACGCTAAGATATGGTAGTTACAATGGCATGGTATAGAAAATGGATAGGCATCGCAAAGTGTCCTTAATAGCCCACGGATTGCTGCTTTGTTTACAAAACGCATTAGAATTAACGCGTATATTATCTGGGCATTATTTGGCAGCTCTGCTGCATGCTAATTGCAGTAAAACTAAATCCATTTTTACTTGTACGTCTTTTCTATTGTGTAGTAGTTATCTACTTATGAGGGAGCGGTCAAGGTCACAACTCTAGGTGCTCTATGCGAACGCTAAGATATGATAGTTACATTGGCATGGTATAGAACATGGATAGACATCGCGAAGTGCCTTATATAGCCCGTGGATGATACTTTGTGTACAAAACGCGTTCGAATTGACGTGTATATTAGTTGGGTACTTTTCGAAAGCTCTGCTGCATACTAATTGCAGTAAAACTTAGACCGTTTTCTCTTGAACGTCTTTTCTATCGTGTAGGAGTTATCTACTTATGAAGGAGCGTTCAGGGTCACAACTCTAGGTGCTGTATGCGAACGCTAAGATATGATAGTTACATTGGCATGGTATAGAACATAGATAGACATCGCTAAGTGCCTTATATTGCCCGCGGATTGCTACTTTGCGTACAAAACGGGTTCGAATTAACGTGTATATTATTTGGGCATTTTCTGAAAGCTCTGCTGCATACTAATTGCAGTAAAATTTAGACCGTTTTCTCTTGAACGTCTTTTCTATCGTGAAGGAGTTATCTACTTATGAAGGAGCGTTCAAGGTCACAACTCTAGGTACTGTATGCGAACGCTAAGATATGGTAGTTACATTGGCATGGTATAGAACATGGATAGACATCGTGAAGTGCCTTGTATTACCCGCGGATTGCTACTTTGCGTACAAAACGCGTTATAATTAACGTGTATATTATTTGGGCATTTACTGAAAGCTCTGCTGCATACTAATTGCAGTAAAACTTAGACCGTTTTCTCTTCAACGTCTTTTCTATCGTGTAGGAGTTATCTACATATGAAGGAGCGTTCAAGGTCACAACTCTAGGTGCTGTATGCAAACGCTAAGATATGGTATTTACAATGGCATGGTATAGAAAATGGATAGGCATCGCAAAGTGTCCTTAATAGCCCACGGATTGCTGCTTTGTTTACAAAACGCATTAGAATTAACGCGTATATTATCTGGGCATTATTTGGCAGCTCTGCTGCATGGTAAATGCAGTAAAACTAAATCCATTTTCACTTGTACGTCTTTTCTATTGTGTAGTAGTTATCTACTTATGAAGGAGCGGGCAAGGTCACAACTCTAGGTGCTCTATGCGAACGCTAAGATATGATAGTTACATTGGCATGGTATAGAACATGGATAGACATCGTGAAGTGCCTTATATTACCCGCGGATTGCTACTTTGCGTACAAAACGCGTTATAATTAAAGTGTATATTATTTGGGCATTTACTGAAAGCTCTGCTGCATACTAATTGCAGTAAAACTTAGACCGTTTTCTCTTCAACGTCTTTTCTATCGTGTAGGAGTTATCTACATATGAAGGAGCGTTCAAGGTCACAACTCTAGGTGCTGTATGCAAACGCTAAGATATGGTAGTTACAATGGCTTGGTATAGAAAATGGATAGGCATCGCAAAGTGTCCTTAATAGCCCACGGATTGCTGCTTTGTTTACAAAACGCATTAGAATTAACGCGTATATTATCTGGGCATTATTTGGCAGCTCTGCTGCATGCTAATTGCCGTAAAACTAAATCCATTTTCACTTGTACGTCTTTTCTATTGTGTAGTAGTTATCTACTTATGAAGGAGCGGTCAAGGTAACAACTCTAGGTGCTCTATGCGAACGCTAACATATGATAGTTACATTGTCATGGTATAGAACATAGATAGACACCGCTAAGTGCCTTATATTTCGAAAGCTCTGCTGCATACTAATTGCAGTAAAACTTAGACCGTTTTCTCTTGAACGTCTTTTCTATCGTATACGAGTTATCTACTTATGAAGGAGCGTTCAAGGTCACAACTCTAGGTGCTGTATGCGAACGCTAAGATATGATAGTTACATTGGCATGGTATAGAACATAGATAGACACCGCTAAGTGCCTTATATTGCCCGCGGATTGCTACTTTGCGTACAAAACGGGTTCGAATTAACGTGTATATTATTTGGGCATTTTCTGAAAGCTCTGCTGCATACTAATTGCAGTAAAACTTAGACCGGTTTCTCTTGAACGTCTTTTCTATCGTGAAGGAGTTATCTACTTATGAAGGAGCGTTCAAGGTCACAACTCTAGGTGCTCTATGCCAACGCTAAGATAAGATAGTTAAATTGGCATGGTATAGAACATGGATAGAAATCGTGAAGTGCCTTATATTACCCGCGGATTGCTACTTTGCATACAAAACGCGTTCGAATTAACGTGTATATTATTTGGGCATTTACTGAAAGCTCTGCTGCATACTAATTGCAGTAAAACTTAGACCGTTTTCTCTTCAACGTCTTTTCTATCGTGTAGGAGTTATCTACATATGAAGGAGCGATCAAGGTCACAACTCTAGGTGCTCTATGCGAACGCTAAGATATGATAGTTACATTGGCATGGAATAGAACATGGATAGACATCGTGAAGTGCCTTATATTACCCGCGGTTTGCTACTTTGCGTCCTAAACGCGTTCGAATTAACGTGTATATTATTTGGGCATTTACTGAAAGCTCTGCTGCATACTAATTGCAGTAAAATTTAGACCGTTTTCTCGTGAACGTCTTTTCTATCGTGTAGGAGTTATCTACTTATGAAGGAGTGTTCAAGGTCACAACTCTAGGTGCTCTATGCGAACGTTAAGATATGGCAGTTACATTGGCATGGTATAGAACATGGATAGACATCGCGAAGTGCCTTATATAGCCCGCGGATTGCTACTTTGCGTACAAAACGCGTTCGAATTGACGTGTATATTAATTGGGTACTTTTTGAAAGCTCTGCTGCATACTAATTGCAGTAAAACTTAGACCGTTTTCTCTTCAACGTCTTTTCTATCGTGTAGGAGTTATCTACATATGAAGGAGAGTTCAAGGTCACAACTCTAGGTGCTGTAAGCAAACGCTAAGATATGGTAGTTACAATGGCATGGTATAGAAAATGGATAGGCATCGCAAAGTGTCCTTAATAGCCCACGGATTGCTGCTTTGTTTACAAAACGCATTAGGATTAACGCGTATATTATCTGGGCATTATTTGGCTGCTCTGCTGCATGCTAATTGCAGTAAAACTAAATCCATTTTCACTTGTACGTCTTTTCTATCGTGTAGCAGTAATCTACGAATGAAGGAGCGTTCAAGGTCACAGCTCTTTGTGCTCTATGCGAACCCTAAGATATGATAGTAACATTGACATGGTGTAGACCATGGATAGGCATCGCGAAGTGTCCTTAATAGCCCACGGATTGCTGCTTTGTTTACAAAACAACTCACAACTCTAGGTGCTGTATGCAAACGCTAAGATATGGTAGTTACAATGGCATGGTATAGAAAATGGATAGGCATCGCAAAGTGTCCTTAATAGCCCACGGATTGCTGCTTTGTTTACAAAACGCATTAGGATTAACGCGTATATTATCTGGGAATTATTTGGCTGCTCTGCTGCATGCTAATTGCAGTAAAACTAAATCCATTTTCACTTGTACGTCTTTTCTATCGAGTAGCAGTAATCTACGAATGAAGGAGCGTTCAAGGTCACAGCTCTTTGTGCTCTATGCGAACCCTAAGATATGATAGTAACATTGACATGATGTAGAACATGGATGGGCATCGCGAAGTGTTCTTAATAGCCCACGGATTGCTGCTTTGTTTACAAAACGCATTAGAATTAACGCGTATATTATCTGGGCACTATTTGGCAGCTCTGCTGCATGGTAATTGCAGTAAAACTAAATTCATTTTCACTTGTACGTCTTTTCTATTGTGTAGTAGTTATCTACTTATGAAGGAGCGGTCAAGGTCACAACTCTAGGTGCTCTATGCGAACGCTAAGATATGATAGTTACATTGACATGGTATAGAACATGGATAGACATCGCGAAGTGCCTTATATAGCCCACGGATTGATACTTTGCGTACAAAACGCGTTCGAATTGACGTGTATATTAATTGGGTACTTTTCGAAAGCTCTGCTGCATACTTATTGCAGTAAAACCTAGACCGTTTTCTCTTGAACGTCTTTTCTATCGTGTAGGAGTTATCTATTTATGAAGGAGCGTTCAAGGTCACAACTCTAGGTGCTGTATGCGAACGCTAAGATATGATAGTTACATTGGCATGGTATAGAACATAGATAGACATCGCTAAGTGCCTTTTATTGCCCGCGGATTGCTACTTTGCGTACAAAACGGGTTCGAATTAACGTGTATATTATTTGGGCATTTTCTGAAAGCTCTGCTGCATATTAATTTCAGTAAGACTTGGACCGTTTTCTCTTGAACGTCTTTTCTATCGTGAAGGAGTTATCTACTTATGAAGGAGCGTTCAAGGTCACAACTCTAGGTGCTGTATGCGAACTCTAAGATATGATAGTTACATTGGCATGGTATAGAACATAGATAGACATCGCTAATATTGCCCGCGGATTGCTACTTTGCGTACAAAACGGGTTCGAATTAACGTGTATATTATTTGGGCATTTACTGAAAGCTCTGCTGCATACTAATTGCAGTAAAATTTAGACCGTTTTCTCTTGAACGTCTTTTCTATCGTGTAGAAGTTATCTACTTATGAAGGAGTGTTCAAGGTCACAACTCTAGTTGCTCTATGCGAACGCTAAGATATGGTAGTTACACTGGCATGGTATAGAACATGGATAGACATCGCGAAGTGCCTTATATAGCCCGCGGATTGCTACTTTGCGCACAAAACGCGTTCGAATTGACGTGTATATTAATTGGGTACTTTTTGAAAGCTCTGCTGCATACTAATTGCAGTAAAACTTAGACCGTTTTCTCTTCAACGTCTTTTCTAAGGGTCACAACTCTAGGTGCTGTAAGCAAACGCTAAGATATGGTAGTTACAATGGCATGGTATAGAAAATGGATAGGCATCGCAAAGTGTCCTTAATAGCCCACGGATTGCTGCTTTGTTTACAAAACGCATTAGGATTAACGCGTATATTATCTGGGCATTATTTGGCTGCTCTGCTGCATGCTAATTGCAGTAAAACTAAATCCATTTACACTTGTACGTCTTTTTTATCGTGTAGCAGTAATCTACGAATGAAGGAGCGTTCAAGGTCACAGCTCTTTGTGCTCTATGCGAACCCTAAGATATGATAGTAACATTGACATGGTGTAGAACATGGATAGGCATCGCGAAGTGTCCTTAATAGCGCACGGGTTGCTGCTTTGTTTACAAAACAACTCACAACTCTAGGTGCTGTATGCAAACGCTAAGAAATGGTAGTTACAATGGCATGGTATAGAAAATGGATAGGCATCGCAAAGTGTCCTTAATAGCCCACGGATTGCTGCTTTGTTTACAAAACGCATTAGGATTAACGCGTATATTATCTGGGCATTATTTGGCTGCTCTGCTGCATGCTAATTGCAGTAAAACTAAATCCATTTTCACTTGTACGTCTTTTCTATTGTGTAGTAGTTATCTACTTATGAAGGAGCGGTCAAGGTCACAACTCTAGGTGCTCTATGCGAACGCTAAGATATGATAGTTACATTGGCATGGTGTAGAACATGGATAGGCATCGCGAAGTGTCCTTAATAGCCCACGGATTGCTGCTTTGTTTACAAAACGCATTAGAATTAACGCGTATATTATCTGGGCATTATTTGGCAGCTCTGATGCATGGTAATTGCAGTAAAACTAAATCCATTTTCACTTGTACGTCTTTTCTATTGTGTAGTAGTTATCTACTTATGAAGGAGCGGTCAAGGTCACAACTCTAGGTGCTCTATGCGAACGCTAAGATATGATAGTTACATTGGCATGGTATAGAACATGGATGGACATCGCGAAGTGCCTTATATAGCCCGCGGATTGATACTTTGCGTACAAAACGCGTTCGAATTGACGTGTATATTAATTGGGTACTTTTCGAAAGCTCTGCTGCATACTAATTGCAGTAAAACTTAGACCGTTTTCTCTTGAACGTCTTTTCTATCGTGTAGGAGTTATCTACTTATGAAGGAGCGTTCAAGGTCACAACTCTAGGTGCTGTATGCGAACGCTAAGATATGATAGTTACATTGACATGGTATAGAACATAGATAGACATCGCTAATATTGCCCGCGGATTGCTTCTTTGCGTACAAAACGGGTTCGAATTAACGTGTATTTGGGCATTTTCTGAAAGCTCTGCTGCATACTAATTGCAGTAAAATTTAGACCGTTTTCTCTAGAACGTCTTTTCTATCGTGTAGGAGTTATCTACTTATGAAGGAGTGTTCAAGGTCACAACTCTAGGTGCTCTATGCGAACGCTAAGATATGGTAGTTACATTGGCATGATATAGAACATGGATAGACAACGCGAAGTGCCTTATATAGCCCGCGGATTGCTACTTTGCGTACAAAACGCGTTCGAATTGACGTGTATATTAATTGGGTACTTTTTGAAAGCTCTGCTGCATACTAATTGCAGTAAAACTTAGACCGTTTGCTCTTCAACGTCTTTTCTATCGTGTAGGAGTTATCTACATATGAAGGAGCGTTCAAGGTCACAACTCTAGGTGCTGTATGCAAACGCTAATATATGGTAGTTACAATGGCATGGTATAGAAAATGGATAGGCATCGCAAAGTGTCCTTAATAGCTCACGGATTGCTGCTTTGTTTACAAAACGCATTAGAATTAACGCGTATATTATCTGGGCATTATTTGGCAGCTCTGCTGCATGGTAATTGCAGTAAAACTAAATCCATTTTCACATGTACGTATTTTCTATTGTGTAGTAGTTATCTACTTATGAAGGAGCGGTCAAGGTCACAACTCTAGGTGCTCTATGCGAACGCTAAGATATGATAGTTACATTGGCATGGTATATAACATGGTTAGACATCGCGAAGTGTCCTTAATAGCCCACGGATTGCTGCTTTGTTTATAAAACGCATTAGGATTAACGCGTATATTATCTGGGCATTATTTGGCTGCTCTGCTGCATGCTAATTGCAGTAAAACTAAATCCATTTTCACTTGTACGTCTTTTCTATCGTGTAGCAGTAATCTACGAATGAAGGAGGGTTCAAGGTCACAGCTCTTTGTGCTCTATGCGAACCCTAAGATATGATAGTAACATTGACATGGTGTAGAACATGGATAGGCATCGCGAAGTGTCCTTAATAGCCCACGGATTGCTGCTTTGTTTACAAAACGCATTAAAATTAACGCGTTTATTATCTGGGCATTATTGGCAGCTCTGATGCATGGTAATTGCAATAAAACTAAATCCATTTTCACTTGTACGTCTTTTCTATTGTGTAGTAGTTATCTACTTATGAAGGAGCGGTCAAGGTCACAACTCTAGGTGCTCTATGCGAACGCTAAGATATGGTAGTTACATTGGCATGATATAGAACATGGATAGACAACGCGAAGTGCCTTATATAGCCCGCGGATTGCTACTTTGCGTACAAAACGCGTTCGAATTGACGTGTATATTAATTGGGTACTTTTTGCAAGCTCTGCTGCATACTAATTGCAGGAAAACTTAGACCGTTTTCTCTTGAACGTCTTTTCTATCGTGTAGGAGTTATCTACTTATGAAGGAGCGTTCAGGGTCACAACTCTAGGTGCTGTATGCGAACGCTAAGATATGATAGTTACATTGGCATGGTATAGAACATAGATAGACATCGCTAAGTGCCTTATATTGCCCGCGGATTGCTACTTTGCGTACAAAACGGGTTCGAATTAACGTGTATATTATTTGGGCATTTTCTGAAAGCTCTGCTGCATACTAATTGCAGTAAAATTTAGACCGTTTTCTCTTGAACGTCTTTTCTATCGTGTAGAAGTTATCTACTTATGAAGGAGTGTTCAAGGTCACAACTCTAGTTGCTCTATGCGAACGCTAAGATATGGTAGTTACACTGGCATGGTATAGAACATGGATAGACATCGCGAAGTGCCTTATATAGCCCGCGGATTGCTACTTTGCGTACAAAACGCGTTCGAATTGACGTGTATATTAATTGGGTACTTTTTGAAAGCTCTGCTGCATACTAATTGCAGTAAAACTTAGACCGTTTGCTCTTCAACTTCTTTTCTATCGTGTAGGAGTTATCTACATATGAAGGAGCGTTCAAGGTCACAACTCTAGGTGCTGTATGCAAACGCTAATATATGGTAGTTACAATGGCGGTATAGAAAATGGATAGGCATCGCAAAGTGTCCTTAATAGCTCACGGATTGCTGCTTTGTTTACAAAACGCATTAGAATTAACGCGTATATTATCTGGGCATTATTTGGCAGCTCTGCTGCATGGTAATTGCAGTAAAACTAAATCCATTTTCACATGTACGTATTTTCTATTGTGTAGTAGTTATCTACTTATGAAGGAGCGGTCAAGGTCACAACTCTAGGTGCTCTATGCGAACGCTAAGATATGATAGTTACATTGGCATGGTATATAACATGGTTAGACATCGCGAAGTGTCCTTAATAGCCCACGGATTGCTGCTTTGTTTACAAAACGCATTAGGATTAACGCGTATATTATCTGGGCATTATTTGGCTGCTCTGCTGCATGCTAATTGCAGTAAAACTAAATCCATTTTCACTTGTACGTCTTTTCTATCGTGTAGCAGTAATCTACGAATGAAGGAGGGTTCAAGGTCACAGCTCTTTGTGCTCTATGCGAACCCTAAGATATGATAGTAACATTGACATGGTGTAGAACATGGATAGGCATCGCGAAGTGTCCTTAATAGCCCACGGATTGCTGCTTTGTTTACAAAACGCATTAAAATTAACGCGTATATTATCTGGGCATTATTGGCAGCTCTGATGCATGGTAATTGCAGTAAAACTAAATCCATTTTCACTTGTACGTCTTTTCTATTGTGTAGTAGTTATCTACTTATGAAGGAGCGGTCAAGGCCACAACTCTAGGTGCTCTATGCGAACGCTAAGATATGATAGTTACATTGGCATGGTATAGAACATGGATGGACATCGCGAAGTGCCTTATATAGCCCGCGGATTGATACTTTGCGTACAAAACGCGTTCGAATTGACGCGTATATTAATTGGGTACTTTTCGAAAGCTCTGCTGCATACTAATTGCAGTAAAACTTAGACCGTTTTCTCTTGAACGTCTTTTCTATTGTGTAGTAGTTATCTACTTATGAAGGAGCGGTCAAGGTCACAACTCTAGGTGCTCTATGCCAACGCTAAGATAAGATAGTTACATTGGCATGGTATAGAACATGGATAGAAATCGTGAAGTGCCTTATATTACCCGCGGATTGCTACTTTGCATACAAAACGCGTTCGAATTAACGTGTATATTATTTGGGCATTTACTGAAAGCTCTGCTGCATACTAATTGCAGTAAAACTTAGACCGTTTTCTCTTCAACGTCTTTTCTATCGTGTAGGAGTTATCTACATATGAAGGAGCGATCAAGGTCACAACTCTAGGTGCTCTATGCGAACGCTAAGATATGATAGTTACATTGGCATGGAATAGAACATGGATAGACATCGTGAAGTGCCTTATATTACCCGCGGTTTGCTACTTTGCGTACTAAACTTGTTCGAATTAATGTGTATATTATTTGGGCATTTACTGAAAGCTCTGCTGCATACGAATTGCAGTAAAATTTAGACCGTTTTCTCGTGAACGTCTTTTCTATCGTGTAGGAGTTATCTACTTATGAAGGAGTGTTCAAGGTCACAACTCTAGGTGCTCTATGCGAACGCTAAGATATGGCAGTTACATTGGCATGGTATAGAACATGGATAGACATCGCGAAGTGCCTTATATTGCCCGCGGATTGCTACTTTGCGTACAAAACGGGTTCGAATTAACGTGTATATTATTTGGGCATTTTCTGAGAGCTCTGCTGCATACTAATTGCAGTAAAATTTAGACCGTTTTCTTTTGAACGTCTTTTCTATCGTGTAGAAGTTATCTACTTATGAAGGAGCGGACAAGGTCACAACTCTAGGTGCTCTATGCGAACGCTAAGATATGATAGTTACATTGGCATGGTATAGAACATGGATGGACATCGCGAAGTGCCTTATATAGCCCGCGGATTGATACTTTGCGTACAAAACGCGTTCGAATTGACGTGTATATTAATTTGGTACTTTTCGAAAGCTCTGCTGCATACTAATTGCAGTAAAACTTAGACCGTTTTCTCTTGAACGTCTTTTCTATCGTGTAGGAGTTATCTACTTATGAAGGAGCGTTCAAGGTCACAACTCTAGGTGCTGTATGCGAACGCTAAGATATGATAGTTACATTGACATGGTATAGAACATAGATAGACATCGCTAATATTGCCCGCGGATTGCTTCTTTGCGTACAAAACGGGTTCGAATTAACGTGTATTTGGGCATTTTCTGAAAGCTCTGCTGCATACTAATTGCAGTAAAATTTAGACCGTTTTCTCTAGAACGTCTTTTCTATCGTGTAGGAGTTATCTACATATGAAGGAGCGTTCAAGGTCACAACTCTAGGTGCTGTATGCAAACGCTAAGATATGGTAGTTACAATGGCATGGTATAGAAAATGGATAGGCATCGCAAAGTGTCCTTAATAGCCAACGGATTGCTGCTTTGTTTACAAAACGCATTAGAATTAACGCGTATATTATCTGGGCATTATTTGGCAGCTCTGCTGCATGGTAAATGCAGTAAAACTAAATCCATTTTCACTTGTACGTCTTTTCTATTGTGTAGTAGTTATCTACTTATGAAGGAGCGGTCAAGGTCACAACTCTAGGTGCTCTATGCCAACGCTAAGATATGATAGTTACATTGGCATGGTATAGAACATGGATAGACATCGTGAAGTGCCTTATATTACCCGCGGATTGCTACTTTGCGTACAAAACGCGTTATAATTAACGTGTATATTATTTGGGCATTTACTGAAAGCTCTGCTGCATACTAATTGCAGTAAAACTTAGACCGTTTTCTCTTCAACGTCTTTTCTATCGTGTAGGAGATATCTACATATGAAGGAGCGTTCAAGGTCACAACTCTAGGTGCTGTATGCAAACGCTAAGATATGGTAGTTACAATGGCATGGTATAGAAAATGGATAGGCATCGCAAAGTGTCCTTAATAGCCCACGGATTGCTGCTTTGTTTACAAAACGCATTAGAATTAACGCGTATATTATCTGGGCATTATTTGGCAGCTCTGCTGCATGCTAATTGCCGTAAAACTAAATCCATTTTCACTTGTACGTCTTTTCTATTGTGTAGTAGTTATCTACTTATGAAGGAGCGGTCAAGGTCACAACTCTAGGTGCTCAATGCGAACGCTAAGATATGATAGTTACATTGGCATGGTATAGAACATAGATAGACACCGCTAAGTGCCTTATATTGCCCGCGGATTGCTACTTTGCGTACAAAACGGGTTCGAATTAACGTGTATATTATTTGGGCATTTTCTGAAAGCTCTGCTGCATACTAATTGCAGTAAAACTTAGACCGTTTTCTCTTGAACGTCTTTTCTATCGTGAAGGAGTTATCTACTTATGAAGGAGCGTTCAAGGTCACAACTCTAGGTGCTGTATGCGAACTCTAAGATATGATAGTTGCACTGGCATGGTATAGAACATAGATAGACATTGCTAATATTGCCCGCGGATTGCTACTTTGCGTACAAAACGGATTCGAATTAAAGTGTATATTAGTTGGGCATTTTCAAAAAGCTCTGCTGCATACTAATTGCAGTAAAATTAAGACCGTTTTCTCTTGAACGTATTTTCTATTGTGTAGTAGTTATCTACTTATGAAGGAGCGGTCAAGGTCACAACTCTAGGTGCTCTATGCCAACGCTAAGATAAGATAGTTACATTGGCATGGTATAGAACATGGATAGAAATCGTGAAGTGCCTTATATTACCCGCGGATTGCTACTTTGCATACAAAACGCGTTCGAATTAACGTGTATATTATTTGGGCATTTACTGAAAGCTCTGCTGCATACTAATTGCAGTAAAACTTAGACCGTTTTCTCTTCAACGTCTTTTCTATCGTGTAGGAGTTATCTACATATGAAGGAGCGATCAAGGTCACAACTCTAGGTGCTCTATGCGAACGCTAAGATATGATAGTTACATTGGCATGGAATAGAACATGGATAGACATCGTGAAGTGCCTTATATTACCCGCGGTTTGCTACTTTGCGTACTAAACGCGTTCGAATTAACGTGTATATTATTTGGGCATTTACTGAAAGCTCTGCTGCATACTAATTGCAGTAAAATTTAGACCGTTTTCTCGTGAACGTCTTTTCTATCGTGTAGGAGTTATCTACTTATGAAGGAGTGTTCAAGGTCACAACTCTAGGTGCTCAATGCGAACGTTAAGATATGGCAGTTACATTGGCATGGTATAGAACATGGATAGACATCGCGAAGTGCCTTATATAGCCCGCGGATTGCTACTTTGCGTACAAAACGCGTTCGAATTGACGTGTATATTAATTGGGTACTTTTTGAAAGCTCTGCTGCATACTAATTGCAGTAAAACTTAGACCGTTTTCTCTTCAACGTCTTTTCTATCGTGTAGGAGTTATCTACATATGAAGGAGAGTTCAAGGTCACAACTCTAGGTGCTGTAAGCAAACGCTAAGATATGGTAGTTACAATGGCATGGTATAGAAAATGGATAGGCATCGCAAAGGGTCCTTAATAGCCCACGGATTGCTGCTTTGTTTACAAAACGCATTAGGATTAACGCGTATATTATCTGGGCATTATTTGGCTGCTCTGCTGCATGCTAATTGCAGTAAAACTAAATCCATTTTCACTTGTACGTCTTTTCTATCGTGTAGCAGTAATCTACGAATGAAGGAGCGTTCAAGGTCACAGCTCTTTGTGCTCTATGCGAACCCTAAGATATGATAGTAACATTGACATGGTGTAGACCATGGATAGGCATCGCGAAGTGTCCTTAATAGCCCACGGATTGCTGCTTTGTTTACAAAACAACTCACAACTCTAGGTGCTGTATGCAAACGCTAAGATATGGTAGTTACTATGGCATGGTATAGAAAATGGATAGGCATCGCAAAGTGTCCTTAATAGCCCACGGATTGCTGCTTTGTTTACAAAACGCATTAGGATTAACGCGTATATTATCTGGGCATTATTTGGCTGCTCTGCTGCATGCTAATTGCAGTAAAACTAAATCCATTTTCACTTGTACGTCTTTTCTATCGAGTAGCAGTAATCTACGAATGAAGGAGCGATCAAGGTCACAGCTCTTTGTGCTCTATGCGAACCCTAAGATATGATAGTAACATTGAAATGATGTAGAACATGGATGGGCATCGCGAAGTGTTCTTAATAGCCCACGGATTGCTGCTTTGTTTACAAAACGCATTAGAATTAACGCGTATATTATCTGGGCACTATTTGGCAGCTCTGCTGCATGGTAATTGCAGTAAAACTAAATTCATTTTCACTTGTACGTCTTTTCTATTGTGTAGTAGTTATCTACTTATGAAGGAGCGGTCAAGGTCACAACTCTAGGTGCTCTATGCGAACGCTAAGATATGATAGTTACATTGACATGGTATAGAACATGGATAGACATCGCGAAGTGCCTTATATAGCCCACGGATTGATACTTTGCGTACAAAACGCGTTCGAATTGACGTGTATATTAATTGGGTACTTTTCGAATGCTCTGCTGCATACTTATTGCAGTAAAACCTAGACCGTTTTCTCTTGAACGTCTTTTCTATCGTGTAGGAGTTATCTATTTATGAAGGAGCGTTCGAGGTCACAACTCTAGGTGCTGTATGCGAACGCTAAGATATGATAGTTACATTGGCATGGTATAGAACATAGATAGACATCGCTAAGTGCCTTTTATTGCCCGCGGATTGCTACTTTGCGTACAAAACGGGTTCGAATTAACGTGTATATTATTTGGGCATTTTCTGAAAGCTCTGCTGCATACTAATTGCAGTAAAATTTAGACCGTTTTCTCTTGAACGTCTTTTCTATCGTGTAGAAGTTATCTACTTATGAAGGAGTGTTCAAGGTCACAACTCTAGTTGCTCTATGCGAACGCTAAGATATGGTAGTTACACTGGCATGGTATAGAACATGGATAGACATCGCGAAGTGCCTTATATAGCCCGCGGATTGCTACTTTGCGCACAAAACGCGTTCGAATTGACGTTTATATTAATTGGGTACTTTTTGAAAGCTCTGCTGCATACTAATTGCAGTAAAACTTAGACCGTTTTCTCTTCAACGTCTTTTCTAAGGGTCACAACTCTAGGTGCTGTAAGCAAACGCTAAGATATGGTAGTTACAATGGCATGGTATAGAAAATGGATAGGCATCGCAAAGTGTCATTAATAGCCCACGGATTGCTGCTTTGTTTACAAAACGCATTAGGATTAACGCGTATATTATCTGGGCATTATTTGGCTGCTCTGCTGCATGCTAATTGCAGTAAAACTAAATCCATTTACACTTGTACGTCTTTTTTATCGTGTAGCAGTAATCTACGAATGAAGGAGCGTTCAAGGTCACAGCTCTTTGTGCTCTATGCGAACCCTAAGATATGATAGTAACATTGACATGGTGTAGAACATGGATAGGCATCGCGAAGTGTCCTTAATAGCGCACGGGTTGCTGCTTTGTTTACAAAACAACTCACAACTCTAGGTGCTGTATGCAAACGCTAAGAAATGGTAGTTACAATGGCATGGTATAGAAAATGGATAGGCATCGCAAAGTGTCCTTAATAGCCCACGGATTGCTGCTTTGTTTACAAAACGCATCAGGATTAACGCGTATATTATCTGGGCATTATTTGGCTGCTCTGCTGCATGCTAATTGCAGTAAAACTAAATCCATTTTCACTTGTACGTCTTTTCTATTGTGTAGTAGTTATCTACTTATGAAGGAGCGGTCAAGGTCACAACTCTAGGTGCTCTATGCGAACGCTAAGATATGATAGTTACATTGGCATGGTGTAGAACATGGATAGGCATCGCGAAGTGTCCTTAATAGCCCACGGATTGCTGCTTTGTTTACAAAACGCATTAGAATTAACGCGTATATTATCTGGGCATTATTTGGCAGCTCTGATGCATGGTAATTGCAGTAAAACTAAATCCATTTTCACTTGTACGTCTTTTCTATTGTGTAGTAGTTAATCTACTTATGAAGGAGCGGTCAAGGTCACAACTCTAGGTGCTCTATGCGAACGCTAAGATATGATAGTTACATTGGCATGGTATAGAACATGGATGGACATCGCGAAGTGCCTTATATAGCCCGCGGATTGATACTTTGCGTACAAAACGCGTTCGAATTGACGGGTATATTAATTGGGTACTTTTCGAAAGCTCTGCTGCATACTAATTGCAGTAAAACTTAGACCGTTTTCTCTTGAACGTCTTTTCTATCGTGTAGGAGTTATCTACTTATGAAGGAGCGTTCAAGGTCACAACTCTAGGTACTGTATGCGAACGCTAAGATATGATAGTTACATTGACATGGTATAGAACATAGATAGACATCGCTAATATTGCCCGCGGATTGCTTCTTTGCGTACAAAACGGGTTCGAATTAACGTGTATTTGGGCATTTTCTGAAAGCTCTGCTGCATACTAATTGCAGTAAAATTTAGACCGTTTTCTCTAGAACGTCTTTTCTATCGTGTAGGAGTTATCTACTTATGAAGGAGCGTTCAGGGTCACAACTCTAGGTGCTGTATGCGAACGCTAAGATATGATAGTTACATTGGCATGGTATAGAACATAGATAGACATCGCTAAGTGCCTTATATTGCCCGCGGATTGCTACTTTGCGTACAAAACGGGTTCGAATTAACGTGTATATTATTTGGGCATTTTCTGAAAGCTCTGCTGCATACTAATTGCAGTAAAATTTAGACCGTTTTCTCTTGAACGTCTTTTCTATCGTGTAGAAGTTATCTACTTATGAAGGAGTGTTCAAGGTCACAACTCTAGTTGCTCTATGCGAACGCTAAGATATGGTAGTTACACTGGCATGGTATAGAACATGGATAGACATCGCGAAGTGCCTTATATAGCCCGCGGATTGCTACTTTGCGTACAAAACGCGTTCGAATTGACGTGTATATTAATTGGGTACTTTTTGAAAGCTCTGCTGCATACTAATTGTAGTAAAACTTAGACCGTTTGCTCTTCAACGTCTTTTCTATCGTGTAGGAGTTATCTACATATGAAGGAGCGATCAAGGTCACAACTCTAGGTGCTCTATGCGAACGCTAAGATATGATAGTTACATTGGCATGGAATAGAACATGGATAGACATCGCGAAGTGCCTTATATAGCCCGCGGATTGCTACTTTGCGTACAAAACGCGTTCGAATTGACGTGTATATTAATTGGGTACTTTTTGAAAGCTCTGCTGCATACTAATTGTAGTAAAACTTAGACCGTTTGCTCTTCAACGTCTTTTCTATCGTGTAGGAGTTATCTACATATGAAGGAGCGTTCAAGGTCACAACTCTAGGTGCTGTATGCAAACGCTAATATATGGTAGTTACAATGGCATGGTATAGAAAATGGATAGGCATCGCAAAGTGTCCTTAATAGCTCACGGATTGCTGCTTTGTTTACAAAACGCATTAGAATTAACGCGTATATTATCTGGGCATTATTTGGCAGCTCTGCTGCATGGTAATTGCAGTAAAACTAAATCCATTTTCACATGTACGTATTTTCTATTGTGTAGTAGTTATCTACTTATGAAGGAGCGGTCAAGGTCACAACTCTAGGTGCTCTATGCGAACGCTAAGATATGATAGTTACATTGGCATGGTATATAACATGGTTAGACATCGCGAAGTGTCCTTAATAGCCCACGGATTGCTGCTTTGTTTACAAAACGCATTAGGATTAACGCGTATATTATCTGGGCATTATTTGTCTGCTCTGCTGCATGCTAATTGCAGTAAAACTAAATCCATTTTCACTTGTACGTCTTTTCTATCGTGTAGCAGTAATCTACGAATGAAGGAGGGTTCAAGGTCACAGCTCTTTGTGCTCTATGCGAACCCTAAGATATGATAGTAACATTGACATGGTGTAGAACATGGATAGGCATCGCGAAGTGTCCTTAATAGCCCACGGATTGCTGCTTTGTTTACAAAACGCATTAAAATTAACGCGTATATTATCTGGGCATTATTGGCAGCTCTGATGCATGGTAATTGCAGTAAAACTAAATCCATTTTCACTTGTACGTCTTTTCTATTGTGTAGTAGTTATCTACTTATGAAGGAGCGGTCAAGGTCACAACTCTAGGTGCTCTATGCGAACGCTAAGATATGATAGTTACATTGGCATGGTATAGAACATGGATGGACATCGCGAAGTGCCTTATATAGCCCGCGGATTGATACTTTGCGTACAAAACGCGTTCGAATTGACGCGTATATTAATTGGGTACTTTTCGAAAGCTCTGCTGCATACTAATTGCAGTAAAACTTAGACCGTTTTCTCTTGAACGTCTTTTCTATTGTGTAGTAGTTATCTACTTATGAAGGAGCGGTCAAGGTCACAACTCTAGGTGCTCTATGCCAACGCTAAGATAAGATAGTTACATTGGCATGGTATAGAACATGGATAGAAATCGTGAAGTGCCTTATATTACCCGCGGATTGCTACTTTGCATAGCGGATTGCTACTTTGCATACAAAACGCGTTCGAATTAACGTGTATATTATTTGGGCATTTACTGAAAGCTCTGCTGCATACTAATTGCAGTAAAACTTAGACCGTTTTCTCTTCAACGTCTTTTCTATCGTGTAGGAGTTATCTACATATGAAGGAGCGATCAAGGTCACAACTCTAGGTGCTCTATGCGAACGCTAAGATATGATAGTTACATTGGCATGGAATAGAACATGGATAGACATCGTGAAGTGCCTTATATTACCCGCGGTTTGCTACTTTGCGTACTAAACTTGTTCGAATTAATGTGTATATTATTTGGGCATTTACTGAAAGCTCTGCTGCATACTAATTGCAGTAAAATTTAGACCGTTTTCTCGTGAACGTCTTTTCTATCGTGTAGGAGTTATCTACTTATGAAGGAGTGTTCAAGGTCACAACTCTAGGTGCTCTATGCGAACGCTAAGATATGGCAGTTACATTGGCATGGTATAGAACATGGATAGACATCGCGAAGTGCCTTATATTGCCCGCGGATTGCTACTTTGCGTACAAAACGGGTTCGAATTAACGTGTATATTATTTGGGCATTTTCTGAGAGCTCTGCTGCATACTAATTGCAGTAAAATTTAGACCGTTTTCTTTTGAACGTCTTTTCTATCGTGTAGAAGTTATCTACTTATGAAGGAGCGGACAAGGTCACAACTCTAGGTGCTCTATGCGAACGCTAAGATATGATAGTTACATTGGCATGGTATAGAACATGGATGGACATCGCGAAGTGCCTTATATAGCCCGCGGATTGATACCTTGAGTACAAAACGCGTTCGAATTGACGTGTATATTAATTGGGTACTTTTCGAAAGCTCTGCTGCATACTAATTGCAGTAAAACTTAGACCGTTTTCTCTTGAACGTCTTTTCTATCGTGTAGGAGTTATCTACTTATGAAGGAGCGTTCAAGGTCACAACTCTAGGTGCTGTATGCGAACGCTAAGATATGATAGTTACATTGACATGGTATAGAACATAGATAGACATCGCTAATATTGCCCGCGGATTGCTTCTTTGCGTACAAAACGGGTTCGAATTAACGTGTATTTGGGCATTTTCTGAAAGCTCTGCTGCATACTAATTGCAGTAAAATTTAGACTGTTTTCTCTAGAACGTCTTTTCTATCGTGTAGGAGTTATCTACTTATGAAGGAGTGTTCAAGGTCACAACTCTAGGTGCTCTATGCGAACGCTAAGATATGGTAGTTACATTGGCATGATATAGAACATGGATAGATAACGCGAAGTGCCTTATATAGCCCGCGGATTGCTACTTTGCGTACAAAACGCGTTCGAATTGACGTGTATATTAATTGGGTACTTTTTGCAGGCTCTGCTGCATACTAATTGCAGGAAAACTTAGACCGTTTTCTCTTGAACGTCTTTTCTATCGTGTAGGAGTTATCTACTTATGAAGGAGCGTTCAGGGTCACAACTCTAGGTGCTGTATGCGAACGCTAAGATATGATAGTTACATTGGCATGGTATAGAACATAGATAGACATCGCTAAGTGCTTTATATTGCCCGCGGATTGCTACTTTGCGTATAAAACGGGTTCGAATTAACGTGTATATTATTTGGGCATTTTCTGAAAGCTCTGCTGCATACTAATTGCAGTAAAATTTAGACCGTTTTCTCTTGAACGTCTTTTCTATCGTGTAGGAGTTATCTACTTATGAAGGAGTGTTCAAGGTCACAACTCTAGGTGCTCTATGCGAACGCTAAGATATGGTAATTACATTGGCATGGTATAGAACATAGATAGACATCGCTAAGTGCCTTATATTGGTCGCGGATTGCTACTTTGCGTACAAAACGGGTTCGAATTAACGTGTATATTATTTGGGCATTTTCTGAAAGCTCTGCTGCATACTAATTGCAGTAAAACTTCGACCGTTTTGTCTTGAACGTCTTTTCTGTCGTGCAGGAGTTATCTACTTATGAAGGAGCGTTCAAGGTCACAACTCTAGGTACTGTATGCGAACGCTAAGATATGGTAGTTACAATGGCATGGTATAGAAAATGGATAGGCATCGCAAAGTGTCCTTAAAAGCCCACGGATTGCTGCTTTGTTTACAAAACGCATTCGAATTAACGCGTATATTATCGGGGCATTATTTGGCAGCTCTGCTGCATGCTAATTGCAGTAAAACTAAATCCATTTTCACTTGTACGTCTTTTCTATCGTGTAGCAGTAATCTACGAATGAAGGAGCGTTCAAGGTCACAACTCTAGGTGCTCTATGCGAACGCTAAGATATGATAGTTACATTGACATGGTGTAGAACATGGATAGGCATCGCGAAGTGTCCTTAATAGCCAACGGATTGCTGCTTTGTTTACAAAACGCATTAGAATTAACGCGTATATTATCTGGGCATTATTTGGCAGCTCTGCTGCATGGTAAATGCAGTAAAACTAAATCCATTTTCACTTGTACGTCTTTTCTATTGTGTAGTAGTTATCTACTTATGAAGGAGCGTTCAAGGTCACAACTCTAGGTGCTCTATGCGAACGCTAAGATATGATAGTTACATTGGCATGGTATAGAACATGGATAGACATCGCGAAGTGCCTTATATAGCCCGCGGATTGCTACTTTGCGTACAAAACGCGTTCGAAGTGACGTGTATATTATTTGGGCACTTTTTGAAAGCTCTGCTGCATACTAATTGCAGTAAAACTAAGACCGTTTTCTCTTGAACGTCTTTTCTATCGTGTAGGAGTTATCTACTTATTAAGGAGCGTTCAAGGTCACAACTCTAGGTGCTCTATGCGAACGCTAAGATATGGTAGTTACATTGGCATGGTATAGAACATGGATAGACATCGCGAAGTGCCTAATATTGTCTGCGGATTGCTACTTTGCGTACAAAACGCGTTCGAATTAACGTGTATATTATTTGGGCATTTTCTGATAGTTCTGCTGCATACTAATTGCAGTAAAACTAAGACCGTTTTCTCTTGAACGTCTTTTTTATCGTGTAGGAGTTATCTTCTTATGATGGAGCGTTCAAGGTCACAACTCTAGGTGCTCTATGCGAACGCTAAGATATGATAGTTACATTGGCATGGTATAGAACATGGATAGACATCGCGAAGTGCCTTATATAGCCCACGGATTGCTACTTTGCGTACAAAACGCGTTCGAAGTGACGTGTATATTATTTGGGCACTTTTTGAAAGCTCTGCTGCATACTAATTGCAGTAAAACTAAGACCGTTTTCTCTTGAACGTCTTTTCTATCGTGTATGAGTTATCTACTTATGAAGGAGCGTTCAAGGTCACAACTCTAGGTGCTCTATGCGAACGCTAAGATATGATAGTTACATTGGCATGGTATAGAACATGGATAGACATCGCGAAGTGCCTAATATTGTCCGCGGATTGCTACTTTGCGTACAAAACGCGTTCGAATTAACGTGTATATTATTTGGGCATTTTCTGATAGTTCTGCTGCATACTAATTGCAGTAAAACTAAGACCGTTTTCTCTTAAACGCTCTTTCTATCGTGTAGGAGTTATCTACTTATGAAGGAGCGTTCAAGGTCACAACTCTAGGTACTGTATGCGAACCCTAAGATATGGTAGTTACAATGGCATGGTATAGAAAATGGATAGGCATCGCGAAGTGTCCTTAATAGCCCACGCATTGCTGCTTTGTTTACAAAACGCAATCGAATTAACGCGTATATTATCTGGGCAGTATTTGGCAGCTCTGCTGCATGCTAATTGCAGTAAAACTAAATCCATTTTCACTTGTACGTCTTTTCTATCGTGTAGCAGTAATCTGCGAATGAAGGAGCGTTCAAGGTCACAGCTCTTTGTGCTCTATGCGAACGCTAAGATATGATAGTTACATTGGCATGGTATAGAACATGGATAGACATCGTGAAGTGCCTTATATTACCCGCGGATTGCTACTTTGCGTACAAAACGCGTTATAATTAACGTGTATATTATTTGGGCATTTACTGAAAGCTCTGCTGCATACTAATTGCAGTAAAACTTAGACCGTTTTCTCTTCAACGTCTTTTCTATCGTGTAGGAGTTATCTACATATGAAGGAGCGTTCAAGGTCACAACTCTAGGTGCTGTATGCAAACGCTAAGATCTACCATATCTTAGCGTTTGCATACAATGGCATGGTATAGAAAATGGATAGGCATCGCAAGGTGTCCTTAATAGCCCACGGATTGCTGCTCTGTTTACAAAACGCATTAGAATTAACGCGTATATTATCTGGGCATTATTTGGCAGCTCTGCTGCATGCTAATTGCCGTAAAACTAAATCCATTTTCACTTGTACGTCTTTTCTATTGTGTATTGTAGCAAAGTAGCAATCCTTGCGGATTGCTACTTTGCGTACAAAACGGGTTCGAATTAACGTGTATATTATTTGGGCATTTTCTGAAAGCTCTGCTGCATACTAATTGCAGTAAATCTTAGACCGTTTTCTCTTGAACGTCTTTTCTATCGTGTAGGAGTTATCTACTTATGAAGGAGCGTTCAAGGTCACAACTCTAGGTGCTCTATGCGAACGCTAAGATATGATAGTTACATTGGCATGGTGTAGAACATGGATAGACATCGCCAAGTGTCCTTTATAGCCCACGGATTGCTGCTTTGTTTACAAAACGCATTAGAATTAACGCGTATATTATCTGGGCATTATTTGGCAGCTCTGCTGCATGGTAATTGCGTTAAAACTTAATCCATTTTCACTTGTACGTCTTTTCTATTGTGTAGTAGTTATCTACTTATGAAGGAGCGTTCAAGGTCACAACTCTGGGTCCTGTATTCGAAAGCTAAGATATGGTAGTTACAATGGCATGGTATAGAAAATGGATAGACATCGCGAAGTGTCCTTAATAGCCCACGGATTGCTGCTTTGTTTACAAAACGGATTAGAATTAACGCGTATATTATCTGGGCATTATTTGGCAGCTCTGCTGCATGCTAATTGCCGTAAAACTAAATCCATTTTCACTTGTACGTCTTTTCTATTGTGTAGTAGTTATCTACTTATGAAGGAGCGGTCAAGGTCACAACTCTAGGTGCTGTATGCAAACGCTAATATATGGTAGTTACAATGGCATGGTATAGTAAATGGATAGGCATCGCAAAGTGTCCTTAGTAGCCCACGGATTACTGCTTTGTTTACAAAACGCATTAGAATTAACGCGTATATTATCTGGGCATTATTTGGCAGCTCTGCTGCATGCTAATTGCCGTAAAACTAAATCCATTTTCACTTGTACGTCTTTTCTATTGTGTAGTAGTTATCTACTTATGAAGGAGCGTTCAAGGTCACAACTCTAGGTGCTCTATGCGAACGCTAAGATATGATAGTTACATTGGCATGGTATATAACATAGATAGACATTGCTAATATTGCCCGCGGATTGCTACTTTGCGTACAAAACGGATTCGAATTAAAGTGTATATTAGTTGGGCATTTTCAAAAAGCTCTGCTGCATACTAATTGCAGTAAAATTAAGACCGTTTTCTCTTGAACGTCTTTTCTATTGTGTAGTAGTTATCTACTTATGAAGGAGCGGTCAAGGTCACAACTCTAGGTGCTCTATGCCAACGCTAAGATAAGATAGTTACATTGGCATGGTATAGAACATGGATAGAAATCGTGAAGTGCCTTATATTACCCGCGGATTGCTACTTTGCATACAAAACGCGTTCGAATTAACGTGTATATTATTTGGGCATTTACTGAAAGCTCTGCTGCATACTAATTGCAGTAAAACTTAGACCGTTTTCTCTTCAACGTCTTTTCTATCGTGTAGGAGTTATCTACATATGAAGGAGCGATCAAGGTCACAACTCTAGGTGCTCTATGCGAACGCTAAGATATGATAGTTACATTGGCATGGAATAGAACATGGATAGACATCGTGAAGTGCCTTATATTACCCGCGGTTTGCTACTTTGCGTACTAAACGCGTTCGAATTAACGTGTATATTATTTGGGCTTTTACTGAAAGCTCTGCTGCATACCAATTGCAGTAAAATTTAGACCGTTTTCTCGTGAACGTCTTTTCTATCGTGTAGGAGTTATCTACTTATGAAGGAGTGTTCAAGGTCACAACTCTAGGTGCTCTATGCGAACGCTAAGATATGGTAGTTACATTGGCATGGTATAGAACATGGATAGACATCGCGAAGTGCCTTATATAGCCCGCGGATTGCTACTTTGCGTACAAAACGCGTTCGAATTGACGTGTATATTAATTGGGTACTTTTTGAAAGCTCTGCTGCATACTAATTGCAGTAAAACTTAGACCGTTTTCTCTTCAACGTATTTTCTATCGTGTAGGAGTTATCTACATATGAAGGAGCGTTCAAGGTCACAACTCTAGGTGCTGTATGCAAACGCTAAGATATGGTAGTTACAATGGTATAGAAAATGGATAGGCATCGCAAAGTGTCCTTAATAGCCCACGGATTGCTGCTTTGTTTACAAAACGCATTAGGATTAAAGCGTATATTATCTGGGCATTATTTGGCTGCTCTGCTGCATGCTAATTGCAGTAAAACTAAATCCATTTTCACTTGTACGTCTTCTCTATCGTGTAGCAGTAATCTACGAATGAAGGAGCGTTCAAGGTCACAGCTCTTTGTGCTCTATGCGAACCCTAAGATATGATGGTAACATTGACATGGTGTAGAACATGGATAGGCATCGCGAAGTGTCCTTAATAGCCCACGGATTGCTGCTTTGTTTACAAAACAACTCACAACTCTAGGTGCTGTATGCAAACGCTAAGATATGGTAGTTACAATGGCATGGTATAGAAAATGGATAGGCATCGCAAAGTGTCCTTAATAGCCCACGGATTGCTGCTTTGTTTACAAAACGCATTAGGATTAACGCGTATATTATCTGGGCATTATTTGGCTGCTCTGCTGCATGCTAATTGCAGTAAAACTAAATCCATTTTCACTTGTACGTCTTTTCTATCGTGTAGCAGTAATCTACGAATGAAGGAGCGTTCAAGGTCACAGCTCTTTGTGCTCTATGCGAACCCTAAGATATGATAGTAACATTGACATGGTGTAGAACATGGATAGGCATCGCGAAGTGTCCTTAATAGCCCACGGATTGCTGCTTTGTTTACAAAACGCATTAGAATTAACGCGTATATTATCTGGGCATTATTTGGCAGCTCTGCTGCATGGTAATTGCAGTAAAACTAAATCCATTTTCACTTGTACGTCTTTTCTATTGTGTAGTAGTTATCTACTTATGAAGGAGCGGTCAAGGTCACAACTCTAGGTGCTCTATGCGAACGCTAAGATATGATAGTTACATTGGCATGGTATAGAACATGGATAGACATCGCGAAGTGCCTTATATAGACCGCGGATTGATACTTTGCGTACAAAACGCGTTCGAATTGACGTGTATATTAATTGGGTACTTTTCGAAAGCTCTGCTGCATACTTATTGCAGTAAAACCTAGACCGTTTTCTCTTGAACGTCCTTTCTATCGTGTAGGAGTTATCTATTTATGAAGGGGAGTTCAAGGTCACAACTCTAGGTGCTGTATGCGAACGCTAAGATATGATAGATACATTGGCATGGTATAGAACATAGATAGACATCGCTAAGTGCCTTTTATTGCCCGCGGATTGCTACTTTGCGTACAAAACGGGTTCGAATTAACGTGTATATTATTTGGGCATTTTCTGAAAGCTCTGCTGCATATTAATTTCAGTAGAACTTGGACCGTTTTCTCTTGAACGTCTTTTCTATCGTGAAGGAGTTATCTACTTATGAAGGAGCGTTCAAGGTCACAACTCTAGGTGCTGTTTGCGAACTATAAGATATGATAGTTACATTGGCATGGTATAGAACATAGATAGACATCGCTAATATTGCCCGCGGATTGCTACTTTGCGTACAAAACGGGTTCGAATTAACGTGAGCATTTTCTGAAAGCTCTGCTGCATACTAATTGCAGTAAAATTTAGACCGTTTTCTCTTGAACGTCTTTTCTATCGTGTAGAAGTTATCTACTTATGAAGGAGTGTTCAAGGTCACAACTCTAGTTGCTCTATGCAAACCCTAAGATATGGTAGATACACTGGCATGGTATAGAACATGGATAGACATCGCGAAGTGCCTTATATAGCCCGCGGATTGCTACTTTGCGTACAAAACGCGTTCGAATTGACGTGTATATTAATTGGGTACTTTTTGAAAGCTCTGCTGCATACTAATTGCAGGAAAACTTAGACCGTTTTCTCTTCAACGTCTTTTCTGTCGTGTAGGAGTTATCTACATATGAAGGAGCGTTCAAGGTGACAACTCTAGGTGCTCTATGCAAACGCTAAGATATGGTAGTTACATTGGCATGGTATATAACATGGTTAGACATCGCGAAGTGTCCTTAATAGCCCACGGATTTCTGCTTTGTTTACAAAACGAATTAGAATTGACGCATATATTATCTGTGCATTATTTGGCAGCTCTGCGGCATGCTAATTGCCGTAAAACTAAAACCATTTTCACTTGTACGTCTTTTCTATTGTGTAGTAGTTATCTACTTATGAAGGAGCGTTCAAGGTCACAACTCTAGGTGCTCTATGCGAACGCTAAGATATGATAGATACATTGGCATGGTATGGTGGTATGGTATGGTATGGCATGGTTAGACATCGCGAAGTGTCCTTAATAGCCCACGGATTGCTGCTTTGTTTACAAAACGCATTAGAATTAACGCGTATATTATCTGGGCATTATTTGGCAGCTCTGCTGCATGCTAATTGCCGTAAAACTAAATCCATTTTCACTTGTACGTCTTTTCTATTGTGTAGTAGTTATCTACTTATGAAGGAGCGGTCAAGGTCACAACTCTAGGTGCTCTATGCGAACGCTAAGATATGATAGTTACATTGGCATGGTATAGAACATGGATAGACATCGCGAAGTGCCATAAATAGCCCGCGGATTGCTACTTTGTGTACAAAACGCGTTCGAATTAATGTGTATATTATTTGGGCACTTTTTGAAAGCTCTGCTGCATACTAATTGCAGTAAAACTTAGACCGTTTTCTCTTGAACGCCTTTTCTATCGTGTAGGAGTTTTCTACTTATGAAGAAACGTTCAAGGTCACAGCTCTAATTGCTCTATGCGAACCCTAAGATATGATAGTAATATAGCATGGTGTAGAACATGGATGGACATCACGAAGTGTCTTATATAGCCCGCGGAATGCTACTTTGCGTACAAAACGCGTTCGAATTGACGTGTATATTATTTGGGCACTTTTTGAAAGCACTGCTGCATACTAATTGCAGTAAAACTTAGAACGTTTTCTCTTGAACGTCTTTTCTATCTTGTAGGAGTTTTCTACTTATGAAGGAGCGTTCAAGGTCACAACTCTAGGCGCTGTATGCGAACACTAAGATTTGGTAGTTACAATGGCATGGTATAGAAAATGGATAGACACCGCGAAGTGCCTTATATTGCCCGCGGATTGCTACTTTGCGTACAAAACGCGTTCGAATTAACGTGTATATTTTTTGGGCATTTTCTGAAAGTTCTGCTGCATACTAGTTGCAGTAAAACTTAGACCGTTTTCTCTTGAACGTCTTTTCTATAGTGTAGGAGTTATCTACTTATGAAGGAGCGTTCAAGGTCACATCTCTAGGTGCTTTATGCGAACGCTAAGATATGATAGTTACATTGGCATGGTATAGAACATGGATAGACATCGCGAAGTGCCTTATATAGCCCGCGGATGGCTACTTTGCGTACAAAACGCGTTCGAAGTGACGTGTATATTATTCGGGAACTTTTTGAAAGCTCTGCTGCATACTAATTGCAGTAAAACTTAGAACGTTTTCTCTTGAACGTCTTTTCTATCTTGTAGGAGTTTTCTACTTATGAAGGAGCGTTCAAGGTCACAACTCTAGGTGCTCTATGCGAACGCTAAGATATGATAGTTACATTGGCATGGTATAGAACATGTATAGACATCGCGAAGTGCCTTATATAAACCGCGGATTGCTACTTTGCGTACAAAACGCGTTCGAATTGACCTGTATATTATTTGGGCACTTTTTGAAAGCTCTGCTGCATACTAATTGCAGTAAAACTTAGACCGTTTTCTCTTGAACGTCTTTTCTATCGTGTAGGAGTTTTCAACTTATGAATGAGCGTTCAAGGTCACATCTCTATTTGCTGTATGCGAACGCTAAGATATGGTAGTTAATATGGCAAGATATAGAAAATGGATAGACATCGCGAAGTGCCTTATATAGCCCGCGGATTGCTACTTTGTGTACAAAACGCGTTCGAATTAACCTGTATATTATTTAGGCACTTTTTGAAAGCTCTGCTGCATACTAATTGCAGTAAAACTTAGACCGTTTTCTCTTGAACGTCTTTTCTATCGTGTAGGAGTTTTCTACTTATGAAGTAACGTTCAAGGTCACAGCTCTAATTGCTCTATGCGAAACCTAAGATATGATAGTAACATTGACATGGTGTAGAACATGGATGGACATCGCGAAGTGCCTTATATAGCCCACGGATTGCTACTTTGCATACAAAACGCGTTCGAATTAACGTATATATTATTTGGGCTCTTTTTTAAAGCTCTGCTGCATACTAATTGTAGTAAAACTAAGACCGTTTTCCCTTGAACGTCCTTTCTATCGTGTAGGAGTTATCTACTTATGAAGGAGTGTTCAAGGTCACAACTCTAGGTGCTCTATGCGAACGCTAAGATATGGTAATTACATTGGCATGGTATAGAACATAGATAGACATCGCTAAGTGCCTTATATTGGTCGCGGATTGCTACTTTGCGTACAAAACGGGTTCGAATTAACGTGTATATTATTTGGGCATTTTCTGAAAGCTCTGCTGCATACTAATTGCAGTAAAACTTCGACCGTTTTGTCTTGAACGTCTTTTCTGTCGTGCAGGAGTTATCTACTTATGAAGGAGCGTTCAAGGTCACAACTCTAGGTACTGTATGCGAACGCTAAGATATGGTAGTTACAATGGCATGGTATAGAAAATGGATAGGCATCGCAAAGTGTCCTTAAAAGCCCACGGATTGCTGCTTTGTTTACAAAACGCATTCGAATTAACGCGTATATTATCGGGGCATTATTTGGCAGCTCTGCTGCATGCTAATTGCAGTAAAACTAAATCCATTTTCACTTGTACGTCTTTTCTATCGTGTAGCAGTAATCTACGAATGAAGGAGCGTTCAAGGTCACAACTCTAGGTGCTCTATGCGAACGCTAAGATATGATAGTTACATTGACATGGTGTAGAACATGGATAGGCATCGCGAAGTGTCCTTAATAGCCAACGGATTGCTGCTTTGTTTACAAAACGCATTAGAATTAACGCGTATATTATCTGGGCATTATTTGGCAGCTCTGCTGCATGGTAAATGCAGTAAAACTAAATCCATTTTCACTTGTACGTCTTTTCTATTGTGTAGTAGTTATCTACTTATGAAGGAGCGTTCAAGGTCACAACTCTAGGTGCTCTATGCGAACGCTAAGATATGATAGTTACATTGGCATGGTATAGAACATGGATAGACATCGCGAAGTGCCTTATATAGCCCGCGGATTGCTACTTTGCGTACAAAACGCGTTCGAAGTGACGTGTATATTATTTGGGCACTTTTTGAAAGCTCTGCTGCATACTAATTGCAGTAAAACTAAGACCGTTTTCTCTTGAACGTCTTTTCTATCGTGTAGGAGTTATCTACTTATTAAGGAGCGTTCAAGGTCACAACTCTAGGTGCTCTATGCGAACGCTAAGATATGGTAGTTACATTGGCATGGTATAGAACATGGATAGACATCGCGAAGTGCCTAATATTGTCTGCGGATTGCTACTTTGCGTACAAAACGCGTTCGAATTAACGTGTATATTATTTGGGCATTTTCTGATAGTTCTGCTGCATACTAATTGCAGTAAAACTAAGACCGTTTTCTCTTGAACGTCTTTTTTATCGTGTAGGAGTTATCTTCTTATGAAGGAGCGTTCAAGGTCACAACTCTAGGTGCTCTATGCGAACGCTAAGATATGATAGTTACATTGGCATGGTATAGAACATGGATAGACATCGCGAAGTGCCTTATATAGCCCACGGATTGCTACTTTGCGTACAAAACGCGTTCGAAGTGACGTGTATATTATTTGGGCACTTTTTGAAAGCTCTGCTGCATACTAATTGCAGTAAAACTAAGACCGTTTTCTCTTGAACGTCTTTTCTATCGTGTATGAGTTATCTACTTATGAAGGAGCGTTCAAGGTCACAACTCTAGGTGCTCTATGCGAACGCTAAGATATGATAGTTACATTGGCATGGTATAGAACATGGATAGACATCGCGAAGTGCCTAATATTGTCCGCGGATTGCTACTTTGCGTACAAAACGCGTTCGAATTAACGTGTATATTATTTGGGCATTTTCTGATAGTTCTGCTGCATACTAATTGCAGTAAAACTAAGACCGTTTTCTCTTAAACGCTCTTTCTATCGTGTAGGAGTTATCTACTTATGAAGGAGCGTTCAAGGTCACAACTCTAGGTACTGTATGCGAACCCTAAGATATGGTAGTTACAATGGCATGGTATAGAAAATGGATAGGCATCGCGAAGTGTCCTTAATAGCCCACGCATTGCTGCTTTGTTTACAAAACGCAATCGAATTAACGCGTATATTATCTGGGCAGTATTTGGCAGCTCTGCTGCATGCTAATTGCAGTAAAACTAAATCCATTTTCACTTGTACGTCTTTTCTATCGTGTAGCAGTAATCTGCGAATGAAGGAGCGTTCAAGGTCACAGCTCTTTGTGCTCTATGCGAACGCTAAGATATGATAGTTACATTGGCATGGTATAGAACATGGATAGACATCGTGAAGTGCCTTATATTACCCGCGGATTGCTACTTTGCGTACAAAACGCGTTATAATTAACGTGTATATTATTTGGGCATTTACTGAAAGCTCTGCTGCATACTAATTGCAGTAAAACTTAGACCGTTTTCTCTTCAACGTCTTTTCTATCGTGTAGGAGTTATCTACATATGAAGGAGCGTTCAAGGTCACAACTCTAGGTGCTGTATGCAAACGCTAAGATCTACCATATCTTAGCGTTTGCATACAATGGCATGGTATAGAAAATGGATAGGCATCGCAAGGTGTCCTTAATAGCCCACGGATTGCTGCTCTGTTTACAAAACGCATTAGAATTAACGCGTATATTATCTGGGCATTATTTGGCAGCTCTGCTGCATGCTAATTGCCGTAAAACTAAATCCATTTTCACTTGTACGTCTTTTCTATTGTGTATTGTAGCAAAGTAGCAATCCTTGCGGATTGCTACTTTGCGTACAAAACGGGTTCGAATTAAAGTGTATATTATTTGGGCATTTTCTGAAAGCTCTGCTGCATACTAATTGCAGTAAATCTTAGACCGTTTTCTCTTGAACGTCTTTTCTATCGTGTAGGAGTTATCTACTTATGAAGGAGCGTTCAAGGTCACAACTCTAGGTGCTCTATGCGAACGCTAAGATATGATAGTTACATTGGCATGGTGTAGAACATGGATAGACATCGCCAAGTGTCCTTTATAGCCCACGGATTGCTGCTTTGTTTACAAAACGCATTAGAATTAACGCGTATATTATCTGGGTATTATTTGGCAGCTCTGCTGCATGGTAATTGCGTTAAAACTTAATCCATTTTCACTTGTACGTCTTTTCTATTGTGTAGTAGTTATCTACTTATGAAGGAGCGTTCAAGGTCACAACTCTGGGTCCTGTATTCGAAAGCTAAGATATGGTAGTTACAATGGCATGGTATAGAAAATGGATAGACATCGCGAAGTGTCCTTAATAGCCCACGGATTGCTGCTTTGTTTACAAAACGGATTAGAATTAACGCGTATATTATCTGGGCATTATTTGGCAGCTCTGCTGCATGCTAATTGCCGTAAAACTAAATCCATTTTCACTTGTACGTCTTTTCTATTGTGTAGTAGTTATCTACTTATGAAGGAGCGGTCAAGGTCACAACTCTAGGTGCTGTATGCAAACGCTAATATATGGTAGTTACAATGGCATGGTATAGTAAATGGATAGGCATCGCAAAGTGTCCTTAGTAGCCCACGGATTACTGCTTTGTTTACAAAACGCATTAGAATTAACGCGTATATTATCTGGGCATTATTTGGCAGCTCTGCTGCATGCTAATTGCCGTAAAACTAAATCCATTTTCACTTGTACGTCTTTTCTATTGTGTAGTAGTTATCTACTTATGAAGGAGCGTTCAAGGTCACAACTCTAGGTGCTCTATGCGAACGCTAAGATATGATAGTTACATTGGCATGGTATATAACATAGATAGACATTGCTAATATTGCCCGCGGATTGCTACTTTGCGTACAAAACGGATTCGAATTAAAGTGTATATTAGTTGGGCATTTTCAAAAAGCTCTGCTGCATACTAATTGCAGTAAAATTAAGACCGTTTTCTCTTGAACGTCTTTTCTATTGTGTAGTAGTTATCTACTTATGAAGGAGCGGTCAAGGTCACAACTCTAGGTGCTCTATGCCAACGCTAAGATAAGATAGTTACATTGGCATGGTATAGAACATGGATAGAAATCGTGAAGTGCCTTATATTACCCGCGGATTGCTACTTTGCATACAAAACGCGTTCGAATTAACGTGTATATTATTTGGGCATTTACTGAAAGCTCTGCTGCATACTAATTGCAGTAAAACTTAGACCGTTTTCTCTTCAACGTCTTTTCTATCGTGTAGGAGTTATCTACATATGAAGGAGCGATCAAGGTCACAACTCTAGGTGCTCTATGCGAACGCTAAGATATGATAGTTACATTGGCATGGAATAGAACATGGATAGACATCGTGAAGTGCCTTATATTACCCGCGGTTTGCTACTTTGCGTACTAAACGCGTTCGAATTAACGTGTATATTATTTGGGCTTTTACTGAAAGCTCTGCTGCATACCAATTGCAGTAAAATTTAGACCGTTTTCTCGTGAACGTCTTTTCTATCGTGTAGGAGTTATCTACTTATGAAGGAGTGTTCAAGGTCACAACTCTAGGTGCTCTATGCGAACGCTAAGATATGGTAGTTACATTGGCATGGTATAGAACATGGATAGACATCGCGAAGTGCCTTATATAGCCCGCGGATTGCTACTTTGCGTACAAAACGCGTTCGAATTGACGTGTATATTAATTGGGTACTTTTTGAAAGCTCTGCTGCATACTAATTGCAGTAAAACTTAGACCGTTTTCTCTTCAACGTATTTTCTATCGTGTAGGAGTTATCTACATATGAAGGAGCGTTCAAGGTCACAACTCTAGGTGCTGTATGCAAACGCTAAGATATGGTAGTTACAATGGTATAGAAAATGGATAGGCATCGCAAAGTGTCCTTAATAGCCCACGGATTGCTGCTTTGTTTACAAAACGCATTAGGATTAAAGCGTATATTATCTGGGCATTATTTGGCTGCTCTGCTGCATGCTAATTGCAGTAAAACTAAATCCATTTTCACTTGTACGTCTTCTCTATCGTGTAGCAGTAATCTACGAATGAAGGAGCGTTCAAGGTCACAGCTCTTTGTGCTCTATGCGAACCCTAAGATATGATGGTAACATTGACATGGTGTAGAACATGGATAGGCATCGCGAAGTGTCCTTAATAGCCCACGGATTGCTGCTTTGTTTACAAAACAACTCACAACTCTAGGTGCTGTATGCAAACGCTAAGATATGGTAGTTACAATGGCATGGTATAGAAAATGGATAGGCATCGCAAAGTGTCCTTAATAGCCCACGGATTGCTGCTTTGTTTACAAAACGCATTAGGATTAACGCGTATATTATCTGGGCATTATTTGGCTGCTCTGCTGCATGCTAATTGCAGTAAAACTAAATCCATTTTCACTTGTACGTCTTTTCTATCGTGTAGCAGTAATCTACGAATGAAGGAGCGTTCAAGGTCACAGCTCTTTGTGCTCTATGCGAACCCTAAGATATGATAGTAACATTGACATGGTGTAGAACATGGATAGGCATCGCGAAGTGTCCTTATTAGCCCACGGATTGCTGCTTTGTTTACAAAACGCATTAGAATTAACGCGTATATTATCTGGGCATTATTTGGCAGCTCTGCTGCATGGTAATTGCAGTAAAACTAAATCCATTTTCACTTGTACGTCTTTTCTATTGTGTAGTAGTTATCTACTTATGAAGGAGCGGTCAAGGTCACAACTCTAGGTGCTCTATGCGAACGCTAAGATATGATAGTTACATTGGCATGGTATAGAACATGGATAGACATCGCGAAGTGCCTTATATAGACCGCGGATTGATACTTTGCGTACAAAACGCGTTCGAATTGACGTGTATATTAATTGGGTACTTTTCGAAAGCTCTGCTGCATACTTATTGCAGTAAAACCTAGACCGTTTTCTCTTGAACGTCCTTTCTATCGTGTAGGAGTTATCTATTTATGAAGGGGAGTTCAAGGTCACAACTCTAGGTGCTGTATGCGAACGCTAAGATATGATAGATACATTGGCATGGTATAGAACATAGATAGACATCGCTAAGTGCCTTTTATTGCCCGCGGATTGCTACTTTGCGTACAAAACGGGTTCGAATTAACGTGTATATTATTTGGGCATTTTCTGAAAGCTCTGCTGCATATTAATTTCAGTAGAACTTGGACCGTTTTCTCTTGAACGTCTTTTCTATCGTGAAGGAGTTATCTACTTATGAAGGAGCGTTCAAGGTCACAACTCTAGGTGCTGTTTGCGAACTATAAGATATGATAGTTACATTGGCATGGTATAGAACATAGATAGACATCGCTAATATTGCCCGCGGATTGCTACTTTGCGTACAAAACGGGTTCGAATTAACGTGAGCATTTTCTGAAAGCTCTGCTGCATACTAATTGCAGTAAAATTTAGACCGTTTTCTCTTGAACGTCTTTTCTATCGTGTAGAAGTTATCTACTTATGAAGGAGTGTTCAAGGTCACAACTCTAGTTGCTCTATGCAAACCCTAAGATATGGTAGATACACTGGCATGGTATAGAACATGGATAGACATCGCGAAGTGCCTTATATAGCCCGCGGATTGCTACTTTGCGTACAAAACGCGTTCGAATTGACGTGTATATTAATTGGGTACTTTTTGAAAGCTCTGCTGCATACTAATTGCAGGAAAACTTAGACCGTTTTCTCTTCAACGTCTTTTCTGTCGTGTAGGAGTTATCTACATATGAAGGAGCGTTCAAGGTGACAACTCTAGGTGCTCTATGCAAACGCTAAGATATGGTAGTTACATTGGCATGGTATATAACATGGTTAGACATCGCGAAGTGTCCTTAATAGCCCACGGATTTCTGCTTTGTTTACAAAACGAATTAGAATTGACGCATATATTATCTGTGCATTATTTGGCAGCTCTGCGGCATGCTAATTGCCGTAAAACTAAAACCATTTTCACTTGTACGTCTTTTCTATTGTGTAGTAGTTATCTACTTATGAAGGAGCGTTCAAGGTCACAACTCTAGGTGCTCTATGCGAACGCTAAGATATGATAGATACATTGGCATGGTATGGTGGTATGGTATGGTATGGCATGGTTAGACATCGCGAAGTGTCCTTAATAGCCCACGGATTGCTGCTTTGTTTACAAAACGCATTAGAATTAACGCGTATATTATCTGGGCATTATTTGGCAGCTCTGCTGCATGCTAATTGCCGTAAAACTAAATCCATTTTCACTTGTACGTCTTTTCTATTGTGTAGTAGTTATCTACTTATGAAGGAGCGGTCAAGGTCACAACTCTAGGTGCTCTATGCGAACGCTAAGATATGATAGTTACATTGGCATGGTATAGAACATGGATAGACATCGCGAAGTGCCATAAATAGCCCGCGGATTGCTACTTTGTGTACAAAACGCGTTCGAATTAATGTGTATATTATTTGGGCACTTTTTGAAAGCTCTGCTGCATACTAATTGCAGTAAAACTTAGACCGTTTTCTCTTGAACGCCTTTTCTATCGTGTAGGAGTTTTCTACTTATGAAGAAACGTTCAAGGTCACAGCTCTAATTGCTCTATGCGAACCCTAAGATATGATAGTAATATAGCATGGTGTAGAACATGGATGGACATCACGAAGTGTCTTATATAGCCCGCGGAATGCTACTTTGCGTACAAAACGCGTTAGAATTGACGTGTATATTATTTGGGCACTTTTTGAAAGCACTGCTGCATACTAATTGCAGTAAAACTTAGAACGTTTTCTCTTGAACGTCTTTTCTATCTTGTAGGAGTTTTCTACTTATGAAGGAGCGTTCAAGGTCACAACTCTAGGCGCTGTATGCGAACACTAAGATTTGGTAGTTACAATGGCATGGTATAGAAAATGGATAGACACCGCGAAGTGCCTTATATTGCCCGCGGATTGCTACTTTGCGTACAAAACGCGTTCGAATTAACGTGTATATTTTTTGGGCATTTTCTGAAAGTTCTGCTGCATACTAGTTGCAGTAAAACTTAGACCGTTTTCTCTTGAACGTCTTTTCTATAGTGTAGGAGTTATCTACTTATGAAGGAGCGTTCAAGGTCACATCTCTAGGTGCTTTATGCGAACGCTAAGATATGATAGTTACATTGGCATGGTATAGAACATGGATAGACATCGCGAAGTGCCTTATATAGCCCGCGGATGGCTACTTTGCGTACAAAACGCGTTCGAAGTGACGTGTATATTATTCGGGAACTTTTTGAAAGCTCTGCTGCATACTAATTGCAGTAAAACTTAGAACGTTTTCTCTTGAACGTCTTTTCTATCTTGTAGGAGTTTTCTACTTATGAAGGAGCGTTCAAGGTCACAACTCTAGGTGCTCTATGCGAACGCTAAGATATGATAGTTACATTGGCATGGTATAGAACATGTATAGACATCGCGAAGTGCCTTATATAAACCGCGGATTGCTACTTTGCGTACAAAACGCGTTCGAATTGACCTGTATATTATTTGGGCACTTTTTGAAAGCTCTGCTGCATACTAATTGCAGTAAAACTTAGACCGTTTTCTCTTGAACGTCTTTTCTATCGTGTAGGAGTTTTCAACTTATGAATGAGCGTTCAAGGTCACATCTCTATTTGCTGTATGCGAACGCTAAGATATGGTAGTTACAATGGCAAGATATAGAAAATGGATAGACATCGCGAAGTGCCTTATATAGCCCGCGGATTGCTACTTTGTGTACAAAACGCGTTCGAATTAACCTGTATATTATTTAGGCACTTTTTGAAAGCTCTGCTGCATACTAATTGCAGTAAAACTTAGACCGTTTTCTCTTGAACGTCTTTTCTATCGTGTAGGAGTTTTCTACTTATGAAGTAACGTTCAAGGTCACAGCTCTAATTGCTCTATGCGAAACCTAAGATATGATAGTAACATTGACATGGTGTAGAACATGGATGGACATCGCGAAGTGCCTTATATAGCCCACGGATTGCTACTTTGCATACAAAACGCGTTCGAATTAACGTATATATTATTTGGGCTCTTTTTTAAAGCTCTGCTGCATACTAATTGTAGTAAAACTAAGACCGTTTTCCCTTGAACGTCCTTTCTATCGTGTAGGAGTTATCTACTTATGAAGGAGCGTTCATGGTCACAACTCTAGGTACTGTATGCGAACGCTAAGATATGGTAGTTACAATGGCATGGTATAGAACATGGATAGACATCGCGAAATGCCTTATATAGCCCGCGGATTGCTACTTTGCGTACAAAACGCGTTCGAATTAACGTGTATATTATTTGGGCACTTTTTGAAAGCACTGCTGCATACTAATTGCAGTAAAACTTAGAACGTTTTCTCTTGAACGTCTTTTCTATCTTGTGGGAGTTTTCTACTTATGAAGGAGCGTTCAAGGTCACAACTCTAGGCGCTGTATGCGAACACTAAGATATGGTAGTTACAATGGCATGGTATAGAAAATGGATAGACACCGCGAAGTGCCTTATATTGCCCGCGGAGTGCTACTTTGCGTACAAAACGCGTTCGAATTAACGTGTATATTATTTGGGCACTTTTTGAAAGCTCTGCTGCATACTAATTGCAGTAAAACTTAGAACGTTTTCTCTTGAACGTCTTTTCTATCTTGTGGGAGTTTTCTACTTATGAAGGAGCGTTCAAGGTCACAACTCTAGGCGCTGTATGCGAACACTAAGATATGGTAGTTACAATGGCATGGTATAGAAAATGGATAGACACCGCGAAGTGCTTATATTGCCCGCGGATTGCTACTTTGCGTACAAAACGCGTTCGAATTAACGTGTATATTATTTGGGCACTTTTTGAAAGCTCTGCTGCATATTAATTGCAGTAAAACTTAGACATTTTTCCCTTGAACGACTTTTCTATCGTGTAGGAGTTATCTACTTATGAAGGAGCGTTCAAGGTCACAACTCTAGGTGCTCTATGTGAACGCTAAGATATGATAGTTACAATGGCATGGTATAGAAAATGGATAGGCATCGCGTAGTGTCCTTAATAGTCCACGGATTGCTGCTTTGTTTACATAACGCATTCGAATTAACGTGTATATTATCTGGGCATTATTTGGCAGCTCTGCTGCATGCTAATATCAGTAAAACTAAATCCATTTTCACTTGTACGTCTTTTCTATCGTGTAGCAGTAATCTACGAATGAAGGAGCGTTCAAGGTCACAGCTCTTTGTGCTCTATGCGAACCCTAAGATATGATAGTAACATTGACATAGTGTAGAACATGGAAAGGCATCGCGAAGTGTCCTCAATAGCCCACGGATTGCTGCTTTGTTTACAAAACGCAATCGAATTTTTGCGTATATCATCTGGGCATTATTAGGCAGCGCTGCTGCATACTAATTGCAGTAAAACTTAGACCGTTTTCTCTTGAACGTCTTTTCTATCGTGTAGGAGTTATCTATTTATGAAGGAGCGTTCAAGGTCACAACTCTAGGTGCACTATGCGAACGCTAAGATATGATAGTTACATTGGCATGGTATAGAACATGGATAGACATCGCGAAATGCCTTATATAGCCCGCGGATTGCTACTTTGCGTACAAAACGCGTTCGAAGTGACGTGTATATTATTTGGGCACTTTTTGAAAGCTCTGCTGCATACTAATTGCAGTAAAACTAAGACCGTTTTCTCTTGAACGTCTTTTCCATCGTGTAGGAGTTTTCTACTTATGAATGAGCGTTCAAGGTCACATCTCTATTTGCTGTATGTGAACGCTAAGATATGGTAGTTACAATGGCATGATATAGAAAATGGATAGACATCACAAAGTGCCTTATATAGCCCGCGGATTGCTACTTTGTGTACAAAACGCGTTCGAATTAACGTGTATATTATTTGGGCACTTTTTGAAAGCTCTGATGCATACTAATTGCAGTAAAACTTAGACCGTTTTCTCTTGAACGTCTTTTTTATCGTGTAGGAGTTTTCTACTTATAAAGGAGCGTTCAAGGTCACAACTCTAGGCGCTATATGCGAACACTAAGATATGATAGTAACATTGACATAATGTAGAACATGGAAAGGCATCGCGAAGTGTCCTCAATAGCCCACGGATTGCTGCTTTGTTTACAAAACGCTTTAGAATTTTCGTGTATATCATCTGGGCATTATTTGGCAGCTCTGCTGCATGCTAGTTTCAGTAAAACTAATTCCATTTTCACTTGTACGTCTTTTCTATCGTGTAGTAGTTATCTAGTATTTAGTTACATTGGCATGGTATAGAACATGTATAGACATCGCGAAGTGCCTTATATAAACCGCGGATTGCTACTTTGCGTACAAAACGCGTTCGAATTGACCTGTATATTATTTGGGCACTTTTTGAAAGCTCTGCTGCATACTAATTGTAGTAAAACTTAGACCGTTTTCTCTTGAACGTCTTTTCTATCGTGTAGGAGTTACCTACTTATGAAGGAGCGTTCAAGGTCACAGCTCTAATTGCTCTATGCGAACCCTAAGATATGATAGTAACATTGACATGGTATAGAACATGGATGGACATCGCGAAGTGCCTTATATAACCCGCGGATTGCTACTTTGCGTGCAAAACGGGTTCGAATTAACGTATATATTATTTGGGCTTTTTTTAAACCTCTGCTGCATACTAATTGCAGCGAAACTTGGACCGTTTTCTCTTGAACGTCATTTCTATCGTGTGGGAGTTATCTACTTATGAAGGAGCGTTCAAGGTCACAACTCTAATTGCTGTATGCGAACGCTAAGATATGGTAGTTACAATGGCATGGTATAGAACATGGATGGACATCGCGAAGTGCCTTATAAAGCCCACGGATTGCTACTTTGCGTACAAAACGCGTTCGAATTAACGTATATATTATTTGGGCTCTTTTTTAAAGCTCTGCTGCAAACTAATTGCAGTAAAACTAAAACCGTTTTCTCTTGAACGTCTTCTCTATCGTGTAGGAGTTATCTACTTATGAAGGAGCTTTCAAGGTCACAACTCTAGGTACTCTATGCGAACGCTAAGATATGATAGTTACATTGGCATGATATAGAAAATGGATAGACATCGCGAAGTGCCTTATATAGCCCGCGGATTGCAACTTTGTGTACAAAACGCGTTCGAAGTGACGTGTATATTATTTGGGCACTTTTTGAAATCTCTGCTGCAAACTAATTGCAGTAAAACTAAGACCGTTTTCTCTTGAACGTCTTTTCTATCGTGTAGGAATTATCTACTTATGAAGGAGCGTTCAAAGTCACAACTCTAGGTGCTCTATGCGAACGCTAAGATATGATAGTTACATTGGCATTGTATAGAACATGGATAGACATCGCGAAGTGCCTTATATTGCCCGCGGATTGCTACTTTGCGTACAAAACGCGTTCGAATTAACGTGTATATTATTTGGGCATTTTCTGATAGTTCTGCTGCATACTAATTGCGGTAAAACATAGACCGTTTTCTCTTGAACGTCTTTTCCATCGTATAGGAGTTATCTACTTATGAAGGAGCGTTCAAGGTCACAACTCTAGGTGCTGTATGCGAACGCAAAGATATGATAGTTACATTGGCATGGTATAGAACATAAATAGACATCGCGAAGTGCGTTATATTGCCCGCGGATTGCGACACTATGCGTACAAAACGCGTTCGAATTAACGTGTATATTATTTGGGCACATTTGAAAGCTCTGCTGCATACTAATTGCAGTAAAACTTAGACCGTTTTCTCTTGAACGTCTTTTCTATCGTGTAGGGTTATCTACTTATGAAAGAGCGTTCAAGGTCACAACTCTAGGTGCTGTATGCGAATGCTAAGATATGGTAGTTACATGGCATGGTATAGAAAACGGATAGGCATCGCGTAGTGCCTTATATAGCCAGCGGATTGCTACTTTGCGTACAAAACGCGTTCGAATTAACGTATATATTTTTTGGGCATTTTCTGAAAGTTCTGCTGCATACCAATTGCAGTAAAACTTAGACCGTTTTCTCTTGAACGTCTTTTCTATCGTGTAGGAGTTATCTACTTATGAAGGAGCGTTCAAGGTCACAACTCGAGGTGCTCTATGCGAACGCTTGATTTGATAGTTACATTGGCATGGTGTAGAACATGGATAGACATCGCGAAGTGCCTTATAGAGCCCGCGGATTGCTACTTTGCGTACAAAACGCATTCGAATTGACGTGTATATTATTTGGGCACTTTTTGAAAGCTCTGCTGCATACTAATTGCAGTAGAACTTAGACCGTTTTCTCTTGAACGTCTTTTCTATCGTGTAGGAGTTATCTACTTATGAAGGAGCGTTCAAGGTCACAACTCTAGGTGCTGTATGCGAACGCTAAGATATGATAGTTACATTGGCATGGTATAGAACATGGATAGACATCGCGAAGTGCCTTATATTTCCCGCGTATTGCTACTTTGCGTACAAAACGCGTTCGAATTAACGTGTATATTATTTGGGCACTTTTTGAGAGCTCTGCTGCATACTAATTGCAGTAAAACTTAGACCGTTTTCTCTTGAACGTCTTTTCTATCGTGTAGGAGTTATCTACTTATGAAGGAGCGTTCAAGGTCACAACTCTAGGTGCTCTATGCGAACGCTAAGATATGATAGTTACATTGGCATGGTATAGAACATGGATAGACATCGCGAAGTGCCTTATATAGCCCGCGGATTGCTACTTTGCGTACAAAACGCGTTCGAATTGACGTGTATATTATTTGGGCAGTTTTTGAAAGCTCTGCTGCATACTAATTGCAGTAAAACTAATACCGTTTTCTTTTGAACGTCTTTTCTATCGTGTAGGATTTATCTACTTATGAAGGAGCGTTCAAGGTCACAAATCTAGGTGCTCTATGCGAACGCTAAGATATGATAGTTACATTGGCATGTTATAGAACATGGATAGACATCGCGAAGTGCCTTATATTGCCCGCGGATTGCTACTTTGCGTACAAAACGCGTTCGAATTAACGTGTATATTTTTTGGGCATTTTCTGAAAGTTCTGCTGCATACTAGTTGCAGTAAAACTTAGACCGTTTTCTCTTGAACGTCTTTTCTATCGTGTGGGAGTTATCTACTTATGAAGGAGCGTTCAAGGTAACAACTCAAGGTGCTGTATGCGAACGCTAAGATATGGTAGTTACAATGGCATGATATAGAAAATGGATAGGCATCGCGAAGTGTACTCAATAGCCCACGGATTGCTGCTTTGTTTACAAAACGCATTAGAATTTTCGTGTATATCATCTGGGCATTATTTGGCAGCTCTGCTGCATGCTAGTTTCAGTAAAACTAATTCCATTTTCACTTGTACGTCTTTTCTATCGTGTAGTAGTTGTCTACTTATGAAGGAGCGTTCAAGGTCACAGCTCTAATTGCTCTATGCGAACCCTAAGATATGATAGTAACATTGACATGGTGTAGAACATTGATGGACATCGCGAAGTGCCTTATATAACCCACGGATTGCTACTTTGCATACAAAACGCGTTCGAATTAACGTATATATTATTTGGGCTCTTTTTTAAGGCTCTGCTGCATACTAATTGTAGTAAAACTAAGACCGTTTTCCCTTGAACGTCTTTTCTATCGTGTAGGATTTATCTACTTATGAAGGAGCGTTCAAGGTCACAACTCTAGGTACTGTATGCGAACGCTAAGATATGGTAGTTACAATTTCGTGGTACAGAACATGGATAGACATCGCGAAATACCTTATATAGCCCGCGGATTGCTGCTTTGTTTACAAAACGCATTCGAATTAACGCGTATATTATATGGGCATTATTTGGCAGCTCTACTGCATGCTAATTGCAGTAAAACTAAATCCATTTTCACTTGTACGTCTTTTCTATCGTGTAGCATTAATCTACGAATGAAGGAGCGTTCAAGGTCACAGCTCTTTGTGCTCTATGCGAACCCTAAGATATGATAGTAACATTGCCATAGTGTAGAACATGGAAAGGCATCGCGAAGTGTCCTCAATAGCCCACGGATTGCTGCATTGTTTACAAACCGCATTCGAATTTTCGTGTATATCATCTGGGCATTATTAGGCAGCGCTGCTGCATACTAATTGCAGTAAAACTTAGACCGTTTTCTCTTGAACGTCTTTTCTACCGTGTAGGAGGTATCTACTTATGAAGGAGCGTTCAAGGTCACAACTCTAGGTGCTCTATGCGAACGCTAAGATATGATAGTTACATTGGCATGGTATAGAAGATGGATGGACATCGCGAAGTGCCTTATATAGCCCACGGATTGCTACTTTGCGTGCAAAACGCGTTCGAATTAACGTATATATTATTTGGGCTCTTTTTTAAAGCTCTGTTGCATACTAATTGCAGCAAAACTTAGACCGTTTTCTCTTGAACGTCTTTTCTATCGTGTAGGAGTTATCTACTTATGAAGGTGCGTTCAAGGTCACAACTCTAGGCACTGTATGCGAACGCTAAGATATGGTAGTTACAATGGCATGGTAAAGAAAATGGATAGGCATCGCGAAGTGTCCTTAATAGCCCACGGATTGCTGCTTTGTTTACAAAACGCATTCGAGTTAACGCGTATATTATCTGGGCATTATTTGGCAGCTCTGCTGCATGCTAATTGCAGTTAAACTTAGTCCGTTTTCTATTGTACGTCATTTATATCGTGTAGGAGATATCTACTTATGAAGGAGCGTTCAAGGTCACGACTCTAGGAGCTCTATGCGAACGCTAAGATATGATAGTTACATTGGCATGGTGTAGAACATGGATAGACATCGCGAAGTGTCCTTAATAGCCCACGGATTGCTGCTTTGTTTACAAAACGCATTAGAATTAACGCGTATATTATCTGGGCATTATTTGGCAGCTCTGCTGCATGCTAATTGCCGTAAAACTAAATCCATTTTCACTTGTACGTCTTTTCTATTGTGTAGTAGTTATCTACTTATGAAGGAGCGTTCAAGGTCACAGCTCTAATTGCTCTTTGCGAACCCTAAGATATGATAGTAACATTGACATGGTGTAGAACATTGATGGACATCGCGAAGTGCCTTATATAACCCACGGATTGCTACTTTGCATACAAAACGCGTTCGAATTAACGTATATATTATTTGGGCTCTTTTTTAAAGCTCTGCTGCATACTAATTGTAGTAAAACTAAGACCGTTTTCCCTTGAACGTCTTTTCTATCGTGTAGGATTTATCTACTTATGAAGGAGCGTTCAAGGTCACAACTCTAGGTACTGTATGCGAACGCTAAGATATGGTAGTTACAATTTCGTGGTACAGAACATGGATAGACATCGCGAAATACCTTATATAGCCCGCGGATTGCTGCTTTGTTTACAAAACGCATTCGAATTAACGCGTATATTATATGGGCATTATTTGGCAGCTCTACTGCATGCTAATTGCAGTAAAACTAAATCCATTTTCACTTGTACGTCTTTTCTATCGTGTAGCATTAATCTACGAATGAAGGAGCGTTCAAGGTCACAGCTCTTTGTGCTCTATGCGAACCCTAAGATATGATAGTAACATTGCCATAGTGTAGAACATGGAAAGGCATCGCGAAGTGTCCTCAATAGCCCACGGATTGCTGCATTGTTTACAAACCGCATTCGAATTTTCGTGTATATCATCTGGGCATTATTAGGCAGCGCTGCTGCATACTAATTGCAGTAAAACTTAGACCGTTTTCTCTTGAACGTCTTTTCTATTGTGTAGTAGTTATCTACTTATGAAGGAGCGGTCAAGGTCACAACTCTAGGTGCTCTATGCGAACGCTAAGATATGATAGTTACATTGGCATGGTATAGAACATGGATAGACATCGCGAAGTGCCTTATATAGCCCGTGGATTGATACTTTGCGTACAAAACGCGTTTGAATTGACGTGTATACTAATTGGGTACTTTTCGAAAGCTCTGCTGCATACTAATTGCAGTAAAACTTAGACCGTTTTCTCTTGAACGTCTTTTCTATCGTGTAGGAGTTATCTACTTATGAAGGAGCGTTCAGGGTCACAACTCTAGGTGCTGTATGCGAACGCTAAGATATGATAGTTACATTGGCATGGTATAGAACATGGATAGACATCGCGAAGTGCCTTCTATAGCCCGCGGATTGCTACTTTGCGTACCAAACGCGTTCGAATTGACGTGTATATTAATTGGGTACTTTTTGAAAGCTCTGCTGCATACTAATTGCAGTAAAACTTAGACCGCTTTCTCTTGAACGTCTTTTCTATCGTGTATGAGTTATCTACTTATGAAGGAGCGTTCAAGGTCACAACTCTAAGTGCTGTATGCGAACGCTAAGATATGATAGTTACATTGGCATGGTATAGAACATAGATAGACATCGCTAAGTGCCTTATATTGCCCGCGGATTGCTACTTTGCGTACAAAACGGGTTCGAATTAATGTGTATATTATTTGGGCTTTTTGTGAAAGCTCTGCTGCATACTAATTGCAGTAAAATTTAGACCGTTTTCTCTTGAACGTCTTTTCTATCGTGTAGGAGTTATCTACTTATGAAGGAGTGTTCAAGGTCACAACTCTAGGTGCTCTATGCGAACGCTAAGATATGGTAGTTACATTGGCATGGTATAGAACATGGATAGACATCGCGAAGTGCCTTCTATAGCCCGCGGATTGCTACTTTGCGTTCCAAACGCGTTCGAATTGACGTGTATATTAATTGGGTACTTTTTGAAAGCTCTGCTGCATACTAATTGCAGTAAAACTTAGACCGCTTTCTCTTGAACGTCTTTTCTATCGTGTAGGAGTTATCTACTTATGAAGGAGCGTTCAGGGTCACAACTTTAGGTGCTGTATGCGAACGCTAAGATATGATAGTTACATTGGCATGGTATAGAACATAGATAGACATCGCTAAGTGCCTTATATTGCCCGCGGATTGCTACTTTGCGTACAAAACAGGTTCGAATTAACGTGTATATTATTTGGGCATTTTCTGAAAGCTCTGCTGCATGCTAATTGCAGTTAAACTTAGTCCGTTTTCTATTGTACTTCTTTTATATCGTGTAGGAGATATCTACTTATGAAGGAGCGTTCAAGGTCACGACTCTAGGAGCTATATGCGAACGCTAAGATATGATAGTTATATTGGCGTGGTATAGAACATAGATAGACATCGCTAAGTGCCTTATATTGGCCGCGGATTGCTACTTTGCGTACAAAACGGGTTCGAATTAACGTGTATATTATTTGGGCATTTTCTGACAGCTCTGCTGCATACTAATTGCAGTAAAACTTCGACCGTTTTCTCTTGAACGTCTTTTCTATCGTGTAGGAGTTATCTACTTATGAAGGAGCGTTCAAGGTCACAACTCTAGGTACTGTATGCGAACGCTAAGATATGGTAGTTACAATGGCATGGTATAGAAAATGGATAGGCATCGCAAAGTGTCCTTAAAAGCCCACGGATTGCTGCTTTGTTTACAAAACGCATTAGAATTAACGCGTATATTATCTGGGCATTATTTGGCAGCTCTGCTGCATGCTAATTGCCGTAAAACTAAATCCATTTTCACTTGTACGTCTTTTCTATTGTGTAGTAGTTATCTATTTATGAAGGAGCGTTCAAGGTCACAACTCTAGGTGCTCTATGCGAACGCTAAGATATGATAGTTACATTGGCATGGTGTAGAACATGGATAGACATCGCGAAGTGTCCTTAATAGCCCACGGATTGCTGCTTTGTTTACAAAACGCATTAGAATTAACGCGTATATTATCTGGGCATTATTTGGCTGCTCTGCTGCATGCTAATTGCTGTAAAACTAAATCCATTTTCACTTGTACGTCTTTTCTATTGTGTAGTAGTTATCTACTTATGAAAGAGCGGTCAAGGTCACAACTCTAGGTGCTCTATGCGAACCCTAAGATATGATAGTAACATTGACATGGTGTAGAACATGGATAGGCATCGCGAAGTGTCCTTAATAGCCCACGGATTGCTGCTTTGATTACAAAACGCATTAGAATTAACGCGTATATTATCTGGGCATTATTTGGCAGCTCTGCTGCATGGTAAATGCAGTAAAACTAAATCCATTTTCACTTGTACGTCTTTTCTATTGTGTAGTAGTTATCTACTTATGAAGGAGCGGTCAAGGTCACAACTCTAGGTGCTCTATGCGAACGCTAAGATATGATAGTTACATTGGCATGGTATAGAACATGGATAGACATCGTGAAGTGCCTTATATTACCCGCGGATTGCTACATTGCGTACAAAACGCGTTATAATTAACGTGTATATTATTTGGGCATTTACTGAAAGCTCTGCTGCATACTAATTGCAGTAAAACTTAGACCGTTTTCTCTTCAACGTCTTTTCTATCGTGTAGGAGTTATCTACATATGAAGGAGCGTTCAAGGTCACAACTCTAGGTGCTGTATGCAAACGCTAAGATATGGTAGTTACAATGGCATGTTATAGAAAATGGATAGGCATCGCAAAGTGTCCTTAATAGCCCACGGATTGCTGCTTTGTTTACAAAACGCATTAGAATTAACGCGTATATTATCTGGGCATTATTTGGCAGCTCTGCTGCATGCTAATTGCCGTAAAACTAAATCCATTTTCACCTGTACGTCTTTTCTATGGTGTAGTAGTTATCTACTTATGAAGGAGCGGTCAAGGTCACAACTCTAGGTGCTCTATGCGAACGCTAAGATATGATAGTTACATTGGCATGGTATAGAACATGGATAGACATCGCTAAGTGCCTTATATAGCCCGCGGATTGATACTTTGCGTACAAAACGCGTTCGAATTGACGTGTATATTAATTGGGTACTTTTCGAAAGCTCTGCTGCATACTAATTGCAGTAAAACTTAGACCGTTTTCTCTTGAACGTCTTTTCTATCGTGTACGAGTTATCTACTTATGAAGGAGCGTTCAAGGTCACAACTCTAGGTGCTGTATGCGAACGCTAAGATATGATAGTTACATTGGCATGGTATAGAACATAGATAGACACCGCTAAGTGCCTTATACTGCCCGCGGATTGCTACTTTGCGTACAAAACGGATTCGAATTAACGTGTATATTATTTGGGCGTTTTCTAAAAGCTCTGCTGCATACTAATTGCAGTAAAATTAATACCGTTTTCTCTTGAACGGCTTTTCTATTGTGTAGTAGTTATCTACTTATGAAGGAGCGGTCAAGGTCACAACTCTAGGTGCTCTATGCCAACGCTAAGATAAGATAGTTACATTGGCATGGTATAGAACATGGATAGAAATCGTGAAGTGCCTTATATTACCCGCGGATTGCTACTTTGCATACAAAACGCGTTCGAATTAACGTGTATATTATTTGGGCATTTACTGAAAGCTCTGCTGCATACTAATTGCAGTAAAACTTAGACCCTTTTCTCTTCAACGTCTTTTCTATCGTGTAGGAGTTATCTACATATGAAGGAGCGATCAAGGTCACAACTCTAGGTGCTCTATGCGAACGCTAAGATATGATAGTTACATTGGCATGGAATAGAACATGGATAGACATCGCGAAGTGTCCTTAATAGCCCACGGATTGCTGCTTTGTTTACAAAACGCATTAGAATTAACGCGTATTTTATCTGGGCATTATTTGGCAGCTCTGGTGCATGGTAATTGCAGTAAAACTAAATCCATTTTCACTTGTACGTCTTTTCTATTGTGTAGTAGTTATCTACTTATGAAGGAGCGGTCAAGGTCACAACTCTAGGTGCTCTATGCGAACGCTGAGATATGATAGTTACATTGGCATGGTATAGAACATGGATAGACATCGCGAAGTGCCTTATATAGCCCGTGGATTGATACTTTGCGTACAAAACGCGTTTGAATTGACGTGTATATTAATTGGGTACTTTTCGAAAGCTCTGCTGCATACTAATTGCAGTAAAACTTAGACCGTTTCCTCTTGAACGTCTTTTCTATCGTGTAGGAGTTATCTACTTATGAAGGAGCGTTCAGGGTCACAACTCTAGGTGCTGTATGCGAACGCTAAGATATGATAGTTACATTGGCATGGTATAGAACATGGATAGACATCGCGAAGTGCCTTCAATAGCCCGCGGATTGCGACTTTGCGTACCAAACGCGTTCGAATTGACGTGTATATTAATTGGGTACTTTTTGAAAGCTCTGCTGCATACTAATTGCAGTAAAACTTAGACCGCTTTCTCTTGAACGTCTTTTCTATCGTGTAGGAGTTATCTACTTATGAAGGAGCGTTCAAGGTCACAACTCTAAGTGCTGTATGCGAACGCTAAGATATGATAGTTACATTGGCATGGTATAGAACATAGATAGACATCGCTAAGTGCCTTATATTGCCCGCGGATTGCTACTTTGCGTACAAAGCGGGTTCGAATTAATGTGTATATTATTTGGGCATTTTCTGAAAGCTCTGCTGCATACTAATTGCAGTAAAATTTAGACCGTTTTCTCTTGAACGTCTTTTCTATCGTGTAGGAGTTATCTACTTATGAAGGAGTGTTCAAGGTCACAACTCTAGGTGCTCTATGCGAACGCTAAGATATGGTAGTTACATTGGCATGGTATAGAACATGGATAGACATCGCGAAGTGCCTTCTATAGCCCGCGGATTGCTACTTTGCGTTCCAAACGCGTTCGAATTGACGTGTATATTAATTGGGTACTTTTTGAAAGCTCTGCTGCATACTAATTGCAGTAAAACTTAGACCGCTTTCTCTTGAACGTCTTTTCTATCGTGTAGGAGTTATCTACTTATGAAGGAGCGTTCAAGGTCACAACTCTAGGTGCTGTATGCGAACGCTAAGATATGATAGTTACATTGGCATGGTATAGAACATAGATAGACATCGCTAAGTGCCTTATATTGCCCGCGGATTGCTACTTTGCGTACAAAACAGGTTCGAATTAACGTGTATATTATTTGGGCATTTTCTGAAAGCTCTGCTGCGTGCTAATTGCAGTTAAACTTAGTCCGTTTTCTATTGTACGTCTTTTATATCGTGTAGGAGATATCTACTTATGAAGGAGCGTTCAAGGTCACGACTCTAGGAGCTATATGCGAACGCTAAGATATGATAGTTACATTGGCGTGGTATAGAACATAGATAGACATCGCTAAGTGCCTTATATTGGCCGCGGATTGCTACTTTGCGTACAAAACGGGTTCGAATTAACGTGTATATTATTTGGGCATTTTCTGACAGCTCTGCTGCATACTAATTGCAGTAAAACTTCGACCGTTTTCTCTTGAACGTCTTTTCTATCGTGTAGGAGTTATCTACTTATGAAGGAGCGTTCAAGGTCACAACTCTAGGTACTGTATGCGAACGCTAAGATATGGTAGTTACAATGGCATGGTATAGAAAATGGATAGGCATCGCAAAGTGTCCTTAAAAGCCCACGGATTGCTGCTTTGTTTACAAAACGCATTAGAATTAACGCGTATATTATCTGGGCATATTTGGCAGCTCTGCTGCATGCTAATTGCCGTAAAACTAAATCCATTTTCACTTGTACGTCTTTTCTATTGTGTAGTAGTTATCTACTTATGAAGGAGCGTTCAAGGTCACAACTCTAGGTGCTCTATGCAAACGCTAAGATGTGATAGTTACATTGGCATGGTGTAGAACATGGATAGACATCGCGAAGTGTCCTTAATAGCCCACGGATTGCTGCTTTGTTTACAAAACGCATTAGAATTAACGCGTATATTATCTGGGCATTATTTGGCAGCTCTGCTGCATGCTAATTGCTGTTAAACTAAATCCATTTTCACTTGTACGTCTTTTCTATTGTGTAGTAGTTATCTACTTATGAAGGAGCGGTCAAGGTCACAACTCTAGGTGCTCTATGCGAACCCTAAGATATGATAGTAACATTGACATGGTGTAGAACATGGATAGGCATCGCGAAGTGTCCTTAATAGCCCACGGATTGCTGCTTTGTTTACAAAACGCATTAGAATTAACGCGTATATTATCTGGGCATTATTTGGCAGCTCTGCTGCATGGTAAATGCAGTAAAACTAAATCCATTTTCACTTGTACGTCTTTTCTATTGTGTAGTAGTTATCTACTTATGAAGGAGCGGTCAAGGTCACAACTCTAGGTGCTGTATGCGAACGCTAAGATATGATAGTTACATTGGCATGGTATAGAACATAGATAGACATCGCTAAGTGCCTTATATTGCCCGCGGATTGCTACTTTGCGTACAAAACAGGTTCGAATTAACGTGTATATTATTTGGGCATTTTCTGAAAGCTCTGCTGCGTGCTAATTGCAGTTAAACTTAGTCCGTTTTCTATTGTACGTCTTTTATATCGTGTAGGAGATATCTACTTATGAAGGAGCGTTCAAGGTCACGACTCTAGGAGCTATATGCGAACGCTAAGATATGATAGTTACATTGGCGTGGTATAGAACATAGATAGACATCGCTAAGTGCCTTATAATGGCCGCGGATTGCTACTTTGCTTACAAAACGGGTTCGAATTAACGTGTATATTATTTGGGCATTTTCTGACAGCTCTGCTGCATACTAATTGCAGTAAAACTTCGACCGTTTTCTCTTGAACGTCTTTTCTATCGTGTAGGAGTTATCTACTTATGAAGGAGCGTTCAAGGTCACAACTCTAGGTACTGTATGCGAACGCTAAGATATGGTAGTTACAATGGCATGGTATAGAAAATGGATAGGCATCGCAAAGTGTCCTTAAAAGCCCACGGATTGCTGCTTTGTTTACAAAACGCATTAGAATTAACGCGTATATTATCTGGGCATATTTGGCAGCTCTGCTGCATGCTAATTGCCGTAAAACTAAATCCATTTTCACTTGTACGTCTTTTCTATTGTGTAGTAGTTATCTACTTATGAAGGAGCGTTCAAGGTCACAACTCTAGGTGCTCTATGCAAACGCTAAGATGTGATAGTTACATTGGCATGGTGTAGAACATGGATAGACATCGCGAAGTGTCCTTAATAGCCCACGGATTGCTGCTTTGTTTACAAAACGCATTAGAATTAACGCGTATATTATCTGGGCATTATTTGGCAGCTCTGCTGCATGGTAAATGCAGTAAAACTAAATCCATTTTCACTTGTACGTCTTTTCTATTGTGTAGTAGTTATCTACTTATGAAGGAGCGGTCAAGGTCACAACTCTAGGTGCTCTATGCGAACGCTAAGATATGATAGTTACATTGACATGGTATAGAACATGGATAGACATCGTGAAGTGCCTTATATTACCCGCGGATTGCTACTTTGCGTACAAAACGCGTTATAATTAACGTGTATATTATTTGGGCATTTACTGAAAGCTCTGCTGCATACTAATTGCAGTAAAACTTAGACCGTTTTCTCTTCAACGTCTTTTCTATCGTGTAGGAGTTATCTACATATGAAGGAGCGTCAAGGTCACAACTCTAGGTGCTGTATGCAAACGCTAAGATATGGTAGTTACAATGGCATGGTATAGAAAATGGATAGGCATCGCAAAGTGTCCTTAATAGCCCACGGATTGCTGCTTTGTTTACAAAACGCATTAGAATTAACGCGTATATTATCTGGGCATTATTTGGCAGCTCTGCTGCATGCTAATTGCCGTAAAACTAAATCCATTTTCACTCGTACGTCTTTTCTATTGTGTAGTAGTTATCTACTTATGAAGGAGCGGTCAAGGTCACAACTCTAGGTGCTCTATGCGAACGCTAAGATATGATAGTTACATTGGCATGGTATAGAACATGGATAGACATCGCGAAGTGCCTTATATAGCCCGCGGATTGATACTTTGCGTACAAAACGCGTTCGAATTGACGTGTATATTAATTGGGTACTTTTCGAAAGCTCTGCTGCATACTAATTGCAGTAAAACTTAGACCGTTTTCTCTTGAACGTCTTTTCTATCGTGTACGAGTTATCTACTTATGAAGGAGCGTTCAAGGTCACAACTCTAGGTGCTGTATGCGAACGCTAAGATATGATAGTTACATTGGCATGGTATAGAACATAGATAGACACCGTTAAGTGCCTTATATTGCCCGCGGATTGCTACTTTGCGTACAAAACGGATTCGAATTAACGTGTATATTATTTGGGCATTTTCTAAAAGCTCTGCTGCATACTAATTGCAGTAAAATTAAGACCGTTTTCTCTTGAACGTCTTTTCTATCGTGTAGGAGTTATCTACTTATGAAGGAGTGTTCAAGGTCACAACTCTAGGTGCTCTATGCGAACGCTAAGATATGGTAGTTACATTGGCATGGTATAGAACATGGATAGACATCGCGAAGTGCCTTATATAGCTCGCGGATTGCCACTTTGCGTACAAAACGCGTTCGAATTGACGTGTATATTAATTGGGTACTTTTTGAAAGCTCTGCTGCGTACTAATTGCAGTAAAACTTAGACCGTTTTCTCTTCAACGTCTTTTCTATCGTGTAGGAGTTATCTACATATGAAGGAGCGTTCAAGGTCACAACTCTAGGTGCTGTATGCAAACGCTAAGATATGGTAGTTACAATGGCATGGTATAGAAAATGGATAGGCATCGCGAAGTGTCCTTAATAATAGCCCACGGATTGCTGCTTTGTTTACAAAACGGATTAGAATTAACGCGTATATTATCTGGGCATTATTTGGCAGCTCTGCTGCATGCTAATTGCCGTAAAACTAAATCCATTTTCACTTGTACGTCTTTTCTATTGTGTAGTAGTTATCTACTTATGAAGGAGCGGTCAAGGTCACAACTCTAGGTGCTGTATGCAAACGCTAATATATGGTAGTTACAATGGCATGGTATAGTAAATGGATAGGCATCGCAAAGTGTCCTTAATAGCCCACGGATTGCTGCTTTGTTTACAAAACGCATTAGAATTAACGCGTATATTATCTGGGCATTATTTGGCAGCTCTGCTGCATGCTAATTGCCGTAAAACTAAATCCATTTTCACTTGTACGTCTTTTCTATTGTGTAGTAGTTATCTACTTATGAAGGAGCGTTGAAGGTCACAACTCTAGGTGCTCTATGCGAACGCTAAGATATGATAGCAACATTGGCATGGTATATAACATGGTTAGACATCGCGAAGTGTCCTTAATAGCCCACGGATTGCTGCTTTGTTTACAAAACGCGTTCGAATTATCGCGTATATTATCGGGGCATTATTTGACAGCTCTGCTGCATGCTAATTGCAGTAAAACTAAATCCATTTTCACTTGTACGTCTTTTCTATCGTGTAGCAGTAATCTACGAATGAAGGAGCGTTCAAGGTCACAACTCTAGGTGCTCTATGCGAACGCTAAGATATGATAGTTACATTGGCATGGTATAGAACATGGATAGACATCGCGAAGTGTCCTTAATAGCCCACGGATTGCTGCTTTGTTTACAAAACGCATTAGAATTAACGCGTATATTATCTGGGCATTATTTGGCAGCTCTGCTGCATGGTAAATGCAGTAAAACTAAATCCATTTTCACTTGTACGTCTTTTCTATTGTGTAGTAGTTATCTACTTATGAAGGAGCGGTCAAGGTCACAACTCTAGGTGCTCTATGCGAACGCTAAGATATGATAGTTACATTGACATGGTATAGAACATGGATAGACATCGTGAAGTGCCTTATATTACCCGCGGATTGCTACTTTGCGTACAAAACGCGTTATAATTAACGTGTATATTATTTGGGCATTTACTGAAAGCTCTGCTGCATACTAATTGCAGTAAAACTTAGACCGTTTTCTCTTCAACGTCTTTTCTATCGTGTAGGAGTTATCTACATATGAAGGAGCGTTCAAGGTCACAACTCTAGGTGCTGTATGCAAACGCTAAGATATGGTAGTTACAATGGCATGGTATAGAAAATGGATAGGCATCGCAAAGTGTCCTTAATAGCCCACGGATTGCTGCTTTGTTTACAAAACGCATTAGAATTAACGCGTATATTATCTGGGCATTATTTGGCAGCTCTGCTGCATGCTAATTGCCGTAAAACTAAATCCATTTTCACTCGTACGTCTTTTCTATTGTGTAGTAGTTATCTACTTATGAAGGAGCGGTCAAGGTCACAACTCTAGGTGCTCTATGCGAACGCTAAGATATGATAGTTACATTGGCATGGTATAGAACATGGATAGACATCGCGAAGTGCCTTATATAGCCCGCGGATTGATACTTTGTGTACAAAACGCGTTCGAATTGACGTGTATATTAATTGGGTACTTTTCGAAAGCTCTGCTGCATACTAATTGCAGTAAAACTTAGACCGTTTTCTCTTGAACGTCTTTTCTATCGTGTACGAGTTATCTACTTATGAAGGAGCGTTCAAGGTCACAACTCTAGGTGCTGTATGCGAACGCTAAGATATGATAGTTACATTGGCATGGTATAGAACATAGATAGACACCGTTAAGTGCCTTATATTGCCCGCGGATTGCTACTTTGCGTACAAAACGGATTCGAATTAACGTGTATATTATTTGGGCATTTTCTAAAAGCTCTGCTGCATACTAATTGCAGTAAAATTAAGACCGTTTTCTCTTGAACGTCTTTTCTATCGTGTAGGAGTTATCTACTTATGAAGGAGTGTTCAAGGTCACAACTCTAGGTGCTCTATGCGAACGCTAAGATATGGTAGTTACATTGGCATGGTATAGAACATGGATAGACATCGCGAAGTGCCTTATATAGCTCGCGGATTGCCACTTTGCGTACAAAACGCGTTCGAATTGACGTGTATATTAATTGGGTACTTTTTGAAAGCTCTGCTGCGTACTAATTGCAGTAAAACTTAGACCGTTTTCTCTTCAACGTCTTTTCTATCGTGTAGGAGTTATCTACATATGAAGGAGCGTTCAAGGTCACAACTCTAGGTGCTGTATGCAAACGCTAAGATATGGTAGTTACAATGGCATGGTATAGAAAATGGATAGGCATCGCGAAGTGTCCTTAATAATAGCCCACGGATTGCTGCTTTGTTTACAAAACGGATTAGAATTAACGCGTATATTATCTGGGCATTATTTGGCAGCTCTGCTGCATGCTAATTGCCGTAAAACTAAATCCATTTTCACTTGTACGTCTTTTCTATTGTGTAGTAGTTATCTACTTATGAAGGAGCGGTCAAGGTCACAACTCTAGGTGCTGTATGCAAACGCTAATATATGGTAGTTACAATGGCATGGTATAGTAAATGGATAGGCATCGCAAAGTGTCCTTAATAGCCCACGGATTGCTGCTTTGTTTACAAAACGCATTAGAATTAACGCGTATATTATCTGGGCATTATTTGGCAGCTCTGCTGCATGCTAATTGCCGTAAAACTAAATCCATTTTCACTTGTACGTCTTTTCTATTGTGTAGTAGTTATCTACTTATGAAGGAGCGTTGAAGGTCACAACTCTAGGTGCTCTATGCGAACGCTAAGATATGATAGCAACATTGGCATGGTATATAACATGGTTAGACATCGCGAAGTGTCCTTAATAGCCCACGGATTGCTGCTTTGTTTACAAAACGCGTTCGAATTATCGCGTATATTATCGGGGCATTATTTGACAGCTCTGCTGCATGCTAATTGCAGTAAAACTAAATCCATTTTCACTTGTACGTCTTTTCTATCGTGTAGCAGTAATCTACGAATGAAGGAGCGTTCAAGGTCACAACTCTAGGTGCTCTATGCGAACGCTAAGATATGATAGTTACATTGGCATGGTATAGAACATGGATAGACATCGCGAAGTGTCCTTAATAGCCCACGGATTGCTGCTTTGTTTACAAAACGGATTAGAATTAACGCGTATATTATCTGGGCATTATTTGGCAGCTCTGCTGCATGGTAATTGCAGTAAAAATAAATCCATTTTCACTTGTACGTCTTTTCTATTGTGTAGTAGTTATCTACTTATGAAGGAGCGGTCAAGGTCACAACTCTAGGTGTTCTATGCGAACGCTAAGATATGATAGTTACATTGGCATGGTATAGAACATGGATAGACATCGCGAAATGCCTTGTATAACACGCGGATTGCTACTTTGCGTACAAAACGCGTTCGAATTAACGTATATATTATTTGGGCTCTTTTTGAAAGCTCTGCTGCATACTAATTGTAATAAAACTTAGACCTTTTTCCCTTGAACGTCTATCTATCGTGTAAGAGTTATCTACTTATGAAGGAGCGTTCAAGGTCACAACTCTAGGTCCTGTATTCGAACGCTAAGATATGGTAGTTACAATGGCATGGTATAGAAAATGGATAGGCATCGCGAAGTGTCCTTAATAGCCCACGGATTGCTGCTTTGTTTACAAAACGCATTCGAATTAACGCGTATATTATCGGGGCATTATTTGGCAGCTCTGCTGCATGCTAATTGCAGTAAAACTAAATCCATTTTCACTTGTACGTCTTTTCTATCGTGTAGCAGTAATCTACGAATGAAGGAGCGTTCAAGGTCACAACTCTAGGTGCTCTATGCGAACGCTAAGATATGATAGTTACATTGACATGGTGTAGAACATGGATAGGCATCGCGAAGTGTCCTTAATAGCCAACGGATTGCTGCTTTGTTTACAAAACGCATTAGAATTAACGCGTATATTATCTGGGCATTATTTGGCAGCTCTGCTGCATGGTAAATGCAGTAAAACTAAATCCATTTTCACTTGTACGTCTTTTCTATTGTGTAATAGTTATCTACTTATGAAGGAGCGTTCAAGGTCACAACTCTAGGTGTTCTATGCGAACGCTAAGATATGATAGTTACATTGGCATGGTATAGAACATGGATAGACATCGCGAAGTGCCTTATATAGCCCGCGGATTGCTACTTTGCGTACAAAACGCGTTATAATTAACGTGTATATTATTTGGGCATTTACTGAAAGCTCTGCTGCATACTAATTGCAGTAAAACTTAGACCGTTTTCTCTTGAACGTCTTTTCTATCGTGTGGGAGTTATCTACTTATGAAGGAGCGTTCAAGGTAACAACTCAAGGTGCTGTATGCGAACGCTAAGATATGGTAGTTACAATGGCATGATATAGAAAATGGATAGGCATCGCGAAGTGTACTCAATAGCCCACGGATTGCTGCTTTGTTTACAAAACGCATTAGAATTTTCGTGTATATCATCTGGGCATTATTTGGCAGCTCTGCTGCATGCTAGTTTCAGTAAAACTAATTCCATTTTCACTTGTACGTCTTTTCTATCGTGTAGTAGTTGTCTACTTATGAAGGAGCGTTCAAGGTCACAGCTCTAATTGCTCTATGCGAACCCTAAGATATGATAGTAACATTGACATGGTGTAGAACATTGATGGACATCGCGAAGTGCCTTATATAACCCACGGATTGCTACTTTGCATACAAAACGCGTTCGAATTAACGTATATATTATTTGGGCTCTTTTTTAAAGCTCTGCTGCATACTAATTGTAGTAAAACTAAGACCGTTTTCCCTTGAACGTCTTTTCTATCGTGTAGGATTTATCTACTTATGAAGGAGCGTTCAAGGTCACAACTCTAGGTACTGTATGCGAACGCTAAGATATGGTAGTTACAATTTCGTGGTACAGAACATGGATAGACATCGCGAAATACCTTATATAGCCCGCGGATTGCTGCTTTGTTTACAAAACGCATTCGAATTAACGCGTATATTATATGGGCATTATTTGGCAGCTCTACTGCATGCTAATTGCAGTAAAACTAAATCCATTTTCACTTGTACGTCTTTTCTATCGTGTAGCATTAATCTACGAATGAAGGAGCGTTCAAGGTCACAGCTCTTTGTGCTCTATGCGAACCCTAAGATATGATAGTAACATTGCCATAGTGTAGAACATGGAAAGGCATCGCGAAGTGTCCTCAATAGCCCACGGATTGCTGCATTGTTTACAAACCGCATTCGAATTTTCGTGTATATCATCTGGGCATTATTAGGCAGCGCTGCTGCATACTAATTGCAGTAAAACTTAGACCGTTTTCTCTTGAACGTCTTTTCTACCGTGTAGGAGGTATCTACTTATGAAGGAGCGTTCAAGGTCACAACTCTAGGTGCTCTATGCGAACGCTAAGATATGATAGTTACATTGGCATGGTATAGAAGATGGATGGACATCGCGAAGTGCCTTATATAGCCCACGGATTGCTACTTTGCGTGCAAAACGCGTTCGAATTAACGTATATATTATTTGGGCTCTTTTTTAAAGCTCTGTTGCATACTAATTGCAGCAAAACTTAGACCGTTTTCTCTTGAACGTCTTTTCTATCGTGTAGGAGTTATCTACTTATGAAGGTGCGTTCAAGGTCACAACTCTAGGCACTGTATGCGAACGCTAAGATATGGTAGTTACAATGGCATGGTAAAGAAAATGGATAGGCATCGCGAAGTGTCCTTAATAGCCCACGGATTGCTGCTTTGTTTACAAAACGCATTCGAATTAACGCGTATATTATCTGGGCATTATTTGGCAGCTCTGCTGCATGCTAATTGCAGTTAAACTTAGTCCGTTTTCTATTGTACGTCATTTATATCGTGTAGGAGATATCTACTTATGAAGGAGCGTTCAAGGTCACGACTCTAGGAGCTCTATGCGAACGCTAAGATATGATAGTTACATTGGCATGGTGTAGAACATGGATAGACATCGCGAAGTGTCCTTAATAGCCCACGGATTGCTGCTTTGTTTACAAAACGCATTAGAATTAACGCGTATATTATCTGGGCATTATTTGGCAGCTCTGCTGCATGCTAATTGCCGTAAAACTAAATCCATTTTCACTTGTACGTCTTTTCTATTGTGTAGTAGTTATCTACTTATGAAGGAGCGTTCAAGGTCACAGCTCTAATTGCTCTATGCGAACCCTAAGATATGATAGTAACATTGACATGGTGTAGAACATTGATGGACATCGCGAAGTGCCTTATATAACCCACGGATTGCTACTTTGCATACAAAACGCGTTCGAATTAACGTATATATTATTTGGGCTCTTTTTTAAAGCTCTGCTGCATACTAATTGTAGTAAAACTAAGACCGTTTTCCCTTGAACGTCTTTTCTATCGTGTAGGATTTATCTACTTATGAAGGAGCGTTCAAGGTCACAACTCTAGGTACTGTATGCGAACGCTAAGATATGGTAGTTACAATTTCGTGGTACAGAACATGGATAGACATCGCGAAATACCTTATATAGCCCGCGGATTGCTGCTTTGTTTACAAAACGCATTCGAATTAACGCGTATATTATATGGGCATTATTTGGCAGCTCTACTGCATGCTAATTGCAGTAAAACTAAATCCATTTTCACTTGTACGTCTTTTCTATCGTGTAGCATTAATCTACGAATGAAGGAGCGTTCAAGGTCACAGCTCTTTGTGCTCTATGCGAACCCTAAGATATGATAGTAACATTGCCATAGTGTAGAACATGGAAAGGCATCGCGAAGTGTCCTCAATAGCCCACGGATTGCTGCATTGTTTACAAACCGCATTCGAATTTTCGTGTATATCATCTGGGCATTATTAGGCAGCGCTGCTGCATACTAATTGCAGTAAAACTTAGACCGTTTTCTCTTGAACGTCTTTTCTACCGTGTAGGAGGTATCTACTTATGAAGGAGCGTTCAAGGTCACAACTCTAGGTGCTCTATGCGAACGCTAAGATATGATAGTTACATTGGCATGGTATAGAAGATGGATGGACATCGCGAAGTGCCTTATATAGCCCACGGATTGCTACTTTGCGTGCAAAACGCGTTCGAATTAACGTATATATTATTTGGGCTCTTTTTTAAAGCTCTGTTGCAGCAAAACTTAGACCGTTTTCTCTTGAACGTCTTTTCTATCGTGTAGGAGTTATCTACTTATGAAGGTGCGTTCAAGGTCACAACTCTAGGCACTGTATGCGAACGCTAAGATATGGTGGTTACAATGGCATGGTAAAGAAAATGGATAGGCATCGCGAAGTGTCCTTAATAGCCCACGGATTGCGGCTTTGTTTACAAAACGCATTCGAATTAACGCGTATATTATCTGGGCATTATTTGGCAGCTCTGCTGCATGCTAATTGCAGTTAAACTTAGTCCGTTTTCTATTGTACGTCATTTATATCGTGTAAGAGATATCTACTTATGAAGGAGCGTTCAAGGTCACGACTCTAGGAGCTCTATGCGAACGCTAAGATATGATAGTTACATTGGCATGGTGTAGAACATGGATAGACATCGCGAAGTGTCCTTAATAGCCCACTGCTTTGTTTACAAAACGCATTAGAATTAACGCGTATTTTATCTGGGCATTATTTGGCAGCCCTGCTGCATGGTAATTGCAGTAAAACTAAATCCATTTTCACTTGTACGTCTTTTCTATTGTGTAGTAGTTATCTACTTATGAAGGAGCGGTCAAGGTCACAACTCTAGGTGCTCTATGCGAACGCTAAGATATGATAGTTACATTGGCATGGTATAGAACATGGATAAACATCGCGAAGTGCCTTATATAGCCCGTGGATTGATACTTTGCGTACAAAACGCGTTTGAATTGACGTGTATACTAATTGGGTACTTTTCGAAAGCTCTGCTGCATACTAATTGCAGTAAAACTTAGACCGTTTTCTCTTGAACGTCTTTTCTATCGTGTAGGAGTTATCTACTTATGAAGGAGCGTTCAGGGTCACAACTCTAGGTGCTGTATGCGAACGCTAAGATATGATAGTTACATTGGCATGGTATAGAACATGGATAGACATCGCGAAGTGCCTTCTATAGCCCGCGGATTGCTACTTTGCGTACCAAACGCGTTCGAATTGACGTGTATATTAATTGGGTACTTTTTGAAAGCTCTGCTGCATACTAATTGCAGTAAAACTTAGACCGCTTTCTCTTGAACGTCTTTTCTATCGTGTATGAGTTATCTACTTATGAAGGAGCGTTCAAGGTCACAACTCTAAGTGCTGTATGCGAACGCTAAGATATGATAGTTACATTGGCATGGTATAGAACATAGATAGACATCGCTAAGTGCCTTATATTGCCCGCGGATTGCTACTTTGCGTACAAAACGGGTTCGAATTAATGTGTATATTATTTGGGCTTTTTGTGAAAGCTCTGCTGCATACTAATTGCAGTAAAATTTAGACCATTTTTCTATTGAACGTCTTTTCTATCGTGTAGGAGTTATCTACTTATGAAGGAGTGTTCAAGGTCACAACTCTAGGTGCTCTATGCGAACGCTAAGATATGGTAGTTACATTGGCATGGTATAGAACATGGATAGACATCGCGAAGTGCCTTCTATAGCCCGCGGATTGCTACTTTGCGTTCCAAACGCGTTCGAATTGACGTGTATATTAATTGGGTACTTTTTGAAAGCTCTGCTGCATACTAATTGCAGTAAAACTTAGACCGCTTTCTCTTGAACGTCTTTTCTATCGTGTAGGAGTTATCTACTTATGAAGGAGCGTTCAGGGTCACAACTTTAGGTGCTGTATGCGAACGCTAAGATATGATAGTTACATTGGCATGGTATAGAACATAGATAGACATCGCTAAGTGCCTTATATTGCCCGCGGATTGCTACTTTGCGTACAAAACAGGTTCGAATTAACGTGTATATTATTTGGGCATTTTCTGACAGCTCTGCTGCATACTAATTGCAGTAAAACTTCGACCGTTTTCTCTTGAACGTCTTTTCTATCGTGTAGGAGTTATCTACTTATGAAGGAGCGTTCAAGGTCACAACTCTAGGTACTGTATGCGAACGCTAAGATATGGTAGTTACAATGGCATGGTATAGAAAATGGATAGGCATCGCAAAGTGTCCTTAAAAGCCCACGGATTGCTGCTTTGTTTACAAAACGCATTAGAATTAACGCGTATATTATCTGGGCATTATTTGGCAGCTCTGCTGCATGCTAATTGCCGTAAAACTAAATCCATTTTCACTTGTACGTCTTTTCTATTGTGTAGTAGTTATCTATTTATGAAGGAGCGTTCAAGGTCACAACTCTAGGTGCTCTATGCGAACGCTAAGATATGATAGTTACATTGGCATGGTGTAGAACATGGATAGACATCGCGAAGTGTCCTTAATAGCCCACGGATTGCTGCTTTGTTTACAAAACGCATTAGAATTAACGCGTATATTATCTGGGCATTATTTGGCTGCTCTGCTGCATGCTAATTGCTGTAAAACTAAATCCATTTTCACTTGTACGTCTTTTCTATTGTGTAGTAGTTATCTACTTATGAAAGAGCGGTCAAGGTCACAACTCTAGGTGCTCTATGCGAACCCTAAGATATGATAGTAACATTGACATGGTGTAGAACATGGATAGGCATCGCGAAGTGTCCTTAATAGCCCACGGATTGCTGCTTTGATTACAAAACGCATTAGAATTAACGCGTATATTATCTGGGCATTATTTGGCAGCTCTGCTGCATGGTAAATGCAGTAAAACTAAATCCATTTTCACTTGTACGTCTTTTCTATTGTGTAGTAGTTATCTACTTATGAAGGAGCGGTCAAGGTCACAACTCTAGGTGCTCTATGCGAACGCTAAGATATGATAGTTACATTGGCATGGTATAGAACATGGATAGACATCGTGAAGTGCCTTATAATACCCGCGGATTGCTACATTGCGTACAAAACGCGTTATAATTAACGTGTATATTATTTGGGCATTTACTGAAAGCTCTGCTGCATACTAATTGCAGTAAAACTTAGACCGTTTTCTCTTCAACGTCTTTTCTATCGTGTAGGAGTTATCTACATATGAAGGAGCGTTCAAGGTCACAACTCTAGGTGCTGTATGCAAACGCTAAGATATGGTAGTTACAATGGCATGTTATAGAAAATGGATAGGCATCGCAAAGTGTCCTTAATAGCCCACGGATTGCTGCTTTGTTTACAAAACGCATTAGAATTAACGCGTATATTATCTGGGCATTATTTGGCAGCTCTGCTGCATGCTAATTGCCGTAAAACTAAATCCATTTTCACCTGTACGTCTTTTCTATGGTGTAGTAGTTATCTACTTATGAAGGAGCGGTCAAGGTCACAACTCTAGGTGCTCTATGCGAACGCTAAGATATGATAGTTACATTGGCATGGTATAGAACATGGATAGACATCGCTAAGTGCCTTATATAGCCCGCGGATTGATACTTTGCGTACAAAACGCGTTCGAATTGACGTGTATATTAATTGGGTACTTTTCGAAAGCTCTGCTGCATACTAATTGCAGTAAAACTTAGACCGTTTTCTCTTGAACGTCTTTTCTATCGTGTACGAGTTATCTACTTATGAAGGAGCGTTCAAGGTCACAACTCTAGGTGCTGTATGCGAACGCTAAGATATGATAGTTACATTGGCATGGTATAGAACATAGATAGACACCGCTAAGTGCCTTATATTGCCCGCGGATTGCTACTTTGCGTACAAAACGGATTCGAATTAACGTGTATATTATTTGGGCGTTTTCTAAAAGCTCTGCTGCATACTAATTGCAGTAAAATTAATACCGTTTTCTCTTGAACGGCTTTTCTATTGTGTAGTAGTTATCTACTTATGAAGGAGCGGTCAAGGTCACAACTCTAGGTGCTCTATGCCAACGCTAAGATAAGATAGTTACATTGGCATGGTATAGAACATGGATAGAAATCGTGAAGTGCCTTATATTACCCGCGGATTGCTACTTTGCATACAAAACGCGTTCGAATTAACGTGTATATTATTTGGGCATTTACTGAAAGCTCTGCTGCATACTAATTGCAGTAAAACTTAGACCCTTTTCTCTTCAACGTCTTTTCTATCGTGTAGGAGTTATCTACATATGAAGGAGCGATCAAGGTCACAACTCTAGGTGCTCTATGCGAACGCTAAGATATGATAGTTACATTGGCATGGAATAGAACATGGATAGACATCGCGAAGTGTCCTTAATAGCCCACGGATTGCTGCTTTGTTTACAAAACGCATTAGAATTAACGCGTATTTTATCTGGGCATTATTTGGCAGCTCTGCTGCATGCTAATTGCCGTAAAACTAAATCCATTTTCACTTGTACGTCTTTTCTATTGTGTAGTAGTTATCTACTTATGAAGGAGCGTTCAAGGTCACAACTCTAGGTGCTCTATGCGAACGCTAAGATATGATAGTTACATTGGCATGGTGTAGAACATGGATAGACATCGCGAAGTGTCCTTAATAGCCCACGGATTGCTGCTTTGTTTACAAAACGCATTAGAATTAACGCGTATTTTAACTGGGCATTATTTGGCTGCTCTGCTGCATGGTAATTGCAGTAAAACTAAATCCATTTTCACTTGTACGTCTTTTCTATTGTGTAGTAGTTATCTACTTATGAAGGAGCGGTCAAGGTCACAACTCTACTATGCGAACGCTAAGATATGATAGTTACATTGGCATGGTATAGAACATGGATAGACATCGCGAAGTGCCTTATATTGCCCGTGGATTGATACTTTGCGTACAAAACGCGTTCGAATTGACGTGTATATTAATTGGGTACTTTTCGAAAGCTCTGCTGTATACTAATTGCAGTAAAACTTAGACCGTTTTCTCTTGAACGTCTTTTATATCGTGTAGGAGTTATCTACTTATGAAGGAGCGTTCAGGGTCACAACTCTAGGTGCTGTATGCGAACGCTAAGATATGGTAGTTACATTGGCATGGTATAGAACATGGATAGACATCGCGAAGTGCCTTCTATAGCCCGCGGTTTGCTACTTTGCGTACCAAACACGTTCGAATTGACGTGTATATTAATTGGGTACTTTTTGAAAGCTCTGCTGCATACTAATTGCAGTAAAACTTAGACCGCTTTCTCTTGAACGTCTTTTCTATCGTGTAGGAGTTATCTACTTATGAAGGAGCGTTCAAGGTCACAACTCTAGGTGCTGTATGCGAACGCTAAGATATGATAGTTACATTGGCATGGTATAGAACATAGATAGACATCGCTAAGTGCCTTATATTGCCCGCGGATTGCTACTTTGCATACGAAACGGGTTCGAATTAACGTGTATATTATTTGGGCATTTTCTGAAAGCTCTGCTGCATACTAATTGCAGTAAAATTTAGCCCGTTTTCTCTTGAACGTCTTTTCTATCGTGTAGGAGTTATCTACTTATGAAGGAGTGTTCAAGGTCACAACTCTAGGTGCTCTATGCGAACGCTAAAATATGGTAGTTACATTGGCATGGTATAGAACATGGATAGACATCGCGAAGTGCCTTCTATAGCCCGCGGATTGCTACTTTGCGTACAAAACGGGTTCGAATTAACGTGTATATTATTTGGGCATTTTCTGAAAGCTCTGCTGCATACTAATTGCAGTAAAACTTAGACCGTTTTCTCTTAAACGCTCTTTCTATCTTGTAGGAGTTATCTACTTATGAAGGAGCGTTCAAGGTCACAACTCTAGGTACTGTATGCGAACGCTAAGATATGGTAGTTACAATGGCATGGTATAGAAAATGGATAGGCATCGCGAAGTGTCCTTAATAGCCCACGGATTGCTGCTTTGTTTACAAAACGCAATCGAATTAACGCGTATATTATCTGGGCATTATTTGGCAGCTCTGCTGCATGCTAATTGCAGTAAAACTAAATCCATTTTCACTTGTACGTCTTTTCTATCGTGTAGCAGTAATCTACGAATGAAGGAGCGTTCAAGGTCACAGCTCTTTGTGCTCTATGCGAACGCTAAGATATGATAGTTACATTGGCATGGTATAGAACATGGATAGACATCGTGAAGTGCCTTATATTACCCGCGGATTGCTACTTTGCGTACAAAACGCGTTATAATTAACGTGTATATTATTTGGGCATTTACTGAAAGCTCTGCTGCACACTAATTGCAGTAAAACTTAGACCGTTTTCTCTTCAACGTCTTTTCTATCGTGTAGGAGTTATCTACATATGAAGGAGCGTTCAAGGTCACAACTCTAGGTGCTGTATGCAAACGCTAAGATATGGTAGTTACAATGGCATGGTATAGAAAATGGATAGGCATCGCAAAGTGTCCTTAATAGCCCACGGATTGCTGCTTTGTTTACAAAACGCATTAGAATTAACGCGTATATTATCTGGGCATTATTTGGCAGCTCTGCTGCATGCTAATTGCCGTAAAACTAAATCCATTTTCACTTGTACGTCTTTTCTATCGTGTAGCAGTAATCTACGAATGAAGGAGCGTTCAAGGTCACAGTTCTTTGTGCTCTATGCGAACCCTAAGATATGATAGTAACATTGACATGGTGTAGAACATGGATAGACATCGCGAAGTGTCCTTAATAGCCCACGGATTGCTGCTTTGTTTACAAAACGCGTTAGAATTAACGCGTATATTATCTGGGCATTATTTGGCAGCTCTGCTGCATGGTAATTGCAGTAAAACTAAATCCATTTTCACTTGTACGTCTTTTCTATTGTGTAGTAGTTATCTACTTATGAAGGAGCGTGCAAGGTCACAGCTCTAATTGCTCTATGCGAACCCTAAGATATGATAGTTACATTGGCATGGTATAGAACATGGATAGACATCGCGAAATGCCTTATATAACACGCGGATTGTTACTTTGCGTACAAAACGCGTTCGAATTAACGTATATATTAATTGGGCTCTTTTTGAAAGCTCTGCTGCATACTAATTGTAATAAAACTTAGACCTTTTTCCCTTGAACGTCTATCTATCGTGTAAGAGTTATCTACTTATGAAGGAGCGTTCAAGGTCACAACTCTAGGTCCTGTATTCGAACGCTAAGATATGGTAGTTACAATGGCATGGTATAGAAAATGGATAGGCATCGCGAATTGTCCTTAATAGCCCACGGATTGCTGCTTTGTTTACAAAACGCATTCGAATTAACGCGTATATTATCGGGGCATTATTTGGCAGCTCTGCTGCATGCTAATTGCAGTAAAACTAAATCCATTTTCACTTGTACGTCTTTTCTATCGTGTAGCAGTAATCTACGAATGAAGGAGCGTTCAAAGTCACAACTCTAGGTGCTCTATGCGAACGCTAAGATATGATAGTTACATTGACATGGTGTAGAACATGGATAGGCATCGCGAAGTGTCCTTAATAGCCAACGGATTGCTGCTTTGTTTACAAAACGCATTAGAATTAACGCGTATATTATCTGGGCATTATTTGGCAGCTCTGCTGCATGGTAAATGCAGTAAAAATAAATCCATTTTCACTTGTACGTCTTTTCTATTGTGTAGTAGTTATCTACTTATGAAGGAGCGTTCAAGGTCACAACTCTAGGTGCTCTATGCGAACGCTAAGATATGATAGTTACATTGGCATGGTATAGAACATGGATAGGCATCGCAAAGTGTCCTTAATAGCCCACGGATTGCTGCTCTGTTTACAAAACGCATTAGAATTAACGCGTATATTATCTGGGCATTATTTGGCAGCTCTGCTGCATGCTAATTGCCGTAAAACTAAATCCATTTTCACTTGTACGTCTTTTCTATTGTGTATTGTAGCAAAGTAGCAATCCTTGCGGATTGCTACTTTGTGTACAAAACGGGTTCGAATTAACGTGTATATTATTTGGGCATTTTCTGAAAGCTCTGCTGCATACTAATTGCAGTAAATCTTAGACCGTTTTCTCTTGAACGTCTTTTCTGTCGTGTAGGAGTTATCTACTTATGAAGGAGCGTTCAAGGTCACAACTCTAGTTGCTCTATGCGAACGCTAAGATATGATAGTTACATTGGCATGGTGTAGAACATGGATAGACATCGCCAAGTGTCCTTTATAGCCCACGGATTGCTGCTTTGTTTACAAAACGCATTAGAATTAACGCGTATATTATCTGGGCATTATTTGGCAGCTCTGCTGCATGGTAATTGCGGTAAAACTTAATCCATTTTCACTTGTACGTCTTTTCTGTTGTGTAGTAGTTATCTACTTATGAAGGAGCGTTCAAGGTGACAACTCTGGGTCCTGTATTCGAAAGCTAAGATATGGTAGTTACAATGGCATGGTATAGAAAATGGATAGACATCGCGAAGTGTCCTTAATAGCCCACGGATTGCTGCTTTGTTTACAAAACGGATTAGAATTAACGCGTATATTATCTGGGCATTATTTGGCAGCTCTGCTGCATGCTAATTGCCGTAAAACTAAATCCATTTTCACTTGTACGTCTTTTCTATTGTGTAGTAGTTATCTACTTATGAAGGAGCGGTCAAGGTCACAACTCTAGGTGCTGTATGCAAACGCTAATATATGGTAGTTACAATGGCATGGTATAGTAAATGGATAGGCATCGCAAAGTGTCCTTAATAGCCCACGGATTGCTGCTTTGTTTACAAAACGCATTAGAATTAACGCGTATATTATCTGGGCATTATTTGGCAGCTCTGCTGCATGCTAATTGCCGTAAAACTAAATCCATTTTCACTTGTACGTCTTTTCTATTGTGTAGTAGTTATCTACTTATGAAGGAGCGTTCAAGGTCACAACTCTAGGTGCTCTATGCGAACGCTAAGATATGATAGTTACATTGGCATGGTATATAACATGGTTAGACATCGCGAAGTGTCCTTAATAGCCCACGGATTGCTGCCTTGTTTACAAAATGCATTCGAATTATGGCGTATATTATCGGGGCATTATTTGACAGCTCTGCTGCATGCTAATTGCAGTAAAACTAAATCCATTTTCACTTGTACCTCTTTTCTATCGTGTAGCAGTAATCTACGAATGAAGGAGCGTTCAAGGTCACAACTCTAGGTGCTCTATGCGAACGCTAAGATATGATAGTTACATTGGCATGGTATAGAATATGGATAGACATCGCGAAGTGTCCTTAATAGCCCACGGAATGCTGCTTTGTTTACAAAACGGACTAGAATTAACGCGTATATTATCTGGGCATCATTTGGCAGCTCAGCTGCATGGTAATTGCAGTAAAACTAAATCCATTTTCACTTGTACGTCTTTTCTATTGTGTAGTAGTTATCTACTTATGAAGGAGCGGTCAAGGTCACAACTCTAGGTACTGTATGCAAACGCTAATATATGGTAGTTACAATGGCATGGTATAGTAAATGGATAGGCGTCGCAAAGTGTCCTTAATAGCCCACGGATTGCTGCTTTGTTTACAAAACGCATTAGAATTAACGCGTATATTATCTGGGCATTATTTGGCAGCTCTGCTGCATGCTAATTGCCGTAAAACTAAATCCATTTTCACTTGTACGTCTTTTCTATCGTGTAGCAGTAATCTACGAATGAAGGAGCGTTCAAGGTCACAGCTCTTTGTGCTCTATGCGAACCCTAAGATATGATAGTAACATTGACATGGTGTAGAACATGGATAGGCATCGCGAAGTGTCCTTAATAGCCAACGGATTGCTGCTTTGTTTACAAAACGCATTAGAATTAACGCGTATATTATCTGGGCATTATTTGGCAGCTCTGCTACATGGTAATTGCAGTAAATCTAAATCCATTTTCACTTGTACGTCTTTTCTATTGTGTAGTAGTTATCTACTTATGAAGGAGCTGTCAAGGTCACAACTCTAGGTGCTCTATACGAACGCTAAGATATGATAGTTACATTGGCATGGTATAGAACATGGATGGACATCGCGAAGTGCCTTATATAGCCCGCGGATTGATACTTTGCGTACAAAACGCGTTCGAATTGACGTGTATATTAATTGGGTACTTTTCGAAAGCTCTGCTGCATACTAATTGCAGTAAAACTTAGACCGTTTTCTCTTGAACGTCTTTTCCATCGTGTAGGAGTTATCTACTTATGAAGGAGCGTTCAAGGTCACAACTCTAGGTGCTGTATGCGATCTCTAAGATATGATAGTTACATTGACATGGTATAGAACATAGATAGACATCGCTAATATTGCCCGCGGATTGCTTCTTTGCATACAAAACGGGTTCGAATTAACGTGTATTTGGGCATTTTCTGAAAGCTCTGCTGCATACTAATTGCAGTAAAATTTAGACCGTTTTCTCTAGAACGTCTTTTCTATCGTGTAGGAGTTATCTACTTATGAAGGAGTGTTCAAGGTCACAACTCTAGGTGCTCTATGGGAACGCTAAGATATGGTAGTTACATTGGCATGATATAGAACATGGATAGACAACGCGAAGTGCCTTATATAGCCCGCGGATTCCTACTTTGCGTACAAAACGCGTTCGAATTGACGTGTATATTAATTGGGTACTTTTTGAAAGCTCTGCTGCATACTAATTGCAGGAAAACTTAGACCGTTTTCTCTTCAACGTCTTTTCTGTCGTGTAGGAGTTATCTACATATGAAGGAGCGTTCAAGGTCACAACTCTAGGTGCTCTATGCAAACGCTAAGATATGGTAGTTACATTGGCATGGTATATAACATGGTTAGACATCGCGAAGTGTCCTTAATAGCCCACGGATTGCTGCTTTGTTTACAAAACGAATTAGAATTGACGCGTATATTATCTGGGCATTATTTGGCAGCTCTGCTGCATGGTAATTGCAGTGAAACTAAATCCATTTTCACATGTACGTCTTTTCTATTGTGTAGTAGTTATCTACTTATGAAGGAGCGGTCAAGGTCACAACTCTAGGTGCTCTATGCGAACGCTAAGATATGATAGTTACATTGGCATGGTATAGAACATAGATAGACATCGCTAAGTGCCTTATATTGCCCGCGGATTGCTACTTTGCGTACAAAACGGGTTCGAATTAATGTGTATATTATTTGGGCATTTTCTGAAAGCTCTGCTGCATACTAATTGCAGTAAAATTTAGACCGTTTTCTCTTGAACGTCTTTTCTATCGTGTAGGAGTTATCTACTTATGAAGGAGTGTTCAAGGTCACAACTCTAGGTGCTCTATGCGAACGCTAAGATATGGTAGTTACATTGGCATGGTATAGAACATGGATAGACATCGCGAAGTGCCTTCTATAGCCCGCGGATTGCTACTTTGCGTTCCAAACAGGTTCGAATTAACGTGTATATTATTTGGGCATTTTCTGAAAGCTCTGCTGCGTGCTAATTGCAGTTAAACTTAGTCCGTTTTCTATTGTACGTCTTTTATATCGTGTAGGAGATATCTACTTATGAAGGAGCGTTCAAGGTCACGACTCTAGGAGCTATATGCGAACGCTAAGATATGATAGTTACATTGGCGTGGTATAGAACATAGATAGACATCGCTAAGTGCCTTATATTGGCCGCGGATTGCTACTTTGCGTACAAAACAGGTTCGAATTAACGTGTATATTATTTGGGCATTTTCTGACAGCTCTGCTGCATACTAATTGCAGTAAAACTTCGACCGTTTTCTCTTGAACGTCTTTTCTATCGTGTAGGAGTTATCTACTTATGAAGGAGCGGTCAAGGTCACAACTCTAGGTACTGTATGCGAACGCTAAGATATGGTAGTTACAATGGCATGGTATAGAAAATGGATAGGCATCGCAAAGTGTCCTTAAAAGCCCACGGATTGCTGCTTTGTTTACAAAACGCATTAGAATTAACGCGTATATTATCTGGGCATTATTTGGCAGCTCTGCTGCATGCTAATTGCCGTAAAACTAAATCCATTTTCACTTGTACGTCTTTTCTATTGTGTAGTAGTTATCTACTTATGAAGGAGCGTTCAAGGTCACAACTCTAGGTGCTCTATGCAAACGCTAAGATATGATAGTTACATTGGCATGGTGTAGAGCATGGATAGACATCGCGAAGTGTCCTTAATAGACCACGGATTGCTGCTTTGTTTACAAAACGCATTAGAATTGACGCGTATATTATCTGGGCATTATTTGGCAGCTCTGCTGCATGCTAATTGCTGTTAAACTAAATCCATTTTCACTTGTACGTCTTTTCTATTGTGTAGTAGTTATCTACTTATGAAGGAGCGGTCAAGGTCACAACTCTAGGTGCTCTATGCGAACCCTAAGATATGATAGTAACATTGACATGGTGAAGAACATGGATAGGCATCGCGAAGCGTCCTTAATAGCCCACGGATTGCTGCTTTGTTTACAAAACGCATTAGAATTAACGCGTATATTATCTGGGCATTATTTGGCAGCTCTGCTGCATGGTAAATGCAGTAAAACTAAATCCATTTTCACTTGTAAGTCTTTTCTATTGTGTAGTAGTTATCTACTTATGAAGGAGCGGTCAAGGTCACAACTCTAGGTGCTCTATGCGAACGCTAAGATATGATAGTTACATTGGCATGGTATAGAACATGGATAAACATCGTGAAGTGCCTTATATTACCCGCGGATTGCTACTTTGCGTACAAAACGCGTTATAATTAACGTGTATATTATTTGGGCATTTACTGAAAGCTCTGCTGCATACTAATTGCAGTAAAACTTAGACCGTTTTCTCTTCAACGTCTTTTCTATCGTGTAGGAGTTATCTACATATGAAGGAGCGTTCAAGGTCACAACTCTAGGTGCTGTATGCAAACGCTAAGATATGGAAGTTACAATGGCATGGTATAGAAAATGGATAGGCATCGCAAAGTGTCCTTAATAGCCCACGGATTGCTGCTTTGTTTACAAAACGCATTAGAATTAACGCGTATTTTATCTGGGCATTATTTGGCAGCTCTGCTGCATGCTAATTGCCGTAAAACTAAATCCATTTTCACTTGTACGTCTTTTCTATTGTGTAGTAGTTATCTACTTATGAAGGAGCGGTCAAGGTCACAACTCTAGGTGCTCTATGCGAACGCTAAGATATGATAGTTACATTGGCATGGTATAGAACATGGATAGACATCGCGAAGTGCCTTATATAGCCCGCGGATTGATACTTTGCGTACAAGACGCGTTCGAATTGACGTGTATATTAATTGGGTACTTTTCGAAAGCTCTGCTGCATACTAATTGCAGTAAAACTTAGACCGTTTTCTCTTGAACGTCTTTTCTATCGTGTACGAGTTATCTACTTATGAAGGAGCGTTCAAGGTCACAACTCTAGGTGCTGTATGCGAACGCTAAGATATGATAGTTACATTGGCATGGTATAGAACATAGATAGACACCGCTAAGTGCCTTATATTGCCCGCGGATTGCTACTTTGCGTACAAAACGGATTCGAATTAACGTGTATATTATTTGGGCATTTTCTAAAAGCTCTGCTGCATACTAATTGCAGTAAAATTAAGACCGTTTTCTCTTGAACGGCTTTTCTATTGTGTAGTAGTTATCTACTTATGAAGGAGCGGTCAAGGTCACAACTCTAGGTGCTCTATGCCAACGCTAAGATAAGATAGTTACATTGGCATGGTATAGAACATGGATAGAAATCGTGAAGTGCCTTATATTACCCGCGGATTGCTACTTTGCATACAAAACGCGTTCGAATTAACGTGTATATTATTTGGGCATTTACTGAAAGCTCTGCTGCATACTAATTGCAGTAAAACTTAGACCCTTTTCTCTTCAACGTCTTTTCTATCGTGTAGGAGTTATCTACATATGAAGGAGCGATCAAGGTCACAACTCTAGGTGCTCTATGCGAACGCTAAGATATGATAGTTACATTGGCATGGAATAGAACATGGATAGACATCGTGAAGTGCCTTATATTACCCGCGGATTGCTACTTTGCGTACTAAACGCGTTCGAATTAACGTGTATATTATTTGGGCATTTACTGAAAGCTCTGCTGCATACTAATTGCAGTAAAATTTAGACCGTTTTCTCGTGAACGTCTTTTCTATCGTGTAGGAGTTATCTACTTATGAAGGAGTGTTCAAGGTCACAACTCTAGGTGCTCTATGCGAACGCTAAGATATGGTAGTTACATTGGCATGGTATAGAACATGGATAGACATCGCGAAGTGCCTTATATAGCTCGCGGATTGCCACTTTGCGTACAAAACGCGTTCGAATTGACGTGTATATTAATTGGGTACTTTTTGAAAGCTCTGCTGCGTACTAATTGCAGTAAAACTTTGACCGTTTTCTCTTCAACGTCTTTTCTATCGTGTAGGAGTTATCTACATATGAAGGAGCGTTCAAGGTCACAACTCTAGGTGCTGTATGCAAACGCTAAGATATGGTAGTTACAATGGCATGGTATAGAAAATGGATAGGCATCGCAAAGTGTCCTTAATAGCCCACGGATTGCTGCTTTGTTAACAAAACGCATTAGGATTAACGCGTATATTATCTGGGCATTATTTGGCTGCTCTGCTGCATGCTAATTGCAGTAAAACTAAATCCATTTTCACTTGTACGTCTTTTCTATCGTGTAGCAGTAATCTACGAATGAAGGAGCGTTCAAGGTCACAGCTCTTTGTGCTCTATGCGAACCCTAAGATATGATAGTAACATTGACATGGTGTAGAACATGGATAGGCATCGCGAAGTGTCCTTAATAGCCCACGGATTGCTGCTTTGTTTACAAAACGCATTAGAATTAACGCGTATATTATCTGGGCATTATTTGGCAGCTCTGCTGCATGGTAATTGCAATAAAACTAAATCCATTTTCACTTGTACGTCTTTTCTATTGTGTAGTAGTTATCTACTTATGAAGGAGCGGTCAAGGTCACAACTCTAGGTGCTCTATGCGAACGCTAAGATATGATAGTTACATTGGCATGGTATAGAACATGGATAGACATCGCGAAGTGCCTTATATAGCCCGCGGATTGATACTTTGCGTACAAAACGCGTTCGAATTGACGTGTATATTAATTGGGTACTTTTCGAAAGCTCTGCTGCATACTTATTGCAGTAAAACCTAGACCGTTTTCTCTTGAACGTCTTTTCTATCGTGTAGGAGTTATCTATTTATGAAGGAGCGTTCAAGGTCACAACTCTAGGTGCTGTATGCGAACGCTAAGATATGATAGTTACATTGGCATGGTATAGAACATAGATAGACATCGCTAAGTGCCTTTTATTGCCCGCGGATTGCTACTTTGCGTACAAAACGGGTTCGAATTAACGTGTATATTATTTGGGCATTTTCTGAAAGCTCTGCTGCATATTAATTTTAGTAAAACTTGGACCGTTTTCTCTTGAACGTCTTTTCTATCGTGAAGAAGTTATCTACTTATGAAGGAGCGTTCAAGGTCACAACTCTAGGTGCTGTATGCGAACTCTAAGATATGATAGTTACATTGGCATGGTATAGAACATAGATAGACATCGCTAATATTGCCCGCGGATTGCTACTTTGCGTACAAAACGGGTTCGAATTAACGTGTATTTGGGCATTTTCTGAAAGCTCTGCTGCATACTAATTGCAGTAAAATTTAGACCGTTTTCTCTTGAACGTCTTTTCTATCGTGTAGAAGTTATCTACTTATGAAGGAGTGTTCAAGGTCACAACTCTAGGCGCTGTATGCGAACACTAAGATATGGTAGTTACAATGGCATGGTATAGAAAATGGATAGACACCGCGAAGTGCTTATATTGCCCGCGGATTGCTACTTTGCGTACAAAACGCGTTCGAATTAACGTGTATATTATTTGGGCACTTTTTGAAAGCTCTGCTGCATATTAATTGCAGTAAAACTTAGACATTTTTCTCTTGAACGACTTTTCAATCGTGTAGGAGTTATCTACTTATGAAGGAGCGTTCAAGGTCACAACTCTAGGTACTCTATGTGAACGCTAAGATATGATAGTTACAATGGCATGGTATAGAAAATGGATAGGCATCGCGTAGTGTCCTTAATAGTCCACGGATTGCTGCTTTGTTTACATAACGCATTCGAATTAACGTGTATATTATCTGGGCATTATTTGGCAGCTCAGCTGCATGCTAATTGCAGTAAAACTAAATCCATTTTCACTTGTACGTCTTTTCTATCGTGTAGCAGTAATCTACGAATGAAGGAGCGTTCAAGGTCACAGCTCTTTGTGCTCTATGCGAACCCTAAGATATGATAGTAACATTGACATAGTGTAGAACATGGAAAGGCATCGCGAAGTGTCCTCAATAGCCCACGGATTGCTGCTTTGTTTACAAAACGCATTCAAATTTTCGCGTATATCATCTGGGCATTATTAGGCAGCGCTGCTGCATACTAATTGCAGTAAAACATAGACCGTTTTCTCTTGAACGTCTATTCTATCGTGTAGGAGTTATCTACTTATAAAGGAGCGCTCAAGGTCACAACTCTAGGCGCTATATGCGAACACTCAGATATGATAGTAACATTGACATAATGTAGAACATGGAAAGGCATCGCGAAGTGTCCTCAATAGCCCACGGATTGCTGCTTTGTTTACAAAACGCTTTAGAATTTTCGTGTATATCATCTGGGCATTATTTGGCAGCTCTGCTGCATGCTAGTTTCAGTAAAACTAATTCCATTTTCACTTGTACGTCTTTTCTATCGTGTAGTAGTTATCTACTTATGAAGGAGCGTTCAAAGTCACAACTCTAGGTGCTCTATGCGAACGCTATGATATGATAGTTACATTGGCATGGTATAGAACATGGATAGACATCGCGAAGTGCCTTGTATAGACCGCGGATTGCTACTTTGCGTACTAAACGCGTTCGAATTGACGTGTATATTATTTGGGCACTTTTTGAAAGCTCTGCTGCATACTAATTGTAGTAAAACTTAGACCGTTTTCTCTTGAACGTCTTTTCTATCGTGTAGGAGTTACCTACTTATGAAGGAGCGTTCAAGGTCACAGCTCTAATTGCTCTATGCGAACCCTAAGATATGATAGTAACATTGACATGGTATAGAACATGGATGGACATCGCGAAGTGCCTTATATAACCCGCGGATTGCTACTTTGCGTGCAAAACGGGTTCGAATTAACGTATATATTATTTGGGCTTTTTTTAAACCTCTGCTGCATACTAATTGCAGCGAAACTTGGACCGTTTTCTCTTGAACGTCATTTCTATCGTGTGGGAGTTATCTACTTATGAAGGAGCGTTCAAGGTCACAACTCTAATTGCTGTATGCGAACGCTAAGATATGGTAGTTACAATGGCATGGTATAGAACATGGATGGACATCGCGAAGTGCCTTATAAAGCCCACGGATTGCTACTTTGCGTACAAAACGCGTTCGAATTAACGTATATATTATTTGGGCTCTTTTTTAAAGCTCTGCTGCAAACTAATTGCAGTAAAACTAAAACCGTTTTCTCTTGAACGTCTTCTCTATCGTGTAGGGGTTATCTACTTATGAAGGAGCTTTCAAGGTCACAACTCTAGGTACTCTATGCGAACGCTAAGATATGATAGTTACATTGGCATGATATAGAAAATGGATAGACATCGCGAAGTGCCTTATATAGCCCGCGGATTGCAACTTTGTGTACAAAACGCGTTCGAATTAACGTGTATATTATTTGGGCACTTTTTGAAAGTTCTGCTGCATACTAATTGCAGTAAAACTTAGACCGTTTTCTCTTGAACGTCTTTTCTATCGTGTAGGAGTTATCCACTTATGAAGGAGCGTTCAAGGTCACAACTCTAGGTGCTGTATGCGAACGCTAAGATATGATAGTTACATTGGCATGGTATAGAACATGGATAGACATCGCGAAGTGCGTTATATTGCCCGCGGATTGCTACTTTGCGTACCAAACGCGTTCGAATTAACGTGTATATTATTTGGGCACATTTTGAAAGCTCTGCTGCATACTAATTGCAGTAAAACTTAGACCGTTTTCTCTTGAACGTCTTTTCTATCGTGTAGGAGTTATCTACTTATGAAGGAGCGTTCAAGGTCACAACTCTAGGTGCTCTATGCGAACGCTAAGATATGATAGTTACATTGGCATGGTATAGAACATGGATAGACATCGCGAAGTGCCATATATAGCCCGCGGATTGCTACTTTGCGTACAAAACGCGTTCGAAGTGACGTGTATATTATTTGGGCACTTTTTGAAATCTCTGCTGCAAACTAATTGCAGTAAAACTAAGACCGTTTTCTCTTGAACGTCTTTTCTATCGTGTAGGAGTTATCTACTTATGAAGGAGCGTTCAAAGTCACAACTCTAGGTGCTCTATGCGAACGCTAAGATATGATAGTTACATTGGCATGATATAGAAAATGGATGGACATCGCGAAGTGCCTTATAAAGCCCACGGATTGCTACTTTGCGTACAAAACGCGTTCGAATTAACGTATATATTATTTGGGCTCTTTTTTAAAGCTCTGCTGCAAACTAATTGCAGTAAAACTAAAACCGTTTTCTCTTGAACGTCTTCTCTATCGTGTAGGGGTTATCTACTTATGAAGGAGCTTTCAAGGTCACAACTCTAGGTACTCTATGCGAACGCTAAGATATGATAGTTACATTGGCATGATATAGAAAATGGATAGACATCGCGAAGTGCCTTATATTGCCCGCGGATTGCTACTTTGCGTACAAAACGCGTTCGAATTAACGTGTATATTATTTGGGCATTCTCTGATAGTTCTGCTGCATACTAATTGCGGTAAAACTTAGACCGTTTTCTCTTGAACGTCTTTTCCATCGTATAGGAGTTATCTACTTATGAAGGAGCGTTCAAGGTCACAACTCTAGGTGCTGTATGCGAACGCAAAGATATGATAGTTACATTGGCATGGTATAGAACATAAATAGACATCGCGAAGTGCGTTATATTGCCCGCGGATTGCGACACTATGCGTACAAAACGCGTTCGAATTAACGTGTATATTATTTGGGCACTTTTGAAAGCTCTGCTGCATACTAATTGCAGTAAAACTTAGACCATTTTCTCTTGAACGTCTTTTCTATCGTGTAGGGTTATCTACTTATGAAAGAGCGTTCAAGGTCACAACTCTAGGTGCTGTATGCGAATGCTAAGATATGGTAGTTACATGGCCTGGTATAGAAAACGGATAGGCATCGCGTAGTGTCCTTAATAGGCCACGGATTGCTACATTGCGTACAAAACGCGTTCGAATTAACGTGTATATTATATGGGCACTTTTTGAAAGCACTGCCGCATACTAATTGCAGTGAAACTTAGACCGTTTTCTCTTGAACGTCTTTTCTATCATGTAGGAGTTTTCTACTTATGAAGGAGCGTTCAAGGTCACAACTCTAGGCGCTGTATGCGAACACTAAGATATGGTAGTTACAATGGCATGGTATAGAAAATGGATAGACACCGCGAAGTGCCTTATATTGCCAGCGGATTGCTTCTTTGCGTACAAAACGCGTTCGAATTAACGTATATATTTTTTGGGCATTTTCTGAAAGTTCTGCTGCATACTAGTTGCAGTAAAACTTAGACCGTTTTCTCTTGAACGTCTCTTCTATCGTGTAGGAGTTATCTACTTATGAAGGAGCGTTCAAGGTCACATCTCTAGGTGCTCTATGCGAACGCTAAGATATGATAGTTACATTGGCATGGTATAGAACTTGGATAGACATCGCGAAGTGCCTTATATAGCCCGCGGATTGCTACTTTGCGTACAAAACGCGTTCGAATTAACGTGTATATTATTTGGGCATTTTCTGAAAGTTCTGCTGCATACCAATTGCAGTAAAACTTAGACCGTTTTCTCTTGAACGTCTTTTCTATCGTGTAGGAGTTATCTACTTATGAAGGAGCGTTCAAGGTCACAACTCGAGGTGCTCTATGCGAACGCTAAGATTTGATAGTTACATTGGCATGGTGTAGAACATGGATAGACATCGCGAAGTGCCTTATAGAGCCCGCGGATTGCTACTTTGCGTACAAAACGCATTCGAATTGACGTGTATATTATTTGGGCACTTTTTGAAAGCTCTGCTGCATACTAATTGCACTAGAACTTAGACCGTTTTCTCTTGAACGTCTTTTCTATCGTGTAGGAGTTATCTACTTATGAAGGAGCGTTCAAGGTCACAACTCTAGGTGCTGTATGCGAACGCTAAGATATGATAGTTACATTGGCATGGTATAGAACATGGATAGACATCGCGAAGTGCCTTATATTGCCCGCGTATTGCTACTTTGCGTACAAAACGCGTTCGAATTAACGTGTATATTATTTGGGCACTTTTTGAAAGCTCTGCTTCATACTAATTGCAGTAAAACTAATACCGTTTTCTTTTGAACGTCTTTTCTATCGTGTAGGATTTATCTACTTTTGAAGGAGCGTTCAAGGTCACAAATCTAGGTGCTCTATGCGAACGCTAAGATATGATAGTTACATTGGCATGTTATAGAACATGGATAGACATAACGAAGTGCCTTATATTGCCCGCGGATTGCTACTTTGCGTACAAAACGCGTTCGAATTAACGTGTATATTTTTTGGGCATTTTCTGAAAGTTCTGCTGCATACTAGTTGCAGTAAAACTTAGACCGTTTTCTCTTGAACGTCTTTTCTATCGTGTGGGAGTTATCTACTTATGAAGGAGCGTTCAAGGTCACAACTCAAGGTGCTGTATGCGAACGCTAAGATATGGTAGTTACAATGGCATGATATAGAAAATGGATAGGCATCGCGAAGTGTCCTCAATAGCCCACGGATTGCTGCTTTGTTTACAAAACGCATTAGAATTTTCGTGTATATCATCTGGGCATTATTTGGCAGCTCTGCTGCATGCTAGTTTCAGTAAAACTAATTCCATTTTCACTTGTACGTCTTTTCTATCGTGTAGTAGTTGTCTCCTTATGAAGGAGCGTTCAAGGTCACAGCTCTAATTGCTCTATGCGAACCCTAAGATATGATAGTAACATTGACATGGTGTAGAACATTGATGGACATCGCGAAGTGCCTTATATAACCCACGGATTGCTACTTTGCATACAAAACGCGTTCGAATTAACGTATATATTATTTGGGCTCTTTTTTAAAGCTCTGCTGCATACTAATTGTAGTAAAACTAAGACCGTTTTCCCTTGAACGTCTTTTCTATCGTGTAGGATTTATCTACTTATGAAGCAGCGTTCAAGGTCACAACTCTAGGTACTGTATGCGAACGCTAAGATATGGTAGTTACAATTTCGTGGTACAGAACATGGATAGACATCGCGAAATGCCTTATATAGCCCGCGGATTGCTGCTTTGTTTACAAAACGCATTCGAATTAACGCGTATATTATATGGGCATTATTTGGCAGCTCTACTGCATGCTAATTGCAGTAAAACTAAATCCATTTTCACTTGTACGTCTTTTCTATCGTGTAGCATTAATCTACGAATGAAGGAGCGTTCAAGGTCACAGCTCTTTGTGCTCTATGCGAACCCTAAGATACGATAGTAACATTGCCATAGTGTAGAACATGGAAAGGCATCGCGAAGTGTCCTCAATAGCCCACGGATTGCTGCATTGTTTACAAACCGCATTCGAATTTTCGTGTATATCATCTGGGCATTATTAGGCAGCGCTGCTGCATACTAATTGCAGTAAAACTTAGACCGTTTTCTCTTGAACGTCTTTTCTACCGTGTAGGAGGTATCTACTTATGAAGGAGCGTTCAAGGTCACAACTCTAGGTGCTCTATGCGAACGCTAAGATATGATAGTTACATTGGCATGGTATAGAAGATGGATGGACATCGCGAAGTGCCTTATATAGCCTACGGATTGCTACTTTGCGTGCAAAACGCGTTCGAATTAACGTATATATTATTTGGGCTCTTTTTTAAAGCTCTGCTGCATACTAATTGCAGCAAATCTTAGACCGTTTTCTCTTGAACGTCTTTTCTATCGTGTAGGAGTTATCTACTTATGAAGGTGCGTTCAAGGTCACAACTCTAGGCACTGTATGCGAACGCTAAGATATGGTAGTTACAATGGCATGGTAAAGAAAATGGATAGGCATCGCGAAGTGTCCTTAATAGCCCACGGATTGCTGCTTTGTTTACAAAACGCATTCGAATTAACGCGTATATTATCTGGGCATTATTTGGCAGCTCTGCTGCATGCTAATTGCAGTTAAACTTAGTCCGTTTTCTATTGTAAGTCATTTATATCGTGTAGGAGATATCTACTTATGAAGGAGCGTTCAAGGTCACGACTCTAGGAGCTCTATGCGAACGCTAAGATATGATAGTTACATTGGCATGGTATAGAACATAGATAGACATCGCTAAGTGCCTTATATTGCCCGCGGATTGCTACTTTGCGTACAAAACGGGTTCGAATTAACGTGTATATTATTTGGGCATTTTCTGAAAGCTCTGCTGCATACTAATTGCAGTAAAACTTCGACCGTTTTCTCTTGAACGTCTTTTCTATCGTGTAGGAGTTATCTACTTATGAAGGAGCGTTCAAGGTCACAACTCTAGGTGCTCTATGCGAACGCTAAGATATGATAGTTACATTGGCATGGTGTAGAACATGGATAGACATCGCGAAGTGTCCTTAATAGCCCACGGATTGCTGCTTTGCGTTCCAAACGCGTTCGAATTGACGTGTATATTAATTGGGTACTTTTTGAAAGCTCTGCTGCATACTAATTGCAGTAAAACTTAGACCGCTTTCTCTTGAACGTCTTTTCTATCGTGTAGGAGTTATCTACTTATGAAGGAGCGTTCAGGGTCACAACTCTAGGTGCTGTATGCGAACGCTAAGATATGATAGTTACATTGGCATGGTATAGAACATAGATAGACATCGCTAAGTGCCTTATATTGCCCGCGGATTGCTACTTTGCGTACAAAACAGGTTCGAATTAACGTGTATATTATTTGGGCATTTTCTGAAAGCTCTGCTGCATGCTAATTGCAGTTAAACTTAGTCCGTTTTCTATTGTACTTCTTTTATATCGTGTAGGAGATATCTACTTATGAAGGAGCGTTCAAGGTCACGACTCTAGGAGCTATATGCGAACGCTAAGATATGATAGTTATATTGGCGTGGTATAGAACATAGATAGACATCGCTAAGTGCCTTATATTGGCCGCGGATTGCTACTTTGCGTACAAAACGGGTTCGAATTAACGTGTATATTATTTGGGCATTTTCTGACAGCTCTGCTGCATACTAATTGCAGTAAAACTTCGACCGTTTTCTCTTGAACGTCTTTTCTATCGTGTATGAGTTATCTACTTATGAAGGAGCGTTCAAGGTCACAACTCTAGGTACTGTATGCGAACGTTAAGATATGGTAGTTACAATGGCATGGTATAGAAAATGGATAGGCATCGCAAAGTGTCCTTAAAAGCCCACGGATTGCTGCTTTGTTTACAAAACGCATTAGAATTAACGCGTATATTATCTGGGCATTATTTGGCAGCTCTGCTGCATGCTAATTGCCGTAAAACTAAATCCATTTTCACTTGTACGTCTTTTCTATTGTGTAGTAGTTATCTACTTATGAAGGAGCGTTCAAGGTCACAACTCTAGGTGCTCTATGCGAACGCTAAGATATGATAGTTACATTGGCATGGTGTAGAACATAGATAGACATCGCTAAGTGCCTTATATTGCCCGCGGATTGCTACTTTGCGTACAAAACGGGTTCGAATTAATGTGTATATTATTTGGACTTTTTGTGAAAGCTCTGCTGCATACTAATTGCAGTAAAATTTAGACCGTTTTCTCTTGAACGTCTTTTCTATCGTGTAGGAGTTATCTACTTATGAAGGAGTGTTCAAGGTCACAACTCTAGGTGCTCTATGCGAACGCTAAGATATGGTAGTTACATTGGCATGGTATAGAACATGGATAGACATCGCGAAGTGCCTTCTATAGCCCGCGGATTGCTACTTTGCGTTCCAAACGCGTTCGAATTGTCGTGTATATTAATTGGGTACTTTTCGAAAGCTCTGCTGCATACTAATTGCAGTAAAACTTAGACCGCTTTCTCTTGAACGTCTTTTCTATCGTGTAGGAGTTATCTACTTATGAAGGAGCGTTCAGGGTCACAACTCTAGATGCTGTATGCGAACGCTAAGATATGATAGTTACATTGGCATGGTATAGAACATAGATAGACATCGCTAAGTGCCTTATATTGCCCGCGGATTGCTACTTTGCGTACAAAACAGGTTCGAATTAACATGTATATTATTTGGGCATTTTCTGAAAGCTCTGCTGCATGCTAATTGCAGTTAAACTTAGTCCGTTTTCTATTGTACTTCTTTTATATCGTGTAGGAGTTATCTACTTATGAAGGAGCGTTCAAGGTCACGACTCTAGGAGCTATATGCGAACGCTAAGATATGATAGTTATATTGGCGTGGTATAGAACATAGATAGACATCGCTAAGTGCCTTATATTGGCCGCGGATTGCTACTTTGCGTACAAAACGGGTTCGAATTAACGTGTATATTATTTGGGCATTCTCTGACAGCTCTGCTGCCTACTAATTGCAGTAAAAGTTCGACCGTTTTCTCTTGAACGTCTTTTCTATCGTGTAGGAGTTATCTACTTATGAAGGAGCGTTCAAGGTCACAACTCTAGGTACTGTATGCGAACGTTAAGATATGGTAGTTACAATGGCATGGTATAGAAAATGGATAGGCATCGCAAAGTGTCCTTAAAAGCCCACGGATTGCTGCTTTGTTTACAAAACGCATTAGAATTAACGCGTATATTATCTGGGCATTATTTGGCAGCTCTGCTGCATGCTAATTGCCGTAAAACTAAATCCATTTTCACTTGTACGTCTTTTCTATTGTGTAGTAGTTATCTACTTATGAAGGAGCGTTCAAGGTCACAACTCTAGGTGCTCTATGCGAACGCTAAGATATGATAGTTACATTGGCATGGTGTAGAACATGGATAGACATCGCGAAGTGTCCTTAATAGCCCACGGATTGCTGCTTTGTTTACAAAACGCATTAGAATTAACGAGTATATTATCTGGGCATTATTTGGCAGCTCTGCTGCATGCTAATTGCTGTAAAACTAAATCCATTTTCACTTGTACGTCTTTTCTATTGTGTAGTAGTTATCTACTTATGAAGGAGCGGTCAAGGTCACAACTCTAGGTGCTCTATGCGAACGCTAAGATATGATAGTTACATTGGCATGGTATAGAACATGGATAGACATCGTGAAGTGCCTTATATTACCCGCGGATTGCTACTTTGCGTACAAAACGCGTTATAATTAACGTGTATATTATTTGGGCATTTACTGAAAGCTCTGCTGCATACTAATTGCAGTAAAACTTAGACCGTTTTCTCTTCAACGTCTTTTCTATCGTGTAGGAGTTATCTACATATGAAGGAGCGTTCAAGGTCACAACTCTAGGTGCTGTATGCAAACGCTAAGATATGGTAGTTACAATGGCATGGTATAGAAAATGGATAGGCATCGCAAAGTGTCCTTAATAGCCCACGGATTGCTGCTGTGTTTACAAAACACATTAGAATTAACGCGTATATTATCTGGGCATTATTTGGCAGCTCTGCTGCATGCTAATTGCCGTAAAACTAAATCCATTTTCACCTGTACGTCTTTTCTATTGTGTAGTAGTTATCTACTTATGAAGGAGCGGTCAAGGTCACAACTCTAGGTGCTCTATGCGATCGCCAAGATATGATAGTTACATTGGCATGGTATAGAACATGGATAGACATCGCGAAGTGCCTTATATTGCCCGCGGATTGCTACTTTGCGTACAAAACGCGTTCGAATTAACGTGTATATTATTTGGGCATTCTCTGATAGTTCTGCTGCATACTAATTGCGGTAAAACTTAGACCGTTTTCTCTTGAACGTCTTTTCCATCGTATAGGAGTTATCTACTTATGAAGGAGCGTTCAAGGTCACAACTCTAGGTGCTGTATGCGAACGCAAAGATATGATAGTTACATTGGCATGGTATAGAACATAAATAGACATCGCGAAGTGCGTTATATTGCCCGCGGATTGCGACACTATGCGTACAAAACGCGTTCGATTTAACGTGTATATTATTTGGGCACTTTTGAAAGCTCTGCTGCATACTAATTGCAGTAAAACTTAGACCATTTTCTCTTGAACGTCTTTTCTATCGTGTAGGGTTATCTACTTATGAAAGAGCGTTCAAGGTCACAACTCTAGGTGCTGTATGCGAATGCTAAGATATGGTAGTTACATGGCCTGGTATAGAAAACGGATAGGCATCGCGTAGTGTCCTTAATAGGCCACGGATTGCTACATTGCGTACAAAACGCGTTCGAATTAACGTGTATATTATATGGGCACTTTTTGAAAGCACTGCCGCATACTAATTGCAGTGAAACTTAGACCGTTTTCTCTTGAACGTCTTTTCTATCATGTAGGAGTTTTCTACTTATGAAGGAGCGTTCAAGGTCACAACTCTAGGCGCTGTATGCGAACACTAAGATATGGTAGTTACAATGGCATGGTATAGAAAATGGATAGACACCGCGAAGTGCCTTATATTGCCAGCGGATTGCTACTTTGCGTACAAAACGCGTTCGAATTAACGTATATATTTTTTGGGCATTTTCTGAAAGTTCTGCTGCATACTAGTTGCAGTAAAACTTAGACCGTTTTCTCTTGAACGTCTCTTCTATCGTGTAGGAGTTATCTACTTATGAAGGAGCGTTCAAGGTCACATCTCTAGGTGCTCTATGCGAACGCTAAGATATGATAGTTACATTGGCATGGTATAGAACTTGGATAGACATCGCGAAGTGCCTTATATAGCCCGCGGATTGCTACTTTGCGTACAAAACGCGTTCGAATTAACGTGTATATTATATGGGCACTTTTTGAAAGCACTGCCGCATACTAATTGCAGTGAAACTTAGACCGCTTTCTCTTGAACGTCTTTTCTATCATGTAGGAGTTTTCTACTTATGAAGGAGCGTTCAAGGTCACAACTCTAGGCGCTGTATGCGAACACTAAGATATGGTAGTTACAATGGCATGGTATAGAAAATGGATAGACACCGCGAAGTGCCTTATATTGCCAGCGGATTGCTACTTTGCGTACAAAACGCGTTCGAATTAACGTATATATTTTTTGGGCATTTTCTGAAAGTTCTGCTGCATACTAGTTGCAGTAAAACTTAGACCGTTTTCTCTTGAACGTCTCTTCTATCGTGTAGGAGTTATCTACTTATGAAGGAGCGTTCAAGGTCACAACTCTAGGTGCTGTATGCGAACGCTAAGATATGATAGTTACATTGGCATGATATAGAACATGGATAGACATCGCGAAGTGCCTTATATTGCCCGCGTATTGCTACTTTGCGTACAAAACGCGTTCGAATTAACGTGTATATTATTTGGGCACTTTTTGAAAGCTCTGCTGCATACTAATTGCAGTAAAACTAATACCGTTTTCTTTTGAACGTCTTTTCTATCGTGTAGGATTTATCTACTTATGAAGGAGCGTTCAAGGTCACAAATCTAGGTGCTCTATGCGAACGCTAAGATATGATAGTAACATTGACATGGTGTAGAACATTGATGGACATCGCGAAGTGCCTTATATAACCCACGGATTGCTACTTTGCATACAAAACGCGTTCGAATTAACGTATATATTATTTGGGCTCTTTTTTAAAGCTCTGCTGCATACTAATTGTAGTAAAACTAAATCCATTTTCACTTGTACGTCTTTTCTATTGTGTATTGTAGCAAAGTAGCAATCCTTGCGGATTGCTACTTTGTGTACAAAACGGGTTCGAATTAACGTGTATATTATTTGGGCATTTTCTGAAAGCTCTGCTGCATACTAATTGCAGTAAATCTTAGACCGTTTTCTCTTGAACGTCTTTTCTGTCGTGTAGGAGTTATCTACTTATGAAGGAGCGTTCAAGGTCACAACTCTAGTTGCTCTATGCGAACGCTAAGATATGATAGTTACATTGGCATGGTGTAGAACATGGATAGACATCGCCAAGTGTCCTTTATAGCCCACGGATTGCTGCTTTGTTTACAAAACGCATTAGAATTAACGCGTATATTATCTGGGCATTATTTGGCAGCTCTGCTGCATGGTAATTGCGGTAAAACTTAATCCATTTTCACTTGTACGTCTTTTCTGTTGTGTAGTAGTTATCTACTTATGAAGGAGCGTTCAAGGTGACAACTCTGGGTCCTGTATTCGAAAGCTAAGATATGGTAGTTACAATGGCATGGTATAGAAAATGGATAGACATCGCGAAGTGTCCTTAATAGCCCACGGATTGCTGCTTTGTTTACAAAACGGATTAGAATTAACGCGTATATTATCTGGGCATTATTTGGCAGCTCTGCTGCATGCTAATTGCCGTAAAACTAAATCCATTTTCACTTGTACGTCTTTTCTATTGTGTAGTAGTTATCTACTTATGAAGGAGCGGTCAAGGTCACAACTCTAGGTGCTGTATGCAAACGCTAATATATGGTAGTTACAATGGCATGGTATAGTAAATGGATAGGCATCGCAAAGTGTCCTTAATAGCCCACGGATTGCTGCTTTGTTTACAAAACGCATTAGAATTAACGCGTATATTATCTGGGCATTATTTGGCAGCTCTGCTGCATGCTAATTGCCGTAAAACTAAATCCATTTTCACTTGTACGTCTTTTCTATTGTGTAGTAGTTATCTACTTATGAAGGAGCGTTCAAGGTCACAACTCTAGGTGCTCTATGCGAACGCTAAGATATGATAGTTACATTGGCATGGTATATAACATGGTTAGACATCGCGAAGTGTCCTTAATAGCCCACGGATTGCTGCCTTGTTTACAAAATGCATTCGAATTATGGCGTATATTATCGGGGCATTATTTGACAGCTCTGCTGCATGCTAATTGCAGTAAAACTAAATCCATTTTCACTTGTACGTCTTTTCTATCGTGTAGCAGTAATCTACGAATGAAGGAGCGTTCAAGGTCACAACTCTAGGTGCTCTATGCGAACGCTAAGATATGATAGTTACATTGGCATGGTATAGAATATGGATAGACATCGCGAAGTGTCCTTAATAGCCCACGGAATGCTGCTTTGTTTACAAAACGGACTAGAATTAACGCGTATATTATCTGGGCATCATTTGGCAGCTCAGCTGCATGGTAATTGCAGTAAAACTAAATCCATTTTCACTTGTACGTCTTTTCTATTGTGTAGTAGTTATCTACTTATGAAGGAGCGGTCAAGGTCACAACTCTAGGTACTGTATGCAAACGCTAATATATGGTAGTTACAATGGCATGGTATAGTAAATGGATAGGCGTCGCAAAGTGTCCTTAATAGCCCACGGATTGCTGCTTTGTTTACAAAACGCATTAGAATTAACGCGTATATTATCTGGGCATTATTTGGCAGCTCTGCTGCATGCTAATTGCCGTAAAACTAAATCCATTTTCACTTGTACGTCTTTTCTATCGTGTAGCAGTAATCTACGAATGAAGGAGCGTTCAAGGTCACAGCTCTTTGTGCTCTATGCGAACCCTAAGATATGATAGTAACATTGACATGGTGTAGAACATGGATAGGCATCGCGAAGTGTCCTTAATAGCCAACGGATTGCTGCTTTGTTTACAAAACGCATTAGAATTAACGCGTATATTATCTGGGCATTATTTGGCAGCTCTGCTACATGGTAATTGCAGTAAATCTAAATCCATTTTCACTTGTACGTCTTTTCTATTGTGTAGTAGTTATCTACTTATGAAGGAGCTGTCAAGGTCACAACTCTAGGTGCTCTATACGAACGCTAAGATATGATAGTTACATTGGCATGGTATAGAACATGGATGGACATCGCGAAGTGCCTTATATAGCCCGCGGATTGATACTTTGCGTACAAAACGCGTTCGAATTGACGTGTATATTAATTGGGTACTTTTCGAAAGCTCTGCTGCATACTAATTGCAGTAAAACTTAGACCGTTTTCTCTTGAACGTCTTTTCCATCGTGTAGGAGTTATCTACTTATGAAGGAGCGTTCAAGGTCACAACTCTAGGTGCTGTATGCGATCTCTAAGATATGATAGTTACATTGACATGGTATAGAACATAGATAGACATCGCTAATATTGCCCGCGGATTGCTTCTTTGCATACAAAACGGGTTCGAATTAACGTGTATTTGGGCATTTTCTGAAAGCTCTGCTGCATACTAATTGCAGTAAAATTTAGACCGTTTTCTCTAGAACGTCTTTTCTATCGTGTAGGAGTTATCTACTTATGAAGGAGTGTTCAAGGTCACAACTCTAGGTGCTCTATGGGAACGCTAAGATATGGTAGTTACATTGGCATGATATAGAACATGGATAGACAACGCGAAGTGCCTTATATAGCCCGCGGATTGCTACTTTGCGTACAAAACGCGTTCGAATTGACGTGTATATTAATTGGGTACTTTTTGAAAGCTCTGCTGCATACTAATTGCAGGAAAACTTAGACCGTTTTCTCTTCAACGTCTTTTCTGTCGTGTAGGAGTTATCTACATATGAAGGAGCGTTCAAGGTCACAACTCTAGGTGCTCTATGCAAACGCTAAGATATGGTAGTTACATTGGCATGGTATATAACATGGTTAGACATCGCGAAGTGTCCTTAATAGCCCACGGATTGCTGCTTTGTTTACAAAACGAATTAGAATTGACGCGTATATTATCTGGGCATTATTTGGCAGCTCTGCTGCATGGTAATTGCAGTGAAACTAAATCCATTTTCACATGTACGTCTTTTCTATTGTGTAGTAGTTATCTACTTATGAAGGAGCGGTCAAGGTCACAACTCTAGGTGCTCTATGCGAACGCTAAGATATGATAGTTACATTGGCATGGTATAGAACATAGATAGACATCGCTAAGTGCCTTATATTGCCCGCGGATTGCTACTTTGCGTACAAAACGGGTTCGAATTAATGTGTATATTATTTGGGCATTTTCTGAAAGCTCTGCTGCATACTAATTGCAGTAAAATTTAGACCGTTTTCTCTTGAACGTCTTTTCTATCGTGTAGGAGTTATCTACTTATGAAGGAGTGTTCAAGGTCACAACTCTAGGTGCTCTATGCGAACGCTAAGATATGGTAGTTACATTGGCATGGTATAGAACATGGATAGACATCGCGAAGTGCCTTCTATAGCCCGCGGATTGCTACTTTGCGTTCCAAACAGGTTCGAATTAACGTGTATATTATTTGGGCATTTTCTGAAAGCTCTGCTGCGTGCTAATTGCAGTTAAACTTAGTCCGTTTTCTATTGTACGTCTTTTATATCGTGTAGGAGATATCTACTTATGAAGGAGCGTTCAAGGTCACGACTCTAGGAGCTATATGCGAACGCTAAGATATGATAGTTACATTGGCGTGGTATAGAACATAGATAGACATCGCTAAGTGCCTTATATTGGCCGCGGATTGCTACTTTGCGTACAAAACAGGTTCGAATTAACGTGTATATTATTTGGGCATTTTCTGACAGCTCTGCTGCATACTAATTGCAGTAAAACTTCGACCGTTTTCTCTTGAACGTCTTTTCTATCGTGTAGGAGTTATCTACTTATGAAGGAGCGGTCAAGGTCACAACTCTAGGTACTGTATGCGAACGCTAAGATATGGTAGTTACAATGGCATGGTATAGAAAATGGATAGGCATCGCAAAGTGTCCTTAAAAGCCCACGGATTGCTGCTTTGTTTACAAAACGCATTAGAATTAACGCGTATATTATCTGGGCATTATTTGGCAGCTCTGCTGCATGCTAATTGCCGTAAAACTAAATCCATTTTCACTTGTACGTCTTTTCTATTGTGTAGTAGTTATCTACTTATGAAGGAGCGTTCAAGGTCACAACTCTAGGTGCTCTATGCAAACGCTAAGATATGATAGTTACATTGGCATGGTGTAGAGCATGGATAGACATCGCGAAGTGTCCTTAATAGACCACGGATTGCTGCTTTGTTTACAAAACGCATTAGAATTGACGCGTATATTATCTGGGCATTATTTGGCAGCTCTGCTGCATGCTAATTGCTGTTAAACTAAATCCATTTTCACTTGTACGTCTTTTCTATTGTGTAGTAGTTATCTACTTATGAAGGAGCGGTCAAGGTCACAACTCTAGGTGCTCTATGCGAACCCTAAGATATGATAGTAACATTGACATGGTGTAGAACATGGATAGGCATCGCGAAGCGTCCTTAATAGCCCACGGATTGCTGCTTTGTTTACAAAACGCATTAGAATTAACGCGTATATTATCTGGGCATTATTTGGCAGCTCTGCTGCATGGTAAATGCAGTAAAACTAAATCCATTTTCACTTGTAAGTCTTTTCTATTGTGTAGTAGTTATCTACTTATGAAGGAGCGGTCAAGGTCACAACTCTAGGTGCTCTATGCGAACGCTAAGATATGATAGTTACATTGGCATGGTATAGAACATGGATAAACATCGTGAAGTGCCTTATATTACCCGCGGATTGCTACTTTGCGTACAAAACGCGTTATAATTAACGTGTATATTATTTGGGCATTTACTGAAAGCTCTGCTGCATACTAATTGCAGTAAAACTTAGACCGTTTTCTCTTCAACGTCTTTTCTATCGTGTAGGAGTTATCTACATATGAAGGAGCGTTCAAGGTCACAACTCTAGGTGCTGTATGCAAACGCTAAGATATGGAAGTTACAATGGCATGGTATAGAAAATGGATAGGCATCGCAAAGTGTCCTTAATAGCCCACGGATTGCTGCTTTGTTTACAAAACGCATTAGAATTAACGCGTATTTTATCTGGGCATTATTTGGCAGCTCTGCTGCATGCTAATTGCCGTAAAACTAAATCCATTTTCACTTGTACGTCTTTTCTATTGTGTAGTAGTTATCTACTTATGAAGGAGCGGTCAAGGTCACAACTCTAGGTGCTCTATGCGAACGCTAAGATATGATAGTTACATTGGCATGGTATAGAACATGGATAGACATCGCGAAGTGCCTTATATAGCCCGCGGATTGATACTTTGCGTACAAGACGCGTTCGAATTGACGTGTATATTAATTGGGTACTTTTCGAAAGCTCTGCTGCATACTAATTGCAGTAAAACTTAGACCGTTTTCTCTTGAACGTCTTTTCTATCGTGTACGAGTTATCTACTTATGAAGGAGCGTTCAAGGTCACAACTCTAGGTGCTGTATGCGAACGCTAAGATATGATAGTTACATTGGCATGGTATAGAACATAGATAGACACCGCTAAGTGCCTTATATTGCCCGCGGATTGCTACTTTGCGTACAAAACGGATTCGAATTAACGTGTATATTATTTGGGCATTTTCTAAAAGCTCTGCTGCATACTAATTGCAGTAAAATTAAGACCGTTTTCTCTTGAACGGCTTTTCTATTGTGTAGTAGTTATCTACTTATGAAGGAGCGGTCAAGGTCACAACTCTAGGTGCTCTATGCCAACGCTAAGATAAGATAGTTACATTGGCATGGTATAGAACATGGATAGAAATCGTGAAGTGCCTTATATTACCCGCGGATTGCTACTTTGCATACAAAACGCGTTCGAATTAACGTGTATATTATTTGGGCATTTACTGAAAGCTCTGCTGCATACTAATTGCAGTAAAACTTAGACCCTTTTCTCTTCAACGTCTTTTCTATCGTGTAGGAGTTATCTACATATGAAGGAGCGATCAAGGTCACAACTCTAGGTGCTCTATGCGAACGCTAAGATATGATAGTTACATTGGCATGGAATAGAACATGGATAGACATCGTGAAGTGCCTTATATTACCCGCGGATTGCTACTTTGCGTACTAAACGCGTTCGAATTAACGTGTATATTATTTGGGCATTTACTGAAAGCTCTGCTGCATACTAATTGCAGTAAAATTTAGACCGTTTTCTCGTGAACGTCTTTTCTATCGTGTAGGAGTTATCTACTTATGAAGGAGTGTTCAAGGTCACAACTCTAGGTGCTCTATGCGAACGCTAAGATATGGTAGTTACATTGGCATGGTATAGAACATGGATAGACATCGCGAAGTGCCTTATATAGCTCGCGGATTGCCACTTTGCGTACAAAACGCGTTCGAATTGACGTGTATATTAATTGGGTACTTTTTGAAAGCTCTGCTGCGTACTAATTGCAGTAAAACTTTGACCGTTTTCTCTTCAACGTCTTTTCTATCGTGTAGGAGTTATCTACATATGAAGGAGCGTTCAAGGTCACAACTCTAGGTGCTGTATGCAAACGCTAAGATATGGTAGTTACAATGGCATGGTATAGAAAATGGATAGGCATCGCAAAGTGTCCTTAATAGCCCACGGATTGCTGCTTTGTTAACAAAACGCATTAGGATTAACGCGTATATTATCTGGGCATTATTTGGCTGCTCTGCTGCATGCTAATTGCAGTAAAACTAAATCCATTTTCACTTGTACGTCTTTTCTATCGTGTAGCAGTAATCTACGAATGAAGGAGCGTTCAAGGTCACAGCTCTTTGTGCTCTATGCGAACCCTAAGATATGATAGTAACATTGACATGGTGTAGAACATGGATAGGCATCGCGAAGTGTCCTTAATAGCCCACGGATTGCTGCTTTGTTTACAAAACGCATTAGAATTAACGCGTATATTATCTGGGCATTATTTGGCAGCTCTGCTGCATGGTAATTGCAATAAAACTAAATCCATTTTCACTTGTACGTCTTTTCTATTGTGTAGTAGTTATCTACTTATGAAGGAGCGGTCAAGGTCACAACTCTAGGTGCTCTATGCGAACGCTAAGATATGATAGTTACATTGGCATGGTATAGAACATGGATAGACATCGCGAAGTGCCTTATATAGCCCGCGGATTGATACTTTGCGTACAAAACGCGTTCGAATTGACGTGTATATTAATTGGGTACTTTTCGAAAGCTCTGCTGCATACTTATTGCAGTAAAACCTAGACCGTTTTCTCTTGAACGTCTTTTCTATCGTGTAGGAGTTATCTATTTATGAAGGAGCGTTCAAGGTCACAACTCTAGGTGCTGTATGCGAACGCTAAGATATGATAGTTACATTGGCATGGTATAGAACATAGATAGACATCGCTAAGTGCCTTTTATTGCCCGCGGATTGCTACTTTGCGTACAAAACGGGTTCGAATTAACGTGTATATTATTTGGGCATTTTCTGAAAGCTCTGCTGCATATTAATTTTAGTAAAACTTGGACCGTTTTCTCTTGAACGTCTTTTCTATCGTGAAGAAGTTATCTACTTATGAAGGAGCGTTCAAGGTCACAACTCTAGGTGCTGTATGCGAACTCTAAGATATGATAGTTACATTGGCATGGTATAGAACATAGATAGACATCGCTAATATTGCCCGCGGATTGCTACTTTGCGTACAAAACGGGTTCGAATTAACGTGTATTTGGGCATTTTCTGAAAGCTCTGCTGCATACTAATTGCAGTAAAATTTAGACCGTTTTCTCTTGAACGTCTTTTCTATCGTGTAGAAGTTATCTACTTATGAAGGAGTGTTCAAGGTCACAACTCTAGGCGCTGTATGCGAACACTAAGATATGGTAGTTACAATGGCATGGTATAGAAAATGGATAGACACCGCGAAGTGCTTATATTGCCCGCGGATTGCTACTTTGCGTACAAAACGCGTTCGAATTAACGTGTATATTATTTGGGCACTTTTTGAAAGCTCTGCTGCATATTAATTGCAGTAAAACTTAGACATTTTTCTCTTGAACGACTTTTCAATCGTGTAGGAGTTATCTACTTATGAAGGAGCGTTCAAGGTCACAACTCTAGGTGCTCTATGTGAACGCTAAGATATGATAGTTACAATGGCATGGTATAGAAAATGGATAGGCATCGCGTAGTGTCCTTAATAGTCCACGGATTGCTGCTTTGTTTACATAACGCATTCGAATTAACGTGTATATTATCTGGGCATTATTTGGCAGCTCAGCTGCATGCTAATTGCAGTAAAACTAAATCCATTTTCACTTGTACGTCTTTTCTATCGTGTAGCAGTAATCTACGAATGAAGGAGCGTTCAAGGTCACAGCTCTTTGTGCTCTATGCGAACCCTAAGATATGATAGTAACATTGACATAGTGTAGAACATGGAAAGGCATCGCGAAGTGTCCTCAATAGCCCACGGATTGCTGCTTTGTTTACAAAACGCATTCAAATTTTCGCGTATATCATCTGGGCATTATTAGGCAGCGCTGCTGCATACTAATTGCAGTAAAACATAGACCGTTTTCTCTTGAACGTCTATTCTATCGTGTAGGAGTTATCTACTTATAAAGGAGCGCTCAAGGTCACAACTCTAGGCGCTATATGCGAACACTCAGATATGATAGTAACATTGACATAATGTAGAACATGGAAAGGCATCGCGAAGTGTCCTCAATAGCCCACGGATTGCTGCTTTGTTTACAAAACGCTTTAGAATTTTCGTGTATATCATCTGGGCATTATTTGGCAGCTCTGCTGCATGCTAGTTTCAGTAAAACTAATTCCATTTTCACTTGTACGTCTTTTCTATCGTGTAGTAGTTATCTACTTATGAAGGAGCGTTCAAAGTCACAACTCTAGGTGCTCTATGCGAACGCTATGATATGATAGTTACATTGGCATGGTATAGAACATGGATAGACATCGCGAAGTGCCTTGTATAGACCGCGGATTGCTACTTTGCGTACTAAACGCGTTCGAATTGACGTGTATATTATTTGGGCACTTTTTGAAAGCTCTGCTGCATACTAATTGTAGTAAAACTTAGACCGTTTTCTCTTGAACGTCTTTTCTATCGTGTAGGAGTTACCTACTTATGAAGGAGCGTTCAAGGTCACAGCTCTAATTGCTCTATGCGAACCCTAAGATATGATAGTAACATTGACATGGTATAGAACATGGATGGACATCGCGAAGTGCCTTATATAACCCGCGGATTGCTACTTTGCGTGCAAAACGGGTTCGAATTAACGTATATATTATTTGGGCTTTTTTTAAACCTCTGCTGCATACTAATTGCAGCGAAACTTGGACCGTTTTCTCTTGAACGTCATTTCTATCGTGTGGGAGTTATCTACTTATGAAGGAGCGTTCAAGGTCACAACTCTAATTGCTGTATGCGAACGCTAAGATATGGTAGTTACAATGGCATGGTATAGAACATGGATGGACATCGCGAAGTGCCTTATAAAGCCCACGGATTGCTACTTTGCGTACAAAACGCGTTCGAATTAACGTATATATTATTTGGGCTCTTTTTTAAAGCTCTGCTGCAAACTAATTGCAGTAAAACTAAAACCGTTTTCTCTTGAACGTCTTCTCTATCGTGTAGGGGTTATCTACTTATGAAGGAGCTTTCAAGGTCACAACTCTAGGTACTCTATGCGAACGCTAAGATATGATAGTTACATTGGCATGATATAGAAAATGGATAGACATCGCGAAGTGCCTTATATAGCCCGCGGATTGCAACTTTGTGTACAAAACGCGTTCGAATTAACGTGTATATTATTTGGGCACTTTTTGAAAGTTCTGCTGCATACTAATTGCAGTAAAACTTAGACCGTTTTCTCTTGAACGTCTTTTCTATCGTGTAGGAGTTATCCACTTATGAAGGAGCGTTCAAGGTCACAACTCTAGGTGCTGTATGCGAACGCTAAGATATGATAGTTACATTGGCATGGTATAGAACATGGATAGACATCGCGAAGTGCGTTATATTGCCCGCGGATTGCTACTTTGCGTACCAAACGCGTTCGAATTAACGTGTATATTATTTGGGCACATTTTGAAAGCTCTGCTGCATACTAATTGCAGTAAAACTTAGACCGTTTTCTCTTGAACGTCTTTTCTATCGTGTAGGAGTTATCTACTTATGAAGGAGCGTTCAAGGTCACAACTCTAGGTGCTCTATGCGAACGCTAAGATATGATAGTTACATTGGCATGGTATAGAACATGGATAGACATCGCGAAGTGCCATATATAGCCCGCGGATTGCTACTTTGCGTACAAAACGCGTTCGAAGTGACGTGTATATTATTTGGGCACTTTTTGAAATCTCTGCTGCAAACTAATTGCAGTAAAACTAAGACCGTTTTCTCTTGAACGTCTTTTCTATCGTGTAGGAGTTATCTACTTATGAAGGAGCGTTCAAAGTCACAACTCTAGGTGCTCTATGCGAACGCTAAGATATGATAGTTACATTGGCATGATATAGAAAATGGATGGACATCGCGAAGTGCCTTATAAAGCCCACGGATTGCTACTTTGCGTACAAAACGCGTTCGAATTAACGTATATATTATTTGGGCTCTTTTTTAAAGCTCTGCTGCAAACTAATTGCAGTAAAACTAAAACCGTTTTCTCTTGAACGTCTTCTCTATCGTGTAGGGGTTATCTACTTATGAAGGAGCTTTCAAGGTCACAACTCTAGGTACTCTATGCGAACGCTAAGATATGATAGTTACATTGGCATGATATAGAAAATGGATAGACATCGCGAAGTGCCTTATATTGCCCGCGGATTGCTACTTTGCGTACAAAACGCGTTCGAATTAACGTGTATATTATTTGGGCATTCTCTGATAGTTCTGCTGCATACTAATTGCGGTAAAACTTAGACCGTTTTCTCTTGAACGTCTTTTCCATCGTATAGGAGTTATCTACTTATGAAGGAGCGTTCAAGGTCACAACTCTAGGTGCTGTATGCGAACGCAAAGATATGATAGTTACATTGGCATGGTATAGAACATAAATAGACATCGCGAAGTGCGTTATATTGCCCGCGGATTGCGACACTATGCGTACAAAACGCGTTCGAATTAACGTGTATATTATTTGGGCACTTTTGAAAGCTCTGCTGCATACTAATTGCAGTAAAACTTAGACCATTTTCTCTTGAACGTCTTTTCTATCGTGTAGGGTTATCTACTTATGAAAGAGCGTTCAAGGTCACAACTCTAGGTGCTGTATGCGAATGCTAAGATATGGTAGTTACATGGCCTGGTATAGAAAACGGATAGGCATCGCGTAGTGTCCTTAATAGGCCACGGATTGCTACATTGCGTACAAAACGCGTTCGAATTAACGTGTATATTATATGGGCACTTTTTGAAAGCACTGCCGCATACTAATTGCAGTGAAACTTAGACCGTTTTCTCTTGAACGTCTTTTCTATCATGTAGGAGTTTTCTACTTATGAAGGAGCGTTCAAGGTCACAACTCTAGGCGCTGTATGCGAACACTAAGATATGGTAGTTACAATGGCATGGTATAGAAAATGGATAGACACCGCGAAGTGCCTTATATTGCCAGCGGATTGCTTCTTTGCGTACAAAACGCGTTCGAATTAACGTATATATTTTTTGGGCATTTTCTGAAAGTTCTGCTGCATACTAGTTGCAGTAAAACTTAGACCGTTTTCTCTTGAACGTCTCTTCTATCGTGTAGGAGTTATCTACTTATGAAGGAGCGTTCAAGGTCACATCTCTAGGTGCTCTATGCGAACGCTAAGATATGATAGTTACATTGGCATGGTATAGAACTTGGATAGACATCGCGAAGTGCCTTATATAGCCCGCGGATTGCTACTTTGCGTACAAAACGCGTTCGAATTAACGTGTATATTATTTGGGCATTTTCTGAAAGTTCTGCTGCATACCAATTGCAGTAAAACTTAGACCGTTTTCTCTTGAACGTCTTTTCTATCGTGTAGGAGTTATCTACTTATGAAGGAGCGTTCAAGGTCACAACTCGAGGTGCTCTATGCGAACGCTAAGATTTGATAGTTACATTGGCATGGTGTAGAACATGGATAGACATCGCGAAGTGCCTTATAGAGCCCGCGGATTGCTACTTTGCGTACAAAACGCATTCGAATTGACGTGTATATTATTTGGGCACTTTTTGAAAGCTCTGCTGCATACTAATTGCACTAGAACTTAGACCGTTTTCTCTTGAACGTCTTTTCTATCGTGTAGGAGTTATCTACTTATGAAGGAGCGTTCAAGGTCACAACTCTAGGTGCTGTATGCGAACGCTAAGATATGATAGTTACATTGGCATGGTATAGAACATGGATAGACATCGCGAAGTGCCTTATATTGCCCGCGTATTGCTACTTTGCGTACAAAACGCGTTCGAATTAACGTGTATATTATTTGGGCACTTTTTGAAAGCTCTGCTTCATACTAATTGCAGTAAAACTAATACCGTTTTCTTTTGAACGTCTTTTCTATCGTGTAGGATTTATCTACTTATGAAGGAGCGTTCAAGGTCACAAATCTAGGTGCTCTATGCGAACGCTAAGATATGATAGTTACATTGGCATGTTATAGAACATGGATAGACATAACGAAGTGCCTTATATTGCCCGCGGATTGCTACTTTGCGTACAAAACGCGTTCGAATTAACGTGTATATTTTTTGGGCATTTTCTGAAAGTTCTGCTGCATACTAGTTGCAGTAAAACTTAGACCGTTTTCTCTTGAACGTCTTTTCTATCGTGTGGGAGTTATCTACTTATGAAGGAGCGTTCAAGGTCACAACTCAAGGTGCTGTATGCGAACGCTAAGATATGGTAGTTACAATGGCATGATATAGAAAATGGATAGGCATCGCGAAGTGTCCTCAATAGCCCACGGATTGCTGCTTTGTTTACAAAACGCATTAGAATTTTCGTGTATATCATCTGGGCATTATTTGGCAGCTCTGCTGCATGCTAGTTTCAGTAAAACTAATTCCATTTTCACTTGTACGTCTTTTCTATCGTGTAGTAGTTGTCTCCTTATGAAGGAGCGTTCAAGGTCACAGCTCTAATTGCTCTATGCGAACCCTAAGATATGATAGTAACATTGACATGGTGTAGAACATTGATGGACATCGCGAAGTGCCTTATATAACCCACGGATTGCTACTTTGCATACAAAACGCGTTCGAATTAACGTATATATTATTTGGGCTCTTTTTTAAAGCTCTGCTGCATACTAATTGTAGTAAAACTAAGACCGTTTTCCCTTGAACGTCTTTTCTATCGTGTAGGATTTATCTACTTATGAAGCAGCGTTCAAGGTCACAACTCTAGGTACTGTATGCGAACGCTAAGATATGGTAGTTACAATTTCGTGGTACAGAACATGGATAGACATCGCGAAATGCCTTATATAGCCCGCGGATTGCTGCTTTGTTTACAAAACGCATTCGAATTAACGCGTATATTATATGGGCATTATTTGGCAGCTCTACTGCATGCTAATTGCAGTAAAACTAAATCCATTTTCACTTGTACGTCTTTTCTATCGTGTAGCATTAATCTACGAATGAAGGAGCGTTCAAGGTCACAGCTCTTTGTGCTCTATGCGAACCCTAAGATACGATAGTAACATTGCCATAGTGTAGAACATGGAAAGGCATCGCGAAGTGTCCTCAATAGCCCACGGATTGCTGCATTGTTTACAAACCGCATTCGAATTTTCGTGTATATCATCTGGGCATTATTAGGCAGCGCTGCTGCATACTAATTGCAGTAAAACTTAGACCGTTTTCTCTTGAACGTCTTTTCTACCGTGTAGGAGGTATCTACTTATGAAGGAGCGTTCAAGGTCACAACTCTAGGTGCTCTATGCGAACGCTAAGATATGATAGTTACATTGGCATGGTATAGAAGATGGATGGACATCGCGAAGTGCCTTATATAGCCTACGGATTGCTACTTTGCGTGCAAAACGCGTTCGAATTAACGTATATATTATTTGGGCTCTTTTTTAAAGCTCTGCTGCATACTAATTGCAGCAAATCTTAGACCGTTTTCTCTTGAACGTCTTTTCTATCGTGTAGGAGTTATCTACTTATGAAGGTGCGTTCAAGGTCACAACTCTAGGCACTGTATGCGAACGCTAAGATATGGTAGTTACAATGGCATGGTAAAGAAAATGGATAGGCATCGCGAAGTGTCCTTAATAGCCCACGGATTGCTGCTTTGTTTACAAAACGCATTCGAATTAACGCGTATATTATCTGGGCATTATTTGGCAGCTCTGCTGCATGCTAATTGCAGTTAAACTTAGTCCGTTTTCTATTGTAAGTCATTTATATCGTGTAGGAGATATCTACTTATGAAGGAGCGTTCAAGGTCACGACTCTAGGAGCTCTATGCGAACGCTAAGATATGATAGTTACATTGGCATGGTATAGAACATAGATAGACATCGCTAAGTGCCTTATATTGCCCGCGGATTGCTACTTTGCGTACAAAACGGGTTCGAATTAACGTGTATATTATTTGGGCATTTTCTGAAAGCTCTGCTGCATACTAATTGCAGTAAAACTTCGACCGTTTTCTCTTGAACGTCTTTTCTATCGTGTAGGAGTTATCTACTTATGAAGGAGCGTTCAAGGCCACAACTCTAGGTGCTCTATGCGAACGCTAAGATATGATAGTTACATTGGCATGGTGTAGAACATGGATAGACATCGCGAAGTGTCCTTAATAGCCCACGGATTGCTGCTTTGCGTTCCAAACGCGTTCGAATTGACGTGTATATTAATTGGGTACTTTTTGAAAGCTCTGCTGCATACTAATTGCAGTAAAACTTAGACCGCTTTCTCTTGAACGTCTTTTCTATCGTGTAGGAGTTATCTACTTATGAAGGAGCGTTCAGGGTCACAACTCTAGGTGCTGTATGCGAACGCTAAGATATGATAGTTACATTGGCATGGTATAGAACATAGATAGACATCGCTAAGTGCCTTATATTGCCCGCGGATTGCTACTTTGCGTACAAAACAGGTTCGAATTAACGTGTATATTATTTGGGCATTTTCTGAAAGCTCTGCTGCATGCTAATTGCAGTTAAACTTAGTCCGTTTTCTATTGTACTTCTTTTATATCGTGTAGGAGATATCTACTTATGAAGGAGCGTTCAAGGTCACGACTCTAGGAGCTATATGCGAACGCTAAGATATGATAGTTATATTGGCGTGGTATAGAACATAGATAGACATCGCTAAGTGCCTTATATTGGCCGCGGATTGCTACTTTGCGTACAAAACGGGTTCGAATTAACGTGTATATTATTTGGGCATTTTCTGACAGCTCTGCTGCATACTAATTGCAGTAAAACTTCGACCGTTTTCTCTTGAACGTCTTTTCTATCGTGTAGGAGTTATCTACTTATGAAGGAGCGTTCAAGGTCACAACTCTAGGTACTGTATGCGAACGTTAAGATATGGTAGTTACAATGGCATGGTATAGAAAATGGATAGGCATCGCAAAGTGTCCTTAAAAGCCCACGGATTGCTGCTTTGTTTACAAAACGCATTAGAATTAACGCGTATATTATCTGGGCATTATTTGGCAGCTCTGCTGCATGCTAATTGCCGTAAAACTAAATCCATTTTCACTTGTACGTCTTTTCTATTGTGTAGTAGTTATCTACTTATGAAGGAGCGTTCAAGGTCACAACTCTAGGTGCTCTATGCGAACGCTAAGATATGATAGTTACATTGGCATGGTGTAGAACATAGATAGACATCGCTAAGTGCCTTATATTGCCCGCGGATTGCTACTTTGCGTACAAAACGGGTTCGAATTAATGTGTATATTATTTGGACTTTTTGTGAAAGCTCTGCTGCATACTAATTGCAGTAAAATTTAGACCGTTTTCTCTTGAACGTCTTTTCTATCGTGTAGGAGTTATCTACTTATGAAGGAGTGTTCAAGGTCACAACTCTAGGTGCTCTATGCGAACGCTAAGATATGGTAGTTACATTGGCATGGTATAGAACATGGATAGACATCGCGAAGTGCCTTCTATAGCCCGCGGATTGCTACTTTGCGTTCCAAACGCGTTCGAATTGTCGTGTATATTAATTGGGTACTTTTCGAAAGCTCTGCTGCATACTAATTGCAGTAAAACTTAGACCGCTTTCTCTTGAACGTCTTTTCTATCGTGTAGGAGTTATCTACTTATGAAGGAGCGTTCAGGGTCACAACTCTAGATGCTGTATGCGAACGCTAAGATATGATAGTTACATTGGCATGGTATAGAACATAGATAGACATCGCTAAGTGCCTTATATTGCCCGCGGATTGCTACTTTGCGTACAAAACAGGTTCGAATTAACATGTATATTATTTGGGCATTTTCTGAAAGCTCTGCTGCATGCTAATTGCAGTTAAACTTAGTCCGTTTTCTATTGTACTTCTTTTATATCGTGTAGGAGTTATCTACTTATGAAGGAGCGTTCAAGGTCACGACTCTAGGAGCTATATGCGAACGCTAAGATATGATAGTTATATTGGCGTGGTATAGAACATAGATAGACATCGCTAAGTGCCTTATATTGGCCGCGGATTGCTACTTTGCGTACAAAACGGGTTCGAATTAACGTGTATATTATTTGGGCATTCTCTGACAGCTCTGCTGCCTACTAATTGCAGTAAAAGTTCGACCGTTTTCTCTTGAACGTCTTTTCTATCGTGTAGGAGTTATCTACTTATGAAGGAGCGTTCAAGGTCACAACTCTAGGTACTGTATGCGAACGTTAAGATATGGTAGTTACAATGGCATGGTATAGAAAATGGATAGGCATCGCAAAGTGTCCTTAAAAGCCCACGGATTGCTGCTTTGTTTACAAAACGCATTAGAATTAACGCGTATATTATCTGGGCATTATTTGGCAGCTCTGCTGCATGCTAATTGCCGTAAAACTAAATCCATTTTCACTTGTACGTCTTTTCTATTGTGTAGTAGTTATCTACTTATGAAGGAGCGTTCAAGGTCACAACTCTAGGTGCTCTATGCGAACGCTAAGATATGATAGTTACATTGGCATGGTGTAGAACATGGATAGACATCGCGAAGTGTCCTTAATAGCCCACGGATTGCTGCTTTGTTTACAAAACGCATTAGAATTAACGAGTATATTATCTGGGCATTATTTGGCAGCTCTGCTGCATGCTAATTGCTGTAAAACTAAATCCATTTTCACTTGTACGTCTTTTCTATTGTGTAGTAGTTATCTACTTATGAAGGAGCGGTCAAGGTCACAACTCTAGGTGCTCTATGCGAACGCTAAGATATGATAGTTACATTGGCATGGTATAGAACATGGATAGACATCGTGAAGTGCCTTATATTACCCGCGGATTGCTACTTTGCGTACAAAACGCGTTATAATTAACGTGTATATTATTTGGGCATTTACTGAAAGCTCTGCTGCATACTAATTGCAGTAAAACTTAGACCGTTTTCTCTTCAACGTCTTTTCTATCGTGTAGGAGTTATCTACATATGAAGGAGCGTTCAAGGTCACAACTCTAGGTGCTGTATGCAAACGCTAAGATATGGTAGTTACAATGGCATGGTATAGAAAATGGATAGGCATCGCAAAGTGTCCTTAATAGCCCACGGATTGCTGCTGTGTTTACAAAACACATTAGAATTAACGCGTATATTATCTGGGCATTATTTGGCAGCTCTGCTGCATGCTAATTGCCGTAAAACTAAATCCATTTTCACCTGTACGTCTTTTCTATTGTGTAGTAGTTATCTACTTATGAAGGAGCGGTCAAGGTCACAACTCTAGGTGCTCTATGCGATCGCCAAGATATGATAGTTACATTGGCATGGTATAGAACATGGATAGACATCGCGAAGTGCCTTATATTGCCCGCGGATTGCTACTTTGCGTACAAAACGCGTTCGAATTAACGTGTATATTATTTGGGCATTCTCTGATAGTTCTGCTGCATACTAATTGCGGTAAAACTTAGACCGTTTTCTCTTGAACGTCTTTTCCATCGTATAGGAGTTATCTACTTATGAAGGAGCGTTCAAGGTCACAACTCTAGGTGCTGTATGCGAACGCAAAGATATGATAGTTACATTGGCATGGTATAGAACATAAATAGACATCGCGAAGTGCGTTATATTGCCCGCGGATTGCGACACTATGCGTACAAAACGCGTTCGAATTAACGTGTATATTATTTGGGCACTTTTGAAAGCTCTGCTGCATACTAATTGCAGTAAAACTTAGACCATTTTCTCTTGAACGTCTTTTCTATCGTGTAGGGTTATCTACTTATGAAAGAGCGTTCAAGGTCACAACTCTAGGTGCTGTATGCGAATGCTAAGATATGGTAGTTACATGGCCTGGTATAGAAAACGGATAGGCATCGCGTAGTGTCCTTAATAGGCCACGGATTGCTACATTGCGTACAAAACGCGTTCGAATTAACGTGTATATTATATGGGCACTTTTTGAAAGCACTGCCGCATACTAATTGCAGTGAAACTTAGACCGTTTTCTCTTGAACGTCTTTTCTATCATGTAGGAGTTTTCTACTTATGAAGGAGCGTTCAAGGTCACAACTCTAGGCGCTGTATGCGAACACTAAGATATGGTAGTTACAATGGCATGGTATAGAAAATGGATAGACACCGCGAAGTGCCTTATATTGCCAGCGGATTGCTACTTTGCGTACAAAACGCGTTCGAATTAACGTATATATTTTTTGGGCATTTTCTGAAAGTTCTGCTGCATACTAGTTGCAGTAAAACTTAGACCGTTTTCTCTTGAACGTCTCTTCTATCGTGTAGGAGTTATCTACTTATGAAGGAGCGTTCAAGGTCACATCTCTAGGTGCTCTATGCGAACGCTAAGATATGATAGTTACATTGGCATGGTATAGAACTTGGATAGACATCGCGAAGTGCCTTATATAGCCCGCGGATTGCTACTTTGCGTACAAAACGCGTTCGAATTAACGTGTATATTATATGGGCACTTTTTGAAAGCACTGCCGCATACTAATTGCAGTGAAACTTAGACCGCTTTCTCTTGAACGTCTTTTCTATCATGTAGGAGTTTTCTACTTATGAAGGAGCGTTCAAGGTCACAACTCTAGGCGCTGTATGCGAACACTAAGATATGGTAGTTACAATGGCATGGTATAGAAAATGGATAGACACCGCGAAGTGCCTTATATTGCCAGCGGATTGCTACTTTGCGTACAAAACGCGTTCGAATTAACGTATATATTTTTTGGGCATTTTCTGAAAGTTCTGCTGCATACTAGTTGCAGTAAAACTTAGACCGTTTTCTCTTGAACGTCTCTTCTATCGTGTAGGAGTTATCTACTTATGAAGGAGCGTTCAAGGTCACAACTCTAGGTGCTGTATGCGAACGCTAAGATATGATAGTTACATTGGCATGATATAGAACATGGATAGACATCGCGAAGTGCCTTATATTGCCCGCGTATTGCTACTTTGCGTACAAAACGCGTTCGAATTAACGTGTATATTATTTGGGCACTTTTTGAAAGCTCTGCTGCATACTAATTGCAGTAAAACTAATACCGTTTTCTTTTGAACGTCTTTTCTATCGTGTAGGATTTATCTACTTATGAAGGAGCGTTCAAGGTCACAAATCTAGGTGCTCTATGCGAACGCTAAGATATGATAGTAACATTGACATGGTGTAGAACATTGATGGACATCGCGAAGTGCCTTATATAACCCACGGATTGCTACTTTGCATACAAAACGCGTTCGAATTAACGTATATATTATTTGGGCTCTTTTTTAAAGCTCTGCTGCATACTAATTGTAGTAAAACTAAGACCGTTTTCCCTTGAACGTCTTTTCTATCGTGTAGGATTTATCTACTTATGAAGGAGCGTTCAAGGTCACAACTCTAGGTACTGTATGCGAACGCTAAGATATGGTAGTTACAATTTCGTGGTACAGAACATGGATAGACATCGCGAAATGCCTTATATAGCCCGCGGATTGCTGCTTTGTTTACAAAACGCATTCGAATTAACCCGTATATTATATGGGCATTATTTGGCAGCTCTACTGCATGCTAATTGCAGTAAAACTAAATCCATTTTCACTTGTACGTCTTTTCTATCGTGTAGCATTAATCTACGAATGAAGGAGCGTTCAAGGTCACAGCTCTTTGTGCTCTATGCGAACCCTAAGATACGATAGTAACATTGCCATAGTGTAGAACATGGAAAGGCATCGCGAAGTGTCCTCAATAGCCCACGGATTGCTGCATTGTTTACAAACCGCATTCGAATTTTCGTGTATATCATCTGGGCATTATTAGGCAGCGCTGCTGCATACTAATTGCAGTAAAACTTAGACCGTTTTCTCTTGAACGTCTTTTCTACCGTGTAGGAGGTATCTACTTATGAAGGAGCGTTCAAGGTCACAACTCTAGGTGCTCTATGCGAACGCTAAGATATGATAGTTACATTGGCATGGTATAGAACATGGATAGACATCGCGAAGTGCCTTATATAGCCCGCGGATTGCTACTTTGCGTACAAAACGCGTTCGAAGTGACGTGTATATTATTTGGGCACTTTTTGAAAGCTCTGCTGCATACTAATTGCAGTAAAACTAAGACCGTTTTCTCTTGAACGTCCTTTCTATCGTGTAGGAGTTATCTACTTATGAAGGAGCGTTCAAGGTCACAACTCTAGGTGCTCTATGCGAACGCTAAGATATGATAGTTACATTGGCATGGTATAGAACATGGATAGACATCGCGAAGTGCCTAATATTGTCCGCGGATTGCTACTTTGCGTACAAAACGCGTTCGAATTAACGTGTATATTATTTGGGCATTTTCTGATAGTTCTGCTGCATACTAATTGCAGTAAAACTAAGACCGTTTTCTCTTAAACGCTCTTTCTATCGTGTAGGAGTTATCTACTTATGAAGGAGCGTTCAAGGTCACAACTCTAGGTACTGTATGCGAACCCTAAGATATGGTAGTTACAATGGCATGGTATAGAAAATGGATAGGCATCGCGAAGTGTCCTTAATAGCCCACGCATTGCTGCTTTGTTTACAAAACGCAATCGAATTAACGCGTATATTATCTGGGCAGTATTTGGCAGCTCTGCTGCATGCTAATTGCAGTAAAACTAAATCCATTTTCACTTGTACGTCTTTTCTATCGTGTAGCAGTAATCTACGAATGAAGGAGCGTTCAAGGTCACAGCTCTTTGTGCTCTATGCGAACCCTAAGATATGATAGTAACATTGACATGGTGTAGAACATGGATAGGCATCGCGAAGTGTCCTTAATAGCCCACGGATTGCTGCTTTGTTTACAAAACGCATTAGAATTAACGCGTATATTATCTGGGCATGCATGCAGTAAAACTAAATCCATTTTCACTTGTACGTCTTTTCTATTGTGTAGTAGTTATCTACTTATGAAGGAGCGTTCAAGGTCACAACTCTAGGTGCTCTATGCGAACGCTAAGATATGATAGTTACATTGGCATGGTATAGAACATGGATAGACATCGTGAAGTGCCTTATATTACCCGCGGATTGCTACTTTGCGTAAAAAACGCGTTATAATTAACGTGTATATTATTTGGGCATTTACTGAAAGCTCTGCTGCATACTAATTGCAGTAAAACTTAGACCGTTTTCTCTTCAACGTCTTTTCTATCGTGTAGGAGTTAACTACTTATGAAGGAGCGTTCAAGGTCACAACTCTAGGTGCTGTATGCGAACGCTAAGATATGATAGTTACATTGGCATGGTATAGAACATAGATAGACATCGCTAAGTGCCTTATATTGCCCGCGGATTGCTACTTTGCGTACAAAACGGGTTCGAATTAACGTGTATATTATTTGGGAATTTCCTGAAAGCTCTGCTGCATACTAATTGCAGTAAAATTTAGACCGTTTTCTCTTGAACGTCTTTTCTATCGTGTAGGAGTTATCTACTTATGAAGGAGTGTTCAAGGTCACAACTCTAGGTGCTCTATGCGAACGCTAAGATATGGTAGTTACAATGGCATGGTATAGAAAATGGATAGGCATCGCGAAGTGTCCTTAATAGCCCACGGATTGCTGCTTTGTTTACAAAACGCAATCGAATTAACGCGTATATTATCTGGGCATTATTTGGCAGCTCTGCTGCATGCTAATTGCAGTAAAACTAAATCAATTTTCACTTGTACGTCTTTTCTATCGTGTAGCAGTAATCTACGAATGAAGGAGCGTTCAAGGTCACAGCTCTTTGTGCTCTATGCGAATGCTAAGATATGATAGTTACATTGGCATGGTATAGAACATGGATAGACATCGTGAAGTGCCTTATATTACCCGCGGATTGCTACTTTGCGTACAAAACGCGTTATAATTAACGTGTATATTATTTGGGCATTTACTGAAAGCTCTGCTGCATACTAATTGCAGTAAAACTTAGACCGTTTTCTCTTCAACGTCTTTTCTATCGTGTAGGAGTTATCTACATTTGAAGGAGCGTTCAAGGTCACAACTCTAGGTGCTGTATGCAAACGCTAAGATATGGTAGTTACAATGGCATGGTATAGAAAATGGATAGGCATCGCAAAGTGTCCTTAATAGCCCACGGATTGCTGCTCTGTTTACAAAACGCATTAGAATTAACGCGTATATTATCTGGGCATTATTTGGCAGCTCTGCTGCATGCTAATTGCCGTAAAACTAAATCCATTTTCACTTGTACGTCTTTTCTATTGTGTATTGTAGCAAAGTAGCAATCCTTGCGGATTGCTACTTTGCGTACAAAACGGGTTCGAATTAACGTGTATATTATTTGGGCATTTTCTGAAAGCTCTGCTGCATACTAATTGCAGTAAATCTTAGACCGTTTTCTCTTGAACGTCTTTTCTATCGTGTAGGAGTTATCTACTTATGAAGGAGCGTTCAAGGTCACAACTCTAGGTGCTCTATGCGAACGCTAAGATATGATAGTTACATTGGCATGGTGTAGAACATGGATAGACATCGCCAAGTGTCCTTTATAGCCCACGGATTGCTGCTTTGTTTACAAAACGCATTAGAATTAACGCGTATATTATCTGGGCATTGTTTGGCAGCTCTGCTGCATGGTAATTGCGGTAAAACTTAATCCATTTTCACTTGTACGTCTTTTCTATTGTGTAGTAGTTATCTACTTATGAAGGAGCGTTCAAGGTCACAACTCTGGGTCCTGTATTCGAAAGCTAAGATATGGTAGTTACAATGGCATGGTATAGAAAATGGATAGACATCGCGAAGTGTCCTTAATAGCCCACGGATTGCTGCTTTGTTTACAAAACGGATTAGAATTAACGCGTATATTATCTGGGCATTATTTGGCAGCTCTGCTGCATGCTAATTGCCGTAAAACTAAATCCATTTTCACTTGTACGTCTTTTCTATTGTGTAGTAGTTATCTACTTATGAAGGAGCGGTCAAGGTCACAACTCTAGGTGCTGAATGCAAACGCTAATATATGGTAGTTACAATGGCATGGTATAGTAAATGGATAGGCATCGCAAAGTGTCCTTAATAGCCCACGGATTGCTGCTTTGTTTACAAAACGCATTAGAATTAACGCGTATATTATCTGGGCATTATTTGGCAGCTCTGCTGCATGCTAATTGCCGTAAAACTAAATCCATTTTCACTTGTACGTCTTTTCTATTGTGTAGTAGTTATCTACTTATGAAGGAGCGTTGAAGGTCACAACTCTAGGTGCTCTATGCGAACGCTAAGATATGATAGTAACATTGGCATGGTATATAACATGGTTAGACATCGCGAAGTGTCCTTAATAGCCCACGGATTGCTGCTTTGTTTACAAAACGCGTTCGAATTATCGCGTATATTATCGGGGCATTATTTGACAGCTCTGCTGCATGCTAATTGCAGTAAAACTAAATCCATTTTCACTCGTACGTATTTTCTATCGTGTAGCAGTAATCTACGAATGAAGGAGCGTTCAAGGTCACAGCTCTTTGTGCTCTATGCGAACCCTAAGATATGATAGTAACATTGCCATAGTGTAGAACATGGAAAGGCATCGCGAAGTGTCCTCAATAGCCCACGGATTGCTGCATTGTTTACAAAACGCATTCGAATTTTCGTGTATATCATCTGGGCATTATTAGGCAGCGCTGCTGTATACTAATTGCAGTAAAACTTAGACCGTTTTCTCTTGAACGTCTTTTCTACCGTGTAGGAGGTATCTACTTATGAAGGAGCGTTCAAGGTCACAACTCTAGGTGCTCTATGCGAACGCTAAGATATGATAGTTACATTGGCATGGTATAGAAGATGGATGGACATCGCGAAGTGCCTTATATAGCCCACGGATTGCTACTTTGCGTGCAAAAGGCGTTCGAATTAACGTATATATTATTTGGGCTCTTTTTTAAAGCTCTGCTGCATACTAATTGCAGAAAAACTTAGACCGTTTTCTCTTGAACGTCTTTTCTATCGTGAAGGAGTTATCTACTTATGAAGGAGCGTTCAAGGTCACAACTCTAGGCACTGTATGCGAACGCTAAGATATGGTAGTTACAATGGCATGGTATAGAAAATGGATAGGCATCGCGAAGTGTCCTTAATAGCCCACGGATTGCTGCTTTGTTTACAAAACCCATTCGAATTAACGCGTATATTATCTGGGCATTATTTGGCAGCTCTGCTGCATGCTAATTGCAGTTAAACTTAGTCCGTTTTCTATTGTACGTCTTTTATATCTTGTAGGAGATATCTACTTATGAAGGAGCTTTCAAGGTCACGACTCTAGGAGCTCTATGCGAACGCTAAGATATGATAGTTACATTGGCATGGTATAGAACATAGATAGACATCGCTAAGTGCCTTATATTGCCCGCGGATTGCTACTTTGCGTACAAAACGGGTTCGAATTAACGTGTATATTATTTGGGCATTTTCTGAAAGTTCTGCTGCATACTAATTGCAGTAAAACTTCGACCGTTTTCTCTTGAACGTCTTTTCTATCGTATAGGAGTTATCTACTTATGAAGGAGCGTTCAAGGTCACAACTCTAGGTACTGTATGCGAACGCTAAGATATGGTAGTTACAATGGCATGGTATAGAAAATGGATAGGCATCGCAAAGTGTCCTTAATAGCCCACGGATTGCTGCTTTGTTTACAAAACGCATTAGAATTAACGCGTATATTATCTGGGCATTATTTGGCAGCTCTGCTGCATGCTAATTGCCGTAAAACTAAATCCATTTTCACTTGTACGTCTTTTCTATTGTGTAGTAGTTATCTACTTATGAAGGAGCGTTCAAGGTCACAACTCTAGGTGCTCTATGCGAACGCTAAGATATGATAGTTACATTGGCATGGTGTAGAACATGGATAGACATCGCGAAGTGTCCTTAATAGCCCACGGATTGCTGCTTTGTTTACAAAACGCATTAGAATTAACGCGTATTTTAACTGGGCATTATTTGGCTGCTCTGCTGCATGGTAATTGCAGTAAAACTAAATCCATTTTCACTTGTACGTCTTTTCTATTGTGTAGTAGTTATCTACTTATGAAGGAGCGGTCAAGGTCACAACTCTAGGTGCTCTATGCGAACGCTAAGATATGATAGTTACATTGGCATGGTATAGAACATGGATAGACATCGCGAAGTGCCTTATATTGCCCGTGGATTGATACTTTGCGTACAAAACGCGTTCGAATTGACGTGTATATTAATTGGGTACTTTTCGAAAGCTCTGCTGTATACTAATTGCAGTAAAACTTAGACCGTTTTCTCTTGAACGTCTTTTATATCGTGTAGGAGTTATCTACTTATGAAGGAGCGTTCAGGGTCACAACTCTAGGTGCTGTATGCGAACGCTAAGATATGGTAGTTACATTGGCATGGTATAGAACATGGATAGACATCGCGAAGTGCCTTCTATAGCCCGCGGTTTGCTACTTTGCGTACCAAACACGTTCGAATTGACGTGTATATTAATTGGGTACTTTTTGAAAGCTCTGCTGCATACTAATTGCAGTAAAACTTAGACCGCTTTCTCTTGAACGTCTTTTCTATCGTGTAGGAGTTATCTACTTATGAAGGAGCGTTCAAGGTCACAACTCTAGGTGCTGTATGCGAACGCTAAGATATGATAGTTACATTGGCATGGTATAGAACATAGATAGACATCGCTAAGTGCCTTATATTGCCCGCGGATTGCTACTTTGCATACGAAACGGGTTCGAATTAACGTGTATATTATATGGGCATTTTCTGAAAGCTCTGCTGCAAACTAATTGCAGTAAAATTTAGCCCGTTTTCTCTTGAACGTCTTTTCTATCGTGTAGGAGTTATCTACTTATGAAGGAGTGTTCAAGGTCACAACTCTAGGTGCTCTATGCGAACGCTAAAATATGGTAGTTACATTGGCATGGTATAGAACATGGATAGACATCGCGAAGTGCCTTCTATAGCCCGCGGATTGCTACTTTGCGTACAAAACGGGTTCGAATTAACGTGTATATTATTTGGGCATTTTCTGAAAGCTCTGCTGCATACTAATTGCAGTAAAACTTAGACCGTTTTCTCTTAAACGCTCTTTCTATTTTGTAGGAGTTATCTACTTATGAAGGAGCGTTCAAGGTCACAACTCTAGGTACTGTATGCGAACGCTAAGATATGGTAGTTACAATGGCATGGTATAGAAAATGGATAGGCATCGCGAAGTGTCCTTAATAGCCCACGGATTGCTGCTTTGTTTACAAAACGCAATCGAATTAACGCGTATATTATCTGGGCATTATTTGGCAGCTCTGCTGCATGCTAATTGCAGTAAAACTAAATCCATTTTCACTTGTACGTCTTTTCTATCGTGTAGCAGTAATCTACGAATGAAGGAGCGTTCAAGGTCACAGCTCTTTGTGCTCTATGCGAACGCTAAGATATGATAGTTACATTGGCATGGTATAGAACATGGATAGACATCGTGAAGTGTCCTTAATAGCCCACGGATTGCTGCTTTGTTTACAAAACGCGTTAGAATTAACGCGTATATTATCTGGGCATTATTTGGCAGCTCTGCTGCATGGTAATTACAGTAAAACTAAATCCATTTTCACTTGTACGTCTTTTCTATTGTGTAGTAGTTATCTACTTATGAAGGAGCGTGCAAGGTCACAGCTCTAATTGCTCTATGCGAACCCTAAGATATGATAGTTACATTGGCATGGTATAGAACATGGATAGACATCGCGAAATGCCTTATATAACACGCGGATTGTTACTTTGCGTACAAAACGCGTTCGAATTAACGTATATATTAATTGGGCTCTTTTTGAAAGCTCTGCTGCATACTAATTGTAATAAAACTTAGACCTTTTTCCCTTGAACGTCTATCTATCGTGTAAGAGTTATCTACTTATGAAGGAGCGTTCAAGGTCACAACTCTAGGTCCTGTATTCGAACGCTAAGATATGGTAGTTACAATGGCATGGTATAGAAAATGGATAGGCATCGCGAATTGTCCTTAATAGCCCACGGATTGCTGCTTTGTTTACAAAACGCATTCGAATTAACGCGTATATTATCGGGGCATTATTTGGCAGCTCTGCTGCATGCTAATTGCAGTAAAACTAAATCCATTTTCACTTGTACGTCTTTTCTATTGTGTAGTAGTTATCTACTTATGAAGGAGCGTTCAAGGTCACAACTCTAGGTGCTCTATGCGAACGCTAAGATATGATAGTTACATTGGCATGGTATAGAACATGGATAGGCATCGCAAAGTGTCCTTAATAGCCCACGGATTGCTGCTCTGTTTACAAAACGCATTAGAATTAACGCGTATATTATCTGGGCATTATTTGGCAGCTCTGCTGCATGCTAATTGCCGTAAAACTAAATCCATTTTCACTTGTACGTCTTTTCTATTGTGTATTGTAGCAAAGTAGCAATCCTTGCGGATTGCTACTTTGTGTACAAAACGGGTTCGAATTAACGTGTATATTATTTGGGCATTTTCTGAAAGCTCTGCTGCATACTAATTGCAGTAAATCTGAGACCGTTTTCTCTTGAACGTCTCTTCTGTCGTGTAGGAGTTATCTACTTATGAAGGAGCGTTCAAGGTCACAACTCTAGGTGCTGTATGCAAACGCTAATATATGGTAGTTACAATGGCATGGTATAGAAAATGGATAGACATCGCGAAGTGTCCTTAATAGCCCACGGATTGCTGCTTTGTTTACAAAACGGATTAGAATTAACGCGTATATTATCTGGGCATTATTTGGCAGCTCTGCTGCATGCTAATTGCCGTAAAACTAAATCCATTTTCACTTGTACGTCTTTTCTATTGTGTAGTAGTTATCTACTTATGAAGGAGCGGTCAAGGTCACAACTCTAGGTGCTGTATGCAAACGCTAATATATGGTAGTTACAATGGCATGGTATAGTAAATGGATAGGCATCGCAAAGTGTCCTTAATAGCCCACGGATTGCTGCTTTGTTTACAAAACGCATTAGAATTAACGCGTATATTATCTGGGCATTATTTGGCAGCTCTGCTGCATGCTAATTGCCGTAAAACTAAATCCATTTTCACTTGTACGTCTTTTCTATTGTGTAGTAGTTATCTACTTATGAAGGAGCGTTCAACGTCACAACTCTAGGTGCTCTATGCGAACGCTAAGATATGATAGTTACATTGGCATGGTATATAACATGGTTAGACATCGCGAAGTGTCCTTAATAGCCCACGGATTGCTGCTTTGTTTACAAAATGCATTCGAATTATGGCGTATATTATCGGGGCATTATTTGACAGCTCTGCTGCATGCTAATTGCAGTAAAACTAAATCCATTTTCACTTGTACGTCTTTTCTATCGTGTAGCAGTAATCTACGAATGAAGGAGCGTTCAAGGTCACAACTCTAGGTGCTCTATGCGAACGCTAAGATATGATAGTTACATTGGCATGGTATAGAATATGGATAGACATCGCGAAGTGTCCTTAATAGCCCACGGAATGCTGCTTTGTTTACAAAACGGACTAGAATTAACGCGTATATTATCTGGGCATCATTTGGCAGCTCAGCTGCATGGTAATTGCAGTAAAACTAAATCCATTTTCACTTGTACGTCTTTTCTATTGTGTAGTAGTTATCTACTTATGAAGGAGCGGTCAAGGTCACAACTCTAGGTACTGTATGCAAACGCTAATATATGGTAGTTACAATGGCATGGTATAGTAAATGGATAGGCGTCGCAAAGTGTCCTTAATAGCCCACGGATTGCTGCTTTGTTTACAAAACGCATTAGAATTAACGCGTATATTATCTGGGCATTATTTGGCAGCTCTGCTGCATGCTAATTGCCGTAAAACTAAATCCATTTTCACTTGTACGTCTTTTCTATCGTGTAGCAGTAATCTACGAATGAAGGAGCGTTCAAGGTCACAGCTCTTTGTGCTCTATGCGAACCCTAAGATATGATAGTAACATTGACATGGTGTAGAACATGGATAGGCATCGCGAAGTGTCCTTAATAGCCAACGGATTGCTGCTTTGTTTACAAAACGCATTAGAATTAACGCGTATATTATCTGGGCATTATTTGGCAGCTCTGCTACATGGTAATTGCAGTAAAACTAAATCCATTTTCACTTGTACGTCTTTTCTATTGTGTAGTAGTTATCTACTTATGAAGGAGCTGTCAAGGTCACAACTCTAGGTGCTCTATACGAACGCTAAGATATGATAGTTACATTGGCATGGTATAGAACATGGATGGACATCGCGAAGTGCCTTATATAGCCCGCGGATTGATACTTTGCGTACAAAACGCGTTCGAATTGACGTGTATATTAATTGGGTACTTTTCGAAAGCTCTGCTGCATACTAATTGCAGTAAAACTTAGACCGTTTTCTCTTGAACGTCTTTTCCATCGTGTAGGAGTTATCTACTTATGAAGGAGCGTTCAAGGTCACAACTCTAGGTGCTGTATGCGATCGCTAAGATATGATAGTTACATTGACATGGTATAGAACATAGATAGACATCGCTAATATTGCCCGCGGATTGCTTCTTTGCATACAAAACGAGTTCGAATTAACGTGTATTTGGGCATTTTCTGAAAGCTCTGCTGCATACTAATTGCAGTAAAATTTAGACCGTTTTCTCTAGAACGTCTTTTCTATCGTGTAGGAGTTATCTACTTATGAAGGAGTGTTCAAGGTCACAACTCTAGGTGCTCTATGGGAACGCTAAGATATGGTAGTTACATTGGCATGATATAGAACATGGATAGACAACGCGAAGTGCCTTATATAGCCCGCGGATTGCTACTTTGCGTACAAAACGCGTTCGAATTGACGTGTATATTAATTGGGTACTTTTTGAAAGCTCTGCTGTATACTAATTGCAGGAAAACTTAGACCGTTTTCTCTTCAACGTCTTTTCTGTCGTGTAGGAGTTATCTACATATGAAGGAGCATTCAAGGTCACAACTCTAGGTGCTCTATGCAAACGCTAAGATATGGTAGTTACATTGGCATGGTATATAACATGGTTAGACATCGCGAAGTGTCCTTAATAGCCCACGGATTGCTGCTTTGTTTACAAAACGAATTAGAATTGACGCGTATATTATCTGGGCATTATTTGGCAGCTCTGCTGCATGGTAATTGCAGTGAAACTAAATCCATTTTCACATGTACGTCTTTTCTATTGTGTAGTAGTTATCTACTTATGAAGGAGCGGTCAAGGTCACAACTCTAGGTGCTCTATGCGAACGCTAAGATATGATAGTTACATTGGCATGGTATAGAACATGGATAGACATCGCGAAGTGCCTAATATTGTCTGCGGATTGCTACTTTGCGTACAAAACGCGTTCGAATTAACGTGTATATTATTTGGGCATTTTCTGATAGTTCTGCTGCATACTAATTGCAGTAAAACTAAGACCGTTTTCTCTTGAACGTCTTTTCTATCGTGTAAGAGTTATCTACTTATGAAGGAGCGTTCAGGGTCACATCTCTAGGTACTGTATGCGAACGATAATATATGGTAGTTACAATGGCATGGTATAGAAAATGGATAGGCATCGCGAAGTGTCCTTAATAGCCCACGGATTGCTGCTTTGTTTACAAAACGCATTCGAATTAACGCGTATATTATCTGGGCATTATTTGGCAGCTCTGCTGCATGTTAATTGCAGTTAAACTTAGTCCGTTTTCTATTGTACGTCTTTTCTATTGTGTAGTAGTTATCTACTTATGAAGGAGCGTCCAATGTCACAATTCTAGGTGCTCTATGCGAACGCTAAGAAATGATAGTTACATTGGGATGGTGTAGAACATGGATAGACATCGCGAAGTGTCCTTAATAGCCGACGGATTGCTGCTTTGTTTACAAAACGCATTCGAATTAACGCGTATATTATCGGGGCATTATTTGGCGGCTCTGCTGCATGCTAATTGCAGTAAAACTAAATCCATTTTCACTTGTACGTCTTTTCTATCGTGTAGCAGTAATCTACGAATGAAGGAGCGTTCAAGGTCACAACTCTAGGTGCTCTATGCGATCGCTAAGATATGATAGTTACATTGACATGGTGTAGAACATGGATAGGCATCGCGAAGTGTCCTTAATAGCCAACGGATTGCTGCTTTGTTTACAAAACGTATTAGAATTAACGCGTATATTATCGGGGCATTATTTGGCGGCTCTGCTGCATGCTAATTGCAGTAAAACGAAATCCATTTTCACTTGTACGTCTTTTCTATTGTGTAGTAGTTATCTACTTATGAAGGAGCGTTCAAGGTCACAACTCTAGGTGCTCTATGCGAACGCTAAGATATGATAGTTACATTGGCATGGTATAGAACATGGATAGACATCGCGAAGTGCCTTATATAGCCCGCGGATTGCTACTTTGCGTACAAAAGGCGTTCGAAGTGACGTGTATATTATTTGGGCACTTTTTGAAAGCTCTGCTGCATACTAATTGCAGTAAAACTAAGACCGTTTTCTCTTGAACGTGTTTTCTATCGTGTAGGAGTTATCTACTTATGAAGGAGCGTTCAAGGTCACAACTCTAGGTGCTCTATGCGAACGCTAAGATATGATAGTTACATTGGCATGGTATAGAACATGGATAGACATCGCGAAGTGCCTAATATTGTCCGCGGATTGCTACTTTGTGTACAAAACGCGTTCGATATAACGTGTATATTATTTGGGCATTTTCTGATAGTTCTGCTGCATACTAATTGCAGTAAAACTAAGACCGCTTTCTCTTGAACGTCTTTTCTATCGTGTAGGAGTTATCTTCTTATGAAGTAGCGTTCAAGGTCACAACTCTAGGTGCTCTATGCGAACGCTAAGATATGATAGTTACATTGGCATGGTATAGAACATGGATAGACATCGCGAAGTGCCTTATATAGCCCGCGGATGGCTACTTTGCGTACAAAACGCGTTCGAAGTGACGTGTATATTATTTGGGCACTTTTTGAAAGCTCTGCTGCATACTAATTGCAGTAAAACTAAGACCGTTTTCTCTTGAACGTCTTTTCTATCGTGTAGGAGTTATCTACTTATGAAGGAGCGTTCAAGGTCACAACTCTAGGTGCTCTATGCGAACGCTAAGATATGATAGTTACATTGGCATGGTATAGAACATGGATAGACATCGCGAAGTGCCTTATATAGCCCGCGGATTGCTACTTTGCGTACAAAAGGCATTCGAAGTGACGTGTATATTATTTGGGCACTTTTTGAAAGCTCTGCTGCATACTAATTGCAGTAAAACTAAGACCGTTTTCTCTTAAACGCTCTTTCTATCGTGTAGGAGTTATCTACTTATGAAGGAGCGTTCAAGGTCACAACTCTAGGTACTGTATGCGAACCCTAAGATATGGTAGTTACAATGGCATGGTATAGAAAATGGATAGGCATCGCGAAGTGTCCTTAATAGCCCACGCATTGCTGCTTTGTTTACAAAACGCAATCGAATTAACGCGTATATTATCTGTGCAGTATTTGGCAGCTCTGCTGCATGCTAATTGCAGTAAAACTAAATCCATTTTCACTTGTACGTCTTTTCTATCGTGTAGCAGTAATCTACGAATGAAGGAGCGTTCAAGGTCACAGCTCTTTGTGCTCTATGCGAACCCTAAGATATGATAGTAACATTGACATAGTGTAGAACATGGATAGGCATCGCGAAGTGTCCTTAATAGCCCACGGATTGCTGCTTTGTTTACAAAACGCATTAGAATTAACGCGTATATTATCTGGGCATTATTTGGCAGCTCTGCTGCATGGTAAATGCAGTAAAACTAAATCCATTTTCACTTGAACGTCTTTTCTATTGTGTAGTAGTTATCTACTTATGAAGGAGCGGTCAAGGTCACAACTCTAGGTGCTCTATGCGAACGCTAAGATATGATAGTTACATTGGCATGGTATAGAACATGGATAGACATCGTGAAGTGCCTTATATTACCCGCGGATTGCTACTTTGCGTACAAAACGCGTTATAATTAACGTGTATATTATTTGGGCATTTACTGAAAGCTCTGCTGCATACTAATTGCAGTAAAACTTAGACCGTTTTCTCTTCAACGTCTTTTCTATCGTGTAGGAGTTATCTACATATGAAGGAGCGTTCAAGGTCACAACTCTAGGTGCTGTATGCAAACGCTAAGATATAGTATTTACAATGGCATGGTATAGAAAATGGATAGGCAACGCAAAGTGTCCTTAATAGCCCACGGATTGCTGCTTTGTTTACAAAACGCATTAGAATTAACGCGTATATTATCTGGGCATTATTTGGCAGCTCTGCTGCATGGTAAATGCAGTAAAACTAAATCCATTTTCACTTGTACGTCTTTTCTATTGTGTAGTAGTTATCTACTTATGAAGGAGCGGTCAAGGTCACAACTCTAGGTGCTCTATGCGAACGCTAAGATATGATAGTTACATTGGCATGGTATAGAACATAGATAGACACCGCTAAGTGCCTTATATTGCCCGCGGATTGCTACTTTGCGTACAAAACGGGTTCGAATTAACGTGTATATTATTTGGGCATTTTCTGAAAGCTCTGCTGCATACTAATTGCAGTAAAACTTAGAACGTTTTCTCTTGAACGTCTTTTCTATCGTGAAGGAGTTATCTACTTTTGAAGGAGCGTTCAAGGTCACAACTCTAGGTGCTGTATGCGAACTCTAAGATATGATAGTTGCACTGGCATGGTATAGAACATAGATAGACATTGCTAATATTGCCCGCGGATTGCTACTTTGCGTACAAAACGGATTCGAATTAAAGTGTATATTAGTTGGGCATTTTCAAAAAGCTCTGCTGCATACTAATTGCAGTAAAATTAAGACCGTTTTCTCTTGAACGTCTTTTCTATTGTGTAGTAGTTATCTACTTATGAAGGAGCGGTCAAGGTCACAACTCTAGGTGCTCTATGCCAACGCTAAGATAAGATAGTTACATTGGCATGGTATAGAACATGGATAGAAATCGTGAAGTGCCTTATATTACCCGCGGATTGCTACTTTGCATACAAAACGCGTTCGAATTAACGTGTATATTATTTGGGCATTTACTGAAAGCTCTGCTGCATACTAATTGCAGTAAAACTTAGACCGTTTTCTCTTCAACGTCTTTTCTATCGTGTAGGAGTTATCTACATATGAAGGAGCGATCAAGGTCACAACTCTAGGTGCTCTATGCGAACGCTAAGATATGATAGTTACATTGGCATGGAATAGAACATGGATAGACATCGTGAAGTGCCTTATATTACCCGCGGTTTGCTACTTTGCGTACTAAACGCGTTCGAATTAACGTGTATATTATTTGGGCATTTACTGAAAGCTCTGCTGCATACCAATTGCAGTAAAATTTAGACCGTTTTCTCGTGAACGTCTTTTCTATCGTGTAGGAGTTATCTACTTATGAAGGAGTGTTCAAGGTCACAACTCTAGGTGCTCTATGCGAACGCTAAGATATGGTAGTTACATTGGCATGGTATGGAACATGGATAGACATCGCGAAGTGCCTTATATAGCCCGCGGATTGCTACTTTGCGTACAAAACGCGTTCGAATTGACGTGTATATTAATTGGGTACTTTTTGAAAGCTCTGCTGCATACTAATTGCAGTAAAACTTAGACCGTTTTCTCTTCAACGTATTTTCTATCGTGTAGGAGTTATCTACATAAGAAGGAGCGTTCAAGGTCACAACTCTAGGTGCTGTATGCAAACGCTAAGATATGGTAGTTAAAATGGTATAGAAAATGGATAGGCATCGCAAAGTGTCCTTAATAGCCCACGGATTGCTGCTTTGTTTACAAAACGCATTAGGATTAAAGCGTATATTATCTGGGCATTATTTGGCTGCTCTGCTGCATGCTAATTGCAGTAAAACTAAATCCATTTTCACTTGTACGTCTTTTCTATCGTGTAGCAGTAATCTACGAATGAAGGAGCGTTCAAGGTCACAGCTCTCTGTGCTCTATGCGAACCCTAAGATATGATAGTAACATTGACATGGTGTAGAACATGGATAGGCATCGCGAAGTGTCCTTAATAGCCCACGGATTGCTGCTTTGTTTACAAAACGCATTAGAATTAACGCGTATATTATCTGGGCATTATTTGGCAGCTCTGCTGCATGGTAAATGCAGTAAAACTAAATCCATTTTCACTTGTACGTCTTTTCTATTGTGTTATCTACTTATGAAGGAGCGTTCAAGGTCACAACTCTAGGTGCTCTATACGAACGCTAAGATATGATAGTTACATTGGCATGGTATAGAACATGGATAGACATCGCGAAGTGCCTTATATAGCCCGCGGATTGCTACTTTGCGTACAAAACGCGTTCGAAGTGACGTGTATATTATTTGGGCACTTTTTGAAAGCTCTGCTGCATACTAATTGCAGTAAAACTAAGACCGTTTTCTCTTGAACGTCTTTTCTATCGTGTAGGAGTTATCTACTTATGAAGGAGCGTTCAAGGTCACAACTCTAGGTGCTCTATGCGAACGCTAAGATATGATAGTTACATTGGCATGGTATAGAACATGGATAGACATCGCGAAGTGCCTAATATTGTCCGCGGATTGCTACTTTGCGTACAAAACGCGTTCGAATTAACGTGTATATTATTTGGGCATTTTCTGATAGTTCTGCTGCATACTAATTGCAGTAAAACTAAGACCGTTTTCTCTTGAACGTCTTTTCTATCGTGTAGGAGTTATCTTCTTATGAAGGAGCGTTCAAGGTCACAACTCTAGGTGCTCTATGCGAACGCTAAGATATGATAGTTACATTGGCATGGTATAGAACATGGATAGACATCGCGAAGTGCCTTATATAGCCCGCGGATTGCTACTTTGCGTACAAAACGCGTTCGAAGTGACGTGTATATTATTTGGGCACTTTTTGAAAGCTCTGCTGCATACTAATTGCAGTAAAACTAAGACCGTTTTCTCTTGAACGTCCTTTCTATCGTGTAGGAGTTATCTACTTATGAAGGAGCGTGCAAGGTCACAACTCTAGGTGCTCTATGCGAACGCTAAGATATGATAGTTACATTGGCATGGTATAGAACATGGAGAGACATCGCGAAGTGCCTAATATTGTCCGCGGATTGCTACTTTGCGTACAAAACGCGTTCGAATTATCGTGTATATTATTTGGGCATTTTCTGATAGTTCTGCTGCATACTAATTGCAGTAAAACTAAGACCGTTTTCTCTTAAACGCTCTTTCTATCGTGTAGGAGTTATCTACTTCTGAAGGAGCGTTCAAGGTCACAACTCTAGGTACTGTATGCGAACGCTAAGATATGGTAGTTACAATGGCATGGTATAGAAAATGGATAGGCATCGCGAAGTGTCCTTAATAGCCCACGGATTGCTGCTTTGTTTACAAAACGCAATCGAATTAACGCGTATATTATCTGGGCATTATTTGGCAGCTCTGCTGCATGCTAATTGCAGTAAACCTAAATCCATTTTCACTTGTGCGTCTTTTCTATCGTGTAGCAGTAATCTACGAATGAAGGAGCGTTCAAGGTCACAGCTCTTTGTGCTCTATGCGAACCCTAAGATATGATAGTAACATTGACATGGTGTAGAACATGGATAGGCATCGCGAAGTGTCCTTAAGAGCCCACGGATTGCTGCTTTGTTTACAAAACGCATTAGAATTAACGCGTATATTATCTGGGCATTATTTGGCAGCTCTGCTGCATGGTAAATGCAGTAAAACTAAATCCATCAATAGAAAAGACGTACAAGTGAGTACGTCTTTTCTATTGTGTAGTAGTTATCTACTTATGAAGGAGCGGTCAAGGTCACAACTGTAGGTGCTCTATGCGAACGCTAAGATATGATAGTTACATTGGCATGGTATAGAACATGGATAGACATCGTGAAGTGCCTTATATTACCCGCGGATTGCTACTTTGCGTACAAAACGCGTTATAATTAACGTGTATATTATTTGGGCATTTACTGAAAGCTCTGCTGCATACTAATTGCAGTAAAACTTAGACCGTTTTCTCTTCAACGTCTTTTTTATCGTGTAGGAGTTATCTACATATGAAGGAGCGTTCAAGGTCACAACTCTAGGTGCTGAATGCAAACGCTAAGATATGTTAGTTACAATGGCATGGTATAGAAAATGGATAGGCATCGCAAAGTGTCCTTAATAGCCCACGGATTGCTGCTTTGTTTACAAAACGCATTAGAATTAACGCGTATATTATCTGGGCATTATTTGGCAGCTCTGCTGCATGCTAATTGAAGTAAAACTAAATCCATTTTCACTTGTACGTCTTTTCTATTGTGTAGTAGTTATCTACTTATGAGGGAGCGGTCAAGGTCACAACTCTAGGTGCTCTATGCGAACGCTAAGATATGATAGTTACATTGGCATGGTATAGAACATGGATAGACATCGCGAAGTGCCTTATATAGCCCGTGGATTGATACTTTGCGTACAAAACGCGTTCGAATTGACGTGTATATTAATTGGGTACTTTTCGATAGCTCTGCTGCATACTAATTGCAGTAAAACTTGGACCGTTTTCTCTTGAACGTCTTTTCTATCGTGTAGGAGTTATCTACTTATGAAGGAGCGTTCAGGGTCACAACTCTAGGTGCTGTATGCGAACGCTAAGATATGATAGTTACATTGGCATGGTATAGAACATAGATAGACATCGCTAAGTGCCTTATATTGCCCGCGGATTGCTACTTTGCGTACAAAACGGGTTCGAATTAACGTGTATATTATTTGGGCATTTTCTGAAAGCTCTGCTGCATACTAATTGCAGTAAAATTTAGACCGTTTTCTCTTGAACGTCTTTTCTATCGTGTAGGTGTTATCTACTTATGAAGGAGTGTTCAAGGTCACAACTTTAGGTGCTCTATGCGAACGCTAGGATATGGTAGTTACATTGGCATGGTATAGAACATAGATAGACATCGCTAAGTGCCTTATATTGGCCGCGGATTGCTACTTTGCGTACAAAACGGGTTCGAATTAACGTGTATATTATTTGGGCATTTTCTGAAAGCTCTGCTGCATACTAATTGCAGTAAAACTTCTACCGTTTTCTCTTGAACGTCTTTTCTATCGTGTAGGAGTTATCTACTTATGAAGGAGCGTTCAAGGTCACAACTCTAGGTGCTGTATGCAAACGCTAAGATATGGTAGTTAAAATGGTATAGAAAATGGATAGGCATCGCAAAGTGTCCTTAATAGCCCACGGATTGCTGCTTTGTTTACAAAACGCATTAGGATTAAAGCGTATATTATCTGGGCATTATTTGGCTGCTCTGCTGCATGCTAATTGCAGTAAAACTAAATCCATTTTCACTTGTACGTCTTTTCTATCGTGTAGCAGTAATCTACGAATGAAGGAGCGTTCAAGGTCACAGCTCTCTGTGCTCTATGCGAACCCTAAGATATGATAGTAACATTGACATGGTGTAGAACATGGATAGGCATCGCGAAGTGTCCTTAATAGCCCACGGATTGCTGCTTTGTTTACAAAACGCATTAGAATTAACGCGTATATTATCTGGGCATTATTTGGCAGCTCTGCTGCATGGTAAATGCAGTAAAACTAAATCCATTTTCACTTGTACGTCTTTTCTATTGTGTTATCTACTTATGAAGGAGCGTTCAAGGTCACAACTCTAGGTGCTCTATACGAACGCTAAGATATGATAGTTACATTGGCATGGTATAGAACATGGATAGACATCGCGAAGTGCCTTATATAGCCCGCGGATTGCTACTTTGCGTACAAAACGCGTTCGAAGTGACGTGTATATTATTTGGGCACTTTTTGAAAGCTCTGCTGCATACTAATTGCAGTAAAACTAAGACCGTTTTCTCTTGAACGTCTTTTCTATCGTGTAGGAGTTATCTACTTATGAAGGAGCGTTCAAGGTCACAACTCTAGGTGCTCTATGCGAACGCTAAGATATGATAGTTACATTGGCATGGTATAGAACATGGATAGACATCGCGAAGTGCCTAATATTGTCCGCGGATTGCTACTTTGCGTACAAAACGCGTTCGAATTAACGTGTATATTATTTGGGCATTTTCTGATAGTTCTGCTGCATACTAATTGCAGTAAAACTAAGACCGTTTTCTCTTGAACGTCTTTTCTATCGTGTAGGAGTTATCTTCTTATGAAGGAGCGTTCAAGGTCACAACTCTAGGTGCTCTATGCGAACGCTAAGATATGATAGTTACATTGGCATGGTATAGAACATGGATAGACATCGCGAAGTGCCTTATATAGCCCGCGGATTGCTACTTTGCGTACTAAACGCGTTCGAATTAACGTGTATATTATTTGGGCATTTACTGAAAGCTCTGCTGCATACCAATTGCAGTAAAATTTAGACCGTTTTCTCGTGAACGTCTTTTCTATCGTGTAGGAGTTATCTACTTATGAAGGAGTGTTCAAGGTCACAACTCTAGGTGCTCTATGCGAACGCTAAGATATGGTAGTTACATTGGCATGGTATGGAACATGGATAGACATCGCGAAGTGCCTTATATAGCCCGCGGATTGCTACTTTGCGTACAAAACGCGTTCGAATTGACGTGTATATTAATTGGGTACTTTTTGAAAGCTCTGCTGCATACTAATTGCAGTAAAACTTAGACCGTTTTCTCTTCAACGTATTTTCTATCGTGTAGGAGTTATCTACATAAGAAGGAGCGTTCAAGGTCACAACTCTAGGTGCTGTATGCAAACGCTAAGATATGGTAGTTAAAATGGTATAGAAAATGGATAGGCATCGCAAAGTGTCCTTAATAGCCCACGGATTGCTGCTTTGTTTACAAAACGCATTAGGATTAAAGCGTATATTATCTGGGCATTATTTGGCTGCTCTGCTGCATGCTAATTGCAGTAAAACTAAATCCATTTTCACTTGTACGTCTTTTCTATCGTGTAGCAGTAATCTACGAATGAAGGAGCGTTCAAGGTCACAGCTCTCTGTGCTCTATGCGAACCCTAAGATATGATAGTAACATTGACATGGTGTAGAACATGGATAGGCATCGCGAAGTGTCCTTAATAGCCCACGGATTGCTGCTTTGTTTACAAAACGCATTAGAATTAACGCGTATATTATCTGGGCATTATTTGGCAGCTCTGCTGCATGGTAAATGCAGTAAAACTAAATCCATTTTCACTTGTACGTCTTTTCTATTGTGTTATCTACTTATGAAGGAGCGTTCAAGGTCACAACTCTAGGTGCTCTATACGAACGCTAAGATATGATAGTTACATTGGCATGGTATAGAACATGGATAGACATCGCGAAGTGCCTTATATAGCCCGCGGATTGCTACTTTGCGTACAAAACGCGTTCGAAGTGACGTGTATATTATTTGGGCACTTTTTGAAAGCTCTGCTGCATACTAATTGCAGTAAAACTAAGACCGTTTTCTCTTGAACGTCTTTTCTATCGTGTAGGAGTTATCTACTTATGAAGGAGCGTTCAAGGTCACAACTCTAGGTGCTCTATGCGAACGCTAAGATATGATAGTTACATTGGCATGGTATAGAACATGGATAGACATCGCGAAGTGCCTAATATTGTCCGCGGATTGCTACTTTGCGTACAAAACGCGTTCGAATTAACGTGTATATTATTTGGGCATTTTCTGATAGTTCTGCTGCATACTAATTGCAGTAAAACTAAGACCGTTTTCTCTTGAACGTCTTTTCTATCGTGTAGGAGTTATCTTCTTATGAAGGAGCGTTCAAGGTCACAACTCTAGGTGCTCTATGCGAACGCTAAGATATGATAGTTACATTGGCATGGTATAGAACATGGATAGACATCGCGAAGTGCCTTATATAGCCCGCGGATTGCTACTTTGCGTACAAAACGCGTTCGAAGTGACGTGTATATTATTTGGGCACTTTTTGAAAGCTCTGCTGCATACTAATTGCAGTAAAACTAAGACCGTTTTCTCTTGAACGTCCTTTCTATCGTGTAGGAGTTATCTACTTATGAAGGAGCGTGCAAGGTCACAACTCTAGGTGCTCTATGCGAACGCTAAGATATGATAGTTACATTGGCATGGTATAGAACATGGAGAGACATCGCGAAGTGCCTAATATTGTCCGCGGATTGCTACTTTGCGTACAAAACGCGTTCGAATTATCGTGTATATTATTTGGGCATTTTCTGATAGTTCTGCTGCATACTAATTGCAGTAAAACTAAGACCGTTTTCTCTTAAACGCTCTTTCTATCGTGTAGGAGTTATCTACTTCTGAAGGAGCGTTCAAGGTCACAACTCTAGGTACTGTATGCGAACGCTAAGATATGGTAGTTACAATGGCATGGTATAGAAAATGGATAGGCATCGCGAAGTGTCCTTAATAGCCCACGGATTGCTGCTTTGTTTACAAAACGCAATCGAATTAACGCGTATATTATCTGGGCATTATTTGGCAGCTCTGCTGCATGCTAATTGCAGTAAACCTAAATCCATTTTCACTTGTGCGTCTTTTCTATCGTGTAGCAGTAATCTACGAATGAAGGAGCGTTCAAGGTCACAGCTCTTTGTGCTCTATGCGAACCCTAAGATATGATAGTAACATTGACATGGTGTAGAACATGGATAGGCATCGCGAAGTGTCCTTAAGAGCCCACGGATTGCTGCTTTGTTTACAAAACGCATTAGAATTAACGCGTATATTATCTGGGCATTATTTGGCAGCTCTGCTGCATGGTAAATGCAGTAAAACTAAATCCATCAATAGAAAAGACGTACAAGTGAGTACGTCTTTTCTATTGTGTAGTAGTTATCTACTTATGAAGGAGCGGTCAAGGTCACAACTGTAGGTGCTCTATGCGAACGCTAAGATATGATAGTTACATTGGCATGGTATAGAACATGGATAGACATCGTGAAGTGCCTTATATTACCCGCGGATTGCTACTTTGCGTACAAAACGCGTTATAATTAACGTGTATATTATTTGGGCATTTACTGAAAGCTCTGCTGCATACTAATTGCAGTAAAACTTAGACCGTTTTCTCTTCAACGTCTTTTTTATCGTGTAGGAGTTATCTACATATGAAGGAGCGTTCAAGGTCACAACTCTAGGTGCTGAATGCAAACGCTAAGATATGTTAGTTACAATGGCATGGTATAGAAAATGGATAGGCATCGCAAAGTGTCCTTAATAGCCCACGGATTGCTGCTTTGTTTACAAAACGCATTAGAATTAACGCGTATATTATCTGGGCATTATTTGGCAGCTCTGCTGCATGCTAATTGAAGTAAAACTAAATCCATTTTCACTTGTACGTCTTTTCTATTGTGTAGTAGTTATCTACTTATGAGGGAGCGGTCAAGGTCACAACTCTAGGTGCTCTATGCGAACGCTAAGATATGATAGTTACATTGGCATGGTATAGAACATGGATAGACATCGCGAAGTGCCTTATATAGCCCGTGGATTGATACTTTGCGTACAAAACGCGTTCGAATTGACGTGTATATTAATTGGGTACTTTTCGATAGCTCTGCTGCATACTAATTGCAGTAAAACTTGGACCGTTTTCTCTTGAACGTCTTTTCTATCGTGTAGGAGTTATCTACTTATGAAGGAGCGTTCAGGGTCACAACTCTAGGTGCTGTATGCGAACGCTAAGATATGATAGTTACATTGGCATGGTATAGAACATAGATAGACATCGCTAAGTGCCTTATATTGCCCGCGGATTGCTACTTTGCGTACAAAACGGGTTCGAATTAACGTGTATATTATTTGGGCATTTTCTGAAAGCTCTGCTGCATACTAATTGCAGTAAAATTTAGACCGTTTTCTCTTGAACGTCTTTTCTATCGTGTAGGTGTTATCTACTTATGAAGGAGTGTTCAAGGTCACAACTTTAGGTGCTCTATGCGAACGCTAGGATATGGTAGTTACATTGGCATGGTATAGAACATAGATAGACATCGCTAAGTGCCTTATATTGGCCGCGGATTGCTACTTTGCGTACAAAACGGGTTCGAATTAACGTGTATATTATTTGGGCATTTTCTGAAAGCTCTGCTGCATACTAATTGCAGTAAAACTTCTACCGTTTTCTCTTGAACGTCTTTTCTATCGTGTAGGAGTTATCTACTTATGAAGGAGCGTTCAAGGTCACAACTCTAGGTACTGTATGCGAACGCTAAGATATGGTAGTTACATTGGCATGGTATAGAACATGGATAGACATCGTGAAGTGCCTTATATTACCCGCGGATTGCTACTTTGCGTACAAAACGCGTTATAATTAACGTGTATATTATTTGGGCATTTACTGAAAGCTCTGCTGCATACTAATTGCAGTAAAACTTAGACCGTTTTCTCTTCAACGTCTTTTCTATCGTGTAGGAATTATCTACATATGAAGGAGCGTTCAAGGTCACAACTCTAGGTGCTGTATGCAAACGCTAAGATATGGTATTTACAATGGCATGGTATAGAAAACGGATAGGCATCGCGTAGTGTCCTCAATAGCCCACGGATTGCTGCTTTGTTTACAAAACTCATTCGAATTTTCGTGTATATTATCTGGGCATTATTAGGCAGCTCTGCTGCATGCTAATTGCAGTAAAACTTAGTCCGTTTTCTATTGTACGTCTTTTAGATCGTGTAGGAGATATCTACTTATGAAGGAGCGTTCAAGGTCACAACTCTAGGAGCTCTATGCGAACGCTAATATATGATAGTTACATTATCATGGTATAGAACATGGATAGACATCGTGAAGTGTCTTATATAGCCCGCGGATTGCTACTTTGCGTACAAAACGCGTTCGAAATAACGTGAATATTATTTGGGCATTTTTTAAAAGCTCTGCTGCATACTAATTGCAGTAAAATTTGGACCGTTTTTTCTTAAACGTCTTTTCTATCGTGTAGGAGTTATCTACTTATGAAGGAGCGCTCAAGGTCACAACTCTAGGTGCTGTATGCGAACGCTAGGATATGTTAGTTACATTGACATGGTATAGAACATGGATAGACATCGCGAAGTGCCTTATATTGCCCGCGGATTGCTACTTTGCGAACAAAACGCGTTCGAATTAACGTGTATATTATTTGGGCATTTTCTGAAAGTTCTGCTGCATACTAATTGCAGTAAAACTTAGACTGTTTTCTGTTGAACGTCTTTTCTATCGTGGGAAAGTTATCTACTTATGAAGGAGCGTTCAAGGTCGCAACTCAAGGTGCTGTATGCGAACGCTAAGATATGGTAATTACATTGGCATGGTAGAAAATGGATAGGCATCGCGAAGTGTCCTTAATAGCCCACGGATTGCTGCTTTGTTTACAAAACGCGTTCGAATTGTCGTGTATATTATTTGGGCACTTTTTGAAAGCTCTGCTGCATACTAATTGTAGTAAAACTTAGACCGTTTTCTCTTGAACGTCATTTCTATCGTGTAGGAGTTATCTACATATGAAGGAGCGTTCAAGGTCACAACTCTAGGTGCTGTATGCAAACGCTAAGATATGGAATTTACAATGGCATGGTATAGAAAACGGATAGGCATCGCGTAGTGTCCTCAATAGCCCACGGATTGCTGCATTGTTTAAAAAACTCATTGGAATTTTCGTGTATATTATCTGGGCATTATTAGGCAGCTCTGCTGCATGCTAATTGCAGTCAAACTTAGTCCGTTTTCTATTGTACGTCTTTTAGATCGTGTAGGAGTTATCTACTTATGAAGGAGCGTTCAAGGTCACAACTCTAGGTGCTCTATGCGAACGCTAAGATATGATAGTTACATTGGCATGGTATAGAACATGGATAGACATCGCGAAGTGCCTTATATAGAACGCGGATTGCTACTTTGCGTACAAAACGCGTTCGAATTGATCTGTATATTATTTGGGCACTTTTTGAAAGCTCTGCTGCATACTAATTGTAGTAAAACTTAGACCGTTTTCCCTTGAACGTCTTTTCCATCGTGGGAAAGTTATCTACTTATGAAGGAGCGTTCAAGGTCGCAACTCAAGGTGCTGTATGCGAACGCTAAGATATGGTAATTACATTGGAATGGAATAGAAAATGGATAGGCATCGCGAAGTGTCCTTAATAGCCCACGGATTGCTGCTTTGTTTACAAAACGCGTTCGAATTGTCGTGTATATTATTTGGGCACTTTTTGAAAGCTCTGCTGCATACTAATTGTAGTAAAACTTAGACCGTTTTCTCTTGAACGTCTTTTTTTATCGTGTAGGAGTTTTCTACTTATGAAGGAACGTTAAAAGTCACAATTCTAATTGCTCTATGCGAACCCTAAGATATGATAGTAACATTGACATGGTGTAGAACATGGATGGACATCGCGAAGTGCCTTATATAGCCCACGGATTGCTACTTTGCATACAAAACGCGTTCGAATTAACGTATATATTATTTGGGCTCTATTTTAAAGCTGTGCTGCATACTAATTGTAGTAAAACTAAGACCGTTTTCCCTTGAACGTCTTTTCTATCGTGTAGGAGTTATCTACCTAATGAAGGAGCGTTCAAGGTCACAACTCTAGGTGCTCTATGCGAACGCTAAGATATGATAGTTACATTGGCATGGTATAGAACATGGATAGACATCGCGAAGTGCCTTATATAGACCACGGATTGCTACTTTGCGTACAAAACGCGTTCGAATTGATCTGTATATTATTTGGGCACTTTTTGAAAGCTCTGCTGCATACTAATTGTAGTAAAACTTAGACCGTTCTCCCTTGAATGTCTTTTCTATCGTGTAGGAGTTATCTACTTATGAAGGAGCGTTCAAGGTCACAACTCTAGGTGCTCTATGCGAACGCTAAGATATGATAGTTACATTGGCATGGTATAGAATATGGATAGACATCGCGAAGTGCCTTATATTGCTCGCGGATTGCAACTTTGCGTGCAAAACGTGTTCGAATTAACGTATATATAATTTGGGCTCTTTTTTAAAGCTCTGCTGCATACTAATTGCAGCAAAACTAAGACCGTTTTCTCTTGAACGTCTTTTCTATCGTGTGGGAGTTATCAACTTATGAAGGAGCGTTCAAGGTCACAACTCTATTTGCTGTATGCGAACGCTAAGATATCGTAGTTACAATGGCATGGTATAGAACATGGATGGACATCGCGAAGTGCCTTATATAGCCCACGGATTGCTACTTTGCGTACAAAACGCGTTCGAATTAACGTATATATTATTTGGGCACTTTTTTAAAGCTCTGCTGCATACTAACTGTAGTAAAACTTAGACCGTTTTCTCTTGAACGTCTTTTCTATCGTGTAGGAGTTTTCTACTTATGAATGAGCGTTCAAGGTCACATCTCTATTTGCTGTATGCGAACGCTAAGATATGGTAGTTACAATGGCATGGTATAGAACATGGATAGACATCGCGAAATGCCTTATAAAGCCCGCGGATTGCTACTTTGTGTACAAAACGCGTTCGAATTAACGTGTATATTATTTGGGCACTTTTTGAAAGCTCTGCTGCATACTAATTGCAGTAAAACTTAGACCGTTTTCTCTTGAACGTCTTTTCTATCGTGTAGGAGTTTTCTACTTATGAATGAGCGTTCAAGGTCACATCTCTATTTGCTGTATGCGAACGCTAAGATATGGTAGTTACAATAGCATGATATAGAAAATGGATAGACATCGCGAAGTGCCTTATATAGCCCGCGGATTGCTACTTTGTGTACAAAACGCGTTCGAATTAACGTGTATATTATTTGGGCAATTTTTGAAAGCCCTGCTCCATATTAATTGCAGTAAAACTTAAACCGTTTTCTCTTGATCGTCTTTTTTATAGTGTAGGAGTTTTCTACTTATAAAGGAGCGTTCAAGGTCACAACTCTAGGCGCTATATGCGAACCCTAAGATATGATAGTAACATTGACATAATGTAGAACATGGAAAGGCATCGCGAAGTGTCCTCAATAGCCCACGGATTGCTGCTTTGTTTACAAAACGCATTAGAATTTTCGTGTATATCATCTGGGCATTATTTGGCAGCTCTGCTGCATGCTAGTTTCAGTAAAACTAATTCCATTTTCACTTGTACGTCTTTTCTATCGTGTAGTAGTTATCTACTTATGAAGGAGCGTTCAAGGTCACAACTCTAGGTGCTCTATGCGAACGCCATGATATGATAGTAACATTGACATGGTATAGAACATGGATGGACATCGCGAAGTGCCTTATATAACCCGCGGATTGCTACTTTGCTTGCAAAACGGGTTCGAATTAACGTATATATTATTTGGGCCTTTTTTAAAGCACTGCTGCATACTAATTGCAGCAAAACTTGGACCGTTTTCTCTTGAACGTCATTTCTATCGTGTGGGAGTTATCTACTTATGAAAGAGCGTTCAAGGTCACAACTCTATTTGCTGTATGCGAACGCTAAGATATGGTAGTTACAATGGCATGGTATAGAACATGGATGGACATCGCGAAGTGCCTTATATAGCCCACGGATTGCTACCTTGCGTACAAAACGCGTTCGAATTAACGTATATATTATTTGGGATCTTTTTTAAAGCTCTGCAGCATACTAACTGTAGTAAAACTTAGACCGTTTTCTCTTGAACGTCTTTTCTATCGTGTAGGACTTATATACTTATGAAGGAGCGTTCAAGGTCACAACTCTAGGCGCTGTATGCGAACACTAAGATATGGTAGTTACAATGGCATGGTATAGAAAATGGATAAGCATCGCGAAGTGTCCTTAATAAGCCCACTGATTGCTGCTTTGTTTATAAAACGCATTCGAATTAACGTGTATATTATCTGGGCATTACTTGGCAGCTCTGCTGCATGCTAATTGCAGTAAAACTAAATCCATTTTCACTGGTATGTCTTTTCTATCGTGTAGTAGTTATCTACTTATGAAGGAGCATTTAAGGTCACAACTCTAGGTGCTCTATGCGAACGCTAAGATATGATAGTTACATTAGCATGGTATAGAACATGGATAGACATCGCGAAGTGCCTTATATAGCCCGCGGATTGCTACTTTGTGTACAAAACGCGTTCGAATTAACGTGTATATTATTTGGGCACTTTTTGAAAGCTCTGCTGCATACTAATTGCAGTAAAACTTAGACCGTTTTCTCTTGAACGTCTATTCTATCGTGTAGGAGTTTTCTACTTATGAATGAGCGTTCATAGTCACATCTCTATTTGCTGTATGCGAACGCTAAGATATGGTAGTTACAATGGCAAGATATAGAAAATGGATAGACATCGCGAAGTGCCTTATATAGCCCGCGGATTGCTACTTTGTGTACAAAACGCTTTCGAATTAACGTGTATATTATTTGGGCACTTTTTGAAAGCTCTGCTGCATACTAATTGCAGTAAAACTTAGACCGTTTTCTCTTGATCGTCTTTTCTATCGGGTAGGAGTTTTCAACTTATGAAGGAACGTTCAAGGTCACAGATCTAATTGCTCTATGCGAACCCTAAGATATGATAGTATCATTGACATGGTGTAGAACATGGATGGACATCGCGAAGTGCCTTTATAGCCCACGGATTGCTACTTTGCATACAAAACGCGTTCGAATTAACGTATATATTATTTGGGCTCTTTTTTAAAGCTCTGCTGCATACTAATTGTAGTAAAACTAAGACCGTTTTCCCTTGAACGTCTTTTCTATTGTGTAGTAGTTATCAACTTATGAAGGAGCGTTCAAGGTCACAACTCTAGGTACTGTATGCGAACGCTAAGATATGGTAGTTACAATGGCATGATATAGAACATGGATAGACATCGCGAAATGCCTTATATAGCCCGCGGATTGCTACATTGCGTACAAAACGCGTTCGAATTAACGTGTATATTATATGGGCACCTTTTGAAAGCACTGCTGCATACTAATTGCAGTAAAACTTAGAACGTTTTCTCTTGAACGTCTTTTCTATCATGTAGGAGGTTTCTACTTATGAAGGAGCGTTCAAGGTCACAACTCTAGGCGCTGTATGCGAACACTAAGATATGGTAGTTACAATGGCATGGTATAGAAAATGAATAGACATCGCGAAGTGCCTTATATTGCCCGCGGATTGCTACTTTGCGTACAAAACGCGTTCAAATTAACGTGTATATTTTTTGGGCATTTTCTGAAAGTTCTGCTGCATACTAGTTGCAGTAATACTTAGACCGTTTTCTCTTGAACGTCTTTTCTATCGTGTAGGAGTTATCTACTTATGAAGGAGCGTTCAAGGTCACATCTCTAGGTGCTCTATGCGAACGCTAAGATATGATAGTTACATTGGCATGATATAGAACATGGATAGACATCGCGAAGTGCCTTATATAGCCCGCGGATTGCTACTTTGCGTACAAAACGCGTTCGAAGTGACGTGTATATTATTGGGGCACTTTTTGAAAGCTCTGCTGCATACTAATTGCAGTAAAACTAAGACCGTTTTCTCTTGAACGTCTTTTCTATCGTGTAGGAGTTATCTACTTATGAAGGAGCGTTCAAGGTCACAACTCTAGGTGCTCTATGCGAACGCTAAGATATGATAGTTACATTGGCATTGTATAGAACATGGATAGACATCGCGAAATGCCTTATATAGCCCGCGGATTGCTACTTTGCGTACAAAACGCGTTCTAATTAACGTGTATATTTTTTGGGCACTTTTTGAAAGCTCTGCTGCATTCTAATTGCAGTTAAACTTAGACCGTTTTCTCTTGAACGTCTTTTCTATCGTGTAGGAGTTTTCTACTTATGAATGAGCGTTCAAGGTCACATCTCTATTTGCTGTATGCGAACGCTAAGATATGGTAGTTACAATGGCATGGTATAGAACATGGATAGACATCGCGAAATGCCTTATAAAGCCCGCGGATTGCTACTTTGTGTACAAAACGCGTTCGAATTAACGTGTATATTATTTGGGCACTTTTTGAAAGCTCTGCTGCATACTAATTGCAGTAAAACTTAGACCGTTTTCTCTTGAACGTCTTTTCTATCGTGTAGGAGTTTTCTACTTATGAATGAGCGTTCAAGGTCACATCTCTATTTGCTGTATGCGAACGCTAAGATATGGTAGTTACAATAGCATGATATAGAAAATGGATAGACATCGCGAAGTGCCTTATATAGCCCGCGGATTGCTACTTTGTGTACAAAACGCGTTCGAATTAACGTGTATATTATTTGGCCAATTTTTGAAAGCCCTGCTCCATACTAATTGCAGTAAAACTTAAACCGTTTTCTCTTGATCGTCTTTTTTATAGTGTAGGAGTTTTCTACTTATAAAGGAGCGTTCAAGGTCACAACTCTAGGCGCTATATGCGAACCCTAAGATATGATAGTAACATTGACATAATGTAGAACATGGAAAGGCATCGCGAAGTGTCCTCAATAGCCCACGGATTGCTGCTTTGTTTACAAAACGCATTAGAATTTTCGTGTATATCATCTGGGCATTATTTGGCAGCTCTGCTGCATGCTAGTTTCAGTAAAACTAATTCCATTTTCACTTGTACGTCTTTTCTATCGTGTAGTAGTTATCTACTTATGAAGGAGCGTTCAAGGTCACAACTCTAGGTGCTCTATGCGAACGCCATGATATGATAGTAACATTGACATGGTATAGAACATGGATGGACATCGCGAAGTGCCTTATATAACCCGCGGATTGCTACTTTGCTTGCAAAACGGGTTCGAATTAACGTATATATTATTTGGGCCTTTTTTAAAGCACTGCTGCATACTAATTGCAGCAAAACTTGGACCGTTTTCTCTTGAACGTCATTTCTATCGTGTGGGAGTTATCTACTTATGAAAGAGCGTTCAAGGTCACAACTCTATTTGCTGTATGCGAACGCTAAGATATGGTAGTTACAATGGCATGGTATAGAACATGGATGGACATCGCGAAGTGCCTTATATAGCCCACGGATTGCTACCTTGCGTACAAAACGCGTTCGAATTAACGTATATATTATTTGGGATCTTTTTTAAAGCTCTGCAGCATACTAACTGTAGTAAAACTTAGACCGTTTTCTCTTGAACGTCTTTTCTATCGTGTAGGACTTATATACTTATGAAGGAGCGTTCAAGGTCACAACTCTAGGCGCTGTATGCGAACACTAAGATATGGTAGTTACAATGGCATGGTATAGAAAATGGATAAGCATCGCGAAGTGTCCTTAATAAGCCCACTGATTGCTGCTTTGTTTATAAAACGCATTCGAATTAACGTGTATATTATCTGGGCATTACTTGGCAGCTCTGCTGCATGCTAATTGCAGTAAAACTAAATCCATTTTCACTGGTATGTCTTTTCTATCGTGTAGTAGTTATCTACTTATGAAGGAGCATTCAAGGTCACAACTCTAGGTGCTCTATGCGAACGCTAAGATATGATAGTTACATTAGCATGGTATAGAACATGGATAGACATCGCGAAGTGCCTTATATAGCCCGCGGATTGCTACTTTGTGTACAAAACGCGTTCGAATTAACGTGTATATTATTTGGGCACTTTTTGAAAGCTCTGCTGCATACTAATTGCAGTAAAACTTAGACCGTTTTCTCTTGAACGTCTATTCTATCGTGTAGGAGTTTTCTACTTATGAATGAGCGTTCATAGTCACATCTCTATTTGCTGTATGCGAACGCTAAGATATGGTAGTTACAATGGCAAGATATAGAAAATGGATAGACATCGCGAAGTGCCTTATATAGCCCGCGGATTGCTACTTTGTGTACAAAACGCGTTCGAATTAACGTGTATATTATTTGGGCACTTTTTGAAAGCTCTGCTGCATACTAATTGCAGTAAAACTTAGACCGTTTTCTCTTGATCGTCTTTTCTATCGGGTAGGAGTTTTCAACTTATGAAGGAACGTTCAAGGTCACAGATCTAATTGCTCTATGCGAACCCTAAGATATGATAGTATCATTGACATGGTGTAGAACATGGATGGACATCGCGAAGTGCCTTTATAGCCCACGGATTGCTACTTTGCATACAAAACGCGTTCGAATTAACGTATATATTATTTGGGCTCTTTTTTAAAGCTCTGCTGCATACTAATTGTAGTAAAACTAAGACCGTTTTCCCTTGAACGTCTTTTCTATCGTGTAGTAGTTATCAACTTATGAAGGAGCGTTCAAGGTCACAACTCTAGGAACTGTATGCGAACGCTAAGATATGGTAGTTACAATGGCATGATATAGAACATGGATAGACATCGCGAAATGCCTTATATAGCCCGCGGATTGCTACATTGCGTACAAAACGCGTTTGAATTAACGTGTATATTATATGGGCACCTTTTGAAAGCACTGCTGCATACTAATTGCAGTAAAACTTAGAACGTTTTCTCTTGAACGTCTTTTCTATCATGTAGGAGGTTTCTACTTATGAAGGAGCGTTCAAGGTCACAACTCTAGGCGCTGTATGCGAACACTAAGATATGGTAGTTACAATGGCATGGTATAGAAAATGAATAGACATCGCGAAGTGCCTTATATTGCCCGCGGATTGCTACTTTGCGTACAAAACGCGTTCAAATTAACGTGTATATTTTTTGGGCATTTTCTGAAAGTTCTGCTGCATACTAGTTGCAGTAATACTTAGACCGTTTTCTCTTGAACGTCTTTTCTATCGTGTAGGAGTTATCTACTTATGAAGGAGCGTTCAAGGTCACATCTCTAGGTGCTCTATGCGAACGCTAAGATATGATAGTTACATTGGCATGATATAGAACATGGATAGACATCGCGAAGTGCCTTATATAGCCCGCGGATTGCTACTTTGCGTACAAAACGCGTTCGAAGTGACGTGTATATTATTGGGGCACTTTTTGAAAGCTCTGCTGCATACTAATTGCAGTAAAACTAAGACCGTTTTCTCTTGAACGTCTTTTCTATCGTGTAGGAGTTATCTACTTATGAAGGAGCGTTCAAGGTCACAACTCTAGGTGCTCTATGCGAACGCTAAGATATGATAGTTACATTGGCATTGTATAGAACATGGATAGACATCGCGAAATGCCTTATATAGCCCGCGGATTGCTACTTTGCGTACAAAACGCGTTCTAATTAACGTGTATATTTTTTGGGCACTTTTTGAAAGCTCTGCTGCATTCTAATTGCAGTAAAACTTAGACCGTTTTCTCTTGAACGTCTTTTCTATCGTGTAGGAGTTTTCTACTTATGAATGAGCGTTCAAGGTCCCATCTCTATTTGCTGTATGTGAACGCTAAGATATGGTAGTTATAATGGCATGATATAGAAAATGGATAGACATCGCCAAGTGCCTTATATAGCCCGCGGATTGCTACTTTGTGTACAAAACGCGTTAGAATTAACGTGTATATTATTTGGGCACTTTTTGAAAGCTCTGCTGCATACTAATTGCAGTAAAACTTAGACCGTTTTCTCTTGAACGTCTTTTTTATCGTGTAGGAGTTTTCTACTTATAAAGGAGCGTTCAAGGTCACAACTCTAGGCGCTATATGCGAACACTAAGATATGATAGTAACATTGACATAATGTAGAACATGGAAAGGCATCGCGAAGTGTCCTCAATAGCCCACGGATTGCTGCTTTGTTTACAAAACGCATTAGAATTTTCGTGTATATCATCTGGGCATTATTTGGCAGCTCTGCTGCATGCTAGTTTCAGTAAAACTAATTCCATTTTCACTTGTACGTCTTTTCTATCGTGTAGTAGTTATCTACTTATGAAGGAGCGTTCAAGGTCACAACTCTAGGTGCTCTATGCGAACGCTATGATATGATAGTTTCATTGGCATGGTATAGAACATGGATAGACATCCCGAAGTGCCTTATATAGACCGCGGATTGCTACTTTGCGTACAAAACGCGTTCGAATTGACGTGTATATTATTTGGGCACTTTTTGAAAGCTCTGCTGCATACTAATTGTAGTAAAACTTAGACCGTTTTCTCTTGAACGTCTTTTCTATCGTGTAGGGTTATCTACTTATGAAAGAGCTTTCAAGGTCACAACTCTAGGTGCTGTATGCGAATGCTAAGATATGGTAGTTACATGGCATGGTATAGAAAATGGATAGACACCGCGAAGTGCCTTATATTGCCAGCGGATTGCTACCTTGCGTACAAAATGTGTTCGAAGTAACGTGTATATTATTGGGGCACTTTTTTAAAGCTCTGCTGCATACTAATTGCAGTAAAACTAAGACCGTTTTCTCTTGAACGTCTTTTCAATCGTGTAGGAGTTATCTACTTATGAAGGAGCGTTCAAGGTCACAACTCTAGGTGCTCTATGCGAACGCTAAGATATGATAGTTACATTGGCATGGTATAGAACATGGATAGACATCGCGAAATGCCTTATATAGCCCGCGGATTGCTACTTTGCGTACAAAACGCGTTCGAAGTGACGTGTATATTATTTGGGCACTTCTTGAAAGCTCTGCTGCATACTAATTGCAGTAAAACTAAGACCGTTTTCTCTTGAATGTCTTTTCCATCGTGTCGGAGTTTTCTACTTATGAATGAGCGTTCAAGGTCACATCTCTATTTGCTGTATGTGAACGCTAAGATATGGTAGTTACAATGGCATGATATAGAAAATGGATAGACATCGTAAAGTGACTTATATAGCCCGCGGATTGCTACTTTGTGTACAAAACGCGTTAGAATTAACGTGTATATTATTTGGGCACTTTTTGAAAGCTCTGCTGCATACTAATTGCAGTAAAACTTAGACCGTTTTCTCTTGAACGTCTTTTTTATCGTGTAGGAGTTTTCTACTTATAAAGGAGCGTTCAAGGTCACAACTCTAGGCGCTATATGCGAACTTTAAGATATGATAGTAACATTGACATAATGTAGAACATGGAAAGGCATCGCGAAGTGTCCTCAATAGCCCACGGATTGCTGCTTTGTTTACAAAACGCATTAGAATTTTCGTGTATATCATCTGGGCATTATTTGGCAGCTCTGCTGCATGCTAGTTTCAGTAAAACTAATTCCATTTTCACTTGTACGTCTTTTCTATCGTGTAGTAGTTATCTACTTATGAAGGAGCGTTCAAGGTCACAACTCTAGGTGCTCTATGCGAACGCTATGATATGATAGTTACATTGGCATGGTATAGAACATGGATAGACATCGCGAAGTGCCTTGTATAGACCGCGGAGTGCTACTTTGCGTACTAAACGCGTTCGAATTGACGTGTATATTATTTGGGCACTTTTTGAAAGCTCTGCTGCATACTAATTGTAGTAAAACTTAGACCGTTTTCTCTTGAACGTCTTTTCTATCGTGTAGGAGTTATCTACTTATGAAGGAGCGTTCAAAGTCACAGCTCTAATTGCTCTATGCGAACCCTAAGATATGATAGTAACATTGACATGGTATAGAACATGGATGGACATCGCGAAGTGCCTTATATAACCCGCGGATTGCTACTTTGCGTGCAAAACGGGTTCGAATTAACGTATATATTATTTGGGCTTTTTTTAAACCTCTGCTGCATACTAATTGCAGCAAAACTTGGACCGTTTTCTCTTGAACGTCATTTCTATCGTGTGGGAGTTATCTACTTATGAAGGAGCGTTCAAGGTCACAACTCTATTTGCTGTATGCGAACGCTAAGATATGGTAGTTACAATGGCATGGTATAGAACATGGATGGACATCGCGAAGTGCCTTATAAAGCCCACGGATTACAAAACGCGTTCGAATTAACGTGTATATTATATGGGCACCTTTTGAAAGCACTGCTGCATACTAATTGCAGTAAAACTTAGAACGTTTTCTCTTGAACGTCTTTTCTATCGTGTAGGAGTTATCTACTTATGAAGGAGCGTTCAAGGTCACAACTCTACGTGCTCTATGCGAACGCCAAGATATGATAGTTACATTGGCATGGTATAGAACATGGATAGACATCGCGAAGTGCCTTATATAGCCCGCGGATTGCTACTTTGCGTACAAAACGCGTTCGAATTGACGTGTATATTATTTGGGCACTTTTTAAAAGCTCTGCTGCATACTAATTGCAGTAAAACTAAGACCGTTTTCTTTTGAACGTCTTTTCTATCGTGTAGGATTTATCTACTTATGAAGGAGCGTTCAAGGTCACATCTCTAGGTGCTCTATGCGAACGCTAAGATATGATAGTTACATTGGCATGGTATAGAACATGGATAGACATCGCGAAGTGCGTTATATTGCCCGCGGATTGCTACTTTGCGTACCAAACGCGTTCGAATTAACGTGTATATTATTTGGGCACTTTTTGAAAGCTCTGCTGCATACTAATTGCAGTAAAACTTAGACCATTTTCTCTTGAACGTATTTTCTATCGTGTAGGAGTTATCTACTTATGAAGGAGCGTTCAAGGTCACAACTCTAGGTGCTCTATGCGAACGCTAAGATATGATAGTTACATTTGCATGGTATAGAACATGGATAGACATCGCGAAGTGCCTTATAGAGCCCGCGGATTGCTACTTTGCGTACAAAACGCATTCGAATTGACTTGCATATTATTTGGGCACTTTTTGAAAGCTCTGCTGCATACTAATTGCAGTAAAACTTAGACCGTTTTCTCTTGAACGTCTTTTCTATCGTATAGGGTTATCTACTTATGAAGGAGCGTTCAAGGTCACAACTCTAGGTGCTGTATGCGAATGCTAAGATATGGTAGTTACATGGCATGGTATAGAAAACGGATAGGCATCGCGTAGTGTCCTTAATAGGCCACGGATTGCTACATTGCGTACAAAACGCGTTCGAATTAACGTGTATATTATATGGGCACTTTTTGAAAGCACTGCCGCATACTAATTGCAGTGAAACTTAGACCGTTTTCTCTTGAACGTCTTTTCTATCATGTAGGAGTTTTCTACTTATGAAGGAGCGTTCAAGGTGACAACTCTAGGTGCTGTATGCGAACGCTAAGATATGGTAGTTACAATGGCATGGTATAGAACAGGGATAGACATCGCGAAATACCTTATATAGCCCGCGGATTGCTACATTGCGTACAACACGCGTTCGAATTAACGTGTACATTAAATGGGCACTTTTTGAAAGCACTGCTGCATACTAATTGCAGTAAAACTTAGACCGTTTTCTCTTGATCGTCTTTTCTATCGTGTAGGAGTTTTCTACTTATGAAGGAGCGTTCAAGGTCACAACTCTAGGCGCTATATGCGAACACTAAGATATGGTAGTTACAATGGCATGGTATAGAAAATGGATAGGCATCGCGAAGTGTCCTTAATAGCCCACGGATTGCTGCTATGTTTACAAAACGCATTCGAATTAACGCGTATATTATATGGGCATTATTTGGCAGGTCTATTGCATGCTAATAGCAGTAAAACTAAATCCATTTTCACTTGTACGTCTTTTCTATCGTGTAGCAGTAATCTACGAATGAAGGAGCGTTCAAGGTCACAGCTCCTTGTGCTCTATGCGAACCCTAAGATATGATAGTAACATTGACATAATGTAGAACATGGAAAGGCATCGCGAAGTGTCCTCAATAGCCCACGGATTGCTGCTTTGTTTACAAAACGCATTAGAATTTTCGTGTATATCATCTGGGCATTATTTGGCAGCTCTGCTGCATGCTAGTTTCAGTAAAACTAATTCCATTTTCACTTGTAAGTCTTTTCTATCGTGTAGTAGTTATCTACTTATGAAGGAGCGTTCAAGGTCACAACTCTAGGTGCTCTATGAGAACGCTATGATATGATAGTTTCATTGGCATGGTATAGAACATGGATAGACATCCCGAAGTGCCTTATATAGACCGCGGATTGCTACTTTGCGTACAAAACGCGTTCGAATTGACGTGTATATTATTTGGGCACTTTTTGAAAGCTCTGCTGCATACTAATTGTAGTAAAACTTAGACCGTTTTCTCTTGAACGTCTTTTCTATCGTGTAGGAGTTATCTACTTATGAACGAGCGTTCAAGGTCACAGCTCTAATTGCTCTATGCGAACCCTAAGATATGATAGTAACATTGACATGGTATAGAACATGGATGGACATCGCGAAGTGCATTATATAACCCGCGGAATGCTACTTTGTTGCGTGCAAAAAGCGTTCGAATTAACGTATATTTTATTTGGGCTCTTTTTTAAAGCTCTGCTGCATACTAATTGCAGCAAAACTTAGACCGTTTTCTCTTGAACGTCTTTTCTATGGTGTGGGAGTTATCTACTTATGAAGGAGCGTTCAAGGTCACAACTCTATTTGCTGTATGCGAACGCTAAGATATGGTAGTTACAATGGCATGGTATAGAACATGGATGGACATCGCGAAGTGCCTTATATAGCCCACGGATTGCTACTTTGCGTGCAAAACGCGTTCGAATTAACGTATATATTATTTGGGCTCTTTTTTAAAGCTCTGCTGCATACTAATTGCAGCAAAACTTAGACCGTTTTCTCTTGAACGTCTTTTCTATGGTGTAGGACTTATCTACTTATGAAGGAGCGTTCAAGGTCACAACTCTAGGCGCTGTATGCGAACACTAAGATATGGTAGTTACAATGGCATGGTATAGAAAATGGATAAGCATCGCGAAGTGTCCTTAATAGCCCACGGATTGCTGCTTTGTTTACAAAACGCATTCGAATTAACGTGTATATTATCTGGGCATTACTTGGCAGCTCTGCTGCATACTAATTGCAGTAAAACTAAATCCATTTTCACTTGTACGTCTTTTCTATCGTGTAGTAGTTATCTACTTATGAAGGAGCTTTCAAGGTCACAACTCTAGGTGCTCTATGCGAACGCTAAGATATGATAGTTACATTGGCATGGTATAGAACATGGATAGACATCGCGAAGTGCCTTATATAGTCCGCGGATTGCTACTTTGCGTACAAAACGCGTTCGAATTGACGTGTATATTATTTGGGCACTTTTTGAAAGCTCTGCTGCATACTAATTGCAGTAAAACTAAGACCGTTTTCTCTTGAACGTCTTTTCTATCGTGTAGGATTTATCTACTTATGAAGGAGCGTTCAAGGTCACAACTCTAGGTGCTCTATGCGAACGCTAAGATATGATATTTACATTGGCATGGTATAGAACATGGATAGACATCGCGAAGTGCCTTATATTGCCCGCGAATTGCTACTTTGCGAACAAAACGCGTTCGAATTAACGTGTATATTTTTTGGGCATTTTCTGAAAGTTCTGCTGCATACTAGTTGCAGTAAAACTTAGACCGTTTTCTCTTGAACGTCTTTTCTATCGTGTAGGAGTTATCTTCTTATGAAGGAGCGTTCAAGGTCACAACTCTAGGTGCTCTATGCGAACGCTAAGATATGATAGTTACATTGGCATGGTATAGAACATGGATAGACATCGCGAAGTGCCTTATATTGCCCGCGGATTGCTACTTTGCGTACAAAACGCGTTCGAATTAACGTGTATATTATTTGGGCATTTTCTGAAAGTTCTGCTGCATACCAATTGCAGTAAAACTTAGACCGTTTTCTCTTGAACGTCTTTTCTAACGTGTAGGAGTTATCTACTTATGAAGGAGTGTTCAAGGTCACAACTCTAGGTGCTGTATGCGAACGCTAAGATATGATAGTTACATTGGCATGGTATAGAACATGGATAGACATCGCGAAGTGCCTTATATTGCCCGCGTATTGCTACTTTGCGTACAAAACGCGTTCGAATTAACGTGTATATTATTTGGGCACTTTTTGAAAGCTCTGCTGCATACTAATTTCAGTAAAACTTAGACCGTTTTCTCTTGAACGTCTTTTCTATCGTGTAGGAGTTATCTACTTATGAAGGAGCGTTCAAGGTCACAACTCTAGGTGCTCTATGCGAACGCTAAGATATGATAGTAACATTGACATAATGTAGAACATGGAAAGGCATCGCGAAGTGTCCTCAATAGCCCACGGATTGCTGCTTTGTTTACAAAACGCATTAGAATTTTCGTGTATATCATCTGGGCATTATTTGGCAGCTCTGCTGCATGCTAGTTTCAGTAAAACTAATTCCATTTTCACTTGTACGTCTTTTCTATCGTGTAGTAGTTATCTACTTATGAAGGAGCGTTCAAGGTCACAACTCTAGGTGCTCTATGCGAACGCTATGATATGATAGTTACATTGGCATGGTATAGAACATGGATAGACATCGCGAAGTGCCTTGTATAGACCGCGGAGTGCTACTTTGCGTACTAAACGCGTTCGAATTAACGTATATATTATTTGGGCTCTTTTTTAAAGCTCTGCTGCATACTAATTGCAGCAAAACTTAGAACGTTTTCTCTTGAACGTCTTTTCTATCGTGTAGGAGTTATCTACTTATGAAGGAGCGTTCAAGGTCACAGCTCTAATTGCTCTATGCGAACCCTAAGATATGATAGTAACATTGACATGGTATAGAACATGGATGGACATCGCGAAGTGCCTTATATAACCCGCGGATTGCTACTTTGCGTGCAAAACGGGTTCGAATTAACGTATATATTATTTGGGCTTTTTTTAAACCTCTGCTGCATACTAATTGCAGCAAAACTTGGACCGTTTTCTCTTGAACGTCATTTCTATCGTGTGGGAGTTATCTACTTATGAAGGAGCGTTCAAGGTCACAACTCTATTTGCTGTATGCGAACGCTAAGATATGGTAGTTACAATGGCATGGTATAGAACATGGATGGACATCGCGAAGTGCCTTATAAAGCCCACGGATTGCAAAACGCGTTCGAATTAACGTGTATATTATATGGGCACCTTTTGAAAGCACTGCTGCATACTAATTGCAGTAAAACTTAGAACGTTTTCTCTTGAACGTCTTTTCTATCGTGTAGGAGTTATCTACTTATGAAGGAGCGTTCAAGGTCACAACTCTACGTGCTCTATGCGAACGCTAAGATATGATAGTTACATTGGCATGGTATAGAACATGGATAGACATCGCGAAGTGCCTTATATAGCCCGCGGATTGCTACTTTGCGTACAAAACGCGTTCGAATTGACGTGTATATTATTTGGGCACTTTTTAAAAGCTCTGCTGCATACTAATTGCAGTAAAACTAAGACCGTTTTCTTTTGAACGTCTTTTCTATCGTGTAGGATTTATCTACTTATGAAGGAGCGTTCAAGGTCACATCTCTAGGTGCTCTATGCGAACGCTAAGATATGATAGTTACATTGGCATGGTATAGAACATGGATAGACATCGCGAAGTGCGTTATATTGCCCGCGGATTGCTACTTTGCGTACCAAACGCGTTCGAATTAACGTGTATATTATTTGGGCACTTTTTGAAAGCTCTGCTGCATACTAATTGCAGTAAAACTTAGACCATTTTCTCTTGAACGTATTTTCTATCGTGTAGGAGTTATCTACTTATGAAGGAGCGTTCAAGGTCACAACTCTAGGTGCTCTATGCGAACGCTAAGATATGATAGTTACATTTGCATGGTATAGAACATGGATAGACATCGCGAAGTGCCTTATAGAGCCTGCGGATTGCTACTTTGCGTACAAAACGCATTCGAATTGACTTGCATATTATTTGGGCACTTTTTGAAAGCTCTGCTGCATACTAATTGCAGTAAAACTTAGACCGCTTTCTCTTGAACGTCTTTTCTATCGTATAGGGTTATATACTTATGAAGGAGCGTTCGAGGTCACAACTCTAGGTGCTGTATGCGAATGCTAAGATATGGTAGTTACATGGCATGGTATAGAAAACGGATAGGCATCGCGTAGTGTCCTTAATAGGCCACGGATTGCTACATTGCGTACAAAACGCGTTCGAATTAACGTGTATATTATATGGGCACTTTTTGAAAGCACTGCCGCATACTAATTGCAGTGAAACTTAGACCGTTTTCTCTTGAACGTCTTTTCTATCATGTAGGAGTTTTCTACTTATGAAGGAGCGTTCAAGGTGACAACTCTAGGTGCTGTATGCGAACGCTAAGATATGGTAGTTACAATGGCATGGTATAGAACAGGGATAGACATCGCGAAGTGCCTTATATAGCCCGCGGATTGCTACTTTGCGTACAAAACGCGTTCGAATTGACGTGTATATTATTTGGGCACTTTTTGAAAACTCTGCTGCATACTAATTGCAGTAAAACTAATACCGTTTTCTTTTGAACGTCTTTTCTATCGTGTAGGATTTATCTACTTATGAAGGAGCATTCAAGGTCACAAATCTAGGTGCTCTATGCGAACGCTAAGATATGATAGTTACATTGGCATGTTATAGAACATGGATAGACATCGCGAAGTGCCTTATATTGCCCGCGGATTGCTACTTTGCGTACAAAACGGGTTCGAATTAACGTGTATATTTTTTGGGCATTTTCTGAAAGTTCTGCTGCATACTAGTTGCAGTAAAACTTAGACCGTTTTCTCTTGAACGTCTTCTATCGTGTAGGAGTTATCTACTTATGAAGGAGCGTTCAAGGTCACAACTCAAGGTGCTGTATGCGACGCTAAGATATGGTAGTTACAATGGCATGGTATAGAAAATGGATAGGCATCGCGAAGTGTCCTCAGTAGCCCACGGATTGCTGCTTTGTTTACAAAACGCATTAGAATTTTCGTGTATATCATCTGGGCATTATTTGGCAGCTCTGCTGCATGTTAGTTTCAGTAAAACTAATTCCATTTTCACTTGCACGTCTTTTCTATCGTGTAGTAGTTGTCTACTTATGAAGGAGCGTTCAAGGTCACAGCTCTAATTGCTCTATGCGAACCCTAAGATATGATAGTAACATTGACATGGTGTAGAACATTGATGGACATCGCGAAGTGCCTTATATAGCCCACGGATTGCTACTTTGCATACAAAACGCGTTCGAATTAACGTATATATTATTTGGGCTGTTTTTTAAAGCTCTGCTGCATACTAATTGTAGTAAAACTAAGACCGTTTTCCCTTGAACGTCTTTTCTATCGTGTAGGATTTATCTACTTATGAAGGAGCGTTCAAGGTCACAACTCTAGGTACTGTATGCGAACGCTAAGATATGGTAGTTACAATTTCGTGGTACAGAACATGGATAGACATCGCGAAATGCCTTATATAGCCCGCGGATTGCTGCTTTGTTTACAAATCGCATTCGAATTAACGCGTATATTATATGGGCATTATTTGGCAGCTCTACTGCATGCTAATTGCAGTAAAACTAAATCCATTTTCACTTGTACGTCTTTTCTATCGTGTAGCATTAATCTACGAATGAAGGAGCGTTCAAGGTCACAGCTCTTTGTGCTCTATGCGAACCCTAAGATATGATAGTAACATTGCCATAGTGTAGAACATGGAAAGGCATCGCGAAGTGTCCTCAATAGCCCACGGATTGCTGCATTGATTACAAAACGCATTCGAATTTTCGTGTATATCATCTGGGCATTATTAGGCAGCGCTGCTGCATACTAATTGCAGTAAAACTTAGACCGCTTTCTCTTGAACGTCTTTTCTACCGTGTAGGAGGTATCTACTTATGAAGGAGCGTTCAGGGTCACAACTCTAGGTGCTCTATGCGAACGCTAAGATATGATAGTTACATTGGCATGGTATAGAAGATGGATGGACATCGCGAAGTGCCTTATATAGCCCACAGATTGCTACTTTGCGTGCAAAACGCGTTCGAATTAACGTATATAATATTTGGGCTCTTTTTTAAAGCTTTGCTGCATACTAATTGCAGCAAAACTTAGACCGTTTTCTCTTGAACGTCTTTTCTATCGTGTAGGAGTTATCTACTTATGAAGGAACGTTCAAGGTCACAACTCTAGGCACTGTATGCGAACGCTAAGATATGGTAGTTACAATGGCATGGTATAGAAATTGGATAGGCATCGCGAAGTGTCCTTAATAGCCCACGGATTGCTGCTTTGTTTACAAAACGCATTCGAATTTACGCGTATATTATCTGGGCATTATTTGGCAGCTCTGCTGCATGCTAATTGCAGTTAAACTTAGTCCGTTTTCTATTGTACGTCTTTTATATCGTGTAGGAGATATCTACTTATGAAGGAGCGTTCAAGGTCACGACTCTAGGAGCTCTATGCGAACGCTAAGATATGATAGTTACATTGGCATGGTATAGAACATAGATAGACATCGCTAAGTGCCTTATATTGCCCGCGGATTGCTACTTTGCGTACAAAACGGGTTCGAATTAACGTGTATATTATTTGGGCATTTTCTGAAAGCTCTGCTGCATACTAATTGCAGTAAAACTTCGACCGTTTTCTCTTGAACGTCTTTCCTATCGTGTAGGAGTTATCTACTTATGAAGGAGCGTTCAAGGTCACAACTCTAGGTGCTGTATGCGAACGCTAAGATATGATAGTTACATTGGCATGGTATAGAACATAGATAGACATCGCGAAGTGCCTTCTATAGCCCGCGGATTGCTACTTTGCGTTCCAAACGCGTTCGAATTGACGTGTATATTAATTGGGTACTTTTTGAAAGCTCTGCTGCATACTAATTGCAGTAAAACTTAGACCGCTTTCTCTTGAACGTCTTTTCTATCGTGTAGGAGTTATCTACTTATGAAGGAGCGTTCAAGGTCACAACTCTAGGCGCTATATGCGAACACTAAGATATGGTAGTTACAATGGCATGGTATAGAAAATGGATAGGCATCGCGAAGTGTCCTTAATAGCCCACGGATTGCTGCTATGTTTACAAAACGCATTCGAATTAACGCGTATATTATATGGGCATTATTTGGCAGGTCTATTGCATGCTAATAGCAGTAAAACTAAATCCATTTTCACTTGTACGTCTTTTCTATCGTGTAGCAGTAATCTACGAATGAAGGAGCGTTCAAGGTCACAGCTCTTTGTGCTCTATGCGAACCCTAAGATATGATAGTAACATTGACATAATGTAGAACATGGAAAGGCATCGCGAAGTGTCCTCAATAGCCCACGGATTGCTGCTTTGTTTACAAAACGCATTAGAATTTTCGTGTATATCATCTGGGCATTATTTGGCAGCTCTGCTGCATGCTAGTTTCAGTAAAACTAATTCCATTTTCACTTGTAAGTCTTTTCTATCGTGTAGTAGTTATCTACTTATGAAGGAGCGTTCAAGGTCACAACTCTAGGTGCTCTATGAGAACGCTATGATATGATAGTTTCATTGGCATGGTATAGAACATGGATAGACATCCCGAAGTGCCTTATATAGACCGCGGATTGCTACTTTGCGTACAAAACGCGTTCGAATTGACGTGTATATTATTTGGGCACTTTTTGAAAGCTCTGCTGCATACTAATTGTAGTAAAACTTAGACCGTTTTCTCTTGAACGTCTTTTCTATCGTGTAGGAGTTATCTACTTATGAACGAGCGTTCAAGGTCACAGCTCTAATTGCTCTATGCGAACCCCAAGATATGATAGTAACATTGACATGGTATAGAACATGGATGGACATCGCGAAGTGCATTATATAACCCGCGGAATGCTACTTTGTTGCGTGCAAAAAGCGTTCGAATTAACGTATATTTTATTTGGGCTCTTTTTTAAAGCTCTGCTGCATACTAATTGCAGCAAAACTTAGACCGTTTTCTCTTGAACGTCTTTTCTATGGTGTGGGAGTTATCTACTTATGAAGGAGCGTTCAAGGTCACAACTCTATTTGCTGTATGCGAACGCTAAGATATGGTAGTTACAATGGCATGGTATAGAACATGGATGGACATCGCGAAGTGCCTTATATAGCCCACGGATTGCTACTTTGCGTGCAAAACGCGTTCGAATTAACGTATATATTATTTGGGCTCCTTTTTAAAGCTCTGCTGCATACTAATTGCAGCAAAACTTAGACCGTTTTCTCTTGAACGTCTTTTCTATCGTGTAGGACTTATCTACTTATGAAGGAGCGTTCAAGGTCACAACTCTAGGCGCTGTATGCGAACACTAAGATATGGTAGTTACAATGGCATGGTATAGAAAATGGATAAGCATCGCGAAGTGTCCTTAATAGCACACGGATTGCTGCTTTGTTTACAAAACGCATTCGAATTAACGTGTATATTATCTGGGCATTACTTGGCAGCTCTGCTGCATACTAATTGCAGTAAAACTAAATCCATTTTCACTTGTACGTCTTTTCTATCGTGTAGTAGTTATCTACTTATGAAGGAGCTTTCAAGGTCACAACTCTAGGTGCTCTATGCGAACGCTAAGATATGATAGTTACATTGGCATGGTATAGAACATGGATAGACATCGCGAAGTGCCTTATATAGCCCGCGGATTGCTACTTTGCGTACAAAACGCGTTCGAATTGACGTGTATATTATTTGGGCACTTTTTGAAAGCTCTGCTGCATACTAATTGCAGTAAAACTAAGACCGTTTTCTCTTGAACGTCTTTTCTATCGTGTAGGATTTATCTACTTATGAAGGAGCGTTCAAGGTCACAACTCTAGGTGCTCTATGCGAACGCTAAGATATGATATTTACATTGGCATGGTATAGAACATGGATAGACATCGCGAAGTGCCTTATATAGCCCACGGATTGCTACTTTGCGTGCAAAACGCGTTCGAATTAACGTATATATTATTTGGGCTCCTTTTTAAAGCTCTGCTGCATACTAATTGCAGCAAAACTTAGACCGTTTTCTCTTGAACGTCTTTTCTATCGTGTAGGACTTATCTACTTATGAAGGAGCGTTCAAGGTCACAACTCTAGGCGCTGTATGCGAACACTAAGATATGGTAGTTACAATGGCATGGTATAGAAAATGGATAAGCATCGCGAAGTGTCCTTAATAGCCCACGGATTGCTGCTTTGTTTACAAAACGCATTCGAATTAACGTGTATATTATCTGGGCATTACTTGGCAGCTCTGCTGCATACTAATTGCAGTAAAACTAAATCCATTTTCACTTGTACGTCTTTTCTATCGTGTAGTAGTTATCTACTTATGAAGGAGCTTTCAAGGTCACAACTCTAGGTGCTCTATGCGAACGCTAAGATATGATAGTTACATTGGCATGGTATAGAACATGGATAGACATCGCGAAGTGCCTTATATAGCCCGCGGATTGCTACTTTGCGTACAAAACGCGTTCGAATTGACGTGTATATTATTTGGGCACTTTTTGAAAGCTCTGCTGCATACTAATTGCAGTAAAACTAAGACCGTTCTCTCTTGAACGTCTTTTCTATCGTGTAGGATTTATCTACTTATGAAGGAGCGTTCAAGGTCACAACTCTAGGTGCTCTATGCGAACGCTAAGATATGATATTTACATTGGCATGGTATAGAACATGGATAGACATCGCGAAGTGCCTTATATTGCCCGCGAATTGCTACTTTGCGAACAAAACGCGTTCGAATTAACGTGTATATTTTTTGGGCATTTTCTGAAAGTTCTGCTGCATACTAGTTGCAGTAAAACTTAGACCGTTTTCTCTTGAACGTCTTTTCTATCGTGTAGGAGTTATCTTCTTATGAAGGAGCGTTCAAGGTCACAACTCTAGGTGCTCTATGCGAACGCTAAGATATGATAGTTACATTGGCATGGTATAGAACATGGATAGACATCGCGAAGTGCCTTATATTGCCCGCGGATTGCTACTTTGCGTACAAAACGCGTTCGAATTAACGTGTATATTATTTGGGCATTTTCTGAAAGTTCTGCTGCATACCAATTGCAGTAAAACTTAGACCGTTTTCTCTTGAACGTCTTTTCTAACGTGTAGGAGTTATCTACTTATGAAGGAGTGTTCAAGGTCACAACTCTAGGTGCTGTATGCGAACGCTAAGATATGATAGTTACATTGGCATGGTATAGAACATGGATAGACATCGCGAAGTGCCTTATATTGCCCGCGTATTGCTACTTTGCGTACAAAACGCGTTCGAATTAACGTGTATATTATTTGGGCACTTTTTGAAAGCTCTGCTGCATACTAATTTCAGTAAAACTTAGACCGTTTTCTCTTGAACGTCTTTTCTATCGTGTAGGAGTTATCTACTTATGAAGGAGCGTTCAAGGTCACAACTCTAGGTGCTCTATGCGAACGCTAAGATATGATAGTTACATTGGCATGGTATAGAACATGGATAGACATCGCGAAGTGCCTTATATAGCCCGCGGATTGCTACTTTGCGTACAAAACGCGTTCGAATTGACGTGTATATTATTTGGGCACTTTTTGAAAACTCTGCTGCATACTAATTGCAGTAAAACTAATACCGTTTTCTTTTGAACGTCTTTTCTATCGTGTAGGATTTATCTACTTATGAAGGAGCATTCAAGGTCACAAATCTAGGTGCTCTATGCGAACGCTAAGATATGATAGTTACATTGGCATGTTATAGAACATGGATAGACATCGCGAAGTGCCTTATATTGCCCGCGGATTGCTACTTTGCGTACAAAACGGGTTCGAATTAACGTGTATATTTTTTGGGCATTTTCTGAAAGTTCTGCTGCATACTAGTTGCAGTAAAACTTAGACCGTTTTCTCTTGAACGTCTTCTATCGTGTAGGAGTTATCTACTTATGAAGGAGCGTTCAAGGTCACAACTCAAGGTGCTGTATGCGACTCTAAGATATGGTAGTTACAATGGCATGGTATAGAAAATGGATAGGCATCGCGAAGTGTCCTCAGTAGCCCACGGATTGCTGCTTTGTTTACAAAACGCATTAGAATTTTCGTGTATATCATCTGGGCATTATTTGGCAGCTCTGCTGCATGCTAGTTTCAGTAAAACTAATTCCATTTTCACTTGCACGTCTTTTCTATCGTGTAGTAGTTGTCTACTTATGAAGGAGCGTTCAAGGTCACAGCTCTAATTGCTCTATGCGAACCCTAAGATATGATAGTAACATTGACATGGTGTAGAACATTGATGGACATCGCGAAGTGCCTTATATAGCCCACGGATTGCTACTTTGCATACAAAACGCGTTCGAATTAACGTATATATTATTTGGGATCTTTTTTAAAGCTCTGCTGCATACTAATTGTAGTAAAACTAAGACCGTTTTCCCTTGAACGTCTTTTCTATCGTGTAGGATTTATCTACTTATGAAGGAGCGTTCAAGGTCACAACTCTAGGTACTGTATGCGAACGCTAAGATATGGTAGTTACAATTTCGTGGTACAGAACATGGATAGACATCGCGAAATGCCTTATATAGCCCGCGGATTGCTGCTTTGTTTACAAATCGCATTCGAATTAACGCGTATATTATATGGGCATTATTTGGCTGCTCTACTGCATGCTAATTGCAGTAAAACTAAATCCATTTTCACTTGTACGTCTTTTCTATCGTGTAGCATTAATCTACGAATGAAGGAGCGTTCAAGGTCACAGCTCTTTGTGCTCTATGCGAACCCTAAGATATGATAGTAACATTGCCATAGTGTAGAACATGGAAAGGCATCGCGAAGTGTCCTCAATAGCCCACGGATTGCTGCATTGATTACAAAACGCATTCGAATTTTCGTGTATATCATCTGGGCATTATTAGGCAGCGCTGCTGCATACTAATTGCAGTAAAACTTAGACCGCTTTCTCTTGAACGTCTTTTCTACCGTGTAGGAGGTATCTACTTATGAAGGAGCGTTCAGGGTCACAACTCTAGGTGCTCTATGCGAACGCTAAGATATGATAGTTACATTGGCATGGTATAGAAGATGGATGGACATCGCGAAGTGCCTTATATAGCCCACGGATTGCTACTTTGCGTGCAAAACGCGTTCGAATTAACGTATATATTATTTGGGCTCTTTTTTAAAGCTCTGCTGCATACTAATTGCAGCAAAACTTAGACCGCTTTCTCTTGAACGTCTTTTCTATCGTGTAGGAGTTATCTACTTATGAAGGAACGTTCAAGGTCACAACTCTAGGCACTGTATGCGAACGCTAAGATATGGTAGTTACAATGGCATGGTATAGAAATTGGATAGGCATCGCGAAGTGTCCTTAATAGCCCACGGATTGCTGCTTTGTTTACAAAACGCATTCGAATTTACGCGTATATTATCTGGGCATTATTTGGCAGCTCTGCTGCATGCTAATTGCAGTTAAACTTAGTCCGTTTTCTATTGTACGTCTTTTATATCGTTTAGGAGATATCTACTTATGAAGGAGCGTTCAAGGTCACGACTCTAGGAGCTCTATGCGAACGCTAAGATATGATAGTTACATTGGCATGGTATAGAACATAGATAGACATCGCTAAGTGCCTTATATTGCCCGCGGATTGCTACTTTGCGTACAAAACGGGTTCGAATTAACGTGTATATTATTTGGGCATTTTCTGAAAGCTCTGCTGCATACTAATTGCAGTAAAACTTCGACCGTTTTCTCTTGAACGTCTTTCCTATCGTGTAGGAGTTATCTACTTATGAAGGAGCGTTCAAGGTCACAACTCTAGGTGCTGTATGCGAACGCTAAGATATGATAGTTACATTGGCATGGTATAGAACATGGATAGACATCGCGAAGTGCCTTCTATAGCCCGCGGATTGCTACTTTGCGTACCAAACGAGTTCGAATTGACGTGTATATTAATTGGGTACTTTTTGAAAGCTCTGCTGCATACTAATTGCAGTAAAACTTAGACCGCTTTCTCTTGAACGTCTTTTCTATCGTGTAGGAGTTATCTACTTATGAAGGAGCGTTCAAGGTCACAACTCTAAGTGCTCTATGCGAACGCTAAGATATGATAGTTACATTGGCATGGTATAGAACATAGATAGACATCGCTAAGTGCCTTATATTGCCCGCGGATTGCTACTTTGCGTACAAAACGGGTTCGAATTAATGTGTATATTATTTGGGCTTTTTGTGAAAGCTCTGCTGCATACTAATTGCAGTAAAATTTAGACCGTTTTCTCTTGAACGTCTTTTCTATCGTGTAGGAGTTATCTACTTATGAAGGAGTGTTCAAGGTCACAACTCTAGGTGCTCTATGCGAACGCTAAGATATGGTAGTTACATTGGCATGGTATAGAACATGGATAGACATCGCGAAGTGCCTTCTATAGCCCGCGGATTGCTACTTTGCGTTCCAAACGCGTTCGAATTGACGTGTATATTAATTGGGTACTTTTTGAAAGCTCTGCTGCATACTAATTGCAGTAAAACTTAGACCGCTTTCTCTTGAACGTCTTTTCTATCGTGTAGGAGTTATCTACTTATGAAGGAGCGTTCAAGGTCACAACTCTAGGTGCTGTATGCGAACGCTAAGATATGATAGTTACATTGGCATGGTATAGAACATAGATAGACATCGCTAAATGCCTTATATTGCCCGCGGATTGCTACTTTGCGTACAAAACAGGTTCGAATTAACGTGTATATTATTTGGGCATTTTCTGAAAGCTCTGCTGCATGCTAATTGCAGTTAAACTTAGTCCGTTTTCTATTGTACTTCTTTTATATCGTGTAGGAGATATCTACTTATGAAGGAGCGTTCAAGGTCACGACTCTAGGAGCTATATGCGAACGCTAAGATATGATAGTTAAATTGGCGTGGTATAGAACATAGATAGACATCGCTAAGTGCCTTATATTGGCCGCGGATTGCTACTTTGCATACAAAACGGGTTCGAATTAACGTGTATATTATTTGGGCATTTTCTGACAGCTCTGCTGCATACTAATTGCAGTAAAACTTCGACCGTTTTCTCTTGAACGTCTTTTCTATCGTGTAGGAGTTATCTACTTATGAAGGAGCGTTCAAGGTCACAACTCTAGGTACTGTATGCGAACGCTAAGATATGGTAGTTACAATTTCATGGTATAGAAAATAGATAGGCATCGCAAAGTGTCCTTAAAAGCCCACGGATTGCTGCTTTGTTTACAAAACGCATTAGAATTAATGCGTATATTATCTGGGCATTATTTGGCAGCTCTGCTGCATGCTAATTGCCGTAAAACTAAATCCATTTTCACTTGTACGTCTTTTCTATTGTGTAGTAGTTATCTACTTATGAAGGAGCGTTCAAGGTCACAACTCTAGGTGCTCTATGCGAACGCTAAGATATGATAGTTACATTGGCATGGTGTAGAACATGGATAGACATCGCGAAGTGTCCTTAATAGCCCACGGATTGCTGCTTTGTTTACAAAACGCATTAGAATTAACGCGTATATTATCTGGGCATTATTTGGCAGCTCTGCTGCATGCTAATTGCTGTAAAACTAAATCCATTTTCACTTGTACGTCTTTTCTATTGTGTAGTAGTTATCTACTTATGAAGGAGCGGTCAAGGTCACAACTCTAGGTGCTCTATGCAAACCCTAAGATATGATAGTAACATTGACATGGTGTAGAACATGGATAGGCATCGCGAAGTGTCCTTAGTAGCCCACGGATTGCTGCTTTGTTTACAAAACGCATTAGAATTAACGCGTATATTATCTGGGCATTATTTGGCAGCTCTGCTGCATGGTAAATGCAGTAAAACTAAATCCATTTTCACTTGTACGTCTTTTCTATTGTGTAGTAGTTTTCTACTTATGAAGGAGCGGTCAAGGTCACAACTCTAGGTGCTCTATGCGAACGCTAAGATATGATAGTTACATTGGCATGGTATAGAACATGGATAGACATCGTGAAGTGCCTTATATTACCCGCGGATTGCTACTTTGCGTACAAAACGCGTTATAATTAACGTGTATATTATTTGGGCATTTACTGAAAGCTCTGCTGCATACTAATTGCAGTAAAACTTAGACCGTTTTCTCTTCAACGTCTTTTCTATCGTGTAGGAGTAATCTACATATGAAGGAGCGTTCAAGGTCACAACTCTAGGTGCTGTATGCAAACGCTCAAATATGGTAGTTACAATGGCATGGTATAGAAAATGGATAGGCATCGCAAAGTGTCCTTAATAGCCCACGGATTGCTGCTTTGTTTACAAAACGCATTAGAATTAACGCGTATATTATCTGGGCATTATTTGGCAGCTCTGCTGCATGCTAATTGCCGTAAAACTAAATCCATTTTCACCTGTACGTCTTTTCTATTGTGTAGTAGTTATCTACTTATGAAGGAGCGGTCAAGGTCACAACTCTAGGTGCTCTATGCGAACGCTAAGATATGATAGTTACATTGGCATGGTATAGAACATGGATAGACATCGCGAAGTGCCTTATATAGCCCGCGGATTGATACTTTGCGTACAAAACGCGTTCGAATTGACGTGTATATTAATTGGGTACTTTTCGAAAGCTCTGCTGCATACTAATTGCAGTAAAACTTAGACCGTTTTCTCTTGAACGTCTTTTCTATCGTGTACGAGTTAACTACTTATGAAGGAGCGTTCAAGGTCACAACTCTAGGTGCTGTATGCGAACGCTAAGATATGATAGTTACATTGGCATGGTATAGAACATAGATAGACACCGCTAAGTGCCTTATATTGCCCGCGGATTGCTACTTTGCGTACAAAACGGATTCGAATTAACGTGTATATTATTTGGGCATTTTCTAAAAGCTCTGCTGCATACTAATTGCAGTAAAATAAATACCGTTTTCTCTTGAACGGCTTTTCTATTGTGTAGTAGTTATCTACTTATGAAGGAGCGGTCAAGGTCACAACTCTAGGTGCTCTATGCCAACGCTAAGATAAGATAGTTACATTGGCATGGTATAGAACATGGATAGAAATCGTGAAGTGCCTTATATTACCCGCGGATTGCTACTTTGCATACAAAACGCGTTCGAATTAACGTGTATATTATTTGGGCATTTACTGAAAGCTCTGCTGCATACTAATTGCAGTAAAACTTAGACCCTTTTCTCTTCAACGTCTTTTCTATCGTGTAGGAGTTATCTACATATGAAGGAGCGATCAAGGTCACAACTCTAGGTGCTCTATGCGAACGCTAAGATATGATAGTTACATTGGCATGGAATAGAACATGGATAGACATCGCGAAGTGTCCTTAATAGCCCACGGATTGCTGCTTTGTTTACAAAACGCATTAGAATTAACGCGTATTTTATCTGGGCATTATTTGGCAGCTCTGGTGCATGGTAATTGCGGTAAAACTAAATCCATTTTCACTTGTACGTCTTTTCTATTGTGTAGTAGTTATCTACTTATGAAGGAGCGGTCAAGGTCACAACTCTAGGTGCTCTATGCGAACGCTAAGATATGATAGTTACATTGGCATGGTATAGAACATGGATAGACATCGCGAAGTGCCTTATATAGCCCGGGGATTGATACTTTGCGTACAAAACGCGTTTGAATTGACGTGTATATTAATTGGGTACTTTTCGAAAGCTCTGCTGCATACTAATTGCAGTAAAACAGACCGTTTTCTCTTGAACGTCTTTTCTATCGTGTAGGAGTTATCTACTTATGAAGGAGTGTTCAAGGTCACAACTCTAGGTGCTCTATGCGAACGCTAAGATATGGTAGTTACATTGGCATGGTATAGAACATGGATAGACATCGCGAAGTGCCTTCTATAGCCCGCGGATTGCTACTTTGCGTTCCAAACGCGTTCGAATTGACGTGTATATTAATTGGGTACTTTTTGAAAGCTCTGCTGCATACTAATTGCAGTAAAACTTAGACCGCTTTCTCTTGAACGTCTTTTCTATCGTGTAGGAGTTATCTACTTATGAAGGAGCGTTCAAGGTCACAACTCTAAGTGCTGTATGCGAACGCTAAGATATGATAGTTACATTGGCATGGTATAGAACATAGATAGACATCGCTAAGTGCCTTATATTGCCCGCGGATTGCTACTTTGCGTACAAAACGGGTTCGAATTAATGTGTATATTATTTGGGCATTTTCTGAAAGCTCTGCTGCATACTAATTGCTGTAAAATTTAGACCGTTTTCTCTTGAACGTCTTTTCTATCGTGTAGGAGTTATCTACTTATGAAGGAGTGTTCAAGGTCACAACTCTAGGTGCTCTATGCGAACGCTAAGATATGGTAGTTACATTGGCATGGTATAGAACATGGATAGACATCGCGAAGTGCCTTCTATAGCCCGCGGATTGCTACTTTGCGTTCCAAACGCGTTCGAATTGACGTGTATATTAATTGGGTACTTTTTGAAAGCTCTGCTGCATACTAATTGCAGTAAAACTTAGACCGCTTTCTCTTGAACGTCTTTTCTATCGTGTAGGAGTTATCTACTTATGAAGGAGCGTTCAAGGTCACAACTCTAGGTGCTGTATGCGAACGCTAAGATATGATAGTTACATTGGCATGGTATAGAACATGGATAGACATCGCGAAGTGCCTTCTATAGCCCGCGGATTGCTACTTTGCGTACCAAACGCGTTCGAATTGACGTGTATATTAATTGGGTACTTTTTGAAAGCTCTGCTGCATACTAATTGCAGTAAAACTTAGACCGCTTTCTCTTGAACGTCTTTTCTATCGTGTAGGAGTTATCTACTTATGAAGGAGCGTTCAAGGTCACAACTCTAGGTGCTGTATGCGAACGCTAAGATATGATAGTTACATTGGCATGGTATAGAACATAGATAGACATCGCTAAGTGCCTTATATTGCCCGCGGATTGCTACTTTGCGTACAAAACAGGTTCGAATTAACGTGTATATTATTTGGGCATTTTCTGAAAGCTCTGCTGCGTGCTAATTGCAGTTAAACTTAGTCCGTTTTCTATTGTACGTCTTTTATATCGTGTAGGAGATTATCTACTTATGAAGGAGCGTTCAAGGTCACGACTCTAGGAGCTATATGCGAACGCTAAGATATGATAGTTACATTGGCGTGCTATAGAACATAGATAGACATCGCTAAGTGCCTTATATTGGCCGCGGATTGCTACTTTGCGTACAAAACGGGTTCGAATTAACGTGTATATTATTTGGGCATTTTCTGACAGCTCTGCTGCATACTAATTGCAGTAAAACTTCGACCGCTTTCTCTTGAACGTCTTTTCTATCGTGTAGGAGTTATCTACTTATGAAGGAGCGTTCAAGGTCACAACTCTAGGTACTGTATGCGAACGCTAAGATATGGTAGTTACAATGACATGGTATAGAAAATGGATAGGCATCGCAAAGTGTCCTTAAAAGCCCACGGATTGCTGCTTTGTTTACAAAACGCATTAGAATTAACGCGTATATTATCTGGGCATTATTTGGCAGCTCTGCTGCATGCTAATTGCCGTAAAACTAAATCCATTTTCACTTGTACGTCTTTTCTATTGTGTAGTAGTTATCTACTTATGAAGGAGCGTTCAAGGTCACAACTCTAGGTGCTCTATGCAAACGCTACGATGTGATAGTTACATTGGCATGGTGTAGAACATGGATAGACATCGCGAAGTGTCCTTAATAGCCCACGGATTGCTGCTTTGTTTACAAAACGCATTAGAATTAACGCGTATATTATCTGGGCATTATTTGGCAGCTCTGCTGCATGGTAAATGCAGTAAAACTAAATCCATTTTCACTTGTACGTCTTTTCTATTGTGTAGTAGTTATCTACTTATGAAGGAGCGGTCAAGGTCACAACTCTAGGTGCTCTATGCGAACGCTAAGATATGATAGTTACATTGGCATGGTATAGAACATGGATAGACATCGTGAAGTGCCTTATATTACCCGCGGATTGCTACTTTGCGTACAAAACGCGTTATAATTAACGTGTATATTATTTGGGCATTTACTGAAAGCTCTGCTGCATACTAATTGCAGTAAAACTTAGACCGTTTTCTCTTCAACGTCTTTTCTATCGTGTAGGAGTTATCTACATATGAAGGAGCGTTCAAGGTCACAACTCTAGGTGCTGTATGCAAACGCTAAGATATGGTAGTTACAATGGCATGGTATAGAAAATGGATAGGCATCGCAAAGTGTCCTTAATAGCCCACGGATTGCTGCTTTGTTTACAAAACGCATTAGAATTAACGCGTATATTATCTGAGCATTATTTGGCAGCTCTGCTGCATGCTAATTGCCGTAAAACTAAATCCATTGTCACTTGTACGTCTTTTCTATTGTGTAGTAGTTATCTACTTATGAAGGAGCGGTCAAGGTCACAACTCTAGGTGCTCTATGCGAACGCTAAGATATGATAGTTACATTGGCATGGTATAGAACATGGATAGACATCGCGAAGTGCCTTATATAGCCCGCGGATTGATACTTTGCGTACAAAACGCGTTCGAATTGACGTGTATATTAATTGGGTACTTTTCGAAAGCTCTGCTGCATACTAATTGCAGTAAAACTTAGACCGTTTTCTCTTGAACGTCTTTTCTATCGTGTACGAGTTATCTACTTATGAAGGAGCGTTCAAGGTCACAACTCTAGGTGCTGTATGCGAACGCTAAGATATGATAGTTACATTGGCATGGTATAGAACATAGATAGACACCGCTAAGTGCCTTATATTGCCCGCGGATTGCTACTTTGCGTACAAAACGGATTCGAATTAACGTGTATATTATTTGGGCATTTTCTAAAAGCTCTGCTGCATACTAATTGCAGTAAAATTAAGACCGTTTTCTCTTGAACGGCTTTTCTATTGTGTAGTAGTTATCTACTTATGAAGGAGCGGTCAAGGTCACAACTCTAGGTGCTCTATGCCAACGCTAAGATAAGATAGTTACATTGGCATGGTATAGAACATGGATAGAAATCGTGAAGTGCCTTATATTACCCGCGGATTGCTACTTTGCATACAAAACGCGTTCGAATTAACGTGTATATTATTTGGGCATTTACTGAAAGCTCTGCTGCATACTAATTGCAGTAAAACTTAGACCCTTTTCTCTTCAACGTCTTTTCTATCTTGTAGGAGTTATCTACATATGAAGGAGCGATCAAGGTCACAACTCTAGGTGCTCTATGCGAACGCTAAGATATGATAGTTACATTGGCATGGAATAGAACATGGATAGACATCGTGAAGTGCCTTATATTACCCGCGGATTGCTACTTTGCGTACTAAACGCGTTCGAATTAACGTGTATATTATTTGGGCATTTACTGAAAGCTCTGCTGCATACTAATTGCAGTAAAATTTAGACCGTTTTCTCGTGAACGTCTTTTCTATCGTGTAGGAGTTATCTACTTATGAAGGAGTGTTCAAGGTCACAACTCTAGGTGCTCTATGCGAACGCTAAGATATGGTAGTTACATTGGCATGGTATAGAACATGGATAGACATCGCGAAGTGCCTTATATAGCTCGCGGATTGCCACTTTGCGTACAAAACGCGTTCGAATTGACGTGTATATTAATTGGGTACTTTTTGAAAGCTCTGCTGCGTACTAATTGCAGTAAAACTTATACCGTTTTCTCTTCAACGTCTTTTCTATCGTGTAGGAGTTATCTACATATGAAGGAGCGTTCAAGGTCACAACTCTAGGTGCTGTATGCAAACGCTAAGATATGGTAGTTACAATGGCATGGTATAGAAAATGGATAGGCATCGCAAAGTGTCCTTAATAGCCCACGGATTGCTGCTTTGTTAACAAAACGCATTAGGATTAGCGCGTATATTATCTGGGCATTATTTGGCTGCTCTGCTGCATGCTAATTGCAGTAAAACTAAATCCATTTTCACTTGTACGTCTTTTCTATCGTGTAGCAGTAATCTACGAATGAAGGAGCGTTCAAGGTCACAGCTCTTTGTGCTCTATGCGAACCCTAAGATATGATAGTAACATTGACATGGTGTAGAACATGGATAGGCATCGCGAAGTGTCCTTAATAGCCCACGGATTGCTGCTTTGTTTACAAAACGCATTAGAATTAACGCGTATATTATCTGGGCATTATTTGGCAGCTCTGCTGCATGGTAAATGCAGTAAAACTAAATCCATTTTCACTTGTACGTCTTTTCTATTGTGTAGTAGTTATCTACTTATGAAGGAGCGTTCAAGGTCACAACTCTAGGTGCTCTATGCGAACGCTAAGATATGATAGTTACATTGGCATGGTATAGAACATGGATAGACATCGCGAAGTGCCTTATATAGCCCGCGGATTGCTACTTTGCGTACAAAACGCGTTCGAAGTGACGTGTATATTATTTGGGCACTTTTTGAAAGCTCTGCTGCATACTAATTGCAGTAAAACTAAGACCGTTTTCTCTTGAACGTCTTTTCTATCGTGTAGGAGTTATCTACTTATGAAGGAGCGTTCAAGGTCACAACTCTAGGTGCTCTATGCGAACGCTAAGATATGATAGTTACATTGGCATGGTATAGAACATGGATAGACATCGCGAAGTGCCTAATATTGTCCGCGGATTGCTACTTTGCGTACAAAACGCGTTCGAATTAACGTGTATATTATTTGGGCATTTTCTGATAGTTCTGCTGCATACTAATTGCAGTAAAACTAAGACCGTTTTCTCTTAAACGCTCTTTCTATCGTGTAGGAGTTATCTACTTATGAAGGAGCGTTCAAGGTCACAACTCTAGGTACTGTATGCGAACCCTAAGATATGGTAGTTACAATGGCATGGTATAGAAAATGGATAGGCATCGCGAAGTGTCCTTAATAGCCCACGCATTGCTGCTTTGTTTACAAAACGCAATCGAATTAACGCGTATATTATCTGGGCAGTATTTGGCAGCTCTGCTGCATGCTAATTGCAGTAAAACTAAATCCATTTTCACTTGTACGTCTTTTCTATCGTGTAGCAGTAATCTACGAATGAAGGAGCGTTCAAGGTCACAGCTCTTTGTGCTCTATGCGAACCCTAAGATATGATAGTAACATTGACATGGTGTAGAACATGGATAGGCATCGCGAAGTGTCCTTAATAGGCCACGGATTGCTACATTGCGTACAAAACGCGTTCGAATTAACGTGTATATTATATGGGCACTTTTTGAAAGCACTGCCGCATACTAATTGCAGTGAAACTTAGACCGTTTTCTCTTGAACGTCTTTTCTATCATGTAGGAGTTTTCTACTTATGAAGGAGCGTTCAAGGTCACAACTCTAGGCGCTGTATGCGAACACTAAGATATGGTAGTTACAATGGCATGGTATAGAAAATGGATAGACACCGCGAAGTGCCTTATATTGCCAGCGGATTGCTACTTTGCGTACAAAACGCGTTCGAATTAACGTATATATTTTTTGGGCATTTTCTGAAAGTTCTGCTGCATACTAGTTGCAGTAAAACTTAGACCGTTTTCTCTTGAACGTCTCTTCTATCGTGTAGGAGTTATCTACTTATGAAGGAGCGTTCAAGGTCACATCTCTAGGTGCTCTATGCGAACGCTAAGATATGATAGTTACATTGGCATGGTATAGAACTTGGATAGACATCGCGAAGTGCCTTATATAGCCCGCGGATTGCTACTTTGCGTACAAAACGCGTTCGAATTAACGTGTATATTATTTGGGCATTTTCTGAAAGTTCTGCTGCATACCAATTGCAGTAAAACTTAGACCGTTTTCTCTTGAACGTCTTTTCTATCGTGTAGGAGTTATCTACTTATGAAGGAGCGTTCAAGGTCACAACTCGAGGTGCTCTATGCGAACGCTAAGATTTGATAGTTACATTGGCATGGTGTAGAACATGGATAGACATCGCGAAGTGCCTTATAGAGCCCGCGGATTGCTACTTTGCGTACAAAACGCATTCGAATTGACGTGTATATTATTTGGGCACTTTTTGAAAGCTCTGCTGCATACTAATTGCAGTAGAACTTAGACCGTTTTCTCTTGAACGTCTTTTCTATCGTGTAGGAGTTATCTATTTATGAAGGAGCGTTCAAGGTCACAACTCTAGGTGCTGTATGCGAACGCTAAGATATGATAGTTACATTGGCATGGTATAGAACATGGATAGACATCGCGAAGTGCCTTATATAGCCCGCGGATTGCTACTTTGCCTACAAAACGCGTTCGAATTGACGTGTATATTATTTGGGCAGTTTTTGAAAGCTCTGCTGCATACTAATTGCAGTAAAACTAATACCGTTTTCTTTTGAACGTCTTTTCTATCGTGTAGGATTTATCTACTTATGAAGGAGCGTTCAAGGTCACAAATCTAGGTGCTCTATGCGAACGCTAAGATATGATAGTTACATTGGCATGTTATAGAACATGGATAGACATCGCGAAGTGCCTTATATTGCCCGCGGATTGCTACTTTGCGTACAAAACGCGTTCGAATTAACGTGTATATTTTTTGGGCATTTTCTGAAAGTTCTGCTGCATACTAGTTGCAGTAAAACTTAGACCGTTTTCTCTTGAACGTCTTTTCTATCGTGTGGGAGTTATCTACTTATGAAGGAGCGTTCAAGGTCACAACTCAAGGTGCTGTATACGAACGCTAAGATATGGTAGTTACAATGGGATGATATAGAAAATGGATAGGCATCGCGAAGTGTCCTCAATAGCCCACGGATTGCTGCTTTGTTTACAAAACGCATTAGAATTTTCGTGTATATCATCTGGGCATTATTTGGCAGCTCTGCTGCATGCTAGTTTCAGTAAAACTAATTCCATTTTCACTTGTACGTCTTTTCTATCGTGTAGTAGTTGTCTACTTATGAAGGAGCGTTCAAGGTCACAGCTCTAATTGCTCGATGCGAACCCTAAGATATGATAGTAACATTGACATGGTGTAGAACATTGATGGACATCGCGAAGTGCCTTATATAACCCACGGATTGCTAATTTGCATACAAAACGCGTTCGAATTAACGTATATATTATTTGGGCTCTTTTTTAAAGCTCTGCTGCATACTAATTGTAGTAAAACTAAGACCGTTTTCCCTTGAACGTCTTTTCTATCGTGTAGGATTTATCTACTTATGAAGGAGCGTTCAAGGTCACAACTCTAGGTACTGTATGCGAACGCTAAGATATGGTAGTTACAATTTCGTGGTACAGAACATGGATAGACATCGCGAAATGCCTTATATAGCCCGCGGATTGCTGCTTTGTTTACAAAACGCATTCGAATTAACGCGTATATTATATGGGCATTATTTGGCAGCTCTACTGCATGCTAATTGCAGTAAAACTAAATCCATTTTCACTTGTACGTCTTTTCTATCGTGTAGCATTAATCTACGAATGAAGGAGCGTTCAAGGTCACAGCTCTTTGTGCTCTATGCGAACCCTAAGATATGATAGTAACATTGCCATAGTGTAGAACATGGAAAGGCATCGCGAAGTGTCCTCAATAGCCCACGGATTGCTGCATTGTTTACAAACCGCATTCGAATTTTCGTGTATATCATCTGGGCATTATTAGGCAGCGCTGCTGCATACTAATTGCAGTAAAACTTAGACCGTTTTCTCTTGAACGTCTTTTCTACCGTGTAGGAGGTATCTACTTATGAAGGAGCGTTCAAGGTCACAACTCTAGGTGCTCTATGCGAACGCTAAGATATGATAGTTACATTGGCATGGTATAGAAGATGGATGGACATCGCGAAGTGCCTTATATAGCCCACGGATTGCTACTTTGCGTGCAAAACGCGTTCGAATTAACGTATATATTATTTGGGCTCTTTTTTAAAGCTTTGCTGCATACTAATTGCAGCAAAACTTAGACCGTTTTCTCTTGAACGTCTTTTCTATCGTGTAGGAGTTATCTACTTATGAAGGTGCGTTCAAGGTCACAACTCTAGGCACTGTATGCGAACGCTAAGATATGGTAGTTACAATGGCATGGTAAAGAAAATGGATAGGCATCGCGAAGTGTCCTTAATAGCCCACGGATTGCTGCTTTGTTTACAAAACGCAATCGAATTAACGCGTATATTATCTGGGCATGCATGCAGTAAAACTAAATCCATTTTCACTTGTACGTCTTTTCTATTGTGTAGTAGTTATCTACTTATGAAGGAGCGTTCAAGGTCACAACTCTAGGTGCTCTATGCGAACGCTAAGATATGATAGTTACATTGGCATGGTATAGAACATGGATAGACATCGTGAAATGCCTTATATTACCCGCGGATTGCTACTTTGCGTACAAAACGCGTTATAATTAACGTGTATATTATTTGGGCATTTACTGAAAGCTCTGCTGCATACTAATTGCAGTAAAACTTAGACCGTTTTCTCTTCAACGTCTTTTCTATCGTGTAGGAGTTATCTACTTATGAAGGAGCGTTCAAGGTCACAACTCTAGGTGCTGTATGCGAACGCTAAGATATGATAGTTACATTGGCATGGTATAGAACATAGATAGACATCGCTAAGTGCCTTATATTGCCCGCGGATTGCTACTTTGCGTACAAAACGGGTTCGAATTAACGTGTATATTATTTGGGAATTTCCTGAAAGCTCTGCTGCATACTAATTGCAGTAAAATTTAGACCGTTTTCTCTTGAACGTCTTTTCTATCGTGTAGGAGTTATCTACTTATGAAGGAGCGTTCAAGGTCACAACTCTAGGTGCTCTATGCGAACGATAAGATATGGTAGTTACAATGGCATGGTATAGAAAATGGATAGGCATCGCGAAGTGTCCTTAATAGCCCACGGATTGCTGCTTTGTTTACAAAACGCAATCGAATTAACGCGTATATTATCTGGGCATTATTTGGCAGCTCTGCTACATGCTAATTGCAGTAAAACTAAATCAATTTTCACTTGTACGTCTTTTCTATCGTGTAGCAGTAATCTACGAATGAAGGAGCGTTCAAGGTCACAGCTCTTTGTGCTCTATGCGAACGCTAAGATATGATAGTTACATTGGCATGGTATAGAACATGGATAGACATCGTGAAGTGCCTTATATTACCCGCGGATTGCTACTTTGCGTACAAAACGCGTTATAATTAACGTGTATATTATTTGGGCATTTACTGAAAGCTCTGCTGCATACTAATTGCAGTTAAACTTAGACCGTTTTCTCTTCAACGTCTTTTCTATCGTGTAGGAGTTATCTACATTTGAAGGAGCGTTCAAGGTCACAACTCTAGGTGCTGTATGCAAACGCTAAGATATGGTAGTTACAATGGCATGGTATAGAAAATGGATAGGCATCGCAAAGTGTCCTTAATAGCCCACGGATTGCTGCTCTGTTTACAAAACGCATTAGAATTAACGCGTATATTATCTGGGCATTATTTGGCAGCTCTGCTGCATGCTAATTGCCGTAAAACTAAATCCATTTTCACTTGTACGTCTTTTCTATTGTGTATTGTAGCAAAGTAGCAATCCTTGCGGATTGCTACTTTGCGTACAAAACGGGTTCGAATTAACGTGTATATTATTTGGGCAGTTTTTGAAAGCTCTGCTGCATACTAATTGCAGTAAAACTAATACCGTTTTCTTTTGAACGTCTTTTCTATCGTGTAAGATTTATCTACTTATGAAGGAGCGTTCAAGGTCACAAATCTAGGTGCTCTATGCGAACGCTAAGATATGATAGTTACATTGGCATGTTATAGAACATGGATAGACATCGCGAAGTGCCTTATATTGCCCGCGGATTGCTACTTTGCGTACAAAACGCGTTCGAATTAACGTGTATATTTTTTGGGCATTTTCTGAAAGTTCTGCTGCATACTAGTTGCAGTAAAACTTAGACCGTTTTCTCTTGAACGTCTTTTCTATCGTGTGGGAGTTATCTACTTATGAAGGAGCGTTCAAGGTCACAACTCAAGGTGCTGTATGCGAACGCTAAGATATGGTAGTTACAATGGCATGATATAGAAAATGGATAGGCATCGCGAAGTGTCCTCAATAGCCCACGGATTGCTGCTTTGTTAACAAAACGCATTAGAATTTTCGTGTATATCATCTGGGCATTATTTGGCAGCTCTGCTGCATGCTAGTTTCAGTAAAACTAATTCCATTTTCACTTGTACGTCTTTTCTATCGTGTAGTAGTTGTCTACTTATGAAGGAGCGTTCAAGGTCACAGCTCTAATTGCTCGATGCGAACCCTAAGATATGATAGTAACATTGACATGGTGTAGAACATTGATGGACATCGCGAAGTGCCTTATATAACCCACGGATTGCTACTTTGCATACAAAACGCGTTCGAATTAACGTATATATTATTTGGGCTCTTTTTTAAAGCTCTGCTGCATACTAATTGTAGTAAAACTAAGACCGTTTTCCCTTGAACGTCTTTTCTATCGTGTGGGATTTATCTACTTATGAAAGAGCGTTCAAGGTCACAACTCTAGGTACTGTATGCGAACGCTAAGATATGGTAGTTACAATTTCGTGGTACAGAACATGGATAGACATCGCGAAATGCCTTATATAGCCCGCGGATTGCTGCTTTGTTTACAAAACGCATTCGAATTAACGCGTATATTATATGGGCATTATTTGGCAGCTCTACTGCATGCTAATTGCAGTAAAACTAAATCCATTTTCACTTGTACGTCTTTTCTATCGTGTAGCATTAATCTACGAATGAAGGAGCGTTCAAGGTCACAGCTCTTTGTGCTCTATGCGAACCCTAAGATATGATAGTAACATTGCCATAGTGTAGAACATGGAAAGGCATCGCGAAGTGTCCTCAATAGCCCACGGATTGCTGCATTGTTTACAAACCGCATTCGAATTTTCGTGTATATCATCTGGGCATTATTAGGCAGCGCTGCTGCATACTAATTGCAGTAAAACTTAGACCGTTTTCTCTTGAACGTCTTTTCTACCGTGTAGGAGGTATCTACTTATGAAGGAGCGTTCAAGGTCACAACTCTAGGTGCTCTATGCGAACGCTAAGATATGATAGTTACATTGGCATGGTATAGAACATGGATAGACATCGCGAAGTGCCTAATATTGTCCGCAGATTGCTACTTTGCGTACAAAACAGGTTCGAATTAACGTGTATATTATTTGGGCATTTTCTGAAAGCTCTGCTGCATGCTAATTGCAGTTAAACTTAGTCCGTTTTCTATTGTACGTCTTTTATATCGTGTAGGAGATATCTACTTATGAAGGAGCGTTCAAGGTCACGACTCTAGGAGCTATATGCGAACGCTAAGATATGATAGTTATATTGGCGTGGTATAGAACATAGATAGACATCGCTAAGTGCCTTATATTGGCCGCGGATTGCTACTTTGCGTACAAAACGGGTTCGAATTAACGTGTATATTATTTGGGCATTTTCTGACAGCTCTGCTGCATACTAATTGCAGTAAAACTTCGACCGTTTTCTCTTGAACGTCTCTTCTATTGTGTAGTAGTTATCTACTTATGAAGGAGCGTTCAAGGTCACAACTCTAGGTGCTCTATGCGAACGCTAAGATATGATAGTTACATTGGCATGGTGTAGAACATGGATAGACATCGCGAAGTGTCCTTAATAGCCCACCAATTGCTGCTTTGTTTACAAAACGCATTAGAATTAACGCGTATTTTAACTGGGCATTATTTGGCTGCTCTGCTGCATGGTAATTGCAGTAAAACTAAATCCATTTTCACTTGTACGTCTTTTCTATTGTGTAGTAGTTATCTACTTATGAAGGAGCGTTCAAGGTCACAACTCTAGGTGCTCTATGCGAACGCTAAGATATGATAGTTACATTGGCATGGTGTAGAACATGGATAGACATCGCGAAGTGTCCTTAATAGCCCACGGATTGCTGCTTTGTTTACAAAACGCATTAGAATTAACGCGTATTTTAACTGGGCATTATTTGGCTGCTCTGCTGCATGGTAAAACTAAATCCATTTTCACTTGTACGTCTTTTCTATTGTGTAGTAGTTATCTACTTATGAAGGAGCGTTCAAGGTCACAACTCTAGGTGCTCTATGCGAACGCTAAGATATGATAGTTACATTGGCATGGTGTAGAACATGGATAGACATCGCGAAGTGTCCTTAATAGCCCACGGATTGCTGCTTTGTTTACAAAACGCATTAGAATTAACGCGTATATTATCTGGGCATTATTTGGCAGCGCTGCTGCATGCTAATTGCTGTAATACTAAATCCATTTTCACTTGTACGTCTTTTCTATTGTGTAGTAGTTATCTACTTATGAAGGAGCGGTCAAGGTCACAACTCTAGGTGCTCTATGCGAACCCTAAGATATGATAGTAACATTGACATGGTGTAGAACATGGATAGGCATCGCGAAGTGTCCTTAATAGCATACGGATTGCTGCTTTGTTTACAAAACGCATTAGAATTAACGCGTATATTATCTGGGCATTATTTGGCAGCTCTGCTGCATGGTAAATGCAGTAAAACTAAATCCATTTTCACTTGTACGTCTTTTCTATTGTGTAGTAGTTATCTACTTATGAAGGAGCGGTCAAGGTCACAACTCTAGGTGCTCTATGCGAACGCTAAGATATGATAGTTACATTGGCATGGTATAGAACATGGATAGACATCGTGAAGTGCCTTATATTACCCGCGGATTGCTACTTTGCGTACAAAACACGTTATAATTAACGTGTATATTATTTGGTCATTTACTGAAAGCTCTGCTGCATACTAATTGCAGTAAAACTTAGACCGTTTTCTCTTCAACGTCTTTTCTATCGTGTAGGAGTTATCTACATATGAAGGAGCGTTCAAGGTCACAACTCTAGGTGCTGTATGCAAACGCTAAGATATGGTAGTTACAATGGCATGGTATAGAAAATGGATAGGCATCGCAAAGTGTCCTTAATAGCCCACGGATTGCTGCTTTGTTTACAAAACGCATTAGAATTAACGCGTATATTATCTGGGCATTATTTGGCAGCTCTGCTGCATGCTAATTGCCGTAAAACTAAATCCATTTTCACCTGTACGTCTTTTCTATTGTGTAGTAGTTATCTACTTATGAAGGAGCGGTCAAGGTCACAACTCTAGGTGCTCTATGCCAACGCTATGATAAGATAGTTACATTGGCATGGTATAGAACATGGATAGAAATCGTGAAGTGCCTTATATTATCCGCGGATTGCTACTTTGCATACAAAACGCGTTCGAATTAACGTGTATATTATTTGGGCATTTACTGAAAGCTCTGCTGCATACTAATTGCAGTAAAACTAAGACCCTTTTCTCTTCAACGTCTTTTCTATCGTGTAGGAGTTATCTACATATGAAGGAGCGTTCAGGGTCACAACTCTAGGTGCTGTATGCGAACGCTAAGATATGATAGTTACATTGGCATGGTATAGAACATGGATAGACATCGCGAAGTGCCTTCTATAGCCCGCGGATTGCTACTTTGCGTACCAAACGCGTTCGAATTGACGTGTATATTAATTGGGTACTTTTCGAAAGCTCTGCTGCATAATAATTGCAGTAAAACTTAGACCGTTTTCTCTTGAACGTCTTTTCTATCGTGTACGAGTTATCTACTTATGAAGGAGCGTTCAAGGTCACAACTCTAGGTGCTGTATGCGAACGCTAAGATATGATAGTTACATTGGCATGGTATAGAACATAGATAGACACCGCTAAGTGCCTTATATTGCCCGCGGATGGATTGCTACTTTGCGTACAAAACGGATTCGAATTAACGTGTATATTATTTGGGCATTTTCTAAAAGCTCTGCTGCATACTAATTGCAGTAAAATTAAGACCGTTTTCTCTTGAACGGCTTTTCTATTGTGTAGTAGTTATCTACTTATGAAGGAGCGGTCAAGGTCACAACTCTAGGTGCTCTATGCCAACGCTAAGATAAGATAGTTACATTGGCATGGTATAGAACATGGATAGAAATCGTGAAGTGCCTTATATTACCCGCGGATTGCTACTTTGCATACAAAACGCGTTCGAATTAACGTGTATATTATTTGGGCATTTACTGAAAGCTCTGCTGCATACTAATTGCAGTAAAACTTAGACCCTTTTCTCTTCAACGTCTTTTCTATCGTGTAGGAGTTATCTACATATGAAGGAGCGATCAAGGTCACAACTCTAGGTGCTCTATGCGAACGCTAAGATATGATAGTTACATTGGCATGGTATAGAACATGGATGGACATCGCGAAGTGCCTTATATAGCTCGCGGATTGCCACTTTGCGTACAAAACGCGTTCGAATTGACGTGTATATTAATTGGGTACTTTTTGAAAGCTCTGCTGCGTACTAATTGCAGTAAAACTTAGACCGTTTTCTCTTCAACGTCTTTTCTATCGTGTAGGAGTTATCTACATATGAAGGAGCGTTCAAGGTCACAACTCTAGGTGCTGTATGCAAACGCTAAGATATGGTAGTTACAATGGCATGGTATAGAAAATGGATAGGCATCGCCAAGTGTCCTTAATAGCCCACGGATTGCTGCTTTGTTAACAAAACGCATTAGGATTAACGCGTATATTATCTGGGCATTATTTGGCTGCTCTACTGCATGCTAATTGCAGTAAAACTAAATCCATTTTCACTTGTACGTCTTTTCTATCGTGTAGCAGTAATCTACGAATGAAGGAGCGTTCAAGGTCACAGCTCTTTGTGCTCTATGCGAACCCTAAGATATGATAGTAACATTGACATGGTGTAGAACATGGATAGGCATCGCGAAGTGTCCTTAATAGCCCACGGATTGCTGCTTTGTTTACAAAACGCATTAGAATTAACGCGTATATTATCTGGGCATTATTTGGCAGCTCTGCTGCATGGTAATTGCAATAAAACTAAATCCATTTTCACTTGTACGTCTTTTCTATTGTGTAGTAGTTATCTACTTATGAAGGAGCGGTCAAGGTCACAACTCTAGGTGCTCTATGCGAACGCTAAGATATGATAGTTACATTGGCATGGTATAGAACATGGATAGACATCGCGAAGTGCCTTATATAGCCCGCGGATTGATACTTTGCGTACAAAACGCGTTCGAATTGACGTGTATATTAATTGGGTACTTTTCGAAAGCTCTGCTGCATACTTATTGCAGTAAAACCTAGACCGTTTTCTCTTGAACATCTTTTCTATCGTGTAGGAGTTATCTATTTATGAAGGAGCGTTCAAGGTCACAACTCTAGGTGCTGTATGCGAACGCTAAGATATGATAGTTACATTGGCATGGTATAGAACATAGATAGACATCGCTAAGTGCCTTTTATTGCCCGCGGATTGCTACTTTGCGTACAAAACGGGTTCGAATTAACGTGTATATTATTTGGGCATTTTCTGAAAGCTCTGCTGCATATTAATTTTAGTAAAACTTGGACCGTTTTCTCTTGAACGTCTTTTCTATCGTGAAGAAGTTATCTACTTATGAAGGAGCGTTCAAGGTCACAACTCTAGGTGCTGTATGCGAACTCTAAGATATGATAGTTACATTGGCATGGTATAGAACATAGATAGACAACGCTAATATTGCCCGCGGATTGCTACTTTACGTACAAAACGGGTTCGAATTAACGTGTATTTGGGCATTTTCTGAAAGCTCTGCTGCATACTAATTGCAGTAAAATTTAGACCGTTTTCTCTTGAACGTCTTTTCTATCGTGTAGAAGTTATCTACTTATGAAGGAGTATTCAAGGTCACAACTCTAGTTGCTCTATGCGAACGCTAAGATATGGTAGTTACACTGGCATGGTATAGAACATGGATAGACATCGCGAAGTGCCTTATATAGCCCGCGGATTGCTACTTTGCGTACTAAACGCGTTCGAATTGACGTGTATATTAATTGGGTACTTTTTGAAAGCTCTGCTGCATACTAATTGCAGTAAAACTTAGACCGTTTTCTCTTCAACGTCTTTTCTATCGTGTAGGAGTTATCTACATATGAAGGAGCGTTCAACGTCACAACTCTAGGTGCTGAATGCAAACGCTAATATATGGTAGTTACAATGGCATGGTATAGAAAATGGATAGGCATCGCAAAGTGTCCTTAATAGCCCACGGATTGCTGCTTCGTTTACAAAACGAATTAGAATTGACGCGTATATTATCTGGGCATTATTTGGCAGCTCTGCTGCATGGTAATTGCAGTAAAACTAAATCCATTTTCACATGTACGTCTTTTCTATTGTGTAGTAGTTATCTACTTATGAAGAAGCGTTCAAGGTCACAACTCTAGGTGCTCTATGCGAACGCTAAGATATGATAGTTACATTGGCATGGTATATAACATGGTTAGACATCGCGAAGTGTCCTTAATAGCCCACGGATTGCTGCTTTGTTTACAAAACGCATTCGAATTAACGCGTATATTATCTCGGCATTATTTGGCAGCTCTGCTGCATGCTAATTGCAGTTAAACTTAGTCCGTTTTCTATTGTACGTCTTTTATATCGTGTAGGAGATATCTACTTATGAAGGAGCGTTCAAGGTCACAACTCTAGGAGCTCTATGGGAACGCTAAGATATGATGGTTTCATTGCCATGGTATAGAACATAGATAGACATCGCTAAGTGCCTTATATTGCCCGCGGATTGCTACTTTGCGTACAAAACGGGTTCGAATTAACGTGTATATTTCTTGGGCATTTTCTGAAAGCTCTGCTGCATACTAATTGCAGTAAATCTTAGACCGTTTTCTCTTGAACGTCTTTTCTATCGTGTAGGAGTTATCTACTTATGAAGGAGCGTTCAAGGTCACAACTCTAGGTACTGTATGCGAACGCTAATATATGGTAGTTACAATGGCATGGTATAGAAAATGGATGGGCATCGCGAAGTGTCCTTAATAGCCCACGGATTGCTGCTCTGTTTACAAAACGCATTAGAATTAACGCGTATATTATCTGGGCATTATTTGGCAGCTCTGCTGCATGCTAATTGCCGTAAAACTAAATCCATTTTCACTTGTACGTCTTTTCTATTGTGTAGTAGTTATCTACTTATGAAGGAGCGTTCAAGGTCACAACTCTAGGTGCTCTATGCGAACGCCAAGATATGATAGTTACATTGGCATGGTGTAGAACATGGATAGACATCGCGAAGTGTCCTTTATAGCCCACGGATTGCTGCTTTGTTTACAAAACGCATTAGAATTAACGCGTATATTAGCTGGGCATTATTTGGCAGCTCTGCTGCATGGTAATTGCGGTAAAACTAAATCCATTTTCACTTGTACGTCTTTTCTATTGTGTAGTAGTATTGTATTGTGTAGTAGAATTTACGCGTATATTATCTGGGCATTATTTGGCAGCTCTACTGCATGGTAAATGCAGTAAAACTAAATCCGTTTTCACTTGTACGTCTTTTCTATTGTGTAGTTCGAATTGACGTGTATATTATTTGGGCACTTTTTGAAAGTTCTGCTGCATACGAATTGCAGTAAAACTTAGACCGATTTCTCTTGAACATCGTTTCTACCGTGTAGGAGTTATCCACTTATGAAGGAGCGTTCAAGGTCACAGCTCCAATTGCTCTATGCGAACCCTAAGATATGATAGTTACATTGGCATGGTATAGAACATTGATAGACATCGCGAAATGCCTTATATAACACGCGGATTGCTACTTTGCGTACAAAACGCGTTCGAATTAACGTATATATTATTTGGGCTCTTTTTGAAAGCTCTGCTGCATGCTAATTGCAGTAAAACTAAATCCATTTTCACTTGTACGTCTTTTCTATCGTGTAGCAGTAATCTACGAATGAAGGAGCGTTCAAGGTCACAACTCTAGGTGCTCTATGCGAACGCTAAGATATGATAGTTACATTGGCATGGTATAGAACATGGATAGACATCGCGAAGTGTCCTTAATAGCCCACGGATTGCTGCTTTGTTTACAAAACGCATTAGAATTAACGCGTATATTATCTGGGCATTATTTGGCAGCTCTGCTGCATGGTAATTGCAGTAAAAATAAATCCATTTTCACTTGTACGTCTTTTCTATTGTGTAGTAGTTATCTACTTATGAAGGAGCGGTCAAGGTCACAACTCTAGGTGTTCTATGCGAACGCTAAGATATGATAGTTACATTGGCATGGTATAGAACATGGATAGACATCGCGAAATGCCTTGTATAACACACGGATTGCTACTTTGCGTACAAAACGCGTTCGAATTAACGTATATATTATTTGGGCTCTTTTTGAAAGCTGCATACTAATTGTAATAAAACTTAGACCTTTTTCCCTTGAACGTCTATCTATCGTGTAAGAGTTATCTACTTATGAAGGAGCGTTCAAGGTCACAACTCTAGGTCCTGTATTCGAACGCTAAGATATGGTAGTTACAATGGCATGGTATAGAAAATGGATAGGCATCGCGAAGTGTCCTTAATAGCCCACGGATTGCTGCTTTGTTTACAAAACGCATTCGAATTAACGCATATATTATCGGGGCATTATTTGGCAGCTCTGCTGCATGCTAATTGCAGTAAAACTAAATCCATTTTCACTTGTACGTCTTTTCTATCGTGTAGCAGTAATCTACGAATGAAGGAGCGTTCAAGGTCACAACTCTAGGTGCTCTATGCGAACGCTAAGATATGATAGTTACATTGACATGGTGTAGAACATGGATAGGCATCGCGAAGTGTCCTTAATAGCCAACGGATTGCTGCTCTGTTTACAAAACGCATTAGAATTAACGCGTATATTATCTGGGCATTATTTGGCAGCTCTGCTGCATGGTAAATGCAGTAAAACTAAATCCATTTTCACTTGTACGTCTTTTCTATTGTGTAGTAGTTATCTACTTATGAAGGAGCGTTCAAGGTATAGAACATGGATAGACATCGCGAAGTGCCTTATATAGCCCGCGGATTGCTACTGTGCGTACAAAACGCGTTATAATTAACGTGTATATTATTTGGGCATTTACTGAAAGCTCTGCTGCATGCTAGTTTCAGTAAAACTAATTCCATTTTCACTTGTACGTCTTTTCTATCGTGTCGTAGTTGTCTACTTATGAAGGAGCGTTCAAGGTCACAGCTCTAATTGCTCTATGCGAACCCTAAGATATGATAGTAACATTGACATGGTGTAGAACATTGATGGACATCGCGAAGTGCCTTATATAGCCCACGGATTGCTACTTTGCATACAAAACGCGTTCGAATTAACGTATATATTATTTGGGCGGTTTTTTAAAGCTCTGCTGCATACTAATTGTAGTAAAACTAAGACAGTTTTCCCTTGAACGTCTTTTCTATCGTGTAGGATTTATCTACTTATGAAGGAGCGTTCAAGGTCACAACTCTAGGTACTGTATGCGAACGCTAAGATATGGTAGTTACAATGGCGTGGTACAGAACATGGATAGACATCGCGAAATGCCTTATATAGCCCGCGGATTGCTGCTTTGTTTACAAAACGCATTCGAATTAACGCGTATATTATATGGGCATTATTTGGCAGTTCTACTGCATGCTAATTGCAGTAAAACTGAATTCATTTTCACTTGTACGTATTTTCTATCGTGTAGCATTAATCTACGAATGAAGGAGCGTTCAAGGTCACAGCTCTTTGTGCTCTATGCGAACCCTAAGATATGATAGTAACATTGCCATAGTGTAGAACATGGAAAGGCATCGCGAAGTGTCCTCAATAGCCCACGGATTGCTGCATTGTTTACAAAACGCATTCGAATTTTCGTGTATATCATCTGGGCATTATTAGGCAGCGCTGCTGTATACTAATTGCAGTAAAACTTAGACCGTTTTCTCTTGAACGTCTTTTCTACCGTGTAGGAGGTATCTACTTATGAAGGAGCGTTCAAGGTCACAACTCTAGGTGCTCTATGCGAACGCTAAGATATGATAGTTACATTGGCATGGTATAGAAGATGGATGGACATCGCGAAGTGCCTTATATAGCCCACGGATTGCTACTTTGCGTGCAAAACGCGTTCGAATTAACGTATATATTATTTGGGCTCTTTTTTAAAGCTCTGCTGCATACTAATTGCAGCAAAACTTAGACCGTTTTCTCTTGAACGTCTTTTCTATCGTGAAGGAGTTATCTACTTATGAAGGAGCGTTCAAGGTCACAACTCTAGGCACTGTATGCGAACGCTAAGATATGGTAGTTACAATGGCATGGTATAGAAAATGGATAGGCATCGCGAAGTGTCCTTAATAGCCCACGGATTGCTGCTTTGTTTACAAAACGCATTCGAATTAACGCGTATATTATCTGTGCATTATTTGGCAGCTCTGCTGCATGCTAATTGCAGTTAAACTTAGTCCGTTTTCTATTGTACGTCTTTTATATCTTGTAGGAGATATCTACTTATGAAGGAGCGTTCAAGGTCACGACTCTAGGAGCTCTATGCGAACGCTAAGATATGATAGTTACATTGGCATGGTATAGAACATAGATAGACATCGCTAAGTGTCTTATATTGCCCGCGGATTGCTACTTTGCGTACAAAACGGGTTCGAATTAACGTGTATATTATTTGGGCATTTTCTGAAAGCTCTGCTGCATACTAATTGCAGTAAAACTTCGACCGTTTTCTCTTGAACGTCTTTTCTATCGTGTAGGAGTTATCTACTTATGAAGGAGCGTTCAAGGTCACAACTCTAGGTACTGTATGCGAACGCTAAGATATGGTAGTTACAATGGCATGGTATAGAAAATGGATAGGCATCGCAAAGTGTCCTTAATAGCCCACGGATTGCTGCTTTTTTTACAAAACGCATTAGAATTAACGTGTATATTATCTGGGCATTATTTGGCAGCTCTGCTGCATGCTAATTGCCGTAAAACTAAATCCATTTTCACTTGTACGTCTTTTCTATTGTGTAGTAGTTATCTACTTATGAAGGAGCGTTCAAGGTCACAACTCTAGTTGCTCTATGCGAACGCTAAGATATGATAGTTACATTGGCATGGTGTAGAACATGGATAGACATCGCGAAGTGTCCTTAATAGCCCACGGATTGCTGCTTTTTTTACAAAACGCATTAGAATTAACGCGTATTTTAACTGGGCATTATTTGGCTGCTCTGCTGCATGGTAATTGCAGTAAAACTAAATCCATTTTCACTTGTACGTCTTTTCTATTGTGTAGTAGTTATCTACTTATGAAGGAGCGGTCAAGGTCACAACTCTAGGTGCTCTATGCGAACGCTAAGATATGATAGTTACATTGGCATGGTATAGAACATGGATAGACATCGCGAAGTGCCTTATATAGACCGCGGATTGATACTTTGCGTACAAAACGCGTTCGAATTGACGTGTATATTAATTGGGTACTTTTCGAAAGCTCTGCTGCATACTAATTGCAGTAAAACTTAGACCGTTTTCTCTTGAACGTCTTTTCTATCGTGTAGGAGTTATCTACTTATGAAGGAGCGTTCAGGGTCACAACTCTAGGTGCTCTATGCGAACGCTAAGATATGATAGTTACATTGGCATGGTATAGAACATGGATAGACATCGCGAAGTGCCTTATATAGACCGCGGATTGATACTTTGCGTACAAAACGCGTTCGAATTGACGTGTATATTAATTGGGTACTTTTCGAAAGCTCTGCTGCATACTAATTGCAGTAAAACTTAGACCGCTTTCTCTTGAACGTCTTTTCTATCGTGTAGGAGTTATCTACTTATGAAGGAGCGTTCAAGGTCACAACTCTAGGTGCTGTATGCGAATGCTAAAATATGGTAGTTACATTGGCATGGTATAGAACATGGATAGACATCGCGAAGTGCCTTCTATAGCCCGCGGATTGCTACTTTGCGTACAAAACGGGTTCGAATTAACGTGTATATTATTTGGGCATTTTCTGAAAGCTCTGCTGCATACTAATTGCAGTAAAACTTAGACCGTTTTCTCTTAAACGCTCTTTCTATCTTGTAGGAGTTATCTACTTATGAAGGAGCGTTCAAGGTCACAACTCTAGGTACTGTATGCGAACGCTAAGATATGGTAGTTACAATGGCATGGTATAGAAAATGGATAGGCATCGCGAAGTGTCCTTAATAGCCCACGGATTGCTGCTTTGTTTACAAAACGCAATCGAATTAACGCGTATATTATCTGGGCATTATTTGGCAGCTCTGCTGCATGCTAATTGCAGTAAAACTAAATTCATTTTCACTTGTACGTCTTATCTATCGTGTAGCAGTAATCTACGAATGAAGGAGCGTTCAAGGTCACAGCTCTTTGTGCTCTATGCGAACGCTAAGATATGATAGTTACATTGGCAAGGTATAGAACATGGATAGACATCGTGAAGTGCCTTATATTACCCGCGGATTGCTACTTTGCGTACAAAACGCGTTATAATTAACGTGTATATTATTTGGGCATTTACTGAAAGCTCTGCTGCATACTAATTGCAGTAAAACTTAGACCGTTTTCTCTTCAACGTCTTTTCTATCGTGTAGGAGTTATCTACATATGAAGGAGCGTTCAAGGTCACAACTCTAGGTGCTGTATGCAAACGCTAAGATATGGTAGTTACAATGGCATGGTATAGAAAATGGATAGGCATCGCAAAGTGTCCTTAATAGCCCACGGATTGCTGCTTTGTTTACAAAACGCATTAGAATTAACGCGTATATTATCTGGGCATTATTTGGCAGCTCTGCTGCATGCTAATTGCCGTAAAACTAAATCCATTTTCACTTGTACGTCTTTTCTATTGTGTAGTAGTTATCTACTTATGAAGGAGCGGTCAAGGTCACAACTCTAGGTGCTCTATGCGAACGCTAAGATATGATAGTTACATTGGCATGGTATAGAACATAGATAGACACCGCTAAGTGCCTAATATTGCCCGCGGATTGCTACTTTGCGTACAAAACGGGTTCGAATTAACGTGTATATTATTTGGGCATTTTCTGAAAGCTCTGCTGCATACTAATTGCAGTAAAACTTAGACCGTTTTCTCTTGAACGTCTTTTTCAATCGTGAAGGAGTTATCTACTTATGAAGGAGCGTTCAAGGTCACAACTCTAGGTGCTGTATGCGAACTCTAAGATATGATAGTTGCACTGGCATGGTATAGAACATAGATAGACATTGCTAATATTGCCCGCGGATTGCTACTTTGCGTACAAAACGGATTCGAATTAAAGTGTATATTAGTTGGGCATTTTCAAAAAGCTCTGCTGCATACTAATTGCAGTAAAATTAAGACCGTTTTCTCTTGAACGTCTTTTCTATTGTGTAGTAGTTATCTACTTATGAAGGAGCGGTCAAGGTCACAACTCTAGGTGCTCTATGCAAACGCTAAGATATGGTAGTTACATTGGCATGGTATATAACATGGTTAGACATCGCGAAGTGTCCTTAATAGCCCACGGATTTCTGCTTTGTTTACAAAACGAATTAGAATTGACGCGTATATTATCTGTGCATTATTTGGCAGCTCTGCGGCATGCTAATTGCCGTAAAACTAAAACCATTTTCACTTGTACGTCTTTTCTATTGTGTAGTAGTTATCTACTTATGAAGGAGCGTTCAAGGTCACAACTCTAGGTGCTCTATGCGAACGCTAAGATATGATAGATACATTGGCATGGTATGGTGGTATGGTATGGTATGGCATGGTTAGACATCGCGAAGTTTCCTTAATAGCCCACGGATTTCTGCTTTGTTTACAAAACGAATTAGAATTGACGCGTATATTATCTGGGCATTATTTGGCAGCTCTGCTGCATGGTAATTGCAGTGAAACCAAATCCATTTTCACATGTACGTCTTTTCTATTGTGTAGTAGTTATCTACTTATGAAGGAGCGGTCAAGGTCACAACTCTAGGTGCTCTATGCGAGCGCTAAGATATGATAGTTACATTGGCATGGTATAGAACATGGATAGACATCGCGAAGTGCCTTATATAGCCCGCGGATTAATACTTTGCGTACAAAACGCGTTCGAATTGACGTGTATATTAATTGGGTACTTTTTGAAAGCTCTGCTGGATACTAATTGCAGTAAAACTTAGACCGTTTTCTCTTGAACGTCTTTTCTATCGTGTAAGAGTTATCTACTTATGAAGGAGCGTTCAAGGTCACATCTCTAGGTACTGTATGCGAACGATAATATATGGTAGTTACAATGGCATGGTATAGAAAATGGATAGGCATCGCGAAGTGTCCTTAATAGCCCACGGATTGCTGCTTTGTTTACAAAACGCATTCGAGTTAACGCGTATATTATCTGGGCATTATTTGGCAGCTCTGCTGCATGTTAATTGCAGTTAAACTTAGTCCGTTTTCTATTGTACGTCTTTTCTATTGTGCAGTAGTTATCTACTTATGAAGGAGCGTTCAATGTCACAACTCTAGGTGCTCTATGCGAACGCAAAGATATGATAGTTACATTGGGATGGTGTAGAACATGGATAGACATCGCGAAGTGTCCTTAATAGCCCACGGATTGCTACTTTGTTTACAAAACGCATTAGAATTAACGCGTATATTATCTGGGCATTATTTGGCAGCTCTGCTGCATGGTAATTGCAGTAAAACTAAATCCATTTTCACTTGTACGTCTTTTCTATTGTGTAGTAGTTATCTACTTATGAAGGAGCGTGCAAGGTCACAGCTCTAATTGCTCTATGCGAACCCTAAGATATGATAGTTACATTGGCATGGTATAGAACATGGATAGACATCGCGAAATGCCTTATATAACACACGGATTGCTACTTTGCGTACAAAACGCGTTCGAATTAACGTATATATTATTTGGGCTCTTTTTGAAAGCTCTGCTGCATACTAATTGTAATAAAACTTAGACCTTTTTCCCTTGAACGTCTATCTATCGTGTAAGAGTTATCTACTTATGAAGGAGCGTTCAAGGTCACAACTCTAGGTGCTCTATGCGAACGCTAAGATATGATAGTTACATTGACATGGTGTAGAACATGGATAGGCATCGCGAAGTGTCCTTAATAGCCAACGGATTGCTGCTTTGTTTACAAAACGCATTAGAATTAACGCGTATATTATCTGGGCATTATTTGGCAGCGCTGCTGCATGCTAATTGCTGTAATACTAAATCCATTTTCACTTGTACGTCTTTTCTATTGTGTAGTAGTTATCTACTTATGAAGGAGCGGTCAAGGTCACAACTCTAGGTGCTCTATGCGAACCCTAAGATATGATAGTAACATTGACATGGTGTAGAACATGGATAGGCATCGCGAAGTGTCCTTAATAGCATACGGATTGCTGCTTTGTTTACAAAACGCATTAGAATTAACGCGTATATTATCTGGGCATTATTTGGCAGCTCTGCTGCATGGTAAATGCAGTAAAACTAAATCCATTTTCACTTGTACGTCTTTTCTATTGTGTAGTAGTTATCTACTTATGAAGGAGCGGTCAAGGTCACAACTCTAGGTGCTCTATGCGAACGCTAAGATATGATAGTTACATTGGCATGGTATAGAACATGGATAGACATCGTGAAGTGCCTTATATTACCCGCGGATTGCTACTTTGCGTACAAAACACGTTATAATTAACGTGTATATTATTTGGTCATTTACTGAAAGCTCTGCTGCATACTAATTGCAGTAAAACTTAGACCGTTTTCTCTTCAACGTCTTTTCTATCGTGTAGGAGTTATCTACATATGAAGGAGCGTTCAAGGTCACAACTCTAGGTGCTGTATGCAAACGCTAAGATATGGTAGTTACAATGGCATGGTATAGAAAATGGATAGGCATCGCAAAGTGTCCTTAATAGCCCACGGATTGCTGCTTTGTTTACAAAACGCATTAGAATTAACGCGTATATTATCTGGGCATTATTTGGCAGCTCTGCTGCATGCTAATTGCCGTAAAACTAAATCCATTTTCACCTGTACGTCTTTTCTATTGTGTAGTAGTTATCTACTTATGAAGGAGCGGTCAAGGTCACAACTCTAGGTGCTCTATGCCAACGCTATGATAAGATAGTTACATTGGCATGGTATAGAACATGGATAGAAATCGTGAAGTGCCTTATATTATCCGCGGATTGCTACTTTGCATACAAAACGCGTTCGAATTAACGTGTATATTATTTGGGCATTTACTGAAAGCTCTGCTGCATACTAATTGCAGTAAAACTAAGACCCTTTTCTCTTCAACGTCTTTTCTATCGTGTAGGAGTTATCTACATATGAAGGAGCGTTCAGGGTCACAACTCTAGGTGCTGTATGCGAACGCTAAGATATGATAGTTACATTGGCATGGTATAGAACATGGATAGACATCGCGAAGTGCCTTCTATAGCCCGCGGATTGCTACTTTGCGTACCAAACGAGTTCGAATTGACGTTTATATTAATTGGGTACTTTTCGAAAGCTCTGCTGCATAATAATTGCAGTAAAACTTAGACCGTTTTCTCTTGAACGTCTTTTCTATCGTGTACGAGTTATCTACTTATGAAGGAGCGTTCAAGGTCACAACTCTAGGTGCTGTATGCGAACGCTAAGATATGATAGTTACATTGGCATGGTATAGAACATAGATAGACACCGCTAAGTGCCTTATATTGCCCGCGGATGGATTGCTACTTTGCGTACAAAACGGATTCGAATTAACGTGTATATTATTTGGGCATTTTCTAAAAGCTCTGCTGCATACTAATTGCAGTAAAATTAAGACCGTTTTCTCTTGAACGGCTTTTCTATTGTGTAGTAGTTATCTACTTATGAAGGAGCGGTCAAGGTCACAACTCTAGGTGCTCTATGCCAACGCTAAGATAAGATAGTTACATTGGCATGGTATAGAACATGGATAGAAATCGTGAAGTGCCTTATATTACCCGCGGATTGCTACTTTGCATACAAAACGCGTTCGAATTAACGTGTATATTATTTGGGCATTTACTGAAAGCTCTGCTGCATACTAATTGCAGTAAAACTTAGACCCTTTTCTCTTCAACGTCTTTTCTATCGTGTAGGAGTTATCTACATATGAAGGAGCGATCAAGGTCACAACTCTAGGTGCTCTATGCGAACGCTAAGATATGATAGTTACATTGGCATGGTATAGAACATGGATGGACATCGCGAAGTGCCTTATATAGCTCGCGGATTGCCACTTTGCGTACAAAACGCGTTCGAATTGACGTGTATATTAATTGGGTACTTTTTGAAAGCTCTGCTGCGTACTAATTGCAGTAAAACTTAGACCGTTTTCTCTTCAACGTCTTTTCTATCGTGTAGGAGTTATCTACATATGAAGGAGCGTTCAAGGTCACAACTCTAGGTGCTGTATGCAAACGCTAAGATATGGTAGTTACAATGGCTTGGTATAGAAAATGGATAGGCATCGCCAAGTGTCCTTAATAGCCCACGGATTGCTGCTTTGTTAACAAAACGCATTAGGATTAACGCGTATATTATCTGGGCATTATTTGGCTGCTCTACTGCATGCTAATTGCAGTAAAACTAAATCCATTTTCACTTGTACGTCTTTTCTATCGTGTAGCAGTAATCTACGAATGAAGGAGCGTTCAAGGTCACAGCTCTTTGTGCTCTATGCGAACCCTAAGATATGATAGTAACATTGACATGGTGTAGAACATGGATAGGCATCGCGAAGTGTCCTTAATAGCCCACGGATTGCTGCTTTGTTTACAAAACGCATTAGAATTAACGCGTATATTATCTGGGCATTATTTGGCAGCTCTGCTGCATGGTAATTGCAATAAAACTAAATCCATTTTCACTTGTACGTCTTTTCTATTGTGTAGTAGTTATCTACTTATGAAGGAGCGGTCAAGGTCACAACTCTAGGTGCTCTATGCGAACGCTAAGATATGATAGTTACATTGGCATGGTATAGAACATGGATAGACATCGCGAAGTGCCTTATATAGCCCGCGGATTGATACTTTGCGTACAAAACGCGTTCGAATTGACGTGTATATTAATTGGGTACTTTTCGAAAGCTCTGCTGCATACTTATTGCAGTAAAACCTAGACCGTTTTCTCTTGAACATCTTTTCTATCGTGTAGGAGTTATCTATTTATGAAGGAGCGTTCAAGGTCACAACTCTAGGTGCTGTATGCGAACGCTAAGATATGATAGTTACATTGGCATGGTATAGAACATAGATAGACATCGCTAAGTGCCTTTTATTGCCCGCGGATTGCTACTTTGCGTACAAAACGGGTTCGAATTAACGTGTATATTATTTGGGCATTTTCTGAAAGCTCTGCTGCATATTAATTTTAGTAAAACTTGGACCGTTTTCTCTTGAACGTCTTTTCTATCGTGAAGAAGTTATCTACTTATGAAGGAGCGTTCAAGGTCACAACTCTAGGTGCTGTATGCGAACTCTAAGATATGATAGTTACATTGGCATGGTATAGAACATAGATAGACAACGCTAATATTGCCCGCGGATTGCTACTTTACGTACAAAACGGGTTCGAATTAACGTGTATTTGGGCATTTTCTGAAAGCTCTGCTGCATACTAATTGCAGTAAAATTTAGACCGTTTTCTCTTGAACGTCTTTTCTATCGTGTAGAAGTTATCTACTTATGAAGGAGTATTCAAGGTCACAACTCTAGTTGCTCTATGCGAACGCTAAGATATGGTAGTTACACTGGCATGGTATAGAACATGGATAGACATCGCGAAGTGCCTTATATAGCCCGCGGATTGCTACTTTGCGTACTAAACGCGTTCGAATTGACGTGTATATTAATTGGGTACTTTTTGAAAGCTCTGCTGCATACTAATTGCAGTAAAACTTAGACCGTTTTCTCTTCAACGTCTTTTCTATCGTGTAGGAGTTATCTACATATGAAGGAGCGTTCAACGTCACAACTCTAGGTGCTGAATGCAAACGCTAATATATGGTAGTTACAATGGCATGGTATAGAAAATGGATAGGCATCGCAAAGTGTCCTTAATAGCCCACGGATTGCTGCTTCGTTTACAAAACGAATTAGAATTGACGCGTATATTATCTGGGCATTATTTGGCAGCTCTGCTGCATGGTAATTGCAGTAAAACTAAATCCATTTTCACATGTACGTCTTTTCTATTGTGTAGTAGTTATCTACTTATGAAGAAGCGTTCAAGGTCACAACTCTAGGTGCTCTATGCGAACGCTAAGATATGATAGTTACATTGGCATGGTATATAACATGGTTAGACATCGCGAAGTGTCCTTAATAGCCCACGGATTGCTGCTTTGTTTACAAAACGCATTCGAATTAACGCGTATATTATCTCGGCATTATTTGGCAGCTCTGCTGCATGCTAATTGCAGTTAAACTTAGTCCGTTTTCTATTGTACGTCTTTTATATCGTGTAGGAGATATCTACTTATGAAGGAGCGTTCAAGGTCACAACTCTAGGAGCTCTATGGGAACGCTAAGATATGATGGTTTCATTGCCATGGTATAGAACATAGATAGACATCGCTAAGTGCCTTATATTGCCCGCGGATTGCTACTTTGCGTACAAAACGGGTTCGAATTAACGTGTATATTTCTTGGGCATTTTCTGAAAGCTCTGCTGCATACTAATTGCAGTAAATCTTAGACCGTTTTCTCTTGAACGTCTTTTCTATCGTGTAGGAGTTATCTACTTATGAAGGAGCGTTCAAGGTCACAACTCTAGGTACTGTATGCGAACGCTAATATATGGTAGTTACAATGGCATGGTATAGAAAATGGATGGGCATCGCGAAGTGTCCTTAATAGCCCACGGATTGCTGCTCTGTTTACAAAACGCATTAGAATTAACGCGTATATTATCTGGGCATTATTTGGCAGCTCTGCTGCATGCTAATTGCCGTAAAACTAAATCCATTTTCACTTGTACGTCTTTTCTATTGTGTAGTAGTTATCTACTTATGAAGGAGCGTTCAAGGTCACAACTCTAGGTGCTCTATGCGAACGCCAAGATATGATAGTTACATTGGCATGGTGTAGAACATGGATAGACATCGCGAAGTGTCCTTTATAGCCCACGGATTGCTGCTTTGTTTACAAAACGCATTAGAATTAACGCGTATATTAGCTGGGCATTATTTGGCAGCTCTGCTGCATGGTAATTGCGGTAAAACTAAATCCATTTTCACTTGTACGTCTTTTCTATTGTGTAGTAGTATTGTATTGTGTAGTAGAATTTACGCGTATATTATCTGGGCATTATTTGGCAGCTCTACTGCATGGTAAATGCAGTAAAACTAAATCCGTTTTCACTTGTACGTCTTTTCTATTGTGTAGTTCGAATTGACGTGTATATTATTTGGGCACTTTTTGAAAGTTCTGCTGCATACGAATTGCAGTAAAACTTAGACCGATTTCTCTTGAACATCGTTTCTACCGTGTAGGAGTTATCCACTTATGAAGGAGCGTTCAAGGTCACAGCTCCAATTGCTCTATGCGAACCCTAAGATATGATAGTTACATTGGCATGGTATAGAACATTGATAGACATCGCGAAATGCCTTATATAACACGCGGATTGCTACTTTGCGTACAAAACGCGTTCGAATTAACGTATATATTATTTGGGCTCTTTTTGAAAGCTCTGCTGCATGCTAATTGCAGTAAAACTAAATCCATTTTCACTTGTACGTCTTTTCTATCGTGTAGCAGTAATCTACGAATGAAGGAGCGTTCAAGGTCACAACTCTAGGTGCTCTATGCGAACGCTAAGATATGATAGTTACATTGGCATGGTATAGAACATGGATAGACATCGCGAAGTGTCCTTAATAGCCCACGGATTGCTGCTTTGTTTACAAAACGCATTAGAATTAACGCGTATATTATCTGGGCATTATTTGGCAGCTCTGCTGCATGGTAATTGCAGTAAAAATAAATCCATTTTCACTTGTACGTCTTTTCTATTGTGTAGTAGTTATCTACTTATGAAGGAGCGGTCAAGGTCACAACTCTAGGTGTTCTATGCGAACGCTAAGATATGATAGTTACATTGGCATGGTATAGAACATGGATAGACATCGCGAAATGCCTTGTATAACACGCGGATTGCTACTTTGCGTACAAAACGCGTTCGAATTAACGTATATATTATTTGGGCTCTTTTTGAAAGCTGCATACTAATTGTAATAAAACTTAGACCTTTTTCCCTTGAACGTCTATCTATCGTGTAAGAGTTATCTACTTATGAAGGAGCGTTCAAGGTCACAACTCTAGGTCCTGTATTCGAACGCTAAGATATGGTAGTTACAATGGCATGGTATAGAAAATGGATAGGCATCGCGAAGTGTCCTTAATAGCCCACGGATTGCTGCTTTGTTTACAAAACGCATTCGAATTAACGCATATATTATCGGGGCATTATTTGGCAGCTCTGCTGCATGCTAATTGCAGTAAAACTAAATCCATTTTCACTTGTACGTCTTTTCTATCGTGTAGCAGTAATCTACGAATGAAGGAGCGTTCAAGGTCACAACTCTAGGTGCTCTATGCGAACGCTAAGATATGATAGTTACATTGACATGGTGTAGAACATGGATAGGCATCGCGAAGTGTCCTTAATAGCCAACGGATTGCTGCTCTGTTTACAAAACGCATTAGAATTAACGCGTATATTATCTGGGCATTATTTGGCAGCTCTGCTGCATGGTAAATGCAGTAAAACTAAATCCATTTTCACTTGTACGTCTTTTCTATTGTGTAGTAGTTATCTACTTATGAAGGAGCGTTCAAGGTATAGAACATGGATAGACATCGCGAAGTGCCTTATATAGCCCGCGGATTGCTACTGTGCGTACAAAACGCGTTATAATTAACGTGTATATTATTTGGGCATTTACTGAAAGCTCTGCTGCATGCTAGTTTCAGTAAAACTAATTCCATTTTCACTTGTACGTCTTTTCTATCGTGTCGTAGTTGTCTACTTATGAAGGAGCGTTCAAGGTCACAGCTCTAATTGCTCTATGCGAACCCTAAGATATGATAGTAACATTGACATGGTGTAGAACATTGATGGACATCGCGAAGTGCCTTATATAGCCCACGGATTGCTACTTTGCATACAAAACGCGTTCGAATTAACGTATATATTATTTGGGCGGTTTTTTAAAGCTCTGCTGCATACTAATTGTAGTAAAACTAAGACAGTTTTCCCTTGAACGTCTTTTCTATCGTGTAGGATTTATCTACTTATGAAGGAGCGTTCAAGGTCACAACTCTAGGTACTGTATGCGAACGCTAAGATATGGTAGTTACAATGGCGTGGTACAGAACATGGATAGACATCGCGAAATGCCTTATATAGCCCGCGGATTGCTGCTTTGTTTACAAAACGCATTCGAATTAACGCGTATATTATATGGGCATTATTTGGCAGCTCTACTGCATGCTAATTGCAGTAAAACTGAATTCATTTTCACTTGTACGTATTTTCTATCGTGTAGCATTAATCTACGAATGAAGGAGCGTTCAAGGTCACAGCTCTTTGTGCTCTATGCGAACCCTAAGATATGATAGTAACATTGCCATAGTGTAGAACATGGAAAGGCATCGCGAAGTGTCCTCAATAGCCCACGGATTGCTGCATTGTTTACAAAACGCATTCGAATTTTCGTGTATATCATCTGGGCATTATTAGGCAGCGCTGCTGTTTACTAATTGCAGTAAAACTTAGACCGTTTTCTCTTGAACGTCTTTTCTACCGTGTAGGAGGTATCTACTTATGAAGGAGCGTTCAAGGTCACAACTCTAGGTGCTCTATGCGAACGCTAAGATATGATAGTTACATTGGCATGGTATAGAAGATGGATGGACATCGCGAAGTGCCTTATATAGCCCACGGATTGCTACTTTGCGTGCAAAACGCGTTCGAATTAACGTATATATTATTTGGGCTCTTTTTTAAAGCTCTGCTGCATACTAATTGCAGCAAAACTTAGACCGTTTTCTCTTGAACGTCTTTTCTATCGTGAAGGAGTTATCTACTTATGAAGGAGCGTTCAAGGTCACAACTCTAGGCACTGTATGCGAACGCTAAGATATGGTAGTTACAATGGCATGGTATAGAAAATGGATAGGCATCGCGAAGTGTCCTTAATAGCCCACGGATTGCTGCTTTGTTTACAAAACGCATTCGAATTAACGCGTATATTATCTGTGCATTATTTGGCAGCTCTGCTGCATGCTAATTGCAGTTAAACTTAGTCCGTTTTCTATTGTACGTCTTTTATATCTTGTAGGAGATATCTACTTATGAAGGAGCGTTCAAGGTCACGACTCTAGGAGCTCTATGCGAACGCTAAGATATGATAGTTACATTGGCATGGTATAGAACATAGATAGACATCGCTAAGTGTCTTATATTGCCCGCGGATTGCTACTTTGCGTACAAAACGGGTTCGAATTAACGTGTATATTATTTGGGCATTTTCTGAAAGCTCTGCTGCATACTAATTGCAGTAAAACTTCGACCGTTTTCTCTTGAACGTCTTTTCTATCGTGTAGGAGTTATCTACTTATGAAGGAGCGTTCAAGGTCACAACTCTAGGTACTGTATGCGAACGCTAAGATATGGTAGTTACAATGGCATGGTATAGAAAATGGATAGGCATCGCAAAGTGTCCTTAATAGCCCACGGATTGCTGCTTTTTTTACAAAACGCATTAGAATTAACGTGTATATTATCTGGGCATTATTTGGCAGCTCTGCTGCATGCTAATTGCCGTAAAACTAAATCCATTTTCACTTGTACGTCTTTTCTATTGTGTAGTAGTTATCTACTTATGAAGGAGCGTTCAAGGTCACAACTCTAGTTGCTCTATGCGAACGCTAAGATATGATAGTTACATTGGCATGGTGTAGAACATGGATAGACATCGCGAAGTGTCCTTAATAGCCCACGGATTGCTGCTTTTTTTACAAAACGCATTAGAATTAACGCGTATTTTAACTGGGCATTATTTGGCTGCTCTGCTGCATGGTAATTGCAGTAAAACTAAATCCATTTTCACTTGTACGTCTTTTCTATTGTGTAGTAGTTATCTACTTATGAAGGAGCGGTCAAGGTCACAACTCTAGGTGCTCTATGCGAACGCTAAGATATGATAGTTACATTGGCATGGTATAGAACATGGATAGACATCGCGAAGTGCCTTATATAGACCGCGGATTGATACTTTGCTTACAAAACGCGTTCGAATTGACGTGTATATTAATTGGGTACTTTTCGAAAGCTCTGCTGCATACTAATTGCAGTAAAACTTAGACCGTTTTCTCTTGAACGTCTTTTCTATCGTGTAGGAGTTATCTACTTATGAAGGAGCGTTCAGGGTCACAACTCTAGGTGCTCTATGCGAACGCTAAGATATGATAGTTACATTGGCATGGTATAGAACATGGATAGACATCGCGAAGTGCCTTATATAGACCGCGGATTGATACTTTGCGTACAAAACGCGTTCGAATTGACGTGTATATTAATTGGGTACTTTTCGAAAGCTCTGCTGCATACTAATTGCAGTAAAACTTAGACCGCTTTCTCTTGAACGTCTTTTCTATCGTGTAGGAGTTATCTACTTATGAAGGAGCGTTCAAGGTCACAACTCTAGGTGCTGTATGCGAATGCTAAAATATGGTAGTTACATTGGCATGGTATAGAACATGGATAGACATCGCGAAGTGCCTTCTATAGCCCGCGGATTGCTACTTTGCGTACAAAACGGGTTCGAATTAACGTGTATATTATTTGGGCATTTTCTGAAAGCTCTGCTGCATACTAATTGCAGTAAAACTTAGACCGTTTTCTCTTAAACGCTCTTTCTATCTTGTAGGAGTTATCTACTTATGAAGGAGCGTTCAAGGTCACAACTCTAGGTACTGTATGCGAACGCTAAGATATGGTAGTTACAATGGCATGGTATAGAAAATGGATAGGCATCGCGAAGTGTCCTTAATAGCCCACGGATTGCTGCTTTGTTTACAAAACGCAATCGAATTAACGCGTATATTATCTGGGCATTATTTGGCAGCTCTGCTGCATGCTAATTGCAGTAAAACTAAATTCATTTTCACTTGTACGTCTTATCTATCGTGTAGCAGTAATCTACGAATGAAGGAGCGTTCAAGGTCACAGCTCTTTGTGCTCTATGCGAACGCTAAGATATGATAGTTACATTGGCAAGGTATAGAACATGGATAGACATCGTGAAGTGCCTTATATTACCCGCGGATTGCTACTTTGCGTACAAAACGCGTTATAATTAACGTGTATATTATTTGGGCATTTACTGAAAGCTCTGCTGCATACTAATTGCAGTAAAACTTAGACCGTTTTCTCTTCAACGTCTTTTCTATCGTGTAGGAGTTATCTACATATGAAGGAGCGTTCAAGGTCACAACTCTAGGTGCTGTATGCAAACGCTAAGATATGGTAGTTACAATGGCATGGTATAGAAAATGGATAGGCATCGCAAAGTGTCCTTAATAGCCCACGGATTGCTGCTTTGTTTACAAAACGCATTAGAATTAACGCGTATATTATCTGGGCATTATTTGGCAGCTCTGCTGCATGCTAATTGCCGTAAAACTAAATCCATTTTCACTTGTACGTCTTTTCTATTGTGTAGTAGTTATCTACTTATGAAGGAGCGGTCAAGGTCACAACTCTAGGTGCTCTATGCGAACGCTAAGATATGATAGTTACATTGGCATGGTATAGAACATAGATAGACACCGCTAAGTGCCTAATATTGCCCGCGGATTGCTACTTTGCGTACAAAACGGGATCGAATTAACGTGTATATTATTTGGGCATTTTCTGAAAGCTCTGCTGCATACTAATTGCAGTAAAACTTAGACCGTTTTCTCTTGAACGTCTTTTTCAATCGTGAAGGAGTTATCTACTTATGAAGGAGCGTTCAAGGTCACAACTCTAGGTGCTGTATGCGAACTCTAAGATATGATAGTTGCACTGGCATGGTATAGAACATAGATAGACATTGCTAATATTGCCCGCGGATTGCTACTTTGCGTACAAAACGGATTCGAATTAAAGTGTATATTAGTTGGGCATTTTCAAAAAGCTCTGCTGCATACTAATTGCAGTAAAATTAAGACCGTTTTCTCTTGAACGTCTTTTCTATTGTGTAGTAGTTATCTACTTATGAAGGAGCGGTCAAGGTCACAACTCTAGGTGCTCTATGCAAACGCTAAGATATGGTAGTTACATTGGCATGGTATATAACATGGTTAGACATCGCGAAGTGTCCTTAATAGCCCACGGATTTCTGCTTTGTTTACAAAACGAATTAGAATTGACGCGTATATTATCTGTGCATTATTTGGCAGCTCTGCGGCATGCTAATTGCCGTAAAACTAAAACCATTTTCACTTGTACGTCTTTTCTATTGTGTAGTAGTTATCTACTTATGAAGGAGCGTTCAAGGTCACAACTCTAGGTGCTCTATGCGAACGCTAAGATATGATAGATACATTGGCATGGTATGGTGGTATGGTATGGTATGGCATGGTTAGACATCGCGAAGTGTCCTTAATAGCCCACGGATTTCTGCTTTGTTTACAAAACGAATTAGAATTGACGCGTATATTATCTGGGCATTATTTGGCAGCTCTGCTGCATGGTAATTGCAGTGAAACCAAATCCATTTTCACATGTACGTCTTTTCTATTGTGTAGTAGTTATCTACTTATGAAGGAGCGGTCAAGGTCACAACTCTAGGTGCTCTATGCGAGCGCTAAGATATGATAGTTACATTGGCATGGTATAGAACATGGATAGACATCGCGAAGTGCCTTATATAGCCCGCGGATTAATACTTTGTGTACAAAACGCGTTCGAATTGACGTGTATATTAATTGGGTACTTTTTGAAAGCTCTGCTGGATACTAATTGCAGTAAAACTTAGACCGTTTTCTCTTGAACGTCTTTTCTATCGTGTAAGAGTTATCTACTTATGAAGGAGCGTTCAAGGTCACATCTCTAGGTACTGTATGCGAACGATAATATATGGTAGTTACAATGGCATGGTATAGAAAATGGATAGGCATCGCGAAGTGTCCTTAATAGCCCACGGATTGCTGCTTTGTTTACAAAACGCATTCGAGTTAACGCGTATATTATCTGGGCATTATTTGGCAGCTCTGCTGCATGTTAATTGCAGTTAAACTTAGTCCGTTTTCTATTGTACGTCTTTTCTATTGTGCAGTAGTTATCTACTTATGAAGGAGCGTTCAATGTCACAACTCTAGGTGCTCTATGCGAACGCAAAGATATGATAGTTACATTGGGATGGTGTAGAACATGGATAGACATCGCGAAGTGTCCTTAATAGCCCACGGATTGCTACTTTGTTTACAAAACGCATTAGAATTAACGCGTATATTATCTGGGCATTATTTGGCAGCTCTGCTGCATGGTAATTGCAGTAAAACTAAATCCATTTTCACTTGTACGTCTTTTCTATTGTGTAGTAGTTATCTACTTATGAAGGAGCGTGCAAGGTCACAGCTCTAATTGCTCTATGCGAACCCTAAGATATGATAGTTACATTGGCATGGTATAGAACATGGATAGACATCGCGAAATGCCTTATATAACACACGGATTGCTACTTTGCGTACAAAACGCGTTCGAATTAACGTATATATTATTTGGGCTCTTTTTGAAAGCTCTGCTGCATACTAATTGTAATAAAACTTAGACCTTTTTCCCTTGAACGTCTATCTATCGTGTAAGAGTTATCTACTTATGAAGGAGCGTTCAAGGTCACAACTCTAGGTGCTGTATGCGAACTCTAAGATATGATAGTTGCACTGGCATGGTATAGAACATAGATAGACATTGCTAATATTGCCCGCGGATTGCTACTTTGCGTACAAAACGGATTCGAATTAAAGTGTATATTAGTTGGGCATTTTCAAAAAGCTCTGCTGCATACTAATTGCAGTAAAATTAAGACCGTTTTCTCTTGAACGTATTTTCTATTGTGTAGTAGTTATCTACTTATGAAGGAGCGGTCAAGGTCACAACTCTAGGTGCTCTATGCCAACGCTAAGATAAGATAGTTACATTGGCATGGTATAGAACATGGATAGAAATCGTGAAGTGCCTTATATTACCCGCGCATTGCTACTTTGCATACAAAACGCGTTCGAATTAACGTGTATATTATTTGGGCATTTACTGAAAGCTCTGCTGCATACTAATTGCAGTAAAACTTAGACCGTTTTCTCTTCAACGTCTTTTCTATCGTGTAGGAGTTATCTACATATGAAGGAGCGATCAAGGTCACAACTCTAGGTGCTCTATGCGAACGCTAAGATATGATAGTTACATTGGCATGGAATAGAACATGGATAGACATCGTGAAGTGCCTTATATTACCCGCGGTTTGCTACTTTGCGTACTAAACGCGTTCGAATTAACGTGTATATTATTTGGGCATTTACTGAAAGCTCTGCTGCATACCAATTGCAGTAAAATTTAGACCGTTTTCTCGTGAACGTCTTTTCTATCGTGTAGGAGTTATCTACTTATGAAGGAGTGTTCAAGGTCACAACTCTAGGTGCTCTATGCGAACGCTAAGATATGGTAGTTACATTGGCATGGTATAGAACATGGATAGACATCGCGAAGTGCCTTATATAGCCCGCGGATTGCTACTTTGCGTACAAAACGGGTTCGAATTGACGTGTATATTAATTGGGTACTTTTTGAAAGCTCTGCTGCATACTAATTGCAGTAAAACTTAGACCGTTTTCTCTTCAACGTATTTTCTATCGCGTAGGAGTTATCTACATATGAAGGAGCGTTCAAGGTCACAACTCTAGGTGCTGTATGCAAACGCTAAGATATGGTAGTTACAATGGCATGGTATAGAAAATGGATAGGCATCGCAAAGTGTCCTTAATAGCCCACGGATTGCTGCTTTGTTTACAAAACGCATTAGGATTAACGCGTATATTATCTGGGCATTATTTGGCTGCTCTGCTGCATGCTAATTGCAGTAAAACTAAATCCATTTTCACTTGTACGTCTTTTCTATCGTGTAGCAGTAATCTACGAATGAAGGAGCGTTCAAGGTCACAGCTCTTTGTGCTCTATGCGAACCCTAAGATATGATAGTAACATTGACATGGTGTAGAACATGGATAGGCATCGCGAAGTGTCCTTAATAGCCCACGGATTGCTGCTTTGTTTACAAAACGCATTAGAATTAACGCGTATATTATCTGGGCATTATTTGGCAGCTCTGCTGCATGGTAATTGCAGTAAAACTAAATCCATTTTCACTTGTACGTCTTTTCTATTGTGTAGTAGTTATCTACTTATGAAGGAGCGGTCAAGGTCACAACTCTAGGTGCTCTATGCGAACGCTAAGATATGATAGTTACATTGGCATGGTATAGAACATGGATAGACATCGCGAAGTGCCTTATATAGACCGCGGATTGATACTTTGCGTACAAAACGCGTTCGAATTGACGTGTATATTAATTGGGTACTTTTCGAAAGCTCTGCTGCATACTTATTGCAGTAAAACCTAGACCGTTTTCTCTTGAACGTCCTTTCTATCGTGTAGGAGTTATCTATTTATGAAGGGGCGTTCAAGGTCACAACTCTAGGTGCTGTATGCGAACGCTAAGATATGATAGTTACATTGGCATGGTATAGAACATAGATAGACATCGCTAAGTGCCTTTTATTGCCCGCGGATTGCTACTTTGCGTACAAAACGGGTTCGAATTAACGTGTATATTATTTGGGCATTTTCTGAAAGCTCTGCTGCATACTAATTGCAGTAAAATTTAGACCGTTTTCTCTTGAACGTCTTTTCTATCGTGAAGGAGTTATCTACTTATGAAGGAGCGTTCAAGGTCACAACTCTAGGTGCTCTATGCAAACGCTAAGATATGGTAGTTACATTGGCATGGTATATAACATGGTTAGACATCGCGAAGTGTCCTTAATAGCCCACGGATTTCTGCTTTGTTTACAAAACGAATTAGAATTGACGCGTATATTATCTGTGCATTATTTGGCAGCTCTGCGGCATGCTAATTGCCGTAAAACTAAAACCATTTTCACTTGTACGTCTTTTCTATTGTGTAGTAGTTATCTACTTATGAAGGAGCGTTCAAGGTCACAACTCTAGGTGCTCTATGCGAACGCTAAGATATGATAGATACATTGGCATGGTATGGTGGTATGGTATGGTATGGCATGGTTAGACATCGCGAAGTGTCCTTAATATCCCACGGATTTCTGCTTTGTTTACAAAACGAATTAGAATTGACGCGTATATTATCTGGGCATTATTTGGCAGCTCTGCTGCATGGTAATTGCAGTGAAACCAAATCCATTTTCACTTGTACGTCTTTTCTATTGTGTAGTAGTTATCTACTTATGAGGGAGCGGTCAAGGTCACAACTCTAGGTGCTCTATGCGAACGCTAAGATATGATAGTTACATTGGCATGGTATAGAACATGGATAGACATCGCGAAGTGCCTTATATAGCCCGCGGATTGCTACTTTGCGTACAAAACGCGTTCGAAGTGACGTGTATATTATTTGGGCACTTTTTGAAAGCTCTGCTGCATACTAATTGCAGTAAAACTAAGACCGTTTTCTCTTGAACGTCTTTTCTATCGTGTAGGAGTTATCTACTTATGAAGGAGCGTGCAAGGTCACAACTCTAGGTGCTCTATGCGAACGCTAAGATATGATAGTTACATTGGCATGGTATAGAACATGGATAGACATCGCGAAGTGCCTAATATTGTCCGCAGATTGCTACTTTGCGTACAAAACGCGTTCGAATTATCGTGTATATTATTTGGGCATTTTCTGATAGTTCTGCTGCATACTAATTGCAGTAAAACTAAGACCGTTTTCTCTTAAACGCTCTTTCTATCGTGTAGGAGTTATCTACTTATGAAGGAGCGTTCAAGGTCACAACTCTAGGTACTGTATGCGAACGCTAAGATATGGTAGTTACAATGGCATGGTATAGAAAATGGATAGGCATCGCGAAGTGTCCTTAATAGCCCACGGATTGCTGCTTTGTTTACAAAACGCAATCGAATTAACGCGTATATTATCTGGCCATTATTTGGCAGCTCTGCTGCATGCTAATTGCAGTAAAACTAAATCCATTTTCACTTGTGCGTCTTTTCTATCGTGTAGCAGTAATCTACGAATGAAGGAGCGTTCAAGGTCACAGCTCTTTGTGCTCTATGCGAACCCTAAGATATGATAGTAACATTGACATGGTGTAGAACATGGATAGGCATCGCGAAGTGTCCTTAAGAGCCCACGGATTGCTGCTTTGTTTACAAAACGCATTAGAATTAACGCGTATATTATCTGGGCATTATTTGGCAGCTCTGCTGCATGGTAAATGCAGTAAAACTAAATCCATCAATAGAAAAGACGTACAAGTGAGTACGTCTTTTCTATTGTGTAGTAGTTATCTACTTATGAAGGAGCGGTCAAGGTCACAACTGTAGGTGCTCTATGCGAACGCTAAGATATGATAGTTACATTGGCATGGTATAGAACATGGATAGACATCGTGAAGTGCCTTATATTACCCGCGGATTGCTACTTTGCGTACAAAACGCGTTATAATTAACGTGTATATTATTTGGGCATTTACTGAAAGTTCTGCTGCATACTAATTGCAGTAAAACTTAGACCGTTTTCTCTTCAACGTCTTTTTTATCGTGTAGGAGTTATCTACATATGAAGGAGCGTTCAAGGTCACAACTCTAGGTGCTGAATGCAAACGCTAAGATATGGTAGTTACAATGGCATGGTATAGAAAATGGATAGGCATCGCAAAGTGTCCTTAATAGCCCACGGATTGCTGCTTTGTTTACAAAACGCATTAGAATTAACGCGTATATTATCTGGGCATTATTTGGCAGCTCTGCTGCATGCTAATTGCAGTAAAACTAAATCCATTTTTACTTGTACGTCTTTTCTATTGTGTAGTAGTTATCTACTTATGAGGGAGCGGTCAAGGTCACAACTCTAGGTGCTCTATGCGAACGCTAAGATATGATAGTTACATTGGCATGGTATAGAACATGGATAGACATCGCGAAGTGCCTTATATAGCCCGTGGATGATACTTTGTGTACAAAACGCGTTCGAATTGACGTGTATATTAGTTGGGTACTTTTCGAAAGCTCTGCTGCATACTAATTGCAGTAAAACTTAGACCGTTTTCTCTTGAACGTCTTTTCTATCGTGTAGGAGTTATCTACTTATGAAGGAGCGTTCAGGGTCACAACTCTAGGTGCTGTATGCGAACGCTAAGATATGATAGTTACATTGGCATGGTATAGAACATAGATAGACATCGCTAAGTGCCTTATATTGCCCGCGGATTGCTACTTTGCGTACAAAACGGGTTCGAATTAACGTGTATATTATTTGGGCATTTTCTGAAAGCTCTGCTGCATACTAATTGCAGTAAAATTTAGACCGTTTTCTCTTGAACGTCTTTTCTATCGTGAAGGAGTTATCTACTTATGAAGGAGCGTTCAAGGTCACAACTCTAGGTACTGTATGCGAACGCTAAGATATGGTAGTTACATTGGCATGGTATAGAACATGGATAGACATCGTGAAGTGCCTTGTATTACCCGCGGATTGCTACTTTGCGTACAAAACGCGTTATAATTAACGTGTATATTATTTGGGCATTTACTGAAAGCTCTGCTGCATACTAATTGCAGTAAAACTTAGACCGTTTTCTCTTCAACGTCTTTTCTATCGTGTAGGAGTTATCTACATATGAAGGAGCGTTCAAGGTCACAACTCTAGGTGCTGTATGCAAACGCTAAGATATGGTATTTACAATGGCATGGTATAGAAAATGGATAGGCATCGCAAAGTGTCCTTAATAGCCCACGGATTGCTGCTTTGTTTACAAAACGCATTAGAATTAACGCGTATATTATCTGGGCATTATTTGGCAGCTCTGCTGCATGGTAAATGCAGTAAAACTAAATCCATTTTCACTTGTACGTCTTTTCTATTGTGTAGTAGTTATCTACTTATGAAGGAGCGGGCAAGGTCACAACTCTAGGTGCTCTATGCGAACGCTAAGATATGATAGTTACATTGGCATGGTATAGAACATGGATAGACATCGTGAAGTGCCTTATATTACCCGCGGATTGCTACTTTGCGTACAAAACGCGTTATAATTAAAGTGTATATTATTTGGGCATTTACTGAAAGCTCTGCTGCATACTAATTGCAGTAAAACTTAGACCGTTTTCTCTTCAACGTCTTTTCTATCGTGTAGGAGTTATCTACATATGAAGGAGCGTTCAAGGTCACAACTCTAGGTGCTGTATGCAAACGCTAAGATATGGTAGTTACAATGGCTTGGTATAGAAAATGGATAGGCATCGCAAAGTGTCCTTAATAGCCCACGGATTGCTGCTTTGTTTACAAAACGCATTAGAATTAACGCGTATATTATCTGGGCATTATTTGGCAGCTCTGCTGCATGCTAATTGCCGTAAAACTAAATCCATTTTCACTTGTACGTCTTTTCTATTGTGTAGTAGTTATCTACTTATGAAGGAGCGGTCAAGGTAACAACTCTAGGTGCTCTATGCGAACGCTAACATATGATAGTTACATTGTCATGGTATAGAACATAGATAGACACCGCTAAGTGCCTTATATTTCGAAAGCTCTGCTGCATACTAATTGCAGTAAAACTTAGACCGTTTTCTCTTGAACGTCTTTTCTATCGTATACGAGTTATCTACTTATGAAGGAGCGTTCAAGGTCACAACTCTAGGTGCTGTATGCGAACGCTAAGATATGATAGTTACATTGGCATGGTATAGAACATAGATAGACACCGCTAAGTGCCTTATATTGCCCGCGGATTGCTACTTTGCGTACAAAACGGGTTCGAATTAACGTGTATATTATTTGGGCATTTTCTGAAAGCTCTGCTGCATACTAATTGCAGTAAAACTTAGACCGGTTTCTCTTGAACGTCTTTTCTATCGTGAAGGAGTTATCTACTTATGAAGGAGCGTTCAAGGTCACAACTCTAGGTGCTCTATGCCAACGCTAAGATAAGATAGTTAAATTGGCATGGTATAGAACATGGATAGAAATCGTGAAGTGCCTTATATTACCCGCGGATTGCTACTTTGCATACAAAACGCGTTCGAATTAACGTGTATATTATTTGGGCATTTACTGAAAGCTCTGCTGCATACTAATTGCAGTAAAACTTAGACCGTTTTCTCTTCAACGTCTTTTCTATCGTGTAGGAGTTATCTACATATGAAGGAGCGATCAAGGTCACAACTCTAGGTGCTCTATGCGAACGCTAAGATATGATAGTTACATTGGCATGGAATAGAACATGGATAGACATCGTGAAGTGCCTTATATTACCCGCGGTTTGCTACTTTGCGTCCTAAACGCGTTCGAATTAACGTGTATATTATTTGGGCATTTACTGAAAGCTCTGCTGCATACTAATTGCAGTAAAATTTAGACCGTTTTCTCGTGAACGTCTTTTCTATCGTGTAGGAGTTATCTACTTATGAAGGAGTGTTCAAGGTCACAACTCTAGGTGCTCTATGCGAACGTTAAGATATGGCAGTTACATTGGCATGGTATAGAACATGGATAGACATCGCGAAGTGCCTTATATAGCCCGCGGATTGCTACTTTGCGTACAAAACGCGTTCGAATTGACGTGTATATTAATTGGGTACTTTTTGAAAGCTCTGCTGCATACTAATTGCAGTAAAACTTAGACCGTTTTCTCTTCAACGTCTTTTCTATCGTGTAGGAGTTATCTACATATGAAGGAGAGTTCAAGGTCACAACTCTAGGTGCTGTAAGCAAACGCTAAGATATGGTAGTTACAATGGCATGGTATAGAAAATGGATAGGCATCGCAAAGTGTCCTTAATAGCCCACGGATTGCTGCTTTGTTTACAAAACGCATTAGGATTAACGCGTATATTATCTGGGCATTATTTGGCTGCTCTGCTGCATGCTAATTGCAGTAAAACTAAATCCATTTTCACTTGTACGTCTTTTCTATCGTGTAGCAGTAATCTACGAATGAAGGAGCGTTCAAGGTCACAGCTCTTTGTGCTCTATGCGAACCCTAAGATATGATAGTAACATTGACATGGTGTAGACCATGGATAGGCATCGCGAAGTGTCCTTAATAGCCCACGGATTGCTGCTTTGTTTACAAAACAACTCACAACTCTAGGTGCTGTATGCAAACGCTAAGATATGGTAGTTACAATGGCATGGTATAGAAAATGGATAGGCATCGCAAAGTGTCCTTAATAGCCCACGGATTGCTGCTTTGTTTACAAAACGCATTAGGATTAACGCGTATATTATCTGGGAATTATTTGGCTGCTCTGCTGCATGCTAATTGCAGTAAAACTAAATCCATTTTCACTTGTACGTCTTTTCTATCGAGTAGCAGTAATCTACGAATGAAGGAGCGTTCAAGGTCACAGCTCTTTGTGCTCTATGCGAACCCTAAGATATGATAGTAACATTGACATGATGTAGAACATGGATGGGCATCGCGAAGTGTTCTTAATAGCCCACGGATTGCTGCTTTGTTTACAAAACGCATTAGAATTAACGCGTATATTATCTGGGCACTATTTGGCAGCTCTGCTGCATGGTAATTGCAGTAAAACTAAATTCATTTTCACTTGTACGTCTTTTCTATTGTGTAGTAGTTATCTACTTATGAAGGAGCGGTCAAGGTCACAACTCTAGGTGCTCTATGCGAACGCTAAGATATGATAGTTACATTGACATGGTATAGAACATGGATAGACATCGCGAAGTGCCTTATATAGCCCACGGATTGATACTTTGCGTACAAAACGCGTTCGAATTGACGTGTATATTAATTGGGTACTTTTCGAAAGCTCTGCTGCATACTTATTGCAGTAAAACCTAGACCGTTTTCTCTTGAACGTCTTTTCTATCGTGTAGGAGTTATCTATTTATGAAGGAGCGTTCAAGGTCACAACTCTAGGTGCTGTATGCGAACGCTAAGATATGATAGTTACATTGGCATGGTATAGAACATAGATAGACATCGCTAAGTGCCTTTTATTGCCCGCGGATTGCTACTTTGCGTACAAAACGGGTTCGAATTAACGTGTATATTATTTGGGCATTTTCTGAAAGCTCTGCTGCATATTAATTTCAGTAAGACTTGGACCGTTTTCTCTTGAACGTCTTTTCTATCGTGAAGGAGTTATCTACTTATGAAGGAGCGTTCAAGGTCACAACTCTAGGTGCTGTATGCGAACTCTAAGATATGATAGTTACATTGGCATGGTATAGAACATAGATAGACATCGCTAATATTGCCCGCGGATTGCTACTTTGCGTACAAAACGGGTTCGAATTAACGTGTATATTATTTGGGCATTTACTGAAAGCTCTGCTGCATACTAATTGCAGTAAAATTTAGACCGTTTTCTCTTGAACGTCTTTTCTATCGTGTAGAAGTTATCTACTTATGAAGGAGTGTTCAAGGTCACAACTCTAGTTGCTCTATGCGAACGCTAAGATATGGTAGTTACACTGGCATGGTATAGAACATGGATAGACATCGCGAAGTGCCTTATATAGCCCGCGGATTGCTACTTTGCGCACAAAACGCGTTCGAATTGACGTGTATATTAATTGGGTACTTTTTGAAAGCTCTGCTGCATACTAATTGCAGTAAAACTTAGACCGTTTTCTCTTCAACGTCTTTTCTAAGGGTCACAACTCTAGGTGCTGTAAGCAAACGCTAAGATATGGTAGTTACAATGGCATGGTATAGAAAATGGATAGGCATCGCAAAGTGTCCTTAATAGCCCACGGATTGCTGCTTTGTTTACAAAACGCATTAGGATTAACGCGTATATTATCTGGGCATTATTTGGCTGCTCTGCTGCATGCTAATTGCAGTAAAACTAAATCCATTTACACTTGTACGTCTTTTTTATCGTGTAGCAGTAATCTACGAATGAAGGAGCGTTCAAGGTCACAGCTCTTTGTGCTCTATGCGAACCCTAAGATATGATAGTAACATTGACATGGTGTAGAACATGGATAGGCATCGCGAAGTGTCCTTAATAGCGCACGGGTTGCTGCTTTGTTTACAAAACAACTCACAACTCTAGGTGCTGTATGCAAACGCTAAGAAATGGTAGTTACAATGGCATGGTATAGAAAATGGATAGGCATCGCAAAGTGTCCTTAATAGCCCACGGATTGCTGCTTTGTTTACAAAACGCATTAGGATTAACGCGTATATTATCTGGGCATTATTTGGCTGCTCTGCTGCATGCTAATTGCAGTAAAACTAAATCCATTTTCACTTGTACGTCTTTTCTATTGTGTAGTAGTTATCTACTTATGAAGGAGCGGTCAAGGTCACAACTCTAGGTGCTCTATGCGAACGCTAAGATATGATAGTTACATTGGCATGGTGTAGAACATGGATAGGCATCGCGAAGTGTCCTTAATAGCCCACGGATTGCTGCTTTGTTTACAAAACGCATTAGAATTAACGCGTATATTATCTGGGCATTATTTGGCAGCTCTGATGCATGGTAATTGCAGTAAAACTAAATCCATTTTCACTTGTACGTCTTTTCTATTGTGTAGTAGTTATCTACTTATGAAGGAGCGGTCAAGGTCACAACTCTAGGTGCTCTATGCGAACGCTAAGATATGATAGTTACATTGGCATGGTATAGAACATGGATGGACATCGCGAAGTGCCTTATATAGCCCGCGGATTGATACTTTGCGTACAAAACGCGTTCGAATTGACGTGTATATTAATTGGGTACTTTTCGAAAGCTCTGCTGCATACTAATTGCAGTAAAACTTAGACCGTTTTCTCTTGAACGTCTTTTCTATCGTGTAGGAGTTATCTACTTATGAAGGAGCGTTCAAGGTCACAACTCTAGGTGCTGTATGCGAACGCTAAGATATGATAGTTACATTGACATGGTATAGAACATAGATAGACATCGCTAATATTGCCCGCGGATTGCTTCTTTGCGTACAAAACGGGTTCGAATTAACGTGTATTTGGGCATTTTCTGAAAGCTCTGCTGCATACTAATTGCAGTAAAATTTAGACCGTTTTCTCTAGAACGTCTTTTCTATCGTGTAGGAGTTATCTACTTATGAAGGAGTGTTCAAGGTCACAACTCTAGGTGCTCTATGCGAACGCTAAGATATGGTAGTTACATTGGCATGATATAGAACATGGATAGACAACGCGAAGTGCCTTATATAGCCCGCGGATTGCTACTTTGCGTACAAAACGCGTTCGAATTGACGTGTATATTAATTGGGTACTTTTTGAAAGCTCTGCTGCATACTAATTGCAGTAAAACTTAGACCGTTTGCTCTTCAACGTCTTTTCTATCGTGTAGGAGTTATCTACATATGAAGGAGCGTTCAAGGTCACAACTCTAGGTGCTGTATGCAAACGCTAATATATGGTAGTTACAATGGCATGGTATAGAAAATGGATAGGCATCGCAAAGTGTCCTTAATAGCTCACGGATTGCTGCTTTGTTTACAAAACGCATTAGAATTAACGCGTATATTATCTGGGCATTATTTGGCAGCTCTGCTGCATGGTAATTGCAGTAAAACTAAATCCATTTTCACATGTACGTATTTTCTATTGTGTAGTAGTTATCTACTTATGAAGGAGCGGTCAAGGTCACAACTCTAGGTGCTCTATGCGAACGCTAAGATATGATAGTTACATTGGCATGGTATATAACATGGTTAGACATCGCGAAGTGTCCTTAATAGCCCACGGATTGCTGCTTTGTTTACAAAACGCATTAGGATTAACGCGTATATTATCTGGGCATTATTTGGCTGCTCTGCTGCATGCTAATTGCAGTAAAACTAAATCCATTTTCACTTGTACGTCTTTTCTATCGTGTAGCAGTAATCTACGAATGAAGGAGGGTTCAAGGTCACAGCTCTTTGTGCTCTATGCGAACCCTAAGATATGATAGTAACATTGACATGGTGTAGAACATGGATAGGCATCGCGAAGTGTCCTTAATAGCCCACGGATTGCTGCTTTGTTTACAAAACGCATTAAAATTAACGCGTTTATTATCTGGGCATTATTGGCAGCTCTGATGCATGGTAATTGCAATAAAACTAAATCCATTTTCACTTGTACGTCTTTTCTATTGTGTAGTAGTTATCTACTTATGAAGGAGCGGTCAAGGTCACAACTCTAGGTGCTCTATGCGAACGCTAAGATATGGTAGTTACATTGGCATGATATAGAACATGGATAGACAACGCGAAGTGCCTTATATAGCCCGCGGATTGCTACTTTGCGTACAAAACGCGTTCGAATTGACGTGTATATTAATTGGGTACTTTTTGCAAGCTCTGCTGCATACTAATTGCAGGAAAACTTAGACCGTTTTCTCTTGAACGTCTTTTCTATCGTGTAGGAGTTATCTACTTATGAAGGAGCGTTCAGGGTCACAACTCTAGGTGCTGTATGCGAACGCTAAGATATGATAGTTACATTGGCATGGTATAGAACATAGATAGACATCGCTAAGTGCCTTATATTGCCCGCGGATTGCTACTTTGCGTACAAAACGGGTTCGAATTAACGTGTATATTATTTGGGCATTTTCTGAAAGCTCTGCTGCATACTAATTGCAGTAAAATTTAGACCGTTTTCTCTTGAACGTCTTTTCTATCGTGTAGAAGTTATCTACTTATGAAGGAGTGTGCAAGGTCACAACTCTAGTTGCTCTATGCGAACGCTAAGATATGGTAGTTACACTGGCATGGTATAGAACATGGATAGACATCGCGAAGTGCCTTATATAGCCCGCGGATTGCTACTTTGCGTACAAAACGCGTTCGAATTGACGTGTATGTTAATTGGGTACTTTTTGAAAGCTCTGCTGCATACTAATTGCAGTAAAACTTAGACCGTTTGCTCTTCAACTTCTTTTCTATCGTGTAGGAGTTATCTACATATGAAGGAGCGTTCAAGGTCACAACTCTAGGTGCTGTATGCAAACGCTAATATATGGTAGTTACAATGGCGGTATAGAAAATGGATAGGCATCGCAAAGTGTCCTTAATAGCTCACGGATTGCTGCTTTGTTTACAAAACGCATTAGAATTAACGCGTATATTATCTGGGCATTATTTGGCAGCTCTGCTGCATGGTAATTGCAGTAAAACTAAATCCATTTTCACATGTACGTATTTTCTATTGTGTAGTAGTTATCTACTTATGAAAGAGCGGTCAAGGTCACAACTCTAGGTGCTCTATGCGAACGCTAAGATATGATAGTTACATTGGCATGGTATATAACATGGTTAGACATCGCGAAGTGTCCTTAATAGCCCACGGATTGCTGCTTTGTTTACAAAACGCATTAGGATTAACGCGTATATTATCTGGGCATTATTTGGCTGCTCTGCTGCATGCTAATTGCAGTAAAACTAAATCCATTTTCACTTGTACGTCTTTTTTATCGTGTAGCAGTAATCTACGAATGAAGGAGGGTTCAAGGTCACAGCTCTTTGTGCTCTATGCGAACCCTAAGATATGATAGTAACATTGACATGGTGTAGAACATGGATAGGCATCGCGAAGTGTCCTTAATAGCCCACGGATTGCTGCTTTGTTTACAAAACGCATTAAAATTAACGCGTATATTATCTGGGCATTATTGGCAGCTCTGATGCATGGTAATTGCAGTAAAACTAAATCCATTTTCACTTTTACGTCTTTTCTATTGTGTAGTAGTTATCTACTTATGAAGGAGCGGTCAAGGCCACAACTCTAGGTGCTCTATGCGAACGCTAAGATATGATAGTTACATTGGCATGGTATAGAACATGGATGGACATCGCGAAGTGCCTTATATAGCCCGCGGATTGATACTTTGCGTACAAAACGCGTTCGAATTGACGCGTATATTAATTGGGTACTTTTCGAAAGCTCTGCTGCATACTAATTGCAGTAAAACTTAGACCGTTTTCTCTTGAACGTCTTTTCTATTGTGTAGTAGTTATCTACTTATGAAGGAGCGGTCAAGGTCACAACTCTAGGTGCTCTATGCCAACGCTAAGATAAGATAGTTACATTGGCATGGTATAGAACATGGATAGAAATCGTGAAGTGCCTTATATTACCCGCGGATTGCTACTTTGCATACAAAACGCGTTCGAATTAACGTGTATATTATTTGGGCATTTACTGAAAGCTCTGCTGCATACTAATTGCAGTAAAACTTAGACCGTTTTCTCTTCAACGTCTTTTCTATCGTGTAGGAGTTATCTACATATGAAGGAGCGATCAAGGTCACAACTCTAGGTGCTCTATGCGAACGCTAAGATATGATAGTTACATTGGCATGGAATAGAACATGGATAGACATCGTGAAGTGCCTTATATTACCCGCGGTTTGCTACTTTGCGTACTAAACTTGTTCGAATTAATGTGTATATTATTTGGGCATTTACTGAAAGCTCTGCTGCATACGAATTGCAGTAAAATTTAGACCGTTTTCTCGTGAACGTCTTTTCTATCGTGTAGGAGTTATCTACTTATGAAGGAGTGTTCAAGGTCACAACTCTAGGTGCTCTATGCGAACGCTAAGATATGGCAGTTACATTGGCATGGTATAGAACATGGATAGACATCGCGAAGTGCCTTATATTGCCCGCGGATTGCTACTTTGCGTACAAAACGGGTTCGAATTAACGTGTATATTATTTGGGCATTTTCTGAGAGCTCTGCTGCATACTAATTGCAGTAAAATTTAGACCGTTTTCTTTTGAACGTCTTTTCTATCGTGTAGAAGTTATCTACTTATGAAGGAGCGGACAAGGTCACAACTCTAGGTGCTCTATGCGAACGCTAAGATATGATAGTTACATTGGCATGGTATAGAACATGGATGGACATCGCGAAGTGCCTTATATAGCCCGCGGATTGATACTTTGCGTACAAAACGCGTTCGAATTGACGTGTATATTAATTTGGTACTTTTCGAAAGCTCTGCTGCATACTAATTGCAGTAAAACTTAGACCGTTTTCTCTTGAACGTCTTTTCTATCGTGTAGGAGTTATCTACTTATGAAGGAGCGTTCAAGGTCACAACTCTAGTATGCGAACGCTAAGATATGATAGTTACATTGACATGGTATAGAACATAGATAGACATCGCTAATATTGCCCGCGGATTGCTTCTTTGCGTACAAAACGGGTTCGAATTAACGTGTATTTGGGCATTTTCTGAAAGCTCTGCTGCATACTAATTGCAGTAAAATTTAGACCGTTTTCTCTAGAACGTCTTTTCTATCGTGTAGGAGTTATCTACATATGAAGGAGCGTTCAAGGTCACAACTCTAGGTGCTGTATGCAAACGCTAAGATATGGTAGTTACAATGGCATGGTATAGAAAATGGATAGGCATCGCAAAGTGTCCTTAATAGCCAACGGATTGCTGCTTTGTTTACAAAACGCATTAGAATTAACGCGTATATTATCTGGGCATTATTTGGCAGCTCTGCTGCATGGTAAATGCAGTAAAACTAAATCCATTTTCACTTGTACGTCTTTTCTATTGTGTAGTAGTTATCTACTTATGAAGGAGCGGTCAAGGTCACAACTCTAGGTGCTCTATGCCAACGCTAAGATATGATAGTTACATTGGCATGGTATAGAACATGGATAGACATCGTGAAGTGCCTTATATTACCCGCGGATTGCTACTTTGCGTACAAAACGCGTTATAATTAACGTGTATATTATTTGGGCATTTACTGAAAGCTCTGCTGCATACTAATTGCAGTAAAACTTAGACCGTTTTCTCTTCAACGTCTTTTCTATCGTGTAGGAGATATCTACATATGAAGGAGCGTTCAAGGTCACAACTCTAGGTGCTGTATGCAAACGCTAAGATATGGTAGTTACAATGGCATGGTATAGAAAATGGATAGGCATCGCAAAGTGTCCTTAATAGCCCACGGATTGCTGCTTTGTTTACAAAACGCATTAGAATTAACGCGTATATTATCTGGGCATTATTTGGCAGCTCTGCTGCATGCTAATTGCCGTAAAACTAAATCCATTTTCACTTGTACGTCTTTTCTATTGTGTAGTAGTTATCTACTTATGAAGGAGCGGTCAAGGTCACAACTCTAGGTGCTCAATGCGAACGCTAAGATATGATAGTTACATTGGCATGGTATAGAACATAGATAGACACCGCTAAGTGCCTTATATTGCCCGCGGATTGCTACTTTGCGTACAAAACGGGTTCGAATTAACGTGTATATTATTTGGGCATTTTCTGAAAGCTCTGCTGCATACTAATTGCAGTAAAACTTAGACCGTTTTCTCTTGAACGTCTTTTCTATCGTGAAGGAGTTATCTACTTATGAAGGAGCGTTCAAGGTCACAACTCTAGGTGCTGTATGCGAACTCTAAGATATGATAGTTGCACTGGCATGGTATAGAACATAGATAGACATTGCTAATATTGCCCGCGGATTGCTACTTTGCGTACAAAACGGATTCGAATTAAAGTGTATATTAGTTGGGCATTTTCAAAAAGCTCTGCTGCATACTAATTGCAGTAAAATTAAGACCGTTTTCTCTTGAACGTATTTTCTATTGTGTAGTAGTTATCTACTTATGAAGGAGCGGTCAAGGTCACAACTCTAGGTGCTCTATGCCAACGCTAAGATAAGATAGTTACATTGGCATGGTATAGAACATGGATAGAAATCGTGAAGTGCCTTATATTACCCGCGGATTGCTACTTTGCATACAAAACGCGTTCGAATTAACGTGTATATTATTTGGGCATTTACTGAAAGCTCTGCTGCATACTAATTGCAGTAAAACTTAGACCGTTTTCTCTTCAACGTCTTTTCTATCGTGTAGGAGTTATCTACATATGAAGGAGCGATCAAGGTCACAACTCTAGGTGCTCTATGCGAACGCTAAGATATGATAGTTACATTGGCATGGAATAGAACATGGATAGACATCGTGAAGTGCCTTATATTACCCGCGGTTTGCTACTTTGCGTACTAAACGCGTTCGAATTAACGTGTATATTATTTGGGCATTTACTGAAAGCTCTGCTGCATACTAATTGCAGTAAAATTTAGACCGTTTTCTCGTGAACGCCTTTTCTATCGTGTAGGAGTTATCTACTTATGAAGGAGTGTTCAAGGTCACAACTCTAGGTGCTCTATGCGAACGTTAAGATATGGCAGTTACATTGGCATGGTATAGAACATGGATAGACATCGCGAAGTGCCTTATATAGCCCGCGGATTGCTACTTTGCGTACAAAACGCGTTCGAATTGACGTGTATATTAATTGGGTACTTTTTGAAAGCTCTGCTGCATACTAATTGCAGTAAAACTTAGACCGTTTTCTCTTCAACGTCTTTTCTATCGTGTAGGAGTTATCTACATATGAAGGAGAGTTCAAGGTCACAACTCTAGGTGCTGTAAGCAAACGCTAAGATATGGTAGTTACAATGGCATGGTATAGAAAATGGATAGGCATCGCAAAGGGTCCTTAATAGCCCACGGATTGCTGCTTTGTTTACAAAACGCATTAGGATTAACGCGTATATTATCTGGGCATTATTTGGCTGCTCTGCTGCATGCTAATTGCAGTAAAACTAAATCCATTTTCACTTGTACGTCTTTTCTATCGTGTAGCAGTAATCTACGAATGAAGGAGCGTTCAAGGTCACAGCTCTTTGTGCTCTATGCGAACCCTAAGATGTGATAGTAACATTGACATGGTGTAGACCATGGATAGGCATCGCGAAGTGTCCTTAATAGCCCACGGATTGCTGCTTTGTTTACAAAACAACTCACAACTCTAGGTGCTGTATGCAAACGCTAAGATATGGTAGTTACTATGGCATGGTATAGAAAATGGATAGGCATCGCAAAGTGTCCTTAATAGCCCACGGATTGCTGCTTTGTTTACAAAACGCATTAGGATTAACGCGTATATTATCTGGGCATTATTTGGCTGCTCTGCTGCATGCTAATTGCAGTAAAACTAAATCCATTTTCACTTGTACGTCTTTTCTATCGAGTAGCAGTAATCTACGAATGAAGGAGCGATCAAGGTCACAGCTCTTTGTGCTCTATGCGAACCCTAAGATATGATAGTAACATTGAAATGATGTAGAACATGGATGGGCATCGCGAAGTGTTCTTAATAGCCCACGGATTGCTGCTTTGTTTACAAAACGCATTAGAATTAACGCGTATATTATCTGGGCACTATTTGGCAGCTCTGCTGCATGGTAATTGCAGTAAAACTAAATTCATTTTCACTTGTACGTCTTTTCTATTGTGTAGTAGTTATCTACTTATGAAGGAGCGGTCAAGGTCACAACTCTAGGTGCTCTATGCGAACGCTAAGATATGATAGTTACATTGACATGGTATAGAACATGGATAGACATCGCGAAGTGCCTTATATAGCCCACGGATTGATACTTTGCGTACAAAACGCGTTCGAATTGACGTGTATATTAATTGGGTACTTTTCGAATGCTCTGCTGCATACTTATTGCAGTAAAACCTAGACCGTTTTCTCTTGAACGTCTTTTCTATCGTGTAGGAGTTATCTATTTATGAAGGAGCGTTCGAGGTCACAACTCTAGGTGCTGTATGCGAACGCTAAGATATGATAGTTACATTGGCATGGTATAGAACATAGATAGACATCGCTAAGTGCCTTTTATTGCCCGCGGATTGCTACTTTGCGTACAAAACGGGTTCGAATTAACGTGTATATTATTTGGGCATTTTCTGAAAGCTCTGCTGCATACTAATTGCAGTAAAATTTAGACCGTTTTCTCTTGAACGTCTTTTCTATCGTGTAGAAGTTATCTACTTATGAAGGAGTGTTCAAGGTCACAACTCTAGTTGCTCTATGCGAACGCTAAGATATGGTAGTTACACTGGCATGGTATAGAACATGGATAGACATCGCGAAGTGCCTTATATAGCCCGCGGATTGCTACTTTGCGCACAAAACGCGTTCGAATTGACGTGTATATTAATTGGGTACTTTTTGAAAGCTCTGCTGCATACTAATTGCAGTAAAACTTAGACCGTTTTCTCTTCAACGTCTTTTCTAAGGGTCACAACTCTAGGTGCTGTAAGCAAACGCTAAGATATGGTAGTTACAATGGCATAGTATAGAAAATGGATAGGCATCGCAAAGTGTCATTAATAGCCCACGGATTGCTGCTTTGTTTACAAAACGCATTAGGATTAACGCGTATATTATCTGGGCATTATTTGGCTGCTCTGCTGCATGCTAATTGCAGTAAAACTAAATCCATTTACACTTGTACGTCTTTTTTATCGTGTAGCAGTAATCTACGAATGAAGGAGCGTTCAAGGTCACAGCTCTTTGTGCTCTATGCGAACCCTAAGATATGATAGTAACATTGACATGGTGTAGAACATGGATAGGCATCGCGAAGTGTCCTTAATAGCGCACGGGTTGCTGCTTTGTTTACAAAACAACTCACAACTCTAGGTGCTGTATGCAAACGCTAAGAAATGGTAGTTACAATGGCATGGTATAGAAAATGGATAGGCATCGCAAAGTGTCCTTAATAGCCCACGGATTGCTGCTTTGTTTACAAAACGCATCAGGATTAACGCGTATATTATCTGGGCATTATTTGGCTGCTCTGCTGCATGCTAATTGCAGTAAAACTAAATCCATTTTCACTTGTACGTCTTTTCTATTGTGTAGTAGTTATCTACTTATGAAGGAGCGGTCAAGGTCACAACTCTAGGTGCTCTATGCGAACGCTAAGATATGATAGTTACATTGGCATGGTGTAGAACATGGATAGGCATCGCGAAGTGTCCTTAATAGCCCACGGATTGCTGCTTTGTTTACAAAACGCATTAGAATTAACGCGTATATTATCTGGGCATTATTTGGCAGCTCTGATGCATGATAATTGCAGTAAAACTAAATCCATTTTCACTTGTACGTCTTTTCTATTGTGTAGTAGTTATCTACTTATGAAGGAGCGGTCAAGGTCACAACTCTAGGTGCTCTATGCGAACGCTAAGATATGATAGTTACATTGGCATGGTATAGAACATGGATGGACATCGCGAAGTGCCTTATATAGCCCGCGGATTGATACTTTGCGTACAAAACGCGTTCGAATTGACGGGTATATTAATTGGGTACTTTTCGAAAGCTCTGCTGCATACTAATTGCAGTAAAACTTAGACCGTTTTCTCTTGAACGTCTTTTCTATCGTGTAGGAGTTATCTACTTATGAAGGAGCGTTCAAGGTCACAACTCTAGGTACTGTATGCGAACGCTAAGATATGATAGTTACATTGACATGGTATAGAACATAGATAGACATCGCTAATATTGCCCGCGGATTGCTTCTTTGCGTACAAAACGGGTTCGAATTAACGTGTATTTGGGCATTTTCTGAAAGCTCTGCTGCATACTAATTGCAGTAAAATTTAGACCGTTTTCTCTAGAACGTCTTTTCTATCGTGTAGGAGTTATCTACTTATGAAGGAGCGTTCAGGGTCACAACTCTAGGTGCTGTATGCGAACGCTAAGATATGATAGTTACATTGGCATGGTATAGAACATAGATAGACATCGCTAAGTGCCTTATATTGCCCGCGGATTGCTACTTTGCGTACAAAACGGGTTCGAATTAACGTGTATATTATTTGGGCATTTTCTGAAAGCTCTGCTGCATACTAATTGCAGTAAAATTTAGACCGTTTTCTCTTGAACGTCTTTTCTATCGTGTAGAAGTTATCTACTTATGAAGGAGTGTTCAAGGTCACAACTCTAGTTGCTCTATGCGAACGCTAAGATATGGTAGTTACACTGGCATGGTATAGAACATGGATAGACATCGAGAAGTGCCTTATATAGCCCGCGGATTGCTACTTTGCGTACAAAACGCGTTCGAATTGACGTGTATATTAATTGGGTACTTTTTGAAAGCTCTGCTGCATACTAATTGTAGTAAAACTTAGACCGTTTGCTCTTCAACGTCTTTTCTATCGTGTAGGAGTTATCTACATATGAAGGAGCGATCAAGGTCACAACTCTAGGTGCTCTATGCGAACGCTAAGATATGATAGTTACATTGGCATGGAATAGAACATGGATAGACATCGCGAAGTGCCTTATATAGCCCGCGGATTGCTACTTTGCGTACAAAACGCGTTCGAATTGACGTGTATATTAATTGGGTACTTTTTGAAAGCTCTGCTGCATACTAATTGTAGTAAAACTTAGACCGTTTGCTCTTCAACGTCTTTTCTATCGTGTAGGAGTTATCTACATATGAAGGAGCGTTCAAGGTCACAACTCTAGGTGCTGTATGCAAACGCTAATATATGGTAGTTACAATGGCATGGTATAGAAAATGGATAGGCATCGCAAAGTGTCCTTAATAGCTCACGGATTGCTGCTTTGTTTACAAAACGCATTAGAATTAACGCGTATATTATCTGGGCATTATTTGGCAGCTCTGCTGCATGGTAATTGCAGTAAAACTAAATCCATTTTCACATGTACGTATTTTCTATTGTGTAGTAGTTATCTACTTATGAAGGAGCGGTCAAGGTCACAACTCTAGGTGCTCTATGCGAACGCTAAGATATGATAGTTACATTGGCATGGTATATAACATGGTTAGACATCGCGAAGTGTCCTTAATAGCCCACGGATTGCTGCTTTGTTTACAAAACGCATTAGGATTAACGCGTATATTATCTGGGCATTATTTGTCTGCTCTGCTGCATGCTAATTGCAGTAAAACTAAATCCATTTTCACTTGTACGTCTTTTCTATCGTGTAGCAGTAATCTACGAATGAAGGAGGGTTCAAGGTCACAGCTCTTTGTGCTCTATGCGAACCCTAAGATATGATAGTAACATTGACATGGTGTAGAACATGGATAGGCATCGCGAAGTGTCCTTAATAGCCCACGGATTGCTGCTTTGTTTACAAAACGCATTAAAATTAACGCGTATATTATCTGGGCATTATTGGCAGCTCTGATGCATGGTAATTGCAGTAAAACTAAATCCATTTTCACTTGTACGTCTTTTCTATTGTGTAGTAGTTATCTACTTATGAAGGAGCGGTCAAGGTCACAACTCTAGGTGCTCTATGCGAACGCTAAGATATGATAGTTACATTGGCATGGTATAGAACATGGATGGACATCGCGAAGTGCCTTATGTAGCCCGCGGATTGATACTTTGCGTACAAAACGCGTTCGAATTGACGCGTATATTAATTGGGTACTTTTCGAAAGCTCTGCTGCATACTAATTGCAGTAAAACTTAGACTGTTTTCTCTTGAACGTCTTTTCTATTGTGTAGTAGTTATCTACTTATGAAGGAGCGGTCAAGGTCACAACTCTAGGTGCTCTATGCCAACGCTAAGATAAGATAGTTACATTGGCATGGTATAGAACATGGATAGAAATCGTGAAGTGCCTTATATTACCCGCGGATTGCTACTTTGCATACAAAACGCGTTCGAATTAACGTGTATATTATTTGGGCATTTACTGAAAGCTCTGCTGCATACTAATTGCAGTAAAACTTAGACCGTTTTCTCTTCAACGTCTTTTCTATCGTGTAGGAGTTATCTACATATGAAGGAGCGATCAAGGTCACAACTCTAGGTGCTCTATGCGAACGCTAAGATATGATAGTTACATTGGCATGGAATAGAACATGGATAGACATCGTGAAGTGCCTTATATTACCCGCGGTTTGCTACTTTGCGTACTAAACTTGTTCGAATTAATGTGTATATTATTTGGGCATTTACTGAAAGCTCTGCTGCATACTAATTGCAGTAAAATTTAGACCGTTTTCTCGTGAACGTCTTTTCTATCGTGTAGGAGTTATCTACTTATGAAGGAGTGTTCAAGGTCACAACTCTAGGTGCTCTATGCGAACGCTAAGATATGGCAGTTACATTGGCATGGTATAGAACATGGATAGACATCGCGAAGTGCCTTATATTGCCCGCGGATTGCTACTTTGCGTACAAAACGGGTTCGAATTAACGTGTATATTATTTGGGCATTTTCTGAGAGCTCTGCTGCATACTAATTGCAGTAAAATTTAGACCGTTTTCTTTTGAACGTCTTTTCTATCGTGTAGAAGTTATCTACTTATGAAGGAGCGGACAAGGTCACAACTCTAGGTGCTCTATGCGAACGCTAAGATATGATAGTTACATTGGCATGGTATAGAACATGGATGGACATCGCGAAGTGCCTTATATAGCCCGCGGATTGATACCTTGCGTACAAAACGCGTTCGAATTGACGTGTATATTAATTGGGTACTTTTCGAAAGCTCTGCTGCATACTAATTGCAGTAAAACTTAGACCGTTTTCTCTTGAACGTCTTTTCTATCGTGTAGGAGTTATCTACTTATGAAGGAGCGTTCAAGGTCACAACTCTAGGTGCTGTATGCGAACGCTAAGATATGATAGTTACATTGACATGGTATAGAACATAGATAGACATCGCTAATATTGCCCGCGGATTGCTTCTTTGCGTACAAAACGGGTTCGAATTAACGTGTATTTGGGCATTTTCTGAAAGCTCTGCTGCATACTAATTGCAGTAAAATTTAGACTGTTTTCTCTAGAACGTCTTTTCTATCGTGTAGGAGTTATCTACTTATGAAGGAGTGTTCAAGGTCACAACTCTAGGTGCTCTATGCGAACGCTAAGATATGGTAGTTACATTGGCATGATATAGAACATGGATAGATAACGCGAAGTGCCTTATATAGCCCGCGGATTGCTACTTTGCGTACAAAACGCGTTCGAATTGACGTGTATATTAATTGGGTACTTTTTGCAGGCTCTGCTGCATACTAATTGCAGGAAAACTTAGACCGTTTTCTCTTGAACGTCTTTTCTATCGTGTAGGAGTTATCTACTTATGAAGGAGCGTTCAGGGTCACAACTCTAGGTGCTGTATGCGAACGCTAAGATATGATAGTTACATTGGCATGGTATAGAACATAGATAGACATCGCTAAGTGCTTTATATTGCCCGCGGATTGCTACTTTGCGTATAAAACGGGTTCGAATTAACGTGTATATTATTTGGGCATTTTCTGAAAGCTCTGCTGCATACTAATTGCAGTAAAATTTAGACCGTTTTCTCTTGAACGTCTTTTCTATCGTGTAGGAGTTATCTACTTATGAAGGAGTGTTCAAGGTCACAACTCTAGGTGCTCTATGCGAACGCTAAGATATGGTAATTACATTGGCATGGTATAGAACATAGATAGACATCGCTAAGTGCCTTATATTGGTCGCGGATTGCTACTTTGCGTACAAAACGGGTTCGAATTAACGTGTATATTATTTGGGCATTTTCTGAAAGCTCTGCTGCATACTAATTGCAGTAAAACTTCGACCGTTTTGTCTTGAACGTCTTTTCTGTCGTGCAGGAGTTATCTACTTATGAAGGAGCGTTCAAGGTCACAACTCTAGGTACTGTATGCGAACGCTAAGATATGGTAGTTACAATGGCATGGTATAGAAAATGGATAGGCATCGCAAAGTGTCCTTAAAAGCCCACGGATTGCTGCTTTGTTTACAAAACGCATTAGAATTAACGCGTATATTATCTGGGCATTATTTGGCAGCTCTGCTGCATGCTAATTGCAGTAAAACTAAATCCATTTTCACTTGTACGTCTTTTCTATCGTGTAGCAGTAATCTACGAATGAAGGAGCGTTCAAGGTCACAGCTCTTTGTGCTCTATGCGAACCCTAAGATATGATAGTAACATTGACATGGTGTAGAACATGGATAGGCATCGCGAAGTGTCCTTAATAGCCCACGGATTGCTGCTTTGTTTACAAAACGCATTAGAATTAACGCGTATATTATCTGGGCATTATTTGGCAGCTCTGTTGCATGGTAAATGCAGTAAAACTAAATCCATTTTCACTTGTACGTATTTTCTATTGTGTACTAGTTATCTACTTATGAAGGAGCGGTCAAGGTCACAACTCTAGGTGCTCTATGCGAACGCTAAGATATGATAGTTACATTGGCATGGTATAGAACATGGATAGACATTGTGAAGTGCCTTATATTACCCGCGGATTGCTACTTTGCGTACAAAACGCGTTATAATTAACGTGTATATTATTTGGGCATTTACTGAAAGCTCTGCTGCATACTAATTGCAGTAAAACTTAGACCGTTTTCTCTTCAACGTCTTTTCTATCGTGTAGGAGTTATCTACATATGAAGGAGCGTTCAAGGTCACAACTCTAGGTGCTGTATGCAAACGCTAAGATATGGTATTTACAATGGCATGGTATAGAAAATGGATAGGCATCGCAAAGTGTCCTTAATAGCCCACGGATTGCTGCTTTGTTTACAAAACGCATTAGAATTAACGCGTATATTATCTGGGCATTATTTGGCAGCTCTGATGCATGCTAATTGCCGTAAAACTAAATCCATTTTCACTTGTACGTCTTTTCTATCGTGTAGCAGTAATCTACGAATGAAGGAGCGTTCAAGGTCACAGCTCTTTGTGCTCTATGCGAACCCTAAGATATGATAGTAACATTGACATGGTGTAGAACATGGATAGACATCGCGAAGTGTCCTTAATAGCCCACGGATTGCTGCTTTGTTTACAAAACGCATTAGAATTAACGCGTATATTATCTGGGCAATATTTGGCAGCTCTGCTGCATGGTAATTGCAGTAAAACTAAATCCATTTTCACTTGTACGTCTTTTCTATTGTGTAGTAGTTATCTACTTATGAAGGAGCGTGCAAGGTCACAGCTCTAATTGCTCTATGCGAACCCTAAGATATGATAGTTACATTGGCATGGTATAGAACATGGATAGACATCGCGAAATGCCTTATATAACACGCGGATTGTTACTTTGCGTACAAAACGCGTTCGAATTAACGTATATATTATTTGGGCTCTTTTTTAAAGCTCTGCTGCATACTAATTGTAATAAAACTTAGACCTTTTTCCCTTGAACGTCTGTCTATCTATCGTGTAAGAGTTATCTACTTATGAAGGAGCGTTCAAGGTCATAACTCTAGGTCCTGTATTCGAACGCTAAGATATGGTAGTTACAATGGCATGGTATAGAAAATGGATAGGCATCGCGAATTGTCCTTAATAGCCCACGGATTGCTGCCTTGTTTACAAAACGCATTCGAATTAACGCGTATATTATCGGGGCATTATTTGGCAGCTCTGCTGCATGCTAATTGCAGTAAAACTAAATCCATTTTCACTTGTACGTCTTTTCTATCGTGTAGCAGTAATCTACGAATGAAGGAGCGTTCAAGGTCACAACTCTAGGTGCTCTATGCGAACGCTAAGATATGATAGTTACATTGACATGGTGTAGAACATGGATAGGCATCGCGAAGTGTCCTTAATAGCCAACGGATTGCTGCTTTGTTTACAAAACGCATTAGAATTAACGCGTATATTATCTGGGCATTATTTGGCAGCTCTGCTGCATGGTAAATGCAGTAAAACTAAATCCATTTTCACTTGTACGTCTTTTCTATTGTGTAGTAGTTATCTACTTATGAAGGAGCGTTCAAGGTCACAACTCTAGGTGCTCTATGCGAACGCTAAGATATGATAGTTACATTGGCATGGTATAGAACATGGATAGACATCGCGAAGTGCCTTATATATCCCGCGGATTGCTACTTTGCGTACAAAACGCGTTCGAAGTGACGTGTATATTATTTGGGCACTTTTTGAAAGCTCTGCTGCATACTAATTGCAGTAAAACTAAGACCGTTTTCTCTTGAACGTCTTTTCTATCGTGTAGGAGTTATCTACTTATTAAGGAGCGTTCAAGGTCACAACTCTAGGTGCTCTATGCGAACGCTAAGATATGGTAGTTACATTGGCATGGTATAGAACATGGATAGACATCGCGAAGTGCCTAATATTGTCTGCGGATTGCTACTTTGCGTACAAAACGCGTTCGAATTAACGTGTATATTATTTGGGCATTTTCTGATAGTTCTGCTGCATACTAATTGCAGTAAAACTAAGACCGTTTTCTCTTGAACGTCTTTTTTATCGTGTAGGAGTTATCTTCTTATGAAGGAGCGTTCAAGGTCACAACTCTAGGTGCTCTATGCGAACGCTAAGATATGATAGTTACATTGGCATGGTATAGAACATGGATAGACATCGCGAAGTGCCTTATATAGCCCACGGATTGCTACTTTGCGTACAAAACGCGTTCGAAGTGACGTGTATATTATTTGGGCACTTTTTGAAAGCTCTGCTGCATACTAATTGCAGTAAAACTAAGACCGTTTTCTCTTGAACGTCTTTTCTATCGTGTATGAGTTATCTACTTATGAAGGAGCGTTCAAGGTCACAACTCTAGGTGCTCTATGCGAACGCTAAGATATGATAGTTACATTGGCATGGTATAGAACATGGATAGACATCGCGAAGTGCCTAATATTGTCCGCGGATTGCTACTTTGCGTACAATACGCGTTCGAATTAACGTGTATATTATTTGGGCATTTTCTGATAGTTCTGCTGCATACTAATTGCAGTAAAACTAAGACCGTTTTCTCTTTAACGCTCTTTCTATCGTGTAGGAGTTATCTACTTATGAAGGAGCGTTCAAGGTCACAACTCTAGGTACTGTATGCGAACCCTAAGATATGGTAGTTACAATGGCATGGTATAGAAAATGGATAGGCATCGCGAAGTGTCCTTAATAGCCCACGCATTGCTGCTTTGTTTACAAAACGCAATCGAATTAACGCGTATATTATCTGGGCAGTATTTGGCAGCTCTGCTGCATGCTAATTGCAGTAAAACTAAATCCATTTTCACTTGTACGTCTTTTCTATCGTGTAGCAGTAATCTGCGAATGAAGGAGCGTTCAAGGTCACAGCTCTTTGTGCTCTATGCGAACGCTAAGATATGATAGTTACATTGGCATGGTATAGAACATGGATAGACATCGTGAAGTGCCTTATATTACCCGCGGATTGCTACTTTGCGTACAAAACGCGTTATAATTAACGTGTATATTATTTGGGCATTTACTGAAAGCTCTGCTGCATACTAATTGCAGTAAAACTTAGACCGTTTTCTCTTCAACGTCTTTTCTATCGTGTAGGAGTTATCTACATATGAAGGAGCGTTCAAGGTCACAACTCTAGGTGCTGTATGCAAACGCTAAGATATGGTAGTTACAATGGCATGGTATAGAAAATGGATAGGCATCGCAAGGTGTCCTTAATAGCCCACGGATTGCTGCTCTGTTTACAAAACGCATTAGAATTAACGCGTATATTATCTGGGCATTATTTGGCAGCTCTGCTGCATGCTAATTGCCGTAAAACTAAATCCATTTTCACTTGTACGTCTTTTCTATTGTGTATTGTAGCAAAGTAGCAATCCTTGCGGATTGCTACTTTGCGTACAAAACGGGTTCGAATTAACGTGTATATTATTTGGGCATTTTCTGAAAGCTCTGCTGCATACTAATTGCAGTAAATCTTAGACCGTTTTCTCTTGAACGTCTTTTCTATCGTGTAGGAGTTATCTACTTATGAAGGAGCGTTCAAGGTCACAACTCTAGGTGCTCTATGCGAACGCTAAGATATGATAGTTACATTGGCATGGTGTAGAACATGGATAGACATCGCCAAGTGTCCTTTATAGCCCACGGATTGCTGCTTTGTTTACAAAACGCATTAGAATTAACGCGTATATTATCTGGGCATTATTTGGCAGCTCTGCTGCATGGTAATTGCGTTAAAACTTAATCCATTTTCACTTGTACGTCTTTTCTATTGTGTAGTAGTTATCTACTTATGAAGGAGCGTTCAAGGTCACAACTCTGGGTCCTGTATTCGAAAGCTAAGATATGGTAGTTACAATGGCATGGTATAGAAAATGGATAGACATCGCGAAGTGTCCTTAATAGCCCACGGATTGCTGCTTTGTTTACAAAACGGATTAGAATTAACGCGTATATTATCTGGGCATTATTTGGCAGCTCTGCTGCATGCTAATTGCCGTAAAACTAAATCCATTTTCACTTGTACGTCTTTTCTATTGTGTAGTAGTTATCTACTTATGAAGGAGCGGTCAAGGTAACAACTCTAGGTGCTGTATGCAAACGCTAATATATGGTAGTTACAATGGCATGGTATAGTAAATGGATAGGCATCGCAAAGTGTCCTTAGTAGCCCACGGATTACTGCTTTGTTTACAAAACGCATTAGAATTAACGCGTATATTATCTGGGCATTATTTGGCAGCTCTGCTGCATGCTAATTGCCGTAAAACTAAATCCATTTTCACTTGTACGTCTTTTCTATTGTGTAGTAGTTATCTACTTATGAAGGAGCGTTCAAGGTCACAACTCTAGGTGCTCTATGCGAACGCTAAGATATGATAGTTACATTGGCATGGTATATAACATAGATAGACATTGCTAATATTGCCCGCGGATTGCTACTTTGCGTACAAAACGGATTCGAATTAAAGTGTATATTAGTTGGGCATTTTCAAAAAGCTCTGCTGCATACTAATTGCAGTAAAATTAAGACCGTTTTCTCTTGAACGTCTTTTCTATTGTGTAGTAGTTATCTACTTATGAAGGAGCGGTCAAGGTCACAACTCTAGGTGCTCTATGCCAACGCTAAGATAAGATAGTTACATTGGCATGGTATAGAACATGGATAGAAATCGTGAAGTGCCTTATATTACCCGCGGATTGCTACTTTGCATACAAAACGCGTTCGAATTAACGTGTATATTATTTGGGCATTTACTGAAAGCTCTGCTGCATACTAATTGCAGTAAAACTTAGACCGTTTTCTCTTCAACGTCTTTTCTATCGTGTAGGAGTTATCTACATATGAAGGAGCGATCAAGGTCACAACTCTAGGTGCTCTATGCGAACGCTAAGATATGATAGTTACATTGGCATGGAATAGAACATGGATAGACATCGTGAAGTGCCTTATATTACCCGCGGTTTGCTACTTTGCGTACTAAACGCGTTCGAATTAACGTGTATATTATTTGGGCTTTTACTGAAAGCTCTGCTGCATACCAATTGCAGTAAAATTTAGACCGTTTTCTCGTGAACGTCTTTTCTATCGTGTAGGAGTTATCTACTTATGAAGGAGTGTTCAAGGTCACAACTCTAGGTGCTCTATGCGAACGCTAAGATATGGTAGTTACATTGGCATGGTATAGAACATGGATAGACATCGCGAAGTGCCTTATATAGCCCGCGGATTGCTACTTTGCGTACAAAACGCGTTCGAATTGACGTGTATATTAATTGGGTACTTTTTGAAAGCTCTGCTGCATACTAATTGCAGTAAAACTTAGACCGTTTTCTCTTCAACGTATTTTCTATCGTGTAGGAGTTATCTACATATGAAGGAGCGTTCAAGGTCACAACTCTAGGTGCTGTATGCAAACGCTAAGATATGGTAGTTACAATGGTATAGAAAATGGATAGGCATCGCAAAGTGTCCTTAATAGCCCACGGATTGCTGCTTTGTTTACAAAACGCATTAGGATTAAAGCGTATATTATCTGGGCATTATTTGGCTGCTCTGCTGCATGCTAATTGCAGTAAAACTAAATCCATTTTCACTTGTACGTCTTCTCTATCGTGTAGCAGTAATCTACGAATGAAGGAGCGTTCAAGGTCACAGCTCTTTGTGCTCTATGCGAACCCTAAGATATGATGGTAACATTGACATGGTGTAGAACATGGATAGGCATCGCGAAGTGTCCTTAATAGCCCACGGATTGCTGCTTTGTTTACAAAACAACTCACAACTCTAGGTGCTGTATGCAAACGCTAAGATATGGTAGTTACAATGGCATGGTATAGAAAATGGATAGGCATCGCAAAGTGTCCTTAATAGCCCACGGATTGCTGCTTTGTTTACAAAACGCATTAGGATTAACGCGTATATTATCTGGGCATTATTTGGCTGCTCTGCTGCATGCTAATTGCAGTAAAACTAAATCCATTTTCACTTGTACGTCTTTTCTATCGTGTAGCAGTAATCTACGAATGAAGGAGCGTTCAAGGTCACAGCTCTTTGTGCTCTATGCGAACCCTAAGATATGATAGTAACATTGACATGGTGTAGAACATGGATAGGCATCGCGAAGTGTCCTTAATAGCCCACGGATTGCTGCTTTGTTTACAAAACGCATTAGAATTAACGCGTATATTATCTGGGCATTATTTGGCAGCTCTGCTGCATGGTAATTGCAGTAAAACTAAATCCATTTTCACTTGTACGTCTTTTCTATTGTGTAGTAGTTATCTACTTATGAAGGAGCGGTCAAGGTCACAACTCTAGGTGCTCTATGCGAACGCTAAGATATGATAGTTACATTGGCATGGTATAGAACATGGATAGACATCGCGAAGTGCCTTATATAGACCGCGGATTGATACTTTGCGTACAAAACGCGTTCGAATTGACGTGTATATTAATTGGGTACTTTTCGAAAGCTCTGCTGCATACTTATTGCAGTAAAACCTAGACCGTTTTCTCTTGAACGTCCTTTCTATCGTGTAGGAGTTATCTACTTATGAAGGAGCGTTCAAGGTCACAACTCTAGGTGCTGTATGCGAACGCTAAGATATGATAGATACATTGGCATGGTATAGAACATAGATAGACATCGCTAAGTGCCTTTTATTGCCCGCGGATTGCTACTTTGCGTACAAAACGGGTTCGAATTAACGTGTATATTATTTGGGCATTTTCTGAAAGCTCTGCTGCATATTAATTTCAGTAGAACTTGGACCGTTTTCTCTTGAACGTCTTTTCTATCGTGAAGGAGTTATCTACTTATGAAGGAGCGTTCAAGGTCACAACTCTAGGTGCTGTTTGCGAACTATAAGATATGATAGTTACATTGGCATGGTATAGAACATAGATAGACATCGCTAATATTGCCCGCGGATTGCTACTTTGCGTACAAAACGGGTTCGAATTAACGTGAGCATTTTCTGAAAGCTCTGCTGCATACTAATTGCAGTAAAATTTAGACCGTTTTCTCTTGAACGTCTTTTCTATCGTGTAGAAGTTATCTACTTATGAAGGAGTGTTCAAGGTCACAACTCTAGTTGCTCTATGCAAACCCTAAGATATGGTAGATACACTGGCATGGTATAGAACATGGATAGACATCGCGAAGTGCCTTATATAGCCCGCGGATTGCTACTTTGCGTACAAAACGCGTTCGAATTGACGTGTATATTAATTGGGTACTTTTTGAAAGCTCTGCTGCATACTAATTGCAGGAAAACTTAGACCGTTTTCTCTTCAACGTCTTTTCTGTCGTGTAGGAGTTATCTACATATGAAGGAGCGTTCAAGGTGACAACTCTAGGTGCTCTATGCAAACGCTAAGATATGGTAGTTACATTGGCATGGTATATAACATGGTTAGACATCGCGAAGTGTCCTTAATAGCCCACGGATTTCTGCTTTGTTTACAAAACGAATTAGAATTGACGCATATATTATCTGTGCATTATTTGGCAGCTCTGCGGCATGCTAATTGCCGTAAAACTAAAACCATTTTCACTTGTACGTCTTTTCTATTGTGTAGTAGTTATCTACTTATGAAGGAGCGTTCAAGGTCACAACTCTAGGTGCTCTATGCGAACGCTAAGATATGATAGATACATTGGCATGGTATGGTGGTATGGTATGGTATGGCATGGTTAGACATCGCGAAGTGTCCTTAATAGCCCACGGATTGCTGCTTTGTTTACAAAACGCATTAGAATTAACGCGTATATTATCTGGGCATTATTTGGCAGCTCTGCTGCATGCTAATTGCCGTAAAACTAAATCCATTTTCACTTGTACGTCTTTTCTATTGTGTAGTAGTTATCTACTTATGAAGGAGCGGTCAAGGTCACAACTCTAGGTGCTCTATGCGAACGCTAAGATATGATAGTTACATTGGCATGGTATAGAACATGGATAGACATCGCGAAGTGCCATAAATAACCCGCGGATTGCTACTTTGTGTACAAAACGCGTTCGAATTAATGTGTATATTATTTGGGCACTTTTTGAAAGCTCTGCTGCATACTAATTGCAGTAAAACTTAGACCGTTTTCTCTTGAACGCCTTTTCTATCGTGTAGGAGTTTTCTACTTATGAAGAAACGTTCAAGGTCACAGCTCTAATTGCTCTATGCGAACCCTAAGATATGAAAGTAATATAGCATGGTGTAGAACATGGATGGACATCACGAAGTGTCTTATATAGCCCGCGGAATGCTACTTTGCGTACAAAACGCGTTCGAATTGACGTGTATATTATTTGGGCACTTTTTGAAAGCACTGCTGCATACTAATTGCAGTAAAACTTAGAACGTTTTCTCTTGAACGTCTTTTCTATCTTGTAGGAGTTTTCTACTTATGAAGGAGCGTTCAAGGTCACAACTCTAGGCGCTGTATGCGAACACTAAGATTTGGTAGTTACAATGGCATGGTATAGAAAATGGATAGACACCGCGAAGTGCCTTATATTGCCCGCGGATTGCTACTTTGCGTACAAAACGCGTTCGAATTAACGTGTATATTTTTTGGGCATTTTCTGAAAGTTCTGCTGCATACTAGTTGCAGTAAAACTTAGACCGTTTTCTCTTGAACGTCTTTTCTATAGTGTAGGAGTTATCTACTTATGAAGGAGCGTTCAAGGTCACATCTCTAGGTGCTTTATGCGAACGCTAAGATATGATAGTTACATTGGCATGGTATAGAACATGGATAGACATCGCGAAGTGCCTTATATAGCCCGCGGATGGCTACTTTGCGTACAAAACGCGTTCGAAGTGACGTGTATATTATTCGGGAACTTTTTGAAAGCTCTGCTGCATACTAATTGCAGTAAAACTTAGAACGTTTTCTCTTGAACGTCTTTTCTATCTTGTAGGAGTTTTCTACTTATGAAGGAGCGTTCAAGGTCACAACTCTAGGTGCTCTATGCGAACGCTAAGATATGATAGTTACATTGGCATGGTATAGAACATGTATAGACATCGCGAAGTGCCTTATATAAACCGCGGATTGCTACTTTGCGTACAAAACGCGTTCGAATTGACCTGTATATTATTTGGGCACTTTTTGAAAGCTCTGCTGCATACTAATTGCAGTAAAACTTAGACCGTTTTCTCTTGAACGTCTTTTCTATCGTGTAGGAGTTTTCAACTTATGAATGAGCGTTCAAGGTCACATCTCTATTTGCTGTATGCGAACGCTAAGATATGGTAGTTACAATGGCAAGATATAGAAAATGGATAGACATCGCGAAGTGCCTTATATAGCCCGCGGATTGCTACTTTGTGTACAAAACGCGTTCGAATTAACCTGTATATTATTTAGGCACTTTTTGAAAGCTCTGCTGCATACTAATTGCAGTAAAACTTAGACCGTTTTCTCTTGAACGTCTTTTCTATCGTGTAGGAGTTTTCTACTTATGAAGTAACGTTCAAGGTCACAGCTCTAATTGCTCTATGCGAAACCTAAGATATGATAGTAACATTGACATGGTGTAGAACATGGATGGACATCGCGAAGTGCCTTATATAGCCCACGGATTGCTACTTTGCATACAAAACGCGTTCGAATTAACGTATATATTATTTGGGCTCTTTTTTAAAGCTCTGCTGCATACTAATTGTAGTAAAACTAAGACCGTTTTCCCTTGAACGTCCTTTCTATCGTGTAGGAGTTATCTACTTATGAAGGAGCGTTCATGGTCACAACTCTAGGTACTGTATGCGAACGCTAAGATATGGTAGTTACAATGGCATGGTATAGAACATGGATAGACATCGCGAAATGCCTTATATAGCCCGCGGATTGCTACTTTGCGTACAAAACGCGTTCGAATTAACGTGTATATTATTTGGGCACTTTATGAAAGCACTGCTGCATACTAATTGCAGTAAAACTTAGAACGTTTTCTCTTGAACGTCTTTTCTATCTTGTGGGAGTTTTCTACTTATGAAGGAGCGTTCAAGGTCACAACTCTAGGCGCTGTATGCGAACACTAAGATATGGTAGTTACAATGGCATGGTATAGAAAATGGATAGACACCGCGAAGTGCCTTATATTGCCCGCGGAGTGCTACTTTGCGTACAAAACGCGTTCGAATTAACGTGTATATTATTTGGGCACTTTTTGAAAGCTCTGCTGCATACTAATTGCAGTAAAACTTAGAACGTTTTCTCTTGAACGTCTTTTCTATCTTGTGGGAGTTTTCTACTTATGAAGGAGCGTTCAAGGTCACAACTCTAGGCGCTGTATGCGAACACTAAGATATGGTAGTTACAATGGCATGGTATAGAAAATGGATAGACACCGCGAAGTGCTTATATTGCCCGCGGATTGCTACTTTGCGTACAAAACGCGTTCGAATTAACGTGTATATTATTTGGGCACTTTTTGAAAGCTCTGCTGCATATTAATTGCAGTAAAACTTAGACATTTTTCCCTTGAACGACTTTTCTATCGTGTAGGAGTTATCTACTTATGAAGGAGCGTTCAAGGTCACAACTCTAGGTGCTCTATGTGAACGCTAAGATATGATAGTTACAATGGCATGGTATAGAAAATGGATAGGCATCGCGTAGTGTCCTTAATAGTCCACGGATTGCTGCTTTGTTTACATAACGCATTCGAATTAACGTGTATATTATCTGGGCATTATTTGGCAGCTCTGCTGCATGCTAATTTCAGTAAAACTAAATCCATTTTCACTTGTACGTCTTTTCTATCGTGTAGCAGTAATCTACGAATGAAGGAGCGTTCAAGGTCACAGCTCTTTGTGCTCTATGCGAACCCTAAGATATGATAGTAACATTGACATAGTGTAGAACATGGAAAGGCATCGCGAAGTGTCCTCAATAGCCCACGGATTGCTGCTTTGTTTACAAAACGCAATCGAATTTTTGCGTATATCATCTGGGCATTATTAGGCAGCGCTGCTGCATACTAATTGCAGTAAAACTTAGACCGTTTTCTCTTGAACGTCTATTCTATCGTGTAGGAGTTATCTATTTATGAAGGAGCGTTCAAGGTCACAACTCTAGGTGCACTATGCGAACGCTAAGATATGATAGTTACATTGGCATGGTATAGAACATGGATAGACATCGCGAAATGCCTTATATAGCCCGCGGATTGCTACTTTGCGTACAAAACGCGTTCGAAGTGACGTGTATATTATTTGGGCACTTTTTGAAAGCTCTGCTGCATACTAATTGCAGTAAAACTAAGACCGTTTTCTCTTGAACGTCTTTTCCATCGTGTAGGAGTTTTCTACTTATGAATGAGCGTTCAAGGTCACATCTCTATTTGCTGTATGTGAACGCTAAGATATGGTAGTTACAATGGCATGATATAGAAAATGGATAGACATCACAAAGTGCCTTATATAGCCCGCGGATTGCTACTTTGTGTACAAAACGCGTTCGAATTAACGTGTATATTATTTGGGCACTTTTTGAAAGCTCTGATGCATACTAATTGCAGTAAAACTTAGACCGTTTTCTCTTGAACGTCTTTTTTATCGTGTAGGAGTTTTCTACTTATAAAGGAGCGTTCAAGGTCACAACTCTAGGCGCTATATGCGAACACTAAGATATGATAGTAACATTGACATAATGTAGAACATGGAAAGGCATCGCGAAGTGTCCTCAATAGCCCACGGATTGCTGCTTTGTTTACAAAACGCTTTAGAATTTTCGTGTATATCATCTGGGCATTATTTGGCAGCTCTGCTGCATGCTAGTTTCAGTAAAACTAATTCCATTTTCACTTGTACGTCTTTTCTATCGTGTAGTAGTTATCTAGTATTTAGTTACATTGGCATGGTATAGAACATGTATAGACATCGCGAAGTGCCTTATATAAACCGCGGATTGCTACTTTGCGTACAAAACGCGTTCGAATTGACCTGTATATTATTTGGGCACTTTTTGAAAGCTCTGCTGCATACTAATTGTAGTAAAACTTAGACCGTTTTCTCTTGAACGTCTTTTCTATCGTGTAGGAGTTACCTACTTATGAAGGAGCGTTCAAGGTCACAGCTCTAATTGCTCTATGCGAACCCTAAGATATGATAGTAACATTGACATGGTATAGAACATGGATGGACATCGCGAAGTGCCTTATATAACCCGCGGATTGCTACTTTGCGTGCAAAACGGGTTCGAATTAACGTATATATTATTTGGGCTTTTTTTAAACCTCTGCTGCATACTAATTGCAGCGAAACTTGGACCGTTTTCTCTTGAACGTCATTTCTATCGTGTGGGAGTTATCTACTTATGAAGGAGCGTTCAAGGTCACAACTCTAATTGCTGTATGCGAACGCTAAGATATGGTAGTTACAATGGCATGGTATAGAACATGGATGGACATCGCGAAGTGCCTTATAAAGCCCACGGATTGCTACTTTGCGTACAAAACGCGTTCGAATTAACGTATATATTATTTGGGCTCTTTTTTAAAGCTCTGCTGCAAACTAATTGCAGTAAAACTAAAACCGTTTTCTCTTGAACGTCTTCTCTATCGTGTAGGAGTTATCTACTTATGAAGGAGCTTTCAAGGTCACAACTCTAGGTACTCTATGCGAACGCTAAGATATGATAGTTACATTGGCATGATATAGAAAATGGATAGACATCGCGAAGTGCCTTATATAGCCCGCGGATTGCAACTTTGTGTACAAAACGCGTTCGAAGTGACGTGTATATTATTTGGGCACTTTTTGAAATCTCTGCTGCAAACTAATTGCAGTAAAACTAAGACCGTTTTCTCTTGAACGTCTTTTCTATCGTGTAGGAATTATCTACTTATGAAGGAGCGTTCAAAGTCACAACTCTAGGTGCTCTATGCGAACGCTAAGATATGATAGTTACATTGGCATTGTATAGAACATGGATAGACATCGCGAAGTGCCTTATATTGCCCGCGGATTGCTACTTTGCGTACAAAACGCGTTCGAATTAACGTGTATATTATTTGGGCATTTTCTGATAGTTCTGCTGCATACTAATTGCGGTAAAACATAGACCGTTTTCTCTTGAACGTCTTTTCCATCGTATAGGAGTTATCTACTTATGAAGGAGCGTTCAAGGTCACAACTCTAGGTGCTGTATGCGAACGCAAAGATATGATAGTTACATTGGCATGGTATAGAACATAAATAGACATCGCGAAGTGCGTTATATTGCCCGCGGATTGCGACACTATGCGTACAAAACGCGTTCGAATTAACGTGTATATTATTTGGGCACATTTGAAAGCTCTGCTGCATACTAATTGCAGTAAAACTTAGACCGTTTTCTCTTGAACGTCTTTTCTATCGTGTAGGGTTATCTACTTATGAAAGAGCGTTCAAGGTCACAACTCTAGGTGCTGTATGCGAATGCTAAGATATGGTAGTTACATGGCATGGTATAGAAAACGGATAGGCATCGCGTAGTGTCCTTAATAGGCCACGGATTGCTACATTGCGTACAAAACGCGTTCGAATTAACGTGTATATTATATGGGCACTTTTTGAAAGCACTGCCGCATACTAATTGCAGTGAAACTTAGACCGTTTTCTCTTGAACGTCTTTTCTATCATGTAGGAGTTTTCTACTTATGAAGGAGCGTTCAAGGTCACAACTCTAGGCGCTGTATGCGAACACTAAGATATGGTAGTTACAATGGCATGGTATAGAAAATGGATAGACACCGCGAAGTGCCTTATATTGCCAGCGGATTGCTACTTTGCGTACAAAACGCGTTCGAATTAACGTATATATTTTTTGGGCATTTTCTGAAAGTTCTGCTGCATACTAGTTGCAGTAAAACTTAGACCGTTTTCTCTTGAACGTCTCTTCTATCGTGTAGGAGTTATCTACTTATGAAGGAGCGTTCAAGGTCACATCTCTAGGTGCTCTATGCGAACGCTAAGATATGATAGTTACATTGGCATGCTATAGAACTTGGATAGACATCGCGAAGTGCCTTATAGAGCCCGCGGATTGCTACTTTGCGTACAAAACGCATTCGAATTGACGTGTATATTATTTGGGCACTTTTTGAAAGCTCTGCTGCATACTAATTGCAGTAAAACTTAGACCGTTTTCTCTTGAACGTCTTTTCTATCGTGTAGGGTTATCTACTTATGAAAGAGCGTTCAAGGTCACAACTCTAGGTGCTGTATGCGAATGCTAAGATATGGTAGTTACATGGCATGGTATAGAAAACGGATAGGCATCGCGTAGTGTCCTTAATAGGCCACGGATTGCTACATTGCGTACAAAACGCGTTCGAATTAACGTGTATATTATATGGGCACTTTTTGAAAGCACTGCCGCATACTAATTGCAGTGAAACTTAGACCGTTTTCTCTTGCACGTCTTTTCTATCATGTAGGAGTTTTCTACTTATGAAGGAGCGTTCAAGGTCACAACTCTAGGCGCTGTATGCGAACACTAAGATATGGTAGTTACAATGGCATGGTATAGAAAATGGATAGACACCGCGAAGTGCCTTATATTGCCAGCGGATTGCTACTTTGCGTACAAAACGCGTTCGAATTAACGTATATATTTTTTGGGCATTTTCTGAAAGTTCTGCTGCATACTAGTTGCAGTAAAACTTAGACCGTTTTCTCTTGAACGTCTCTTCTATCGTGTAGGAGTTATCTACTTATGAAGGAGCGTTCAAGGTCACATCTCTAGGTGCTCTATGCGAACGCTAAGATATGATAGTTACATTGGCATGCTATAGAACTTGGATAGACATCGCGAAGTGCCTTATATAGCCAGCGGATTGCTACTTTGCGTACAAAACGCGTTCGAATTAACGTATATATTTTTTGGGCATTTTCTGAAAGTTCTGCTGCATACCAATTGCAGTAAAACTTAGACCGTTTTCTCTTGAACGTCTTTTCTATCGTGTAGGAGTTATCTACTTATGAAGGAGCGTTCAAGGTCACAACTCGAGGTGCTCTATGCGAACGCTTGATTTGATAGTTACATTGGCATGGTGTAGAACATGGATAGACATCGCGAAGTGCCTTATAGAGCCCGCGGATTGCTACTTTGCGTACAAAACGCATTCGAATTGACGTGTATATTATTTGGGCACTTTTTGAAAGCTCTGCTGCATACTAATTGCAGTAGAACTTAGACCGTTTTCTCTTGAACGTCTTTTCTATCGTGTAGGAGTTATCTACTTATGAAGGAGCGTTCAAGGTCACAACTCTAGGTGCTGTATGCGAACGCTAAGATATGATAGTTACATTGGCATGGTATAGAACATGGATAGACATCGCGAAGTGCCTTATATTTCCCGCGTATTGCTACTTTGCGTACAAAACGCGTTCGAATTAACGTGTATATTATTTGGGCACTTTTTGAGAGCTCTGCTGCATACTAATTGCAGTAAAACTTAGACCGTTTTCTCTTGAACGTCTTTTCTATCGTGTAGGAGTTATCTACTTATGAAGGAGCGTTCAAGGTCACAACTCTAGGTGCTCTATGCGAACGCTAAGATATGATAGTTACATTGGCATGGTATAGAACATGGATAGACATCGCGAAGTGCCTTATATAGCCCGCGGATTGCTACTTTGCGTACAAAACGCGTTCGAATTGACGTGTATATTATTTGGGCAGTTTTTGAAAGCTCTGCTGCATACTAATTGCAGTAAAACTAATACCGTTTTCTTTTGAACGTCTTTTCTATCGTGTAGGATTTATCTACTTATGAAGGAGCGTTCAAGGTCACAAATCTAGGTGTTCTATGCGAACGCTAAGATATGATAGTTACATTGGCATGTTATAGAACATGGATAGACATCGCGAAGTGCCTTATATTGCCCGCGGATTGCTACTTTGCGTACAAAACGCGTTCGAATTAACGTGTATATTTTTTGGGCATTTTCTGAAAGTTCTGCTGCATACTAGTTGCAGTAAAACTTAGACCGTTTTCTCTTGAACGTCTTTTCTATCGTGTGGGAGTTATCTACTTATGAAGGAGCGTTCAAGGTAACAACTCAAGGTGCTGTATGCGAACGCTAAGATATGGTAGTTACAATGGCATGATATAGAAAATGGATAGGCATCGCGAAGTGTACTCAATAGCCCACGGATTGCTGCTTTGTTTACAAAACGCATTAGAATTTTCGTGTATATCATCTGGGCATTATTTGGCAGCTCTGCTGCATGCTAGTTTCAGTAAAACTAATTCCATTTTCACTTGTACGTCTTTTCTATCGTGTAGTAGTTGTCTACTTATGAAGGAGCGTTCAAGGTCACAGCTCTAATTGCTCTATGCGAACCCTAAGATATGATAGTAACATTGACATGGTGTAGAACATTGATGGACATCGCGAAGTGCCTTATATAACCCACGGATTGCTACTTTGCATACAAAACGCGTTCGAATTAACGTATATATTATTTGGGCTCTTTTTTAAAGCTCTGCTGCATACTAATTGTAGTAAAACTAAGACCGTTTTCCCTTGAACGTCTTTTCTATCGTGTAGGATTTATCTACTTATGAAGGAGCGTTCAAGGTCACAACTCTAGGTACTGTATGCGAACGCTAAGATATGGTAGTTACAATTTCGTGGTACAGAACATGGATAGACATCGCGAAATACCTTATATAGCCCGCGGATTGCTGCTTTGTTTACAAAACGCATTCGAATTAACGCGTATATTATATGGGCATTATTTGGCAGCTCTACTGCATGCTAATTGCAGTAAAACTAAATCCATTTTCACTTGTACGTCTTTTCTATCGTGTAGCATTAATCTACGAATGAAGGAGCGTTCAAGGTCACAGCTCTTTGTGCTCTATGCGAACCCTAAGATATGATAGTAACATTGCCATAGTGTAGAACATGGAAAGGCATCGCGAAGTGTCCTCAATAGCCCACGGATTGCTGCATTGTTTACAAACCGCATTCGAATTTTCGTGTATATCATCTGGGCATTATTAGGCAGCGCTGCTGCATACTAATTGCAGTAAAACTTAGACCGTTTTCTCTTGAACGTCTTTTCTACCGTGTAGGAGGTATCTACTTATGAAGGAGCGTTCAAGGTCACAACTCTAGGTGCTCTATGCGAACGCTAAGATATGATAGTTACATTGGCATGGTATAGAAGATGGATGGACATCGCGAAGTGCCTTATATAGCCCACGGATTGCTACTTTGCGTGCAAAACGCGTTCGAATTAACGTATATATTATTTGGGCTCTTTTTTAAAGCTCTGTTGCATACTAATTGCAGCAAAACTTAGACCGTTTTCTCTTGAACGTCTTTTCTATCGTGTAGGAGTTATCTACTTATGAAGGTGCGTTCAAGGTCACAACTCTAGGCACTGTATGCGAACGCTAAGATATGGTAGTTACAATGGCATGGTAAAGAAAATGGATAGGCATCGCGAAGTGTCCTTAATAGCCCACGGATTGCTGCTTTGTTTACAAAACGCATTCGAGTTAACGCGTATATTATCTGGGCATTATTTGGCAGCTCTGCTGCATGCTAATTGCAGTTAAACTTAGTCCGTTTTCTATTGTACGTCATTTATATCGTGTAGGAGATATCTACTTATGAAGGAGCGTTCAAGGTCACGACTCTAGGAGCTCTATGCGAACGCTAAGATATGATAGTTACATTGGCATGGTGTAGAACATGGATAGACATCGCGAAGTGTCCTTAATAGCCCACGGATTGCTGCTTTGTTTACAAAACGCATTAGAATTAACGCGTATATTATCTGGGCATTATTTGGCAGCTCTGCTGCATGCTAATTGCCGTAAAACTAAATCCATTTTCACTTGTACGTCTTTTCTATTGTGTAGTAGTTATCTACTTATGAAGGAGCGTTCAAGGTCACAGCTCTAATTGCTCTATGCGAACCCTAAGATATGATAGTAACATTGACATGGTGTAGAACATTGATGGACATCGCGAAGTGCCTTATATAACCCACGGATTGCTACTTTGCATACAAAACGCGTTCGAATTAACGTATATATTATTTGGGCTCTTTTTTAAAGCTCTGCTGCATACTAATTGTAGTAAAACTAAGACCGTTTTCCCTTGAACGTCTTTTCTATCGTGTAGGATTTATCTACTTATGAAGGAGCGTTCAAGGTCACAACTCTAGGTACTGTATGCGAACGCTAAGATATGGTAGTTACAATTTCGTGGTACAGAACATGGATAGACATCGCGAAATACCTTATATAGCCCGCGGATTGCTGCTTTGTTTACAAAACGCATTCGAATTAACGCGTATATTATATGGGCATTATTTAGCAGCTCTACTGCATGCTAATTGCAGTAAAACTAAATCCATTTTCACTTGTACGTCTTTTCTATCGTGTAGCATTAATCTACGAATGAAGGAGCGTTCAAGGTCACAGCTCTTTGTGCTCTATGCGAACCCTAAGATATGATAGTAACATTGCCATAGTGTAGAACATGGAAAGGCATCGCGAAGTGTCCTCAATAGCCCACGGATTGCTGCATTGTTTACAAACCGCATTCGAATTTTCGTGTATATCATCTGGGCATTATTAGGCAGCGCTGCTGCATACTAATTGCAGTAAAACTTAGACCGTTTTCTCTTGAACGTCTTTTCTACCGTGTAGGAGGTATCTACTTATGAAGGAGCGTTCAAGGTCACAACTCTAGGTGCTCTATGCGAACGCTAAGATATGATAGTTACATTGGCATGGTATAGAAGATGGATGGACATCGCGAAGTGCCTTATATAGCCCACGGATTGCTACTTTGCGTGCAAAACGCGTTCGAATTAACGTATATATTATTTGGGCTCTTTTTTAAAGCTCTGTTGCAGCAAAACTTAGACCGTTTTCTCTTGAACGTCTTTTCTATCGTGTAGGAGTTATCTACTTATGAAGGTGCGTTCAAGGTCACAACTCTAGGCACTGTATGCGAACGCTAAGATATGGTGGTTACAATGGCATGGTAAAGAAAATGGATAGGCATCGCGAAGTGTCCTTAATAGCCCACGGATTGCGGCTTTGTTTACAAAACGCATTCGAATTAACGCGAATATTATCTGGGCATTATTTGGCAGCTCTGCTGCATGCTAATTGCAGTTAAACTTAGTCCGTTTTCTATTGTACGTCATTTATATCGTGTAAGAGATATCTACTTATGAAGGAGCGTTCAAGGTCACGACTCTAGGAGCTCTATGCGAACGCTAAGATATGATAGTTACATTGGCATGGTGTAGAACATGGATAGACATCGCGAAGTGTCCTTAATAGCCCACTGCTTTGTTTACAAAACGCATTAGAATTAACGCGTATTTTATCTGGGCATTATTTGGCAGCCCTGCTGCATGGTAATTGCAGTAAAACTAAATCCATTTTCACTTGTACGTCTTTTCTATTGTGTAGTAGTTATCTACTTATGAAGGAGCGGTCAAGGTCACAACTCTAGGTGCTCTATGCGAACGCTAAGATATGATAGTTACATTGGCATGGTATAGAACATGGATAGACATCGCGAAGTGCCTTATATAGCCCGTGGATTGATACTTTGCGTACAAAACGCGTTTGAATTGACGTGTATACTAATTGGGTACTTTTCGAAAGCTCTGCTGCATACTAATTGCAGTAAAACTTAGACCGTTTTCTCTTGAACGTCTTTTCTATCGTGTAGGAGTTATCTACTTATGAAGGAGCGTTCAGGGTCACAACTCTAGGTGCTGTATGCGAACGCTAAGATATGATAGTTACATTGGCATGGTATAGAACATGGATAGACATCGCGAAGTGCCTTCTATAGCCCGCGGATTGCTACTTTGCGTACCAAACGCGTTCGAATTGACGTGTATATTAATTGGGTACTTTTTGAAAGCTCTGCTGCATACTAATTGCAGTAAAACTTAGACCGCTTTCTCTTGAACGTCTTTTCTATCGTGTATGAGTTATCTACTTATGAAGGAGCGTTCAAGGTCACAACTCTAAGTGCTGTATGCGAACGCTAAGATATGATAGTTACATTGGCATGGTATAGAACATAGATAGACATCGCTAAGTGCCTTATATTGCCCGCGGATTGCTACTTTGCGTACAAAACGGGTTCGAATTAATGTGTATATTATTTGGGCTTTTTGTGAAAGCTCTGCTGCATACTAATTGCAGTAAAATTTAGACCGTTTTCTCTTGAACGTCTTTTCTATCGTGTAGGAGTTATCTACTTATGAAGGAGTGTTCAAGGTCACAACTCTAGGTGCTCTATGCGAACGCTAAGATATGGTAGTTACATTGGCATGGTATAGAACATGGATAGACATCGCGAAGTGCCTTCTATAGCCCGCGGATTGCTACTTTGCGTTCCAAACGCGTTCGAATTGACGTGTATATTAATTGGGTACTTTTTGAAAGCTCTGCTGCATACTAATTGTAGTAAAACTTAGACCGCTTTCTCTTGAACGTCTTTTCTATCGTGTAGGAGTTATCTACTTATGAAGGAGCGTTCAGGGTCACAACTTTAGGTGCTGTATGCGAACGCTAAGATATGATAGTTACATTGGCATGGTATAGAACATAGATAGACATCGCTAAGTGCCTTATATTGCCCGCGGATTGCTACTTTGCGTACAAAACAGGTTCGAATTAACGTGTATATTATTTGGGCATTTTCTGAAAGCTCTGCTGCATGCTAATTGCAGTTAAACTTAGTCCGTTTTCTATTGTACTTCTTTTATATCGTGTAGGAGATATCTACTTATGAAGGAGCGTTCAAGGTCACGACTCTAGGAGCTATATGCGAACGCTAAGATATGATAGTTATATTGGCGTGGTATAGAACATAGATAGACATCGCTAAGTGCCTTATATTGGCCGCGGATTGCTACTTTGCGTACAAAACGGGTTCGAATTAACGTGTATATTATTTGGGCATTTTCTGACAGCTCTGCTGCATACTAATTGCAGTAAAACTTCGACCGTTTTCTCTTGAACGTCTTTTCTATCGTGTAGGAGTTATCTACTTATGAAGGAGCGTTCAAGGTCACAACTCTAGGTACTGTATGCGAACGCTAAGATATGGTAGTTACAATGGCATGGTATAGAAAATGGATAGGCATCGCAAAGTGTCCTTAAAAGCCCACGGATTGCTGCTTTGTTTACAAAACGCATTAGAATTAACGCGTATATTATCTGGGCATTATTTGGCAGCTCTGCTGCATGCTAATTGCCGTAAAACTAAATCCATTTTCACTTGTACGTCTTTTCTATTGTGTAGTAGTTATCTATTTATGAAGGAGCGTTCAAGGTCACAACTCTAGGTGCTCTATGCGAACGCTAAGATATGATAGTTACATTGGCATGGTGTAGAACATGGATAGACATCGCGAAGTGTCCTTAATAGCCCACGGATTGCTGCTTTGTTTACAAAACGCATTAGAATTAACGCGTATATTATCTGGGCATTATTTGGCTGCTCTGCTGCATGCTAATTGCTGTAAAACTAAATCCATTTTCACTTGTACGTCTTTTCTATTGTGTAGTAGTTATCTACTTATGAAAGAGCGGTCAAGGTCACAACTCTAGGTGCTCTATGCGAACCCTAAGATATGATAGTAACATTGACATGGTGTAGAACATGGATAGGCATCGCGAAGTGTCCTTAATAGCCCACGGATTGCTGCTTTGATTACAAAACGCATTAGAATTAACGCGTATATTATCTGGGCATTATTTGGCAGCTCTGCTGCATGGTAAATGCAGTAAAACTAAATCCATTTTCACTTGTACGTCTTTTCTATTGTGTAGTAGTTATCTACTTATGAAGGAGCGGTCAAGGTCACAACTCTAGGTGCTCTATGCGAACGCTAAGATATGATAGTTACATTGGCATGGTATAGAACATGGATAGACATCGTGAAGTGCCTTATATTACCCGCGGATTGCTACATTGCGTACAAAACGCGTTATAATTAACGTGTATATTATTTGGGCATTTACTGAAAGCTCTGCTGCATACTAATTGCAGTAAAACTTAGACCGTTTTCTCTTCAACGTCTTTTCTATCGTGTAGGAGTTATCTACATATGAAGGAGCGTTCAAGGTCACAACTCTAGGTGCTGTATGCAAACGCTAAGATATGGTAGTTACAATGGCATGTTATAGAAAATGGATAGGCATCGCAAAGTGTCCTTAATAGCCCACGGATTGCTGCTTTGTTTACAAAACGCATTAGAATTAACGCGTATATTATCTGGGCATTATTTGGCAGCTCTGCTGCATGCTAATTGCCGTAAAACTAAATCCATTTTCACCTGTACGTCTTTTCTATGGTGTAGTAGTTATCTACTTATGAAGGAGCGGTCAAGGTCACAACTCTAGGTGCTCTATGCGAACGCTAAGATATGATAGTTACATTGGCATGGTATAGAACATGGATAGACATCGCTAAGTGCCTTATATAGCCCGCGGATTGATACTTTGCGTACAAAACGCGTTCGAATTGACGTGTATATTAATTGGGTACTTTTCGAAAGCTCTGCTGCATACTAATTGCAGTAAAACTTAGACCGTTTTCTCTTGAACGTCTTTTCTATCGTGTACGAGTTATCTACTTATGAAGGACCGTTCAAGGTCACAACTCTAGGTGCTGTATGCGAACGCTAAGATATGATAGTTACATTGGCATGGTATAGAACATAGATAGACACCGCTAAGTGCCTTATACTGCCCGCGGATTGCTACTTTGCGTACAAAACGGATTCGAATTAACGTGTATATTATTTGGGCGTTTTCTAAAAGCTCTGCTGCATACTAATTGCAGTAAAATTAATACCGTTTTCTCTTGAACGGCTTTTCTATTGTGTAGTAGTTATCTACTTATGAAGGAGCGGTCAAGGTCACAACTCTAGGTGCTCTATGCCAACGCTAAGATAAGATAGTTACATTGGCATGGTATAGAACATGGATAGAAATCGTGAAGTGCCTTATATTACCCGCGGATTGCTACTTTGCATACAAAACGCGTTCGAATTAACGTGTATATTATTTGGGCATTTACTGAAAGCTCTGCTGCATACTAATTGCAGTAAAACTTAGACCCTTTTCTCTTCAACGTCTTTTCTATCGTGTAGGAGTTATCTACATATGAAGGAGCGATCAAGGTCACAACTCTAGGTGCTCTATGCGAACGCTAAGATATGATAGTTACATTGGCATGGAATAGAACATGGATAGACATCGCGAAGTGTCCTTAATAGCCCACGGATTGCTGCTTTGTTTACAAAACGCATTAGAATTAACGCGTATTTTATCTGGGCATTATTTGGCAGCTCTGGTGCATGGTAATTGCAGTAAAACTAAATCCATTTTCACTTGTACGTCTTTTCTATTGTGTAGTAGTTATCTACTTATGAAGGAGCGGTCAAGGTCACAACTCTAGGTGCTCTATGCGAACGCTGAGATATGATAGTTACATTGGCATGGTATAGAACATGGATAGACATCGCGAAGTGCCTTATATAGCCCGTGGATTGATACTTTGCGTACAAAACGCGTTTGAATTGACGTGTATATTAATTGGGTACTTTTCGAAAGCTCTGCTGCATACTAATTGCAGTAAAACTTAGACCGTTTCCTCTTGAACGTCTTTTCTATCGTGTAGGAGTTATCTACTTATGAAGGAGCGTTCAGGGTCACAACTCTAGGTGCTGTATGCGAACGCTAAGATATGATAGTTACATTGGCATGGTATAGAACATGGATAGACATCGCGAAGTGCCTTCAATAGCCCGCGGATTGCGACTTTGCGTACCAAACGCGTTCGAATTGACGTGTATATTAATTGGGTACTTTTTGAAAGCTCTGCTGCATACTAATTGCAGTAAAACTTAGACCGCTTTCTCTTGAACGTCTTTTCTATCGTGTAGGAGTTATCTACTTATGAAGGAGCGTTCAAGGTCACAACTCTAAGTGCTGTATGCGAACGCTAAGATATGATAGTTACATTGGCATGGTATAGAACATAGATAGACATCGCTAAGTGCCTTATATTGCCCGCGGATTGCTACTTTGCGTACAAAGCGGGTTCGAATTAATGTGTATATTATTTGGGCATTTTCTGAAAGCTCTGCTGCATACTAATTGCAGTAAAATTTAGACCGTTTTCTCTTGAACGTCTTTTCTATCGTGTAGGAGTTATCTACTTATGAAGGAGTGTTCAAGGTCACAACTCTAGGTGCTCTATGCGAACGCTAAGATATGGTAGTTACATTGGCATGGTATAGAACATGGATAGACATCGCGAAGTGCCTTCTATAGCCCACGGATTGCTACTTTGCGTTCCAAACGCGTTCGAATTGACGTGTATATTAATTGGGTACTTTTTGAAAGCTCTGCTGCATACTAATTGCAGTAAAACTTAGACCGCTTTCTCTTGAACGTCTTTTCTATCGTGTAGGAGTTATCTACTTATGAAGGAGCGTTCAAGGTCACAACTCTAGGTGCTGTATGCGAACGCTAAGATATGATAGTTACATTGGCATGGTATAGAACATAGATAGACATCGCTAAGTGCCTTATATTGCCCGCGGATTGCTACTTTGCGTACAAAACAGGTTCGAATTAACGTGTATATTATTTGGGCATTTTCTGAAAGCTCTGCTGCGTGCTAATTGCAGTTAAACTTAGTCCGTTTTCTATTGTACGTCTTTTATATCGTGTAGGAGATATCTACTTATGAAGGAGCGTTCAAGGTCACGACTCTAGGAGCTATATGCGAACGCTAAGATATGATAGTTACATTGGCGTGGTATAGAACATAGATAGACATCGCTAAGTGCCTTATATTGGCCGCGGATTGCTACTTTGCGTACAAAACGGGTTCGAATTAACGTGTATATTATTTGGGCATTTTCTGACAGCTCTGCTGCATACTAATTGCAGTAAAACTTCGACCGTTTTCTCTTGAACGTCTTTTCTATCGTGTAGGAGTTATCTACTTATGAAGGAGCGTTCAAGGTCACAACTCTAGGTACTGTATGCGAACGCTAAGATATGGTAGTTACAATGGCATGGTATAGAAAATGGATAGGCATCGCAAAGTGTCCTTAAAAGCCCACGGATTGCTGCTTTGTTTACAAAACGCATTAGAATTAACGCGTATATTATCTGGGCATATTTGGCAGCTCTGCTGCATGCTAATTGCCGTAAAACTAAATCCATTTTCACTTGTACGTCTTTTCTATTGTGTAGTAGTTATCTACTTATGAAGGAGCGTTCAAGGTCACAACTCTAGGTGCTCTATGCAAACGCTAAGATGTGATAGTTACATTGGCATGGTGTAGAACATGGATAGACATCGCGAAGTGTCCTTAATAGCCCACGGATTGCTGCTTTGTTTACAAAACGCATTAGAATTAACGCGTATATTATCTGGGCATTATTTGGCAGCTCTGCTGCATGCTAATTGCTGTTAAACTAAATCCATTTTCACTTGTACGTCTTTTCTATTGTGTAGTAGTTATCTACTTATGAAGGAGCGGTCAAGGTCACAACTCTAGGTGCTCTATGCGAACCCTAAGATATGATAGTAACATTGACATGGTGTAGAACATGGATAGGCATCGCGAAGTGTCCTTAATAGCCCACGGATTGCTGCTTTGTTTACAAAACGCATTAGAATTAACGCGTATATTATCTGGGCATTATTTGGCAGCTCTGCTGCATGGTAAATGCAGTAAAACTAAATCCATTTTCACTTGTACGTCTTTTCTATTGTGTAGTAGTTATCTACTTATGAAGGAGCGGTCAAGGTCACAACTCTAGGTGCTGTATGCGAACGCTAAGATATGATAGTTACATTGGCATGGTATAGAACATAGATAGACATCGCTAAGTGCCTTATATTGCCCGCGGATTGCTACTTTGCGTACAAAACAGGTTCGAATTAACGTGTATATTATTTGGGCATTTTCTGAAAGCTCTGCTGCGTGCTAATTGCAGTTAAACTTAGTCCGTTTTCTATTGTACGTCTTTTATATCGTGTAGGAGATATCTACTTATGAAGGAGCGTTCAAGGTCACGACTCTAGGAGCTATATGCGAACGCTAAGATATGATAGTTACATTGGCGTGGTATAGAACATAGATAGACATCGCTAAGTGCCTTATAATGGCCGCGGATTGCTACTTTGCGTACAAAACGGGTTCGAATTAACGTGTATATTATTTGGGCATTTTCTGACAGCTCTGCTGCATACTAATTGCAGTAAAACTTCGACCGTTTTCTCTTGAACGTCTTTTCTATCGTGTAGGAGTTATCTACTTATGAAGGAGCGTTCAAGGTCACAACTCTAGGTACTGTATGCGAACGCTAAGATATGGTAGTTACAATGGCATGGTATAGAAAATGGATAGGCATCGCAAAGTGTCCTTAAAAGCCCACGGATTGCTGCTTTGTTTACAAAACGCATTAGAATTAACGCGTATATTATCTGGGCATATTTGGCAGCTCTGCTGCATGCTAATTGCCGTAAAACTAAATCCATTTTCACTTGTACGTCTTTTCTATTGTGTAGTAGTTATCTACTTATGAAGGAGCGTCAAGGTCACAACTCTAGGTGCTCTATGCAAACGCTAAGATGTGATAGTTACATTGGCATGGTGTAGAACATGGATAGACATCGCGAAGTGTCCTTAATAGCCCACGGATTGCTGCTTTGTTTACAAAACGCATTAGAATTAACGCGTATATTATCTGGGCATTATTTGGCAGCTCTGCTGCATGGTAATTGCAGTAAAAATAAATCCATTTTCACTTGTACGTCTTTTCTATTGTGTAGTAGTTATCTACTTATGAAGGAGCGGTCAAGGTCACAACTCTAGGTGTTCTATGCGAACGCTAAGATATGATAGTTACATTGGCATGGTATAGAACATGGATAGACATCGCGAAATGCCTTGTATAACACGCGGATTGCTACTTTGCGTACAAAACGCGTTCGAATTAACGTATATATTATTTGGGCTCTTTTTGAAAGCTCTGCTGCATACTAATTGTAATAAAACTTAGACCTTTTTCCCTTGAACGTCTATCTATCGTGTAAGAGTTATCTACTTATGAAGGAGCGTTCAAGGTCACAACTCTAGGTCCTGTATTCGAACGCTAAGATATGGTAGTTACAATGGCATGGTATAGAAAATGGATAGGCATCGCGAAGTGTCCTTAATAGCCCACGGATTGCTGCTTTGTTTACAAAACGCATTAGAATTAACGCGTATATTATCGGGGCATTATTTGGCAGCTCTGCTGCATGCTAATTGCAGTAAAACTAAATCCATTTTCACTTGTACGTCTTTTCTATCGTGTAGCAGTAATCTACGAATGAAGGAGCGTTCAAGGTCACAACTCTAGGTGCTCTATGTGAACGCTAAGATATGATAGTTACATTGACATGGTGTAGAACATGGATAGGCATCGCGAAGTGTCCTTAATAGCCAACGGATTGCTGCTTTGTTTACAAAACGCATTAGAATTAACGCGTATATTATCTGGGCATTATTTGGCAGCTCTGCTGCATGGTAAATGCAGTAAAACTAAATCCATTTTCACTTGTACGTCTTTTCTATTGTGTAATAGTTATCTACTTATGAAGGAGCGTTCAAGGTCACAACTCTAGGTGTTCTATGCGAACGCTAAGATATGATAGTTACATTGGCATGGTATAGAACATGGATAGACATCGCGAAGTGCCTTATATAGCCCGCGGATTGCTACTTTGCGTACAAAACGCGTTATAATTAACGTGTATATTATTTGGGCATTTACTGAAAGCTCTGCTGCATACTAATTGCAGTAAAACTTAGACCGTTTTCTCTTCAACGTCTTTTCTATCGTGTAGGAGTTATCTACATATGAAGGAGCGTTCAAGGTCACAACTCTAGGTGCTGTATGCAAACGCTAAGATATGGTAGTTATAATGGCATGGTATAGAAAATGGATAGGCATCGCAAAGTGTCCTTAATAGCCCACGGATTGTTGCTTTGTTTACAAAACGCAGTAGAATTAACGCGTATATTATCTGGGCATTATTAGGCAGCTCTGCTGCATGCTAGTTTCAGTAAAACTAATTCCATTTTCACTTGTACGTCTTTTCTATCGTGTAGTAGTTGTCTACTTATGAAGGAGCGTTCAAGGTCACAGCTCTAATTGCTCTATGCGAACCCTAAGATATGATAGTAACATTGACATGGTGTAGAACATTGATGGACATCGCGAAGTGCCTTATATAGCCCACGGATTGCTACTTTGCATACAAAACGCGTTCGAATTAACGTATATATTATTTGGGCTGTTTTTTAAAGCTCTGCTGCATACTAATTGTAGTAAAACTAAGACCGTTTTCCCTTGAACGCCTTTTCTATCGTGTAGGATTTATCTACTTATGAAGGAGCGTTCAAGGTCACAACTCTAGGTACTGTATGCGAACGCTAAGATATGGTAGTTACAATGGCGTGGTACAGAACATGGATAGACATCGCGAAATGCCTTATATAGCCCGCGGATTGCTGCTTTGTTTACAAAACGCATTCGAATTAACGCGTATATTATATGGGCATTATTTGGCAGCTCTACTGCATGCTAATTGCAGTAAAACTGAATCCATTTTCACTTGTACGTATTTTCTATCGTGTAGCATTAATCTACGAATGAAGGAGCGTTCAAGGTCACAGCTCTTTGTGCTCTATGCGAACCCTAAGATATGATAGTAACATTGCCATAGTGTAGAACATGGAAAGGCATCGCGAAGTGTCCTCAATAGCCCACGGATTGCTGCATTGTTTACAAAACGCATTCGAATTTTCGTGTATATCATCTGGGCATTATTAGGCAGCGCTGCTGTATACTAATTGCAGTAAAACTTAGACCGTTTTCTCTTGAACGTCTTTTCTACAGTGTAGGAGGTATCTACTTATGAAGGAGCGTTCAAGGTCACAACTCTAGGTGCTCTATGCGAACGCTAAGATATGATAGTTACATTGGCATGGTATAGAAGATGGATGGACATCGCGAAGTGCCTTATATAGCCCACGGATTGCTACTTTGCGTGCAAAACGCGTTCGAATTAACGTATATATTATTTGGGCTCTTTTTTAAAGCTCTGCTGCATACTAATTGCAGCAAAACTTAGACCGTTTTCTCTTGAACGTCTTTTCTATCGTGAAGGAGTTATCTACTTATGAAGGAGCGTTCAAGGTCACAACTCTAGGCACTGTATGCGAACGCTAAGATATGGTAGTTACAATGGCATGGTATAGAAAATGGATAGGCATCGCGAAGTGTCCTTAATAGCCCACGGATTGCTGCTTTGTTTACAAAACGCATTCGAATTAACGCGTATATAATCTGGGCATTATTTGGCAGCTCTGCTGCATGCTAATTGCAGTTAAACTTAGTCCGTTTTCTATTGTACGTCTTTTATATCTTGTAGGAGATATCTACTTATGAAGGAGCGTTCAAGGTCACGACTCTAGGAGCTCTATGCGAACGCTAAGATATGATAGTTACATTGGCATGGTATAGAACATAGATAGACATCGCTAAGTGCCTTATATTGCCCGCGGATTGCTACTTTGCGTACAAAACGGGTTCGAATTAACGTGTATATTATTTGGGCATTGTCTGAAAGCTCTGCTGCATACTAATTGCAGTAAAACCTCGACCGTTTTCTCTTGAACGTCTTTTCTATCGTGTAGGAGTTATCTACTTATGAAGGAGCGTTCAAGGTCACAACTCTAGGTACTGTATGCGAACGCTAAGATATGGTAGTTACAATGGCATGGTATAGAAAATGGATAGGCATCGCAAAGTGTCCTTAATAGCCCACGGATTGCTGCTTTGTTTACAAAACGCATTAGAATTAACGCGTATATTATCTGGGCATTATTTGGCAGCTCTGCTGCATGCTAATTGCCGTAAAACTAAATCCATTTTCACTTGTACGTCTTTTCTATTGTGTAGTAGTTATCTACTTATGAAGGAGCGTTCAAGGTCACAACTCTAGGTGCTCTATGCGAACGCTAAGATATGATAGTTACATTGGCATGGTGTAGAACATGGATAGACATCGCGAAGTGTCCTTAATAGCCCACGGATTGCTGCTTTGTTTACAAAACGCATTAGAATTAACGCGTATATTATCTGGGCATTATTTGGCAGCTCTGCTGCATGCTAATTGCTGTAAAACTAAATCCATTTTCACTTGTACGTCTTTTCTATTGTGTAGTAGTTATCTACTTATGAAGGAGCGGTCAAGGTCACAACTCTAGGTGCTCTATGCGAACCCTAAGATATGATAGTAACATTGACATGGTGTAGAACATGGATAGGCATCGCGAAGTGTCCTTAATAGCCCACGGATTGCTGCTTTGTTTACAAAACGCATTAGAATTAACGCGTATATTATCTGGGCATTATTTGGCAGCTCTGCTGCATGGTAAATGCAGTAAAACTAAATCCATTTTCACTTGTACGTCTTTTCTATTGTGTAGTAGTTATCTACTTATGAAGGAGCGGTCAAGGTCACAACTCTAGGTGCTCTATGCGAACGCTAAGATATGATATTTACATTGGCATGGTATAGAACATGGATAGACATCGTGAAGTGCCTTATATTACCCGCGGATTGCTACTTTGCGTACAAAACGCGTTATAATTAACGTGTATATTATTTGGGCATTTACTGAAAGCTCTGCTGCATACTAATTGCAGTAAAACTTAGACCGTTTTCTCTTCAACGTCTTTTCTATCGTGTAGGAGTTATCTACATATGAAGGAGCGTTCAAGGTCACAACTCTAGGTGCTGTATGCAAACGCTAAGATATGGTAGTTACAATGGCATGGTATAGAAAATGGATAGGCATCGCAAAGTGTCCTTAATAGCCCACGGATTGCTGCTTTGTTTACAAAACGCATTAGAATTAACGCGTATATTATCTGGGCATTATTTGGCAGCTCTGCTGCATGCTAATTGCCGTAAAACTAAATCCATTTTCACCTGTACGTCTTTTCTATTGTGTAGTAGTTATCTACTTATGAAGGAGCGGTCAAGGTCACAACTCTAGGTGCTCTATGCGAACGCTAAGATATGATAGTTACATTGGCATGGTATAGAACATGGATAGACATCGCGAAGTGCCTTATATAGCCCGCGGATTGATACTTTGCGTACAAAACGCGTTCGAATTGACGTGTATATTAATTGGGTACTTTTCGAAAGCTCTGCTGCATACTTATTGCAGTAAAACCTAGACCGTTTTCTCTTGAACGTCTTTTCTATCGTGTAGGAGTTATATATTTATGAAGGAGCGTTCAAGGTCACAACTCTAGGTGCTGTATGCGAACGCTAAGATATGATAGTTACATTGGCATGGTATAGAACATAGATAGACATCCCTAAGTGCCTTTTATTGCCCGCGGATTGCTACTTTGCGTACAAAACGGGTTCGAATTAACGTGTATATTATTTGGGCCTTTTCTGAAAGCTCTGCTGCATATTAATTTTAGTAAAACTTGGACCGTTTTCTCTTGAACGTCTTTTCTATCGTGAAGAAGTTATCTACTTATGAAGGAGCGTTCAAGGTCACAACTCTAGGTGCTGTATGCGAACTCTAAGATATGATAGTTACATTGGCATGGTATAGAACATAGATAGACATCGCTAATATTGCCCTCGGATTGCTACTTTGCGTACAAAACGGGTGGTAGTTACAATAGCATGGTATAGAAAATGGAAAGGCATCGCAAAGTGTCCTTAAAAGCCCACGGATTGCTGCTTTGTTTACAAAACGCATTAGAATTAACGCGTATATTATCTGGGCATTATTTGGCAGCTCTGCTGCATGCTAATTGCCGTAAAACTAATTCCATTTTCACTTGTACGTCTTTTCTATTGTGTAGTAGTTATCTACTTATGAAGGAGCGTTCAAGGTCACAACTCTAGGTGCTCTATGCGAACGCTAAGGTATGATAGTTACATTGGCATGGTGTAGAACATGGATAGACATCGCGAAGTGTCCTTAATAGCCCACGGATTGCTGCTTTGTTTACAAAACGCATTAGAATTAACGCGTATATTATCTGGGCATTATTTGGCAGCTCTGCTGCATGCTAATTGCAGTAAAACTAAATCCATTTTCACTTGTACGTCTTTTCTATTGTGTAGTAGTTATCTACTTATGAGGGAGCGGTCAAGGTCACAACTCTAGGTGCTCTATGCGAACGCTAAGATATAATAGTTACATTGGCATGGTATAGAACATGGATAGACATCGCGAAGTGCCTTATATAGCCCGTGGATTGATACTTTGCGTACAAAACGCGTTCGAATTGACGTGTATATTAATTGGGTACTTTTCGAAAGCTCTGCTGCATACTAATTGCAGTAAATCTTAGACCGTTTTCTCTTGAACGTCTTTTCTATCGTGTAGGAGTTATCTACTTATGAAGGAGTGTTCAGGGTCACAACTCTAGGTGCTGTATGCGAACGCTAAGATATGATAGTTACATTGGCATGGTATAGAACATAGATAGAGATCGCTAAGTGCCTTATATTGCCCGCGGATTGCTACTTTGCGTACAAAACGGGTTCGAATTAACGTGTATATTATTTTGGGCATTTTCTGAAAGCTCTGCTGCATACTAATTGCAGTAAAATTTAGACCGTTTTCTCTTGAACGTCTTTTCTATCGTGTAGGAGTTATCTACTTATGAAGGAGTGTTCAAGGTCACAACTCTAGGTGCTCTATGCGAACGCTAAGATATGATAGTTACATTGGCATGGTATAGAACTTGGATAGACATCGCGAAGTGCCTTATATTGCCCGCGGATTGCTACTTTGCGTACAAAACGCGTTCGAATTAACGTGTATATTATTTGGGCATTTTCTGAAAGTTCTGCTGCATACCAATTGCAGTAAAACTTAGACCGTTTTCTCTTGAACGTCTTTTCTATCGTGTAGGAGTTATCTACTTATGAAGTAGCGTTCAAGGTCACATCTCTAGGTGCTCTATGCGAACGCTAAGATATGATAGTTACATTGGCATGGTATAGAACTTGGATAGACATCGCGAAGTGCCTTATATTGCCCGCGGATTGCTACTTTGCGTACAAAACGCGTTCGAATTAACGTATATATTTTTTGGGCATTTTCTGAAAGTTCTGCTGCATACTAGTTGCAGTAAAACTTAGACCGTTTTCTCTTGAACGTCTCTTCTATCGTGTAGGAGTTATCTACTTATGAAGGAGCGTTCAAGGTCACATCTCTAGGTGCTCTATGCGAACGCTAAGATATGATAGTTACATTGGCATGGTATAGAACATGGATAGACATCGCGAAGTGCCTTATATTGCCCGCGGATTGCTACCTTGCGTACAAAACGCGTTCGAATTAACGTGTATATTATTTGGGCATTTTCTGAAAGTTCTGCTGCATACCAATTGCAGTAAAACTTAGACCGTTTTCTCTTGAACGTCTTTTCTATCGTGTAGGAGTTATCTACTTATGAAGGAGCGTTCAAGGTCACAACTCTAGGTGCTGTATGCGAACGCTAAGATATGATATTTACATTGGCATGGTATAGAACATGGATAGACATCGCGAAGTGCCTTATATTGCCCGCGTATTGCTACTTTGCGTACAAAACGCGTTCGAATTAACGTGTATATTATTTGGGCACTTTTTGAAAGCTCTGCTGCATACTAATTGCAGTAAAACTTAGACCGTTTTCTCTTGAACGTCTTTTCTATCGTGTAGGAGTTATCTACTTATGAAGGAGCGTTCAAGGTCACAACTCTAGGTGCTCTATGCGAACGCTAAGATATGATAGTTACATTGGCATGGTATAGAACATGGATAGACATCGCGAAGTGCCTTATATAGCCCGCGGATTGCTACTTTGCGTACAAAACGCGTTCGAATTGACGTGTATATTATTTGGTCACTTTTTGAAAGCTCTGCTGCATACTAATTGCAGTAAATCTAATACCGTTTTCTTTTGAACGTCTTTTCTATCGTGTAGGATTTATCTACTTATGAAGGAGCGTTCAAGGTCACAAATCTAGGTGCTCTATGCGAACGCTAAGATATGATAGTTACATTGGCATGTTATAGAACATGGATAGACATCGCGAAGTGCCTTATATTGCCCGCGGATTGCTACTTTGCGTACAAAACGCGTTCGAATTAACGTGTATATTTTTTGGGCATTTTCTGAAAGTTTTGCTGCATACTAGTTGCAGTAAAACTTAGACCGTTTTCTCTTGAACGTCTTTTCTATCTTGTAGGAGTTATCTACTTATGAAGGAGCGTTCAAGGTCACAACTCAAGGTGCTGTATGCGAACGCTAAGATATGGTAGTTACAATGGCATGGTATAGAAAATGGATAGGCAACGCGAAGTGTCCTCAATAGCCCACGGATTGCTGCTTTGTTTACAAAACGCATTAGAATTTTCGTGTATATCATATGGGCATTATTTGGCAGCTCTGCTGCATGCTAGTTTCAGTAAAACTAATTCCATTTTCACTTGTACGTCTTTTCTATCGTGTAGTAGTTGTCTACTTATGAAGGAGCGTTCAAGGTCACAGCTCTAATTGCTCTATGCGAACCCTAAGATATGATAGTAACATAGTAGTAATAGTAGTAATACGTTCGAATTAACGTATATATTATTTGGGCTGTTTTTTAAAGCTCTGCTGCATACTAATTGTAGTAAAACTAAGACCGTTTTCCCTTGAACGTCTTTTCTATCGTGTAGGATTTATCTACTTATGAAGGAGCGTTCAAGGTCACAACTCTAGGTACTGTATGCGAACGCTAAGATATGGTAGTTACAATTTCGTGGTACAGAACATGGATAGACATCGCGAAATGCCTTATGTAGCCCGCGGATTGCTGCTTTGTTTACAAAACGCATTCGAATTAACGCGTATATTATATGGGTATTATTTGGCAGCTCTACTGCATGCTAATTGCAGTAAAACTAAATCCATTTTCACTTGTACGTCTTTTCTATCGTGTAGTAGTTATCTACTTATGAAGGAGCGTTCAAGGTCACAACTCTAGGTGCTCTATGCGAACGCTAAGATATGATAGTTACATTGGCATGGTATATAACATGGTTAGACATCGCGAAGTGTCCTTAATAGCCCACGGATTGCTGCTTTGTTTACAAAATGCATTCGAATTATGGCGTATATTATCGGGGCATTATTTGACAGCTCTGCTGCATGCTAATTGCAGTAAAACTAAATCCATTTTCACTTGTACGTCTTTTCTATCGTATAGCAGTAATCTACGAATGAAGGAGCGTTCAAGGTCACAACTCTAGGTGCTGTATGCAAACGCTAAGATATGGTAGTTACAATGGTATAGAAAATGGATAGGCATCGCAAAGTGTCCTTAATAGCCCACGGATTGCTGCTTTGTTTACAAAACGCATTAGGATTAAAGCGTATATTATCTGGGCATTATTTGGCTGCTCTGCTGCATGCTAATTGCAGTAAAACTAAATCCATTTTCACTTGTACGTCTTCTCTATCGTGTAGCAGTAATCTACGAATGAAGGAGCGTTCAAGGTCACAGCTCTTTGTGCTCTATGCGAACCCTAAGATATGATGGTAACATTGACATGGTGTAGAACATGGATAGGCATCGCGAAGTGTCCTTAATAGCCCACGGATTGCTGCTTTGTTTACAAAACAACTCACAACTCTAGGTGCTGTATGCAAACGCTAAGATATGGTAGTTACAATGGCATGGTATAGAAAATGGATAGGCATCGCAAAGTGTCCTTAATAGCCCACGGATTGCTGCTTTGTTTACAAAACGCATTAGGATTAACGCGTATATTATCTGGGCATTATTTGGCTGCTCTGCTGCATGCTAATTGCAGTAAAACTAAATCCATTTTCACTTGTACGTCTTTTCTATCGTGTAGCAGTAATCTACGAATGAAGGAGCGTTCAAGGTCACAGCTCTTTGTGCTCTATGCGAACCCTAAGATATGATAGTAACATTGACATGGTGTAGAACATGGATAGGCATCGCGAAGTGTCCTTAATAGCCCACGGATTGCTGCTTTGTTTACAAAACGCATTAGAATTAACGCGTATATTATCTGGGCATTATTTGGCAGCTCTGCTGCATGGTAATTGCAGTAAAACTAAATCCATTTTCACTTGTACGTCTTTTCTATTGTGTAGTAGTTATCTACTTATGAAGGAGCGGTCAAGGTCACAACTCTAGGTGCTCTATGCGAACGCTAAGATATGATAGTTACATTGGCATGGTATAGAACATGGATAGACATCGCGAAGTGCCTTATATAGACCGCGGATTGATACTTTGCGTACAAAACGCGTTCGAATTGACGTGTATATTAATTGGGTACTTTTCGAAAGCTCTGCTGCATACTTATTGCAGTAAAACCTAGACCGTTTTCTCTTGAACGTCCTTTCTATCGTGTAGGAGTTATCTATTTATGAAGGGGAGTTCAAGGTCACAACTCTAGGTGCTGTATGCGAACGCTAAGATATGATAGATACATTGGCATGGTATAGAACATAGATAGACATCGCTAAGTGCCTTTTATTGCCCGCGGATTGCTACTTTGCGTACAAAACGGGTTCGAATTAACGTGTATATTATTTGGGCATTTTCTGAAAGCTCTGCTGCATATTAATTTCAGTAGAACTTGGACCGTTTTCTCTTGAACGTCTTTTCTATCGTGAAGGAGTTATCTACTTATGAAGGAGCGTTCAAGGTCACAACTCTAGGTGCTGTTTGCGAACTATAAGATATGATAGTTACATTGGCATGGTATAGAACATAGATAGACATCGCTAATATTGCCCGCGGATTGCTACTTTGCGTACAAAACGGGTTCGAATTAACGTGAGCATTTTCTGAAAGCTCTGCTGCATACTAATTGCAGTAAAATTTAGACCGTTTTCTCTTGAACGTCTTTTCTATCGTGTAGAAGTTATCTACTTATGAAGGAGTGTTCAAGGTCACAACTCTAGTTGCTCTATGCAAACCCTAAGATATGGTAGATACACTGGCATGGTATAGAACATGGATAGACATCGCGAAGTGCCTTATATAGCCCGCGGATTGCTACTTTGCGTACAAAACGCGTTCGAATTGACGTGTATATTAATTGGGTACTTTTTGAAAGCTCTGCTGCATACTAATTGCAGGAAAACTTAGACCGTTTTCTCTTCAACGTCTTTTCTGTCGTGTAGGAGTTATCTACATATGAAGGAGCGTTCAAGGTGACAACTCTAGGTGCTCTATGCAAACGCTAAGATATGGTAGTTACATTGGCATGGTATATAACATGGTTAGACATCGCGAAGTGTCCTTAATAGCCCACGGATTTCTGCTTTGTTTACAAAACGAATTAGAATTGACGCATATATTATCTGTGCATTATTTGGCAGCTCTGCGGCATGCTAATTGCCGTAAAACTAAAACCATTTTCACTTGTACGTCTTTTCTATTGTGTAGTAGTTATCTAGTTATGAAGGAGCGTTCAAGGTCACAACTCTAGGTGCTCTATGCGAACGCTAAGATATGATAGATACATTGGCATGGTATGGTGGTATGGTATGGTATGGCATGGTTAGACATCGCGAAGTGTCCTTAATAGCCCACGGATTGCTGCTTTGTTTACAAAACGCATTAGAATTAACGCGTATATTATCTGGGCATTATTTGGCAGCTCTGCTGCATGCTAATTGCCGTAAAACTAAATCCATTTTCACTTGTACGTCTTTTCTATTGTGTAGTAGTTATCTACTTATGAAGGAGCGGTCAAGGTCACAACTCTAGGTGCTCTATGCGAACGCTAAGATATGATAGTTACATTGGCATGGTATAGAACATGGATAGACATCGCGAAGTGCCATAAATAGCCCGCGGATTGCTACTTTGTGTACAAAACGCGTTCGAATTAATGTGTATATTATTTGGGCACTTTTTGAAAGCTCTGCTGCATACTAATTGCAGTAAAACTTAGACCGTTTTCTCTTGAACGCCTTTTCTATCGTGTAGGAGTTTTCTACTTATGAAGAAACGTTCAAGGTCACAGCTCTAATTGCTCTATGCGAACCCTAAGATATGATAGTAATATAGCATGGTGTAGAACATGGATGGACATCACGAAGTGTCTTATATAGCCCGCGGAATGCTACTTTGCGTACAAAACGCGTTCGAATTGACGTGTATATTATTTGGGCACTTTTTGAAAGCACTGCTGCATACTAATTGCAGTAAAACTTAGAACGTTTTCTCTTGAACGTCTTTTCTATCTTGTAGGAGTTTTCTACTTATGAAGGAGCGTTCAAGGTCACAACTCTAGGCGCTGTATGCGAACACTAAGATTTGGTAGTTACAATGGCATGGTATAGAAAATGGATAGACACCGCGAAGTGCCTTATATTGCCCGCGGATTGCTACTTTGCGTACAAAACGCGTTCGAATTAACGTGTATATTTTTTGGGCATTTTCTGAAAGTTCTGCTGCATACTAGTTGCAGTAAAACTTAGACCGTTTTCTCTTGAACGTCTTTTCTATAGTGTAGGAGTTATCTACTTATGAAGGAGCGTTCAAGGTCACATCTCTAGGTGCTTTATGCGAACGCTAAGATATGATAGTTACATTGGCATGGTATAGAACATGGATAGACATCGCGAAGTGCCTTATATAGCCCGCGGATGGCTACTTTGCGTACAAAACGCGTTCGAAGTGACGTGTATATTATTCGGGAACTTTTTGAAAGCTCTGCTGCATACTAATTGCAGTAAAACTTAGAACGTTTTCTCTTGAACGTCTTTTCTATCTTGTAGGAGTTTTCTACTTATGAAGGAGCGTTCAAGGTCACAACTCTAGGTGCTCTATGCGAACGCTAAGATATGATAGTTACATTGGCATGGTATAGAACATGTATAGACATCGCGAAGTGCCTTATATAAACCGCGGATTGCTACTTTGCGTACAAAACGCGTTCGAATTGACCTGTATATTATTTGGGCACTTTTTGAAAGCTCTGCTGCATACTAATTGCAGTAAAACTTAGACCGTTTTCTCTTGAACGTCTTTTCTATCGTGTAGGAGTTTTCAACTTATGAATGAGCGTTCAAGGTCACATCTCTATTTGCTGTATGCGAACGCTAAGATATGGTAGTTACAATGGCAAGATATAGAAAATGGATAGACATCGCGAAGTGCCTTATATAGCCCGCGGATTGCTACTTTGTGTACAAAACGCGTTCGAATTAACCTGTATATTATTTAGGCACTTTTTGAAAGCTCTGCTGCATACTAATTGCAGTAAAACTTAGACCGTTTTCTCTTGAACGTCTTTTCTATCGTGTAGGAGTTTTCTACTTATGAAGTAACGTTCAAGGTCACAGCTCTAATTGCTCTATGCGAAACCTAAGATATGATAGTAACATTGACATGGTGTAGAACATGGATGGACATCGCGAAGTGCCTTATATAGCCCACGGATTGCTACTTTGCATACAAAACGCGTTCGAATTAACGTATATATTATTTGGGCTCTTTTTTAAAGCTCTGCTGCATACTAATTGTAGTAAAACTAAGACCGTTTTCCCTTGAACGTCCTTTCTATCGTGTAGGAGTTATCTACTTATGAAGGAGCGTTCATGGTCACAACTCTAGGTACTGTATGCGAACGCTAAGATATGGTAGTTACAATGGCATGGTATAGAACATGGATAGACATCGCGAAATGCCTTATATAGCCCGCGGATTGCTACTTTGCGTACAAAACGCGTTCGAATTAACGTGTATATTATTTGGGCACTTTATGAAAGCACTGCTGCATACTAATTGCAGTAAAACTTAGAACGTTTTCTCTTGAACGTCTTTTCTATCTTGTGGGAGTTTTCTACTTATGAAGGAGCGTTCAAGGTCACAACTCTAGGCGCTGTATGCGAACACTAAGATATGGTAGTTACAATGGCATGGTATAGAAAATGGATAGACACCGCGAAGTGCCTTATATTGCCCGCGGAGTGCTACTTTGCGTACAAAACGCGTTCGAATTAACGTGTATATTATTTGGGCACTTTTTGAAAGCTCTGCTGCATACTAATTGCAGTAAAACTTAGAACGTTTTCTCTTGAACGTCTTTTCTATCTTGTGGGAGTTTTCTACTTATGAAGGAGCGTTCAAGGTCACAACTCTAGGCGCTGTATGCGAACACTAAGATATGGTAGTTACAATGGCATGGTATAGAAAATGGATAGACACCGCGAAGTGCTTATATTGCCCGCGGATTGCTACTTTGCGTACAAAACGCGTTCGAATTAACGTGTATATTATTTGGGCACTTTTTGAAAGCTCTGCTGCATATTAATTGCAGTAAAACTTAGACATTTTTCCCTTGAACGACTTTTCTATCGTGTAGGAGTTATCTACTTATGAAGGAGCGTTCAAGGTCACAACTCTAGGTGCTCTATGTGAACGCTAAGATATGATAGTTACAATGGCATGGTATAGAAAATGGATAGGCATCGCGTAGTGTCCTTAATAGTCCACGGATTGCTGCTTTGTTTACATAACGCATTCGAATTAACGTGTATATTATCTGGGCATTATTTGGCAGCTCTGCTGCATGCTAATTTCAGTAAAACTAAATCCATTTTCACTTGTACGTCTTTTCTATCGTGTAGCAGTAATCTACGAATGAAGGAGCGTTCAAGGTCACAGCTCTTTGTGCTCTATGCGAACCCTAAGATATGATAGTAACATTGACATAGTGTAGAACATGGAAAGGCATCGCGAAGTGTCCTCAATAGCCCACGGATTGCTGCTTTGTTTACAAAACGCAATCGAATTTTTGCGTATATCATCTGGGCATTATTAGGCAGCGCTGCTGCATACTAATTGCAGTAAAACTTAGACCGTTTTCTCTTGAACGTCTATTCTATCGTGTAGGAGTTATCTATTAATGAAGGAGCGTTCAAGGTCACAACTCTAGGTGCACTATGCGAACGCTAAGATATGATAGTTACATTGGCATGGTATAGAACATGGATAGACATCGCGAAATGCCTTATATAGCCCGCGGATTGCTACTTTGCGTACAAAACGCGTTCGAAGTGACGTGTATATTATTTGGGCACTTTTTGAAAGCTCTGCTGCATACTAATTGCAGTAAAACTAAGACCGTTTTCTCTTGAACGTCTTTTCCATCGTGTAGGAGTTTTCTACTTATGAATGAGCGTTCAAGGTCACATCTCTATTTGCTGTATGTGAACGCTAAGATATGGTAGTTACAATGGCATGATATAGAAAATGGATAGACATCACAAAGTGCCTTATATAGCCCGCGGATTGCTACTTTGTGTACAAAACGCGTTCGAATTAACGTGTATATTATTTGGGCACTTTTTGAAAGCTCTGATGCATACTAATTGCAGTAAAACTTAGACCGTTTTCTCTTGAACGTCTTTTTTATCGTGTAGGAGTTTTCTACTTATAAAGGAGCGTTCAAGGTCACAACTCTAGGCGCTATATGCGAACACTAAGATATGATAGTAACATTGACATAATGTAGAACATGGAAAGGCATCGCGAAGTGTCCTCAATAGCCCACGGATTGCTGCTTTGTTTACAAAACGCTTTAGAATTTTCGTGTATATCATCTGGGCATTATTTGGCAGCTCTGCTGCATGCTAGTTTCAGTAAAACTAATTCCATTTTCACTTGTACGTCTTTTCTATCGTGTAGTAGTTATCTAGTATTTAGTTACATTGGCATGGTATAGAACATGTATAGACATCGCGAAGTGCCTTATATAAACCGCGGATTGCTACTTTGCGTACAAAACGCGTTCGAATTGACCTGTATATTATTTGGGCACTTTTTGAAAGCTCTGCTGCATACTAATTGTAGTAAAACTTAGACCGTTTTCTCTTGAACGTCTTTTCTATCGTGTAGGAGTTACCTACTTATGAAGGAGCGTTCAAGGTCACAGCTCTAATTGCTCTATGCGAACCCTAAGATATGATAGTAACATTGACATGGTATAGAACATGGATGGACATCGCGAAGTGCCTTATATAACCCGCGGATTGCTACTTTGCGTGCAAAACGGGTTCGAATTAACGTATATATTATTTGGGCTTTTTTTAAACCTCTGCTGCATACTAATTGCAGCGAAACTTGGACCGTTTTCTCTTGAACGTCATTTCTATCGTGTGGGAGTTATCTACTTATGAAGGAGCGTTCAAGGTCACAACTCTAATTGCTGTATGCGAACGCTAAGATATGGTAGTTACAATGGCATGGTATAGAACATGGATGGACATCGCGAAGTGCCTTATAAAGCCCACGGATTGCTACTTTGCGTACAAAACGCGTTCGAATTAACGTATATATTATTTGGGCTCTTTTTTAAAGCTCTGCTGCAAACTAATTGCAGTAAAACTAAAACCGTTTTCTCTTGAACGTCTTCTCTATCGTGTAGGAGTTATCTACTTATGAAGGAGCTTTCAAGGTCACAACTCTAGGTACTCTATGCGAACGCTAAGATATGATAGTTACATTGGCATGATATAGAAAATGGATAGACATCGCGAAGTGCCTTATATAGCCCGCGGATTGCAACTTTGTGTACAAAACGCGTTCGAAGTGACGTGTATATTATTTGGGCACTTTTTGAAATCTCTGCTGCAAACTAATTGCAGTAAAACTAAGACCGTTTTCTCTTGAACGTCTTTTCTATCGTGTAGGAATTATCTACTTATGAAGGAGCGTTCAAGGTCACAACTCTAGGTGCTCTATGCGAACGCTAAGATATGATAGTTACATTGGCATGGTATAGAAGATGGATGGACATCGCGAAGTGCCTTATATAGCCCACGGATTGCTACTTTGCGTGCAAAACGCGTTCGAATTAACGTATATATTATTTGGGCTCTTTTTTAAAGCTCTGTTGCAGCAAAACTTAGACCGTTTTCTCTTGAACGTCTTTTCTATCGTGTAGGAGTTATCTACTTATGAAGGTGCGTTCAAGGTCACAACTCTAGGCACTGTATGCGAACGCTAAGATATGGTGGTTACAATGGCATGGTAAAGAAAATGGATAGGCATCGCGAAGTGTCCTTAATAGCCCACGGATTGCGGCTTTGTTTACAAAACGCATTCGAATTAACGCGAATATTATCTGGGCATAATTTGGCAGCTCTGCTGCATGCTAATTGCAGTTAAACTTAGTCCGTTTTCTATTGTACGTCATTTATATCGTGTAAGAGATATCTACTTATGAAGGAGCGTTCAAGGTCACGACTCTAGGAGCTCTATGCGAACGCTAAGATATGATAGTTACATTGGCATGGTGTAGAACATGGATAGACATCGCGAAGTGTCCTTAATAGCCCACTGCTTTGTTTACAAAACGCATTAGAATTAACGCGTATTTTATCTGGGCATTATTTGGCAGCCCTGCTGCATGGTAATTGCAGTAAAACTAAATCCATTTTCACTTGTACGTCTTTTCTATTGTGTAGTAGTTATCTACTTATGAAGGAGCGGTCAAGGTCACAACTCTAGGTGCTCTATGCGAACGCTAAGATATGATAGTTACATTGGCATGGTATAGAACATGGATAGACATCGCGAAGTGCCTTATATAGCCCGTGGATTGATACTTTGCGTACAAAACGCGTTTGAATTGACGTGTATACTAATTGGGTACTTTTCGAAAGCTCTGCTGCATACTAATTGCAGTAAAACTTAGACCGTTTTCTCTTGAACGTCTTTTCTATCGTGTAGGAGTTATCTACTTATGAAGGAGCGTTCAGGGTCACAACTCTAGGTGCTGTATGCGAACGCTAAGATATGATAGTTACATTGGCATGGTATAGAACATGGATAGACATCGCGAAGTGCCTTCTATAGCCCGCGGATTGCTACTTTGCGTACCAAACGCGTTCGAATTGACGTGTATATTAATTGGGTACTTTTTGAAAGCTCTGCTGCATACTAATTGCAGTAAAACTTAGACCGCTTTCTCTTGAACGTCTTTTCTATCGTGTATGAGTTATCTACTTATGAAGGAGCGTTCAAGGTCACAACTCTAAGTGCTGTATGCGAACGCTAAGATATGATAGTTACATTGGCATGGTATAGAACATAGATAGACATCGCTAAGTGCCTTATATTGCCCGCGGATTGCTACTTTGCGTACAAAACGGGTTCGAATTAATGTGTATATTATTTGGGCTTTTTGTGAAAGCTCTGCTGCATACTAATTGCAGTAAAATTTAGACCGTTTTCTCTTGAACGTCTTTTCTATCGTGTAGGAGTTATCTACTTATGAAGGAGTGTTCAAGGTCACAACTCTAGGTGCTCTATGCGAACGCTAAGATATGGTAGTTACATTGGCATGGTATATAACATGGATAGACATCGCGAAGTGCCTTCTATAGCCCGCGGATTGCTACTTTGCGTTCCAAACGCGTTCGAATTGACGTGTATATTAATTGGGTACTTTTTGAAAGCTCTGCTGCATACTAATTGCAGTAAAACTTAGACCGCTTTCTCTTGAACGTCTTTTCTATCGTGTAGGAGTTATCTACTTATGAAGGAGCGTTCAGGGTCACAACTTTAGGTGCTGTATGCGAACGCTAAGATATGATAGTTACATTGGCATGGTATAGAACATAGATAGACATCGCTAAGTGCCTTATATTGCCCGCGGATTGCTACTTTGCGTACAAAACAGGTTCGAATTAACGTGTATATTATTTGGGCATTTTCTGAAAGCTCTGCTGCATGCTAATTGCAGTTAAACTTAGTCCGTTTTCTATTGTACTTCTTTTATATCGTGTAGGAGATATCTACTTATGAAGGAGCGTTCAAGGTCACGACTCTAGGAGCTATATGCGAACGCTAAGATATGATAGTTATATTGGCGTGGTATAGAACATAGATAGACATCGCTAAGTGCCTTATATTGGCCGCGGATTGCTACTTTGCGTACAAAACGGGTTCGAATTAACGTGTATATTATTTGGGCATTTTCTGACAGCTCTGCTGCATACTAATTGCAGTAAAACTTCGACCGTTTTCTCTTGAACGTCTTTTCTATCGTGTAGGAGTTATCTACTTATGAAGGAGCGTTCAAGGTCACAACTCTAGGTACTGTATGCGAACGCTAAGATATGGTAGTTACAATGGCATGGTATAGAAAATGGATAGGCATCGCAAAGTGTCCTTAAAAGCCCACGGATTGCTGCTTTGTTTACAAAACGCATTAGAATTAACGCGTATATTATCTGGGCATTATTTGGCAGCTCTGCTGCATGCTAATTGCCGTAAAACTAAATCCATTTTCACTTGTACGTCTTTTCTATTGTGTAGTAGTTATCTATTTATGAAGGAGCGTTCAAGGTCACAACTCTAGGTGCTCTATGCGAACGCTAAGATATGATAGTTACATTGGCATGGTGTAGAACATGGATAGACATCGCGGAGTGTCCTTAATAGCCCACGGATTGCTGCTTTGTTTACAAAACGCATTAGAATTAACGCGTATATTATCTGGGCATTATTTGGCTGCTCTGCTGCATGCTAATTGCTGTAAAACTAAATCCATTTTCACTTGTACGTCTTTTCTATTGTGTAGTAGTTATCTACTTATGAAAGAGCGGTCAAGGTCACAACTCTAGGTGCTCTATGCGAACCCTAAGATATGATAGTAACATTGACATGGTGTAGAACATGGATAGGCATCGCGAAGTGTCCTTAATAGCCCACGGATTGCTGCTTTGATTACAAAACGCATTAGAATTAACGCGTATATTATCTGGGCATTATTTGGCAGCTCTGCTGCATGGTAAATGCAGTAAAACTAAATCCATTTTCACTTGTACGTCTTTTCTATTGTGTAGTAGTTATCTACTTATGAAGGAGCGGTCAAGGTCACAACTCTAGGTGCTCTATGCGAACGCTAAGATATGATAGTTACATTGGCATGGTATAGAACATGGATAGACATCGTGAAGTGCCTTATATTACCCGCGGATTGCTACATTGCGTACAAAACGCGTTATAATTAACGTGTATATTATTTGGGCATTTACTGAAAGCTCTGCTGCATACTAATTGCAGTAAAACTTAGACCGTTTTCTCTTCAACGTCTTTTCTATCGTGTAGGAGTTATCTACATATGAAGGAGCGTTCAAGGTCACAACTCTAGGTGCTGTATGCAAACGCTAAGATATGGTAGTTACAATGGCATGTTATAGAAAATGGATAGGCATCGCAAAGTGTCCTTAATAGCCCACGGATTGCTGCTTTGTTTACAAAACGCATTAGAATTAACGCGTATATTATCTGGGCATTATTTGGCAGCTCTGCTGCATGCTAATTGCCGTAAAACTAAATCCATTTTCACCTGTACGTCTTTTCTATGGTGTAGTAGTTATCTACTTATGAAGGAGCGGTCAAGGTCACAACTCTAGGTGCTCTATGCGAACGCTAAGATATGATAGTTACATTGGCATGGTATAGAACATGGATAGACATCGCTAAGTGCCTTATATAGCCCGCGGATTGATACTTTGCGTACAAAACGCGTTCGAATTGACGTGTATATTAATTGGGTACTTTTCGAAAGCTCTGCTGCATACTAATTGCAGTAAAACTTAGACCGTTTTCTCTTGAACGTCTTTTCTATCGTGTACGAGTTATCTACTTATGAAGGACCGTTCAAGGTCACAACTCTAGGTGCTGTATGCGAACGCTAAGATATGATAGTTACATTGGCATGGTATAGAACATAGATAGACACCGCTAAGTGCCTTATACTGCCCGCGGATTGCTACTTTGCGTACAAAACGGATTCGAATTAACGTGTATATTATTTGGGCGTTTTCTAAAAGCTCTGCTGCATACTAATTGCAGTAAAATTAATACCGTTTTCTCTTGAACGGCTTTTCTATTGTGTAGTAGTTATCTACTTATGAAGGAGCGGTCAAGGTCACAACTCTAGGTGCTCTATGCCAACGCTAAGATAAGATAGTTACATTGGCATGGTATAGAACATGGATAGAAATCGTGAAGTGCCTTATATTACCCGCGGATTGCTACTTTGCATACAAAACGCGTTCGAATTAACGTGTATATTATTTGGGCATTTACTGAAAGCTCTGCTGCATACTAATTGCAGTAAAACTTAGACCCTTTTCTCTTCAACGTCTTTTCTATCGTGTAGGAGTTATCTACATATGAAGGAGCGATCAAGGTCACAACTCTAGGTGCTCTATGCGAACGCTAAGATATGATAGTTACATTGGCATGGAATAGAACATGGATAGACATCGCGAAGTGTCCTTAATAGCCCACGGATTGCTGCTTTGTTTACAAAACGCATTAGAATTAACGCGTATTTTATCTGGGCATTATTTGGCAGCTCTGGTGCATGGTAATTGCAGTAAAACTAAATCCATTTTCACTTGTACGTCTTTTCTATTGTGTAGTAGTTATCTACTTATGAAGGAGCGGTCAAGGTCACAACTCTAGGTGCTCTATGCGAACGCTGAGATATGATAGTTACATTGGCATGGTATAGAACATGGATAGACATCGCGAAGTGCCTTATATAGCCCGTGGATTGATACTTTGCGTACAAAACGCGTTTGAATTGACGTGTATATTAATTGGGTACTTTTCGAAAGCTCTGCTGCATACTAATTGCAGTAAAACTTAGACCGTTTCCTCTTGAACGTCTTTTCTATCGTGTAGGAGTTATCTACTTATGAAGGAGCGTTCAGGGTCACAACTCTAGGTGCTGTATGCGAACGCTAAGATATGATAGTTACATTGGCATGGTATAGAACATGGATAGACATCGCGAAGTGCCTTCAATAGCCCGCGGATTGCGACTTTGCGTACCAAACGCGTTCGAATTGACGTGTATATTAATTGGGTACTTTTTGAAAGCTCTGCTGCATACTAATTGCAGTAAAACTTAGACCGCTTTCTCTTGAACGTCTTTTCTATCGTGTAGGAGTTATCTACTTATGAAGGAGCGTTCAAGGTCACAACTCTAGGTGCTGTATGCGAACGCTAAGATATGATAGTTACATTGGCATGGTATAGAACATAGATAGACATCGCTAAGTGCCTTATATTGCCCGCGGATTGCTACTTTGCGTACAAAACAGGTTCGAATTAACGTGTATATTATTTGGGCATTTTCTGAAAGCTCTGCTGCGTGCTAATTGCAGTTAAACTTAGTCCGTTTTCTATTGTACGTCTTTTATATCGTGTAGGAGATATCTACTTATGAAGGAGCGTTCAAGGTCACGACTCTAGGAGCTATATGCGAACGCTAAGATATGATAGTTACATTGGCGTGGTATAGAACATAGATAGACATCGCTAAGTGCCTTATATTGGCCGCGGATTGCTACTTTGCGTACAAAACGGGTTCGAATTAACGTGTATATTATTTGGGCATTTTCTGACAGCTCTGCTGCATACTAATTGCAGTAAAACTTCGACCGTTTTCTCTTGAACGTCTTTTCTATCGTGTAGGAGTTATCTACTTATGAAGGAGCGTTCAAGGTCACAACTCTAGGTACTGTATGCGAACGCTAAGATATGGTAGTTACAATGGCATGGTATAGAAAATGGATAGGCATCGCAAAGTGTCCTTAAAAGCCCACGGATTGCTGCTTTGTTTACAAAACGCATTAGAATTAACGCGTATATTATCTGGGCATATTTGGCAGCTCTGCTGCATGCTAATTGCCGTAAAACTAAATCCATTTTCACTTGTACGTCTTTTCTATTGTGTAGTAGTTATCTACTTATGAAGGAGCGTTCAAGGTCACAACTCTAGGTGCTCTATGCAAACGCTAAGATGTGATAGTTACATTGGCATGGTGTAGAACATGGATAGACATCGCGAAGTGTCCTTAATAGCCCACGGATTGCTGCTTTGTTTACAAAACGCATTAGAATTAACGCGTATATTATCTGGGCATTATTTGGCAGCTCTGCTGCATGCTAATTGCTGTTAAACTAAATCCATTTTCACTTGTACGTCTTTTCTATTGTGTAGTAGTTATCTACTTATGAAGGAGCGGTCAAGGTCACAACTCTAGGTGCTCTATGCGAACCCTAAGATATGATAGTAACATTGACATGGTGTAGAACATGGATAGGCATCGCGAAGTGTCCTTAATAGCCCACGGATTGCTGCTTTGTTTACAAAACGCATTAGAATTAACGCGTATATTATCTGGGCATTATTTGGCAGCTCTGCTGCATGGTAAATGCAGTAAAACTAAATCCATTTTCACTTGTACGTCTTTTCTATTGTGTAGTAGTTATCTACTTATGAAGGAGCGGTCAAGGTCACAACTCTAGGTGCTGTATGCGAACGCTAAGATATGATAGTTACATTGGCATGGTATAGAACATAGATAGACATCGCTAAGTGCCTTATATTGCCCGCGGATTGCTACTTTGCGTACAAAACAGGTTCGAATTAACGTGTATATTATTTGGGCATTTTCTGAAAGCTCTGCTGCGTGCTAATTGCAGTTAAACTTAGTCCGTTTTCTATTGTACGTCTTTTATATCGTGTAGGAGATATCTACTTATGAAGGAGCGTTCAAGGTCACGACTCTAGGAGCTATATGCGAACGCTAAGATATGATAGTTACATTGGCGTGGTATAGAACATAGATAGACATCGCTAAGTGCCTTATAATGGCCGCGGATTGCTACTTTGCGTACAAAACGGGTTCGAATTAACGTGTATATTATTTGGGCATTTTCTGACAGCTCTGCTGCATACTAATTGCAGTAAAACTTCGACCGTTTTCTCTTGAACGTCTTTTCTATCGTGTAGGAGTTATCTACTTATGAAGGAGCGTTCAAGGTCACAACTCTAGGTACTGTATGCGAACGCTAAGATATGGTAGTTACAATGGCATGGTATAGAAAATGGATAGGCATCGCAAAGTGTCCTTAAAAGCCCACGGATTGCTGCTTTGTTTACAAAACGCATTAGAATTAACGCGTATATTATCTGGGCATATTTGGCAGCTCTGCTGCATGCTAATTGCCGTAAAACTAAATCCATTTTCACTTGTACGTCTTTTCTATTGTGTAGTAGTTATCTACTTATGAAGGAGCGTTCAAGGTCACAACTCTAGGTGCTCTATGCAAACGCTAAGATGTGATAGTTACATTGGCATGGTGTAGAACATGGATAGACATCGCGAAGTGTCCTTAATAGCCCACGGATTGCTGCTTTGTTTACAAAACGCATTAGAATTAACGCGTATATTATCTGGGCATTATTTGGCAGCTCTGCTGCATGGTAATTGCAGTAAAAATAAATCCATTTTCACTTGTACGTCTTTTCTATTGTGTAGTAGTTATCTACTTATGAAGGAGCGGTCAAGGTCACAACTCTAGGTGTTCTATGCGAACGCTAAGATATGATAGTTACATTGGCATGGTATAGAACATGGATAGACATCGCGAAATGCCTTGTATAACACGCGGATTGCTACTTTGCGTACAAAACGCGTTCGAATTAACGTATATATTATTTGGGCTCTTTTTGAAAGCTCTGCTGCATACTAATTGTAATAAAACTTAGACCTTTTTCCCTTGAACGTCTATCTATCGTGTAAGAGTTATCTACTTATGAAGGAGCGTTCAAGGTCACAACTCTAGGTCCTGTATTCGAACGCTAAGATATGGTAGTTACAATGGCATGGTATAGAAAATGGATAGGCATCGCGAAGTGTCCTTAATAGCCCACGGATTGCTGCTTTGTTTACAAAACGCATTCGAATTAACGCGTATATTATCGGGGCATTATTTGGCAGCTCTGCTGCATGCTAATTGCAGTAAAACTAAATCCATTTTCACTTGTACGTCTTTTCTATCGTGTAGCAGTAATCTACGAATGAAGGAGCGTTCAAGGTCACAACTCTAGGTGCTCTATGTGAACGCTAAGATATGATAGTTACATTGACATGGTGTAGAACATGGATAGGCATCGCGAAGTGTCCTTAATAGCCAACGGATTGCTGCTTTGTTTACAAAACGCATTAGAATTAACGCGTATATTATCTGGGCATTATTTGGCAGCTCTGCTGCATGGTAAATGCAGTAAAACTAAATCCATTTTCACTTGTACGTCTTTTCTATTGTGTAATAGTTATCTACTTATGAAGGAGCGTTCAAGGTCACAACTCTAGGTGTTCTATGCGAACGCTAAGATATGATAGTTACATTGGCATGGTATAGAACATGGATAGACATCGCGAAGTGCCTTATATAGCCCGCGGATTGCTACTTTGCGTACAAAACGCGTTATAATTAACGTGTATATTATTTGGGCATTTACTGAAAGCTCTGCTGCATACTAATTGCAGTAAAACTTAGACCGTTTTCTCTTCAACGTCTTTTCTATCGTGTAGGAGTTATCTACATATGAAGGAGCGTTCAAGGTCACAACTCTAGGTGCTGTATGCAAACGCTAAGATATGGTAGTTATAATGGCATGGTATAGAAAATGGATAGGCATCGCAAAGTGTCCTTAATAGCCCACGGATTGTTGCTTTGTTTACAAAACGCAGTAGAATTAACGCGTATATTATCTGGGCATTATTAGGCAGCTCTGCTGCATGCTAGTTTCAGTAAAACTAATTCCATTTTCACTTGTACGTCTTTTCTATCGTGTAGTAGTTGTCTACTTATGAAGGAGCGTTCAAGGTCACAGCTCTAATTGCTCTATGCGAACCCTAAGATATGATAGTAACATTGACATGGTGTAGAACATTGATGGACATCGCGAAGTGCCTTATATAGCCCACGGATTGCTACTTTGCATACAAAACGCGTTCGAATTAACGTATATATTATTTGGGCTGTTTTTTAAAGCTCTGCTGCATACTAATTGTAGTAAAACTAAGACCGTTTTCCCTTGAACGCCTTTTCTATCGTGTAGGATTTATCTACTTATGAAGGAGCGTTCAAGGTCACAACTCTAGGTACTGTATGCGAACGCTAAGATATGGTAGTTACAATGGCGTGGTACAGAACATGGATAGACATCGCGAAATGCCTTATATAGCCCGCGGATTGCTGCTTTGTTTACAAAACGCATTCGAATTAACGCGTATATTATATGGGCATTATTTGGCAGCTCTACTGCATGCTAATTGCAGTAAAACTGAATCCATTTTCACTTGTACGTATTTTCTATCGTGTAGCATTAATCTACGAATGAAGGAGCGTTCAAGGTCACAGCTCTTTGTGCTCTATGCGAACCCTAAGATATGATAGTAACATTGCCATAGTGTAGAACATGGAAAGGCATCGCGAAGTGTCCTCAATAGCCCACGGATTGCTGCATTGTTTACAAAACGCATTCGAATTTTCGTGTATATCATCTGGGCATTATTAGGCAGCGCTGCTGTATACTAATTGCAGTAAAACTTAGACCGTTTTCTCTTGAACGTCTTTTCTACAGTGTAGGAGGTATCTACTTATGAAGGAGCGTTCAAGGTCACAACTCTAGGTGCTCTATGCGAACGCTAAGATATGATAGTTACATTGGCATGGTATAGAAGATGGATGGACATCGCGAAGTGCCTTATATAGCCCACGGATTGCTACTTTGCGTGCAAAACGCGTTCGAATTAACGTATATATTATTTGGGCTCTTTTTTAAAGCTCTGCTGCATACTAATTGCAGCAAAACTTAGACCGTTTTCTCTTGAACGTCTTTTCTATCGTGAAGGAGTTATCTACTTATGAAGGAGCGTTCAAGGTCACAACTCTAGGCACTGTATGCGAACGCTAAGATATGGTAGTTACAATGGCATGGTATAGAAAATGGATAGGCATCGCGAAGTGTCCTTAATAGCCCACGGATTGCTGCTTTGTTTACAAAACGCATTCGAATTAACGCGTATATAATCTGGGCATTATTTGGCAGCTCTGCTGCATGCTAATTGCAGTTAAACTTAGTCCGTTTTCTATTGTACGTCTTTTATATCTTGTAGGAGATATCTACTTATGAAGGAGCGTTCAAGGTCACGACTCTAGGAGCTCTATGCGAACGCTAAGATATGATAGTTACATTGGCATGGTATAGAACATAGATAGACATCGCTAAGTGCCTTATATTGCCCGCGGATTGCTACTTTGCGTACAAAACGGGTTCGAATTAACGTGTATATTATTTGGGCATTGTCTGAAAGCTCTGCTGCATACTAATTGCAGTAAAACCTCGACCGTTTTCTCTTGAACGTCTTTTCTATCGTGTAGGAGTTATCTACTTATGAAGGAGCGTTCAAGGTCACAACTCTAGGTACTGTATGCGAACGCTAAGATATGGTAGTTACAATGGCATGGTATAGAAAATGGATAGGCATCGCAAAGTGTCCTTAATAGCCCACGGATTGCTGCTTTGTTTACAAAACGCATTAGAATTAACGCGTATATTATCTGGGCATTATTTGGCAGCTCTGCTGCATGCTAATTGCCGTAAAACTAAATCCATTTTCACTTGTACGTCTTTTCTATGGTGTAGTAGTTATCTACTTATGAAGGAGCGTTCAAGGTCACAACTCTAGGTGCTCTATGCGAACGCTAAGATATGATAGTTACATTGGCATGGTGTAGAACATGGATAGACATCGCGAAGTGTCCTTAATAGCCCACGGATTGCTGCTTTGTTTACAAAACGCATTAGAATTAACGCGTATATTATCTGGGCATTATTTGGCAGCTCTGCTGCATGCTAATTGCTGTAAAACTAAATCCATTTTCACTTGTACGTCTTTTCTATTGTGTAGTAGTTATCTACTTATGAAGGAGCGGTCAAGGTCACAACTCTAGGTGCTCTATGCGAACCCTAAGATATGATAGTAACATTGACATGGTGTAGAACATGGATAGGCATCGCGAAGTGTCCTTAATAGCCCACGGATTGCTGCTTTGTTTACAAAACGCATTAGAATTAACGCGTATATTATCTGGGCATTATTTGGCAGCTCTGCTGCATGGTAAATGCAGTAAAACTAAATCCATTTTCACTTGTACGTCTTTTCTATTGTGTAGTAGTTATCTACTTATGAAGGAGCGGTCAAGGTCACAACTCTAGGTGCTCTATGCGAACGCTAAGATATGATATTTACATTGGCATGGTATAGAACATGGATAGACATCGTGAAGTGCCTTATATTACCCGCGGATTGCTACTTTGCGTACAAAACGCGTTATAATTAACGTGTATATTATTTGGGCATTTACTGAAAGCTCTGCTGCATACTAATTGCAGTAAAACTTAGACCGTTTTCTCTTCAACGTCTTTTCTATCGTGTAGGAGTTATCTACATATGAAGGAGCGTTCAAGGTCACAACTCTAGGTGCTGTATGCAAACGCTAAGATATGGTAGTTACAATGGCATGGTATAGAAAATGGATAGGCATCGCAAAGTGTCCTTAATAGCCCACGGATTGCTGCTTTGTTTACAAAACGCATTAGAATTAACGCGTATATTATCTGGGCATTATTTGGCAGCTCTGCTGCATGCTAATTGCCGTAAAACTAAATCCATTTTCACCTGTACGTCTTTTCTATTGTGTAGTAGTTATCTACTTATGAAGGAGCGGTCAAGGTCACAACTCTAGGTGCTCTATGCGAACGCTAAGATATGATAGTTACATTGGCATGGTATAGAACATGGATAGACATCGCGAAGTGCCTTATATAGCCCGCGGATTGATACTTTGCGTACAAAACGCGTTCGAATTGACGTGTATATTAATTGGGTACTTTTCGAAAGCTCTGCTGCATACTTATTGCAGTAAAACCTAGACCGTTTTCTCTTGAACGTCTTTTCTATCGTGTAGGAGTTATATATTTATGAAGGAGCGTTCAAGGTCACAACTCTAGGTGCTGTATGCGAACGCTAAGATATGATAGTTACATTGGCATGGTATAGAACATAGATAGACATCCCTAAGTGCCTTTTATTGCCCGCGGATTGCTACTTTGCGTACAAAACGGGTTCGAATTAACGTGTATATTATTTGGGCCTTTTCTGAAAGCTCTGCTGCATATTAATTTTAGTAAAACTTGGACCGTTTTCTCTTGAACGTCTTTTCTATCGTGAAGAAGTTATCTACTTATGAAGGAGCGTTCAAGGTCACAACTCTAGGTGCTGTATGCGAACTCTAAGATATGATAGTTACATTGGCATGGTATAGAACATAGATAGACATCGCTAATATTGCCCTCGGATTGCTACTTTGCGTACAAAACGGGTGGTAGTTACAATAGCATGGTATAGAAAATGGAAAGGCATCGCAAAGTGTCCTTAAAAGCCCACGGATTGCTGCTTTGTTTACAAAACGCATTAGAATTAACGCGTATATTATCTGGGCATTATTTGGCAGCTCTGCTGCATGCTAATTGCCGTAAAACTAATTCCATTTTCACTTGTACGTCTTTTCTATTGTGTAGTAGTTATCTACTTATGAAGGAGCGTTCAAGGTCACAACTCTAGGTGCTCTATGCGAACGCTAAGGTATGATAGTTACATTGGCATGGTGTAGAACATGGATAGACATCGCGAAGTGTCCTTAATAGCCCACGGATTGCTGCTTTGTTTACAAAACGCATTAGAATTAACGCGTATATTATCTGGGCATTATTTGGCAGCTCTGCTGCATGCTAATTGCAGTAAAACTAAATCCATTTTCACTTGTACGTCTTTTCTATTGTGTAGTAGTTATCTACTTATGAGGGAGCGGTCAAGGTCACAACTCTAGGTGCTCTATGCGAACGCTAAGATATAATAGTTACATTGGCATGGTATAGAACATGGATAGACATCGCGAAGTGCCTTATATAGCCCGTGGATTGATACTTTGCGTACAAAACGCGTTCGAATTGACGTGTATATTAATTGGGTACTTTTCGAAAGCTCTGCTGCATACTAATTGCAGTAAATCTTAGACCGTTTTCTCTTGAACGTCTTTTCTATCGTGTAGGAGTTATCTACTTATGAAGGAGTGTTCAGGGTCACAACTCTAGGTGCTGTATGCGAACGCTAAGATATGATAGTTACATTGGCATGGTATAGAACATAGATAGAGACCGCTAAGTGCCTTATATTGCCCGCGGATTGCTACTTTGCGTACAAAACGGGTTCGAATTAACGTGTATATTATTTTGGGCATTTTCTGAAAGCTCTGCTGCATACTAATTGCAGTAAAATTTAGACCGTTTTCTCTTGAACGTCTTTTCTATCGTGTAGGAGTTATCTACTTATGAAGGAGTGTTCAAGGTCACAACTCTAGGTGCTCTATGCGAACGCTAAGATATGGTAGTTAGATTGGCATGGTATAGAACATGGATAGACATCGCGAAGTGCCTTCTATAGCCCGCGGATTGCTACTTTGCGTACAAAACGTGTTCGAATTGACGTGTATATTATTTGGGCACTTTTTGAAAGCTCTGCTGCATACTAACTGTAGTAAAAGTAAGATCGTTTTCTCTTGAACGTCTCTTCTATCGTGTAGGATTTATCTACTTATGAAGGAGCGTTCAAGGTCACAACTCTAGGTGCTCTATGCGAACGCTAAGATATGATAGTTACATTGGCATGGTATAGAACATGGATAGACATCGCGAAGTGCCTTATATTGCCCGCGGATTGCTACTTTGCGTACAAAACGCGTTCGAATTAACGTATATATTTTTTGGGCATTTTCTGAAAGTTCTGCTGCATACTAGTTGCAGTAAAACTTAGACCGTTTTCTCTTGAACGTCTCTTCTATCGTGTAGGAGTTATCTACTTATGAAGGAGCGTTCAAGGTCACATCTCTAGGTGCTCTATGCGAACGCTAAGATATGATAGTTACATTGGCATGGTATAGAAAATGGATAGGCAACGCGAAGTGTCCTCAATAGCCCACGGATTGCTGCTTTGTTTACAAAACGCATTAGAATTTTCGTGTATATCATATGGGCATTATTTGGCAGCTCTGCTGCATGCTAGTTTCAGTAAAACTAATTCCATTTTCACTTGTACGTCTTTTCTATCGTGTAGTAGTTGTCTACTTATGAAGGAGCGTTCAAGGTCACAGCTCTAATTGCTCTATGCGAACCCTAAGATATGATAGTAACATAGTAGTAATAGTAGTAATACGTTCGAATTAACGTATATATTATTTGGGCTGTTTTTTAAAGCTCTGCTGCATACTAATTGTAGTAAAACTAAGACCGTTTTCCCTTGAACGTCTTTTCTATCGTGTAGGATTTATCTACTTATGAAGGAGCGTTCAAGGTCACAACTCTAGGTACTGTATGCGAACGCTAAGATATGGTAGTTACAATTTCGTGGTACAGAACATGGATAGACATCGCGAAATGCCTTATGTAGCCCGCGGATTGCTGCTTTGTTTACAAAACGCATTCGAATTAACGCGTATATTATATGGGTATTATTTGGCAGCTCTACTGCATGCTAATTGCAGTAAAACTAAATCCATTTTCACTTGTACGTCTTTTCTATCGTGTAGTAGTTATCTACTTATGAAGGAGCGTTCAAGGTCACAACTCTAGGTGCTCTATGCGAACGCTAAGATATGATAGTTACATTGGCATGGTATATAACATGGTTAGACATCGCGAAGTGTCCTTAATAGCCCACGGATTGCTGCTTTGTTTACAAAATGCATTCGAATTATGGCGTATATTATCGGGGCATTATTTGACAGCTCTGCTGCATGCTAATTGCAGTAAAACTAAATCCATTTTCACTTGTACGTCTTTTCTATCGTATAGCAGTAATCTACGAATGAAGGAGCGTTCAAGGTCACAACTCTAGGTGCTCTATGCGAACGCTAAGATATGATAGTTACATTGGCATGGTATAGAATATGGATAGACATCGCGAAGTGTCCTTAATAGCCCACGGAATGCTGCTTTGTTTACAAAACGGACTAGAATTAACGCGTATATTATCTGGGCATCATTTGGCAGCTCAGCTGCATGGTAATTGCAGTAAAACTAAATCCATTTTCACATGTACGTCTTTTCTATTGTGTAGTAGTTATCTACTTATGAAGGAGCGGTCAAGGACACAACTCTAGGTACTGTATGCAAACGCTAATATATGGTAGTTACAATGGCATGGTATAGTAAATGGATAGGCATCGCAGTGTCCTTAATAGCCCACGGATTGCTGCTTTGTTTACAAAACGCATTAGAATTAACGCGTATATTATCTGGGCATTATTTGGCAGCTCTGCTGCATGCTAATTGCCGTAAAACTAAATCCATTTTCACTTGTACGTCTTTTCTATCGTGTAGCAGTAATCTACGAATGAAGGAGCGTTCAAGGTCACAGCTATTTGTGCTCTATGCGAACCCTAAGATATGATAGTAACATTGACATGGTGTAGAACATGGATAGGCATCGCGAAGTGTCCTTAATAGCCAACGGATTGCTGCTTTGTTTACAAAACGCATTAGAATTAACGCGTATATTATCTGGGCATTATTTGGCAGCTCTGCTACATGGTAATTGCAGTAAAACTAAATCCATTTTCACTTGTACGTCTTTTCTATTGTGTAGTAGTTATCTACTTATGAAGGAGCTGTCAAGGTCACAACTCTAGGTGCTCTATACGAACGCTAAGATATGATAGTTACATTGGCATGGTATAGAACATGGATGGACATCGCGAAGTGCCTTATATAGCCCGCGGATTGATACTTTGCGTACAAAACGCGTTCGAATTGACGTGTATATTAATTGGGTACTTTTCGAAAGCTCTGCTGCATACTAATTGCAGTAAAACTTAGACCGTTTTCTCTTGAACGTCTTTTCCATCGTGTAGGAGTTATCTACTTATGAAGGAGCGTTCAAGGTCACAACTCTAGGTGCTGTATGCGATCGCTAAGATATGATAGTTACATTGACATGGTATAGAACATAGATAGACATCGCTAATATTGCCCGCGGATTGCTTCTTTGCGTACAAAACGGGTTCGAATTAACGTGTATATGGGCATTTTCTGAAAGCTCTGCTGCATACTAATTGCAGTAAAATTTAGACCGTTTTCTCTAGAACGTCTTCTCTATCGTGTAGGAGTTATCTACTTATGAAGGAGTGTTCAAGGTCACAACTCTAGGTGCTCTATGGGAACGCTAAGATATGATAGTTACATTGTCATGGTATAGAACATAGATAGACACCGCTAAATGCCTTATATTGCCCGCGGATTGATACTTTGCGTACAAAACGCGTTCGATTTGACGTGTATATTAATTGGGTGCTCTTCGAATGCTCTGCTGCATACTAATTGCAGTAAAACTTAGACCGTTTTCTCTTGAACGTCTTTTCTATCGTATACGAGTTATCTACTTATGAAGGAGCGTTCAAGGTCACAACTCTAGGTGCTGTATGCAAACGCTAAGATATGGTAGTTACAATGGCTTGGTATAGAAAATGGATAGGCATCGCAAAGTGTCCTTAATAGCCCACGGATTGCTGCTTTGTTTACAAAACGCATTAGAATTAACGCGTATATTATCTGGGCATTATTTGTCAGCTCTGCTGCATGCTAATTGCCGTAAAACTAAATCCATTTTCACTTGTACGTCTTTTCTATTGTGTAGTAGTTATCTACTTATGAAGGAGCGGTCAAGGTCACAACTCTAGGTGCTCTATGCGAACGCTAACATATGATAGTTACATTGTCATGGTATAGAACATAGATAGACACCGCTAAATGCCTTATATTGCCCGCGGATTGATACTTTGCGTACAAAACGCGTTCGATTTGACGTGTATATTAATTGGGTGCTCTTCGAATGCTCTGCTGCATACTAATTGCAGTAAAACTTAGACCGTTTTCTCTTGAACGTCTTTTCTATCGTATACGAGTTATCTACTTATGAAGGAGCGTTCAAGGTCACAACTCTAGGTGCTGTATGCGAACGCTATGATATGGTAGTTACAATGGCATGGTATAGAAAATGGATAGGCATCGCAAAGTGTCCTTAATAGCCCACGGATTGCTGCTTTGTTTACAAAACGCATTAGAATTAACGCGTATATTATCTGGGCATTATTTGGCAGCTCTGCTGCATGCTAATTGCAGTAAAACTAAATCCATTTTCACTTGTACGTCTTTTCTATTGTGTAGTAGTTATCTACTTATGAGGGAGCGGTCAAGGTCACAACTCTAGGTGCTCTATGCGAACGCTAAGATATGATAGTTACATTGGCATGGTATAGAACATGGATAGACATCGCGAAGTGCCTTATATAGCCCGTGGATTGATACTTTGGGTATATTAATTGGGTACTTTTCGAAAGCTCTGCTGCATACTAATTGCAGTAAAACTTAGACCGTTTTCTCTTGAACGTCTTTTCTATCGTGTAGGAGTTATCTACTTATGAAGGAGCGTTCAGGGTCACAACTCTAGGTGCTGTATGCGAACGCTAAGATATGATAGTTACATTGGCATGGTATAGAACATAGATAGACATCGCTAAGTGCCTTATATTGCCCGCGGATTGCTACTTTGCGTACAAAACGGGTTCGAATTAACGTGTATATTATTTGGGCATTTTCTGAAAGCTCTGCTGCATACTAATTGCAGTAAAACTTAGACCGTTTTCTCTTGAACGTCTTTTCTATCGTGTAGGAGTTATCTACTTATGAAGGAGTGTTCAAGGTCACAACTTTAGGTGCTCTATGCGAACGCTAAGATATGGTAGTTACATTGGCATGGTATAGAACATAGATAGACATCGCTAAGTGCCTTATATTGGCCGCGGATTGCTACCTTGCGTACAAAACGGGTTCGAATTAACGTGTATATTATTTGGGCATTTTCTGAAAGCTCTGCTGCATACTAATTGCAGTAAAACTTCGACCGTTTTCTCTTGAACGTCTTTTCTATCGTGTAGGAGTTATCTACTTATGAAGGAGCGTTCAAGGTCACAACTCTAGGTACTGTATGCGAACGCTAAGATATGGTAGTTACATTGGCATGGTATAGAACATGGATAGACATCGTGAAGTGCCTTATATTACCCGCGGATTGCTACTTTGCGTACAAAACGCGTTATAATTAACGTGTATATTATTTGGGCATTTACTGAAAGCTCTGCTGCATACTAATTGCAGTAAAACTTAGACCGTTTTCTATTCAACGTCTTTTCTATCGTGTAGGAGTTATCTACATATGAAGGAGCGTTCAAGGTCACAACTCTAGGTGCTGTATGCAAACGCTAAGATATGGTATTTACAATGGCATGGTATAGAAAATGGATAGGCATCGCAAAGTGTCCTTAATAGCCCACGGATTGCTGCTTTGTTTACAAAACGCATTAGAATTAACGCGTATATTATCTGGGCATTATTTGGCAGCTCTGCTGCATGGTAAATGCAGTAAAACTAAATCCATTTTCACTTGTACGTCTTTTCTATTGTGTAGTAGTTATCTACTTATGAAGGAGCGGGCAAGGTCACAACTCTAGGTGCTCTATGCGAACGCTAAGATATGATAGTTACATTGGCATGGTATAGAACATGGATAGACATCGTGAAGTGCCTTATATTACCCGCGGATTGCTACTTTGCGTACAAAACGCGTTATAATTAAAGTGTATATTATTTGGGCATTTACTGAAAGCTCTGCTGCATACTAATTGCAGTAAAACTTAGACCGTTTTCTCTTCAACGTCTTTTCTATCGTGTAGGAGTTATCTACATATGAAGGAGCGTTCAAGGTCACAACTCTAGGTGCTGTATGCAAACGCTAAGATATGGTAGTTACAATGGCTTGGTATAGAAAATGGATAGGCATCGCAAAGTGTCCTTAATAGCCCACGGATTGCTGCTTTGTTTACAAAACGCATTAGAATTAACGCGTATATTATCTGGGCATTATTTGGCAGCTCTGCTGCATGCTAATTGCCGTAAAACTAAATCCATTTTCACTTGTACGTCTTTTCTATTGTGTAGTAGTTATCTACTTATGAAGGAGCGGTCAAGGTCACAACTCTAGGTGCTCTATGCGAACGCTAACATATGATAGTTACATTGTCATGGTATAGAACATAGATAGACACCGCTAAGTGCCTTATATTGCCCGCGGATTGATACTTTGCGTACAAAACGCGTTCGAATTGACGTGTATATTAATTGGGTACTTTTCGAAAGCTCTGCTGCATACTAATTGCAGTAAAACTTAGACCGTTTTCTCTTGAACGTCTTTTCTATCGTGAAGGAGTTATCTACTTATGAAGGAGCGTTCAAGGTCACAACTCTAGGTGCTGTATGCGAACTCTAAGATATGATAGTTGAATTGGCATGGTATAGAACATAGATAGACATCGCTAATATTGCCCGCGGATTGCTACTTTGCGTACAAAACGGATTCGAATTAACGTGTATATTATTTGGGCATTTTCTAAAAGCTCTGCTGCATACTAATTGCAGTAAAATTAAGACCGTTTTCTCTTGAACGTCTTTTCTATTGTGTAGTAGTTATCTACTTATGAAGGAGCGGTCAAGGTCACAACTCTAGGTGCTCTATGCCAACGCTAAGATAAGATAGTTACATTGGCATGGTATAGAACATGGATAGAAATCGTGAAGTGCCTTATATTACCCGCGGATTGCTACTTTGCATACAAAACGCGTTCGAATTAACGTGTATATTATTTGGGCATTTACTGAATGCTCTGCTGCATACTAATTGCAGTAAAATTTAGACCGTTTTCTCGTGAACGTCTTTTCTATTGTGTAGGAGTTATCTACTTATGAAGGAGTGTTCAAGGTCACAACTCTAGGTGCTCTATGCGAACGTTAAGATATGGCAGTTACATTGGCATGGTATAGAACATGGATAGACATCGCGAAGTGCCTTATATAGCCCGCGGATTGCTACTTTGCGTACAAAACGCGTTCAAATTGACGTGTATATTAATTGGGTACTTTTTGAAAGCTCTGCTGCATACTAATTGCAGTAAAACTTAGACCGTTTTCTCTTCAACGTCTTTTCTATCGTGTAGGAGTTATCTACATATGAAGGAGAGTTCAAGGTCACAACTCTAGGTGCTGTAAGCAAACGCTAAGATATGGTAGTTACAATGGCATGGTATAGAAAATGGATAGGCATCGCAAAGTGTCCTTAATAGCCCACGGATTGCTGCTTTATTTACAAAACGCATTAGGATTAACGCGTATATTATCTGGGCATTATTTGGCTGCTCTGCTGCATGCTAATTGCAGTAAAACTAAATCCATTTTCACTTGTACGTCTTTTCTATCGTGTAGCAGTAATCTACGAATGAAGGAGCGTTCAAGGTCACAGCTCTTTGTGCTCTATGCGAACCCTAAGATATGATAGTAACATTGACATGGTGTAGAACATGGATAGGCATCGCGAAGTGTCCTTAATAGCCCACGGATTGCTGCTTTGTTTACAAAACAACTCCCAACTCTATGTGCTGTATGCAAACGCTAAGATATGGTAGTTACAATGGCATGGTATAGAAAATGGATAGGCATCGCAAAGTGTCCTTAATAGCCCACGGATTGCTGCTTTGTTTACAAAACGCATTAGGATTAACGCGTATATTATCTGGGCATTATTTGGCTGCTCTGCTGCATGCTAATTGCAGTAAAACTAAATCCATTTTCACTTGTACGTCTTTTCTATCGTGTAGCAGTAATCTACGAATGAAGGAGCGTTCAAGGTCACAGCTCTTTGTGCTCTATGCGAACCCTAAGATATGATAGTAACATTGACATGGTGTAGAACATGGATGGGCATCGCGAAGTGTCCTTAATAGCCCACGGATTGCTGCTTTGTTTACAAAGCGCATTAGACATAACGCGTATATTATCTGGGCACTATTTGGCAGCTCTGCTGCATGGTAATTGCAGTAAAACTAAATTCATTTTCACTTGTACGTCTTTTCCATTGTGTAGTAGTTATCTACTTATGAAGGAGCGGTCAAGGTCACAACTCTAGGTGCTCTATGCGAACGCTAAGATATGATAGTTACATTGACATGGTATAGAACATGGATAGACATCGCGAAGTGCCTTATATAGCCCACGGATTGATACTTTGCGTACAAAACGCGTTCGAATTGACGTGTATATTAATTGGGTACCTTTCGAAAGCTCTGCTGCATACTTATTGCAGTAAAACCTAGACCGTTTTCTCTTGAACGTCTTTTCTATCGTGTAAGAGTTATCTATTTATGAAGGAGCGTTCAAGGTCACAACTCTAGGTGCTGTATGCGAACGCTAAGATATGATAGTTACATTGGCATGGTATAGAACATAGATAGACATCGCTAAGTGCCTTTTATTGCCCGCGGATTGCTACTTTGCGTACAAAACGGGTTCGAATTAACGTGTATATTATTTGGGCATTTTCTGAAAGCTCTGCTGCATATTAATTTCAGTAAGACTTGGACCGTTTTCTCTTGAACGTCTTTTCTATCGTGTAGGAGTTATCTACTTATGAAGGAGCGTTCAAGGTCACAACTCTAGGTGCTGTATGCGAACGCTAAGATATGATAGTTACATTGACATGGTATAGAACATAGATAGACATCGCTAATATTGCCCGCGGATTGCTTCTTTGCGTACAAAACGGGTTCGAATTAACGTGTATTTGGGCATTTTCTGAAAGCTCTGCTGCATACTAATTGCAGTAAAATTTAGACCGTTTTCTCTAGAACGTCTTTTCTATCGTGTAGGAGTTATCTACTTATGGAGTGTTCAAGGTCACAACTCTAGGTGCTCTATGCGAACGCTAAGATATAGTAGTTACATTGGCATGATATAGAACATGGATAGACAACGCGAAGTGCCTTATATAGCCCGCGGATTGCTACTTTGCGTACAAAACGCGTTCGAATTGACGTGTATATTAATTGGGTACTTTTTGCAAGCTCTGCTGCATACTAATTGCAGGAAAACTTAGACCGTTTTCTCTTCAACGTCTTTTCTGTCGTGTAGGAGTTATCTACATATGAAGGAGCGTTCAAGGTCACAACTCTAGGTGCTCTATGCAAACGCTAAGATATGGTAGTTACATTGGCATGGTATATAACATGGTTAGACATCGCGAAGTGTCCTTAATAGCCCACGGATTGCTGCTTTGTTTACAAAACGAATTAGAAATGACGCGTATATTAACTGGGCATTATTTGGCAGCTCTGCTGCATGGTATTTGCAGTGAAACTAAATCCATTTCCACATGTACGTCTTTTCTATTGTGTAGTAGTTATCTACTTATGAAGGAGCGTTCAAGGTCACAACTCTAGGTGCTCTATGCGAACGCTAAGATATGATAGTTACATTGGCATGGTATATAACATGGTTAGACATCTAGCCCACGGATTGCTGCTTTGTTTACAAAACGAATTAGAATTGACGCGTATATTATCTGGGCATTATTTGGCAGCTCTGCTGCATGGTAATTGCAGTGAAACTAAATCCATTTTCACATGTACGTCTTTTCTATTGTGTAGTAGTTATCTACTTATGAAGGATCGGTCAAGGTCACAACTCTAGGTGCTCTATGCGAACGCTAAGATATGATAGTTACATTGGCATGGTATAGAAAATGGATAGACTTCGCGAAGTGCCTCATATAGCCCGCGGATTAATACTTTGCGTACAAAACGCGTTCGAATTGACGTGTATATTAATTGGGTACTTTTTGAAAGCTCTGCTGGATACTAATTGCAGTAAAACTTAGACCGTTTTCTCTTGAACGTCTTTTCTATCGTGTAAAAGTTATCTACTTATGAAGGAGCGTTCAAGGTCACATCTCTAGGTACTGTATGCGAACGTTAATATATGGTAGTTACAATGGCATGGTATAGAAAATGGATAGGCATCGCGAAGTGTCCTTAATAGCCCACGGATTGCTGCTTTGTTTACAAAACGCATTCGAATTAACGCGTATATTATCTGGGCATTATTTGGCAGCTCTGCTGCATGTTAATTGCAGTTAAACTTAGTCCGTTTTCTACTGTACGTCTTTTCTATTGTGTAGTAGGTATCTACTTATGAAGGAGCGTTCAATGTCACAACTCTAGGTGCTCTATGCGAACGCTAAGATATGATAGTTACATTGGGATGGTGTAGAACATGGATAGACATCGCGAAGTGTCCTTAATAGCCCACGGATTGCTGCTTTGTTTACAAATCGCATTAGAATTAACGCGTATATTATCTGGGCATTATTTGGCAGCTCTGCTGCATGGTAATTGCAGTAAAACTAAATCCATTTTCACTTGTACGTCTTATCTATTGTGTAGTAGTTAGCTACTTATGAAGGAGCGTGCAAGGTCACAGCTCTAATTGCTCTATGCGAACCCTAAGATATGATAGTTACATTGGCATGGTATAGAACATGGATAGACATCGCGAAATGCCTTATATAACACGCGGATTGCTACTTTGCGTACAAAACGCGTTCGAATTAACGTATATATTATTTGGGCTCTTTTTGAGAGCTCTGCTGCATACTAATTGTAATAAAACTTAGACCTTTTTCCCTTGAACGTCTTTTCTATCGTGTAGGAGTTATCTACTTATGAAGGAGCGTTCAAGGTCACATCTCTAGGTACTGTATGCGAACGCTAAGATATGGTAGTTACAATAGCATGGTATAGAAAATGGATAGGCATCGCAAAGTGTCCTTAAAAGCCCACGGATTGCTGCTTTGTTTACAAAACGCATTAGAATTAACGCGTATATTATCTGGGCATTATTTGGCAGCTCTGCTGCATGCTAATTGCCGTAAAACTAAATCCATTTTCACTTGTACGTCTTTTCTATTGTGTAGTAGTTATCTACTTATGAAGGAGCGTTCAAGGTCACAACTCTAGGTGCTCTATGCGAACGCTAAGATATGATAGTTACATTGGCATGGTGTAGAACATGGATAGACATCGCGAAGTGTCCTTAATAGCCCACGGATTGCTGCTTTGTTTACAAAACGCATTAGAATTAACGCGTATATTATCTGGGCATTATTTGGCAGCTCTGCTGCATGCTAATTGCAGTAAAACTAAATCCATTTTCACTTGTACGTCTTTTCTATTGTGTAGTAGTTATCTACTTATGAGGGAGCGGTCAAGGTCACAACTCTAGGTGCTCTATGCGAACGCTAAGATATGATAGTTACATTGGCATGGTATAGAACATGGATAGACATCGCGAAGTGCCTTATATAGCCCGTGGATTGATACTTTGCGTACAAAACGCGTTCGAATTGACGTGTATATTAATTGGGTACTTTTCGAAAGCTCTGCTGCATACTAATTGCAGTAAATCTTAGACCGTTTTCTCTTGAACGTCTTTTCTATCGTGTAGGAGTTATCTACTTATGAAGGAGTGTTCAGGCTCACAACTCTAGGTGCTGTATGCGAACGCTAAGATATGATAGTTACATTGGCATGGTATAGAACATAGATAGAGATCGCTAAGTGCCTTATATTGCCCGCGGATTGCTACTTTGCGTACAAAACGTGTTCGAATTAACGTGTATATTATTTTGGGCATTTTCTGAAAGCTCTGCTGCATACTAATTGCAGTAAAATTTAGACCGTTTTCTCTTGAACGTCTTTTCTATCGTGTAGGAGTTATCTACTTATGAAGGAGTGTTCAAGGTCACAACTCTAGGTGCTCTATGCGAACGCTAAGATATGGTAGTTAGATTGGCATGGTATAGAACATGGATAGACATCGCGAACTGCCTTCTATAGCCCGCGGATTGCTACTTTGCGTACAAAACGTGTTCGAATTGACGTGTATATTATTTGGGCACTTTTTGAAAGCTCTGCTGCATACTAATTGCAGTAAAAGTAAGATCGTTTTCTCTTGAACGTCTTTTCTATCGTGTAGGATTTATCTACTTATGAAGGAGCGTTCAAGGTCACAACTCTAGGTGCTCTATGCGAACGCTAAGATATGATAGTAACATTGGCATGGTATAGAACATGGATAGACATCGCGAAGTGCCTTATATTGCCCGCGGATTGCTACTTTGCGTACAAAACGCGTTCGAATTAACGTATATATTTTTTGGGCATTTTCTGAAAGTTCTGCTGCATACTAGTTGCAGGAAAACTTAGACCGTTTTCTCTTCAACGTCTTTTCTGTCGTGTAGGAGTTATCTACATATGAAGGAGCGTTCAAGGTCACAACTCTAGGTGCTCTATGCAAACGCTAAGATATGGTAGTTACATTGGCATGGTATATAACATGGTTAGACATCGCGAAGTGTCCTTAATAGCCCACGGATTGCTGCTTTGTTTACAAAACGAATTAGAAATGACGCGTATATTAACTGGGCATTATTTGGCAGCTCTGCTGCATGGTAATTGCAGTGAAACTAAATCCATTTTCACATGTACGTCTTTTCTATTGTGTAGTAGTTATCTACTTATGAAGGAGCGTTCAAGGTCACAACTCTAGGTGCTCTATGCGAACGCTAAGATATGATAGTTACATTGGCATGGTATATAACATGGTTAGACATCTAGCCCAAGGATTGCTGCTTTGTTTACAAAACGAATTAGAATTGACGCGTATATTATCTGGGCATTATTTGGCAGCTCTGCTGCATGGTAATTGCAGTGAAACTAAATCCATTTTCACATGTACGTCTTTTCTATTGTGTAGTAGTTATCTACTTATGAAGGATCGGTCAAGGTCACAACTCTAGGTGCTCTATGCGAACGCTAAGATATGATAGTTACATTGGCATGGTATAGAAAATGGATAGACATCGCGAAGTGCCTCATATAGCCCGCGGATTAATACTTTGCGTACAAAACGCGTTCGAATTGACGTGTATATTAATTGGGTACTTTTTGAAAGCTCTGCTGGATACTAATTGCAGTAAAACTTAGACCGTTTTCTCTTGAACGTCTTTTCTATCGTGTAAGAGTTATCTACTTATGAAGGAGCGTTCAAGGTCACATCTCTAGGTACTGTATGCGAACGTTAATATATGGTAGTTACAATGGCATGGTATAGAAAATGGATAGGCATCGCGAAGTGTCCTTAATAGCCCACGGATTGCTGCTTTGTTTACAAAACGCATTCGAATTAACGCGTATATTATCTGGGCATTATTTGGCAGCTCTGCTGCATGTTAATTGCAGTTAAACTTAGTCCGTTTTCTACTGTACGTCTTTTCTATTGTGTAGTAGTTATCTACTTATGAAGGAGCGTTCAATGTCACAACTCTAGGTGCTCTATGCGAACGCTAAGATATGATAGTTACATTGGGATGGTGTAGAACATGGATAGACATCGCGAAGTGTCCTTAATAGCCCACGGATTGCTGCTTTGTTTACAAATCGCATTAGAATTAACGCGTATATTATCTGGGCATTATTTGGCAGCTCTGCTGCATGGTAATTGCAGTAAAACTAAATCCATTTTCACTTGTACGTCTTATCTATTGTGTAGTAGTTATCTACTTATGAAGGAGCGTGCAAGGTCACAGCTCTAATTGCTCTATGCGAACCCTAAGATATGATAGTTACATTGGCATGGTATAGAACATGGATAGACATCGCGAAATGCCTTATATAACACGCGGATTGCTACTTTGCGTACAAAACGCGTTCGAATTAACGTATATATTATTTGGGCTCTTTTTGAGAGCTCTGCTGCATACTAATTGTAATAAAACTTAGACCTTTTTCCCTTGAACGTCTTTTCTATCGTGTAGGAGTTATCTACTTATGAAGGAGCGTTCAAGGTCACATCTCTAGGTACTGTATGCGAACGCTAAGATATGGTAGTTACAATAGCATGGTATAGAAAATGAATAGGCATCGCAAAGTGTCTTTAAAAGCCCACGGATTGCTGCTTTGTTTACAAAACGCATTAGAATTAACGCGTATATTATCTGGGCATTATTTGGCAGCTCTGCTGCATGCTAATTGCAGTAAAACTAAATCCATTTTCACTTGTACGTCTTTTCTATTGTGTAGTAGTTATCTACTTATGAGGGAGCGGTCAAGGTCACAACTCTAGGTGCTCTATGCGAACGCTAAGATATGATAGTTACATTGGCATGGTATAGAACATGGATAGACATCGCGAAGTGCCTTATATAGCCCGTGGATTGATACTTTGCGTACAAAACGCGTTCGAATTGACGTGTATATTAATTGGGTACTTTTCGAAAGCTCTGCTGCATACTAATTGCAGTAAAAGTAAGATCGCTTTCTCTTGAACGTCTTTTCTATCGTGTAGGATTTATCTACTTATGAAGGAGCGTTCAAGGTCACAACTCTAGGTGCTCTATGCGAACGCTAAGATATGATAGTTACATTGGCATGGTATAGAACATGGATAGACATCGCGAAGTGCCTTATATTGCCCGCGGATTGCTACTTTGCGTACAAATCGCGTTCGAATTAACGTATATATTTTTTGGGCATTTTCTGAAAGTTCTGCTGCATACTAGTTGCAGTAAAACTTAGACCGTTTTCTCTTGAACGTCTCTTCTATCGTGTAGGAGTTATCTACTTATGAAGGAGCGTTCAAGGTCACATCTCTAGGTGCTCTATGCGAACGCTAAGATATGATAGTTACATTGGCATGGTATAGAACTTGGATAGACATCGCGAAGTGCCTTATATTGCCCGCGGATTGCTACTTTGCGTACAAAACGCGTTCGAATTAACGTGTATATTATTTGGGCATTTTCTGAAAGTTCTGCTGCATACCAATTGCAGTAAAACTTAGACCGTTTTCTCTTGAACGTCTTTTCTATCGTGTAGGAGTTATCTACTTATGAAGGAGCGTTCAAGGTCACATCTCTAGGTGCTCTATGCGAACGCTAAGATATGATAGTTACATTGGCATGGTATAGAACTTGGATAGACATCGCGAAGTGCCTTATATTGCCCGCGGATTGCTACTTTGCGTACAAAACGCGTTCGAATTAACGTATATATTTTTTGGGCATTTTCTGAAAGTTCTGCTGCATACTAGTTGCAGTAAAACTTAGACCGTTTTCTCTTGAACGTCTCTTCTATCGTGTAGGAGTTATCTACTTATGAAGGAGCGTTCAAGGTCACATCTCTAGGTGCTCTATGCGAACGCTAAGATATGATAGTTACATTGGCATGGTATAGAACATGGATAGACATCGCGAAGTGCCTTATATTGCCCGCGGATTGCTACTTTGCGTACAAAACGCGTTCGAATTAACGTGTATATTATTTGGGCATTTTCTGAAAGTTCTGCTGCATACCAATTGCAGTAAAACTTAGACCGTTTTCTCTTGAACGTCTTTTCTATCGTGTAGGAGTTATCTACTTATGAGGGAGCGTTCAAGGTCACAACTCTAGGTGCTGTATGCGAACGCTAAGATATGATAGTTACATTGGCATGGTATAGAACATGGATAGACATCGCGAAGTGCCTTATATTGCCCGCGTATTGCTACTTTGCGTACAAAACGCGTTCGAATTAACGTGTATATTATTTGGGCACTTTTTGAAAGCTCTGCTGCATACTAATTGCAGTAAAACTTAGACCGTTTTCTCTTGAACGTCTTTTCTATCGTGTAGGAGTTATCTACTTATGAAGGAGCGTTCAAGGTCACAACTCGAGGTGCTCTATGTGAACGCTAAGATTTGATAGTTACATTGGCATGGTGTAGAACATGGATAGACATCGCGAAGTGCCTTATAGAGCCCGCGGATTGCTACTTTGCGTACAAAACGCATTCGAATTGACGTGAATATTATTTGGGCACTTTTTGAAAGCTCTGCTGCATACTAATTGCAGTAAAACTTAGACCGTTTTCTCTTGAACGTCTTTTCTATCGTGTAGGAGTTATCTACTTATGAAGGAGCGTTCAAGGTCACAATTCTAGGGGCTGTATGCGAACGCTAAGATATGATAGTTACATTGGCATGGTATAGAACATGGATAGACATCGCGAAGTGCCTTATATTGCCCGCGTATTGCTACTTTGCGTACAAAACGCGTTCGAATTAACGTGTATATTATTTGGGCACTTTTTGAAAGCTCTGCTGCATACTAATTGCAGTAAAACTTAGACCGTTTTCTCTTGAACGTCTTTTCTATCGTGTAGGAGTTATCTACTTATGAAGGAGCGTTCAAGGTCACAACTCTAGGTGCTCTATGCGAACGCTAAGATATGATAGTTACATTGGCATGGTATAGAACATGGATAGACATCGCGAAGTGCCTTATATAGCCCGCGGATTGCTACTTTGCGTACAAAACGCGTTCGAATTGACGTGTATATTATTTGGGCACTTTTTGAAAGCTCTGCTGCATACTAATTGCAGTAAATCTAATACCGTTTTCTTTTGAACGTCTTTTCTATCGTGTAGGATTTATCTACTTATGAAGGAGCGTTCAAGGTCACAACTCAAGGTGCTGTATGCGAACGCTAAGATATGGTAGTTACAATGGCATGGTATAGAAAATGGATAGGCATCGCGAAGTGTCCTCAATAGCCCACGGATTGCTGCTTTGTTTACAAAACGCATTAGAATTTTCGTGTATATCATCTGGGCATTATTTGGCAGCTCTGCTGCATGCTAGTTTCAGTAAAACTAATTCCATTTTCACTTGTACGTCTTTTCTATCGTGTAGTAGTTGTCTACTTATGAAGGAGCGTTCAAGGTCACAGCTCTAATTGCTCTATGCGAACCCTAAGATATGATAGTAACATAGTAGTAATAGTAGTAATACGTTCGAATTAACGTATATATTATTTGGGCTGTTTTTTAAAGCTCTGCTGCATACTAATTGTAGTAAAACTAAGACCGTTTTCCCTTGAACGTCTTTTCTATCGTGTAGGATTTATCTACTTATGAAGGAGCGTTCAAGGTCACAACTCTAGGTACTGTATGCGAACGCTAAGATATGGTAGTTACAATTTCGTGGTACAGAACATGGATAGACATCGCGAAATGCCTTATGTAGCCGCGGATTGCTGCTTTGTTTACAAAACGCATTCGAATTAACGCGTATATTATATGGGTATTATTTGGCAGCTCTACTGCATGCTAATTGCAGTAAAACTAAATCCATTTTCACTTGTACGTCTTTTCTATCGTGTAGTAGTTATCTACTTATGAAGGAGCGTTCAAGGTCACAACTCTAGGTGCTCTATGCGAACGCTAAGATATGATAGTTACATTGGCATGGTATATAACATGGTTAGACATCGCGAAGTGTCCTTAATAGCCCACGGATTGCTGCTTTGTTTACAAAATGCATTCGAATTATGGCGTATATTATCGGGGCATTATTTGACAGCTCTGCTGCATGCTAATTGCAGTAAAACTAAATCCATTTTCACTTGTACGTCTTTTCTATCGTATAGCAGTAATCTACGAATGAAGGAGCGTTCAAGGTCACAACTCTAGGTGCTCTATGCGAACGCTAAGATATGATAGTTACATTGGCATGGTATAGAATATGGATAGACATCGCGAAGTGTCCTTAATAGCCCACGGAATGCTGCTTTGTTTACAAAACGGACTAGAATTAACGCGTATATTATCTGGGTATCATTTGGCAGCTCAGCTGCATGGTAATTGGAGTAAAACTAAATCCATTTTCACTTGTACGTCTTTTCTATTGTGTAGTAGTTATCTACTTATGAAGGAGCGGTCAAGGTCACAACTCTAGGTGCTCTATACGAACGCTAAGATATGATAGTTACATTGGCATGGTATAGAACATGGATGGACATCGCGAAGTGCCTTATATAGCCCGCGGATTGATACTTTGCGTACAAAACGCGTTCGAATTGACGTGTATATTAATTGGGTACTTTTCGAAAGCTCTGCTGCATACTAATTGCAGTAAAACTTAGACCGTTTTCTCTTGAACGTCTTTTCCATCGTGTAGGAGTTATCTACTTATGAAGGAGCGTTCAAGGTCACAACTCTAGGTGCTGTATGCGATCGCTAAGATATGATAGTTACATTGACATGGTATAGAACATAGATAGACATCGCTAATATTGCCCGCGGATTGCTTCTTTGCGTACAAAACGGGTTCGAATTAACGTGTATATGGGCATTTTCTGAAAGCTCTGCTGCATACTAATTGCAGTAAAATTTAGACCGTTTTCTCTAGAACGTCTTTTCTATCGTGTAGGAGTTATCTACTTATGAAGGAGTGTTCAAGGTCACAACTCTAGGTGCTCTATGGGAACGCTAAGATATGGTAGTTACATTGGCATGATTTAGAACATGGATAGACAACGCGAAGTGCCTTATATAGCCCGCGGATTGCTACTTTGCGTACAAAATGCGTTCGAATTGACGTGTATATTAATTGGGTACTTTTTGAAAGCTCTGCTGCATACTAATTGCAGGAAAACTTAGACCGTTTTCTCTTCAACGTCTTTTCTGTCGTGTAGGAGTTATCTACATATGAAGGAGCGTTCAAGGTCACAACTCTAGGTGCTCTATGCAAACGCTAAGATATGGTAGTTACATTGGCATGGTATATAACATGGTTAGACATCGCGAAGTGTCCTTAATAGCCCACGGATTGCTGCTTTGTTTACAAAACGAATTAGAATTGACGCGTATATTATCTGGGCATTATTTGGCAGCTCTGCTGCATGGTAATTGCAGTGTAACTAAATCCATTTTCACATGTACGTCTTTTCTATTGTGTAGTAGTTATCTACTTATGAAGGAGCGGTCAAGGTCACAACTCTAGGTGCTCTATGCGAACGCTAAGATATGATAGTTACATTGGCATGGTATATAACATGGTTAGACATCGCGAAGTGTCCTTAATAGCCCACGGATTGCTGCTTTGTTTACAAAACGAATTAGAATTGACGCGTATATTATCTGTGCATTATTTGGCAGCTCTGCTGCATGCTAATTGCCGTAATACTAAATCCATTTTCACTTGTACGTCTTTTCTATTGTGTAGTAGTTATCTACTTATGAAGGAGCGTTCAAGGTCACAACTCTAGGTGCTCTATGCGAACGCTAAGATATGATAGTTACATTGGCATGGTATATAACATGGTTAGACATCGCGAAGTGTCCTTAATAGCCCACGGATTGCTGCTTTGTTTACAAAACGAATTAGAATTGACGCGTATATTATCTGGGCATTATTTGGCAGCTCTGCTGCATGGTAATTGCAGTGAAACTAAATCCATTTTCACATGTACGTCTTTTCTATTGTGTAGTAGTTATCTACTTATGAAGGAGCGGTCAAGGTCACAACTCTAGGTGCTCTATGCGAACGCTAAGATATGATAGTTAAATTGGCATGGTATAGAACATGGATAGACATCGCGAAGTGCCTTATATAGCCCGCGGATTAATACTTTGCGTACAAAACGCGTTCGAATTGACGTGTATATTAATTGGGTACTTTTTGAAAGCTCTGCTGGATACTAATTGCAGTAAAACTTAGACCGTTTTCTCTTGAACGTCTTTTCTATCGTGTAAGAGTTATCGACTTATGAAGGAGCGTTCAGGGTCACATCTCTAGGTACTGTATGCGAACGATAATATATGGTAGTTACAATGGCATGGTATAGAAAATGGATAGGCATCGCGAAGTGTCCTTAATAGCCCACGGATTGCTGCTTTGTTTACAAAACGCATTCGAATTAACGCGTATATTATCTGGGCATTATTTGGCAGCTCTGCTGCATGTTAATTGCAGTTAAACTTAGTCCGTTTTCTATTGTACGTCTTTTCTATTGTGCAGTAGTTATCTACTTATGAAGGAGCGTCCAATGTCACAACTCTAGGTGCTCTATGCGAACGCTAAGAAATGATATTTACATTGGGATGGTGTAGAACATGGATAGACATCGCGAAGTGTCCTTAATAGCCCACGGATTGCTGTTTTGTTTACAAAACGCATTCGAATTAACGCGTATATTATCGGGGCATTATTTGGCGGCTCTGCTGCATGCTAATTGCAGTAAAACTAAATCCATTTTCACTTGTACGTCTTTTCTATCGTGTAGCAGTAATCTACGAATGAAGGAGCGTTCAAGGTCACATCTCTAAGTGCTCTATGCGATCGCTAAGATATGATAGTTACATTGACATGGTGTAGAACATGGATAGGCATCGCGAAGTGTCCTTAATAGCCAACGGATTGCTGCTTTGTTTACAAAACGTATTAGAATTAACGCGTATATTATCTGGGCATTATTTGGCAGCTCTGCTGCATGGTAAATGCAGTAAAACGAAATCCATTTTCACTTGTACGTCTTTTCTATTGTGTAGTAGTTATCTACTTATGAAGGAGCGTTCAAGGTCACAACTCTAGGTGCTCTATGCGAACGCTAAGATATGATAGTTACATTGGCATGGTATAGAACATGGATAGACATCGCGAAGTGCCTTATATAGCCCGCGGATTGCTACTTTGCGTACAAAAGGCGTTCGAAGTGACGTGTATATTATTTGGGCACTTTTTGAAAGCTCTGCTGCATACTAATTGCAGTAAAACTAAGACCGTTTTCTCTTGAACGTCTTTTCTATCGTGTAGGAGTTATCTACTTATGAAGGAGCGTTCAAGGTCACAACTCTAGGTGCTCTATGCGAACGCTAAGATATGATAGTTACATTGGCATGGTATAGAACATGGATAGACATCGCGAAGTGCCTAATATTGTCCGCGGATTGCTACTTTGCGTACAAAACGCGTTCGAATTAACGTGTATATTATTTGGGCATTTTCTGATAGTTCTGCTGCATACTAATTGCAGTAAAACTAAGACCGTTTTCTCTTAAACGCTCTTTCTATCGTGTAGGAGTTATCTACTTATGATGGAGCGTTCAAGGTCACAACTCTAGGTACTGTATGCGAACCCTAAGATATGGTAGTTACAATGGCATGGTATAGAAAATGGATAGGCATCGCGAAGTGTCCTTAATAGCCCACGCATTGCTGCTTTGTTTACAAAACGCAATCGAATTAACGCGTATATTATCTGGGCAGTATTTGGCAGCTCTGCTGCATGCTAATTGCAGTAAAACTAAATCCATTTTCACTTGTACGTCTTTTCTATCGTGTAGCAGTAATCTACGAATGAAGGAGCGTTCAAGGTCACAGCTCTTTGTGCTCTATGCGAACCCTAAGATATGATAGTAACATTGACATAGTGTAGAACATGGATAGGCATCGCGAAGTGTCCTTAATAGCCCACGGATTGCTGCTTTGTTTACAAAACGCATTAGAATTAACGCGTATATTATCTGGGCATTATTTGGCAGCTCTGCTGCATGGTAAATGCAGTAAAACTAATTCCATTTTCACTTGTACGTCTTTTCTATTGGGTAGTAGTTATCTACTTATGAAGGAGCGGTCAAGGTCACAACTCTAGGTGCTCTATGCGAACGCTAAGATATGATAGTTACATTGGCATGGTATAGAACATGGATAGACATCGTGAAGTGCCTTATATTACCCGCGGATTGCTACTTTGCGTACAAAACGCGTTATAATTAACGTGTATATTATTTGGGCATTTACTGAATGCTCTGCTGCATACTAATTGCAGTAAAACTTAGACCGTTTTCTCTTCAACGTCTTTTCTATCGTGTAGGAGTTATCTACATATGAAGGAGCGTTCAAGGTCACAACTCTAGGTGCTGTATGCAAACGCTAAGATATGGTATTTACAATGGCATGGTATAGAAAATGGATAGGCAACGCAAAGTGTCCTTAATAGCCCACGGATTGCTGCTTTGTTTACAAAACGCATTAGAATTAACGCGTATATTATCTGGGCATTATTTGGCAGCTCTGCTGCATGGTAAATGCAGTAAAACTAAATCCATTTTCACTTGTACGTCTTTTCTATTGTGTAGTAGTTATCTACTTATGAAGGAGCGGTCAAGGTCACAACTCTAGGTGCTCTATGCCAACGCTAAGATATGATAGTTACATTGGCATGGTATAGAACATGGATAGACATCGTGAAGTGCCTTATATTACCCGCGGATTGCTACTTTGCGTACAAAACGCGTTATAATTAACGTGTATATTATTTGGGCATTTACTGAAAGCTCTGCTGCATACTAATTGCAGTAAAACTGAGACCGTTTTCTCTTCAACGTCTTTTCTATCGTGTAGGAGTTATCTACATATGAAGGAGCGTTCAAGGTCACAACTCTAGGTGCTGTATGCAAACGCTAAGATATGGTAGTTACAATGGCATGGTATAGAAAATGGATAGGCATCGCAAAGTGTCCTTAATAGCCCACGGATTGCTGCTTTGTTTACAAAACGCATTAGAATTAACGCGTATATTATCTGGGCATTATTTGGCAGCTCTGCTGCAAGCTAATTGCCGTAAAACTAAATCCATTTTCACTTGTACGTCTCTTCTATTGTGTAGTAGTTATCTACTTATGAAGGAGCGGTCAAGGTCACAACTCTAGGTGCTCTATGCGAACGCTAAGATATGATAGTTACATTGGCATGGTATAGAACATAGATAGACACCGCTAAGTGCCTTTTATTGCCCTCGGATTGCTACTTTGCGTACAAAACGGGTTCGAATTAACGTGTATATTATTTGGGCATTTTCTGAAAGCTCTGCTGCATACTAATTGCAGTAAAACTTAGACCGTTTTCTCTTGAACGTCTTTTCTATCGTGAAGGAGTTATCTACTTTTGAAGGAGCGTTCAAGGTCACAACTCTAGGTACTGTATGCGAACCCTAAGATATGGTAGTTACAATGGCATGGTATAGAAAATGGATAGGCATCGCAAAGTGTCCTTAAAAGCCCACGGATTGCTGCTTTGTTTACAACACGCATTAGAATTAACGCGTATATTATCTGGGCATTATTTGGCAGCTCTGCTGCATGCTAATTGCAGTAAAACTAAATCCATTTTCACTTGTACGTCTTTTCTATCGTGTAGCAGTAATCTACGAATGAAGGAGCGTTCAAGATCACAGCTCTTTGTGCTCTATGCGAACCCTAAGATATGATAGTAACATTGACATGGTGTAGAACATGGATAGGCATCGCGAAGTGTCCTTAACAGCCCACGGATTGCTGCTTTGTTTACAAAACGCATTAGAATTAACGCGTATATTATCTGGGCATTATTTGGCAGCTCTGCTGCATGGTAAATGCAGTAAAACTAAATCCATTTTCACTTGTACGTCTTTTCTATTGTGTAGTAGTTATCTACTTATGAAGGAGCGTTCAAGGTCACAACTCTAGGTGCTCTATGCGGACGCAAAGATATGATAGTTACATTGGCATGGTATAGAACATGGATAGACATCGTGAAGTGCCTTATATTACCCGCGGATTGCTACTTTGCGTACAAAACGCGTTATAATTAACGTGTATATTATTTGGGCATTTACTGAAAGCTCTGCTGCACACTAATTGCAGTAAAACTTAGACCGTTTTCTCTTCAACGTCTTTTCTATCGTGTAGGAGTTATCTACATATGAAGGAGAGTTCAAGGTCACAACTCTAGGTGCTGTATGCAAACGCTAAGATATGGTATTTACAATGGCATGGTATAGAAAATGGATAGGCATCGCAAGTGTCCTTAATAGCCCACGGATTGCTGCTTTGTTTACAAATCGCATTAGAGTTAACTCGTATATTATCTGGGCACTATTTGGCAGCTCTGCTGCATGGTAATTGCAGTAAAACTAAATTCATTTTCACTTGTACGTCTTTTCTATTGTGTAGTAGTTATCTACTTATGAAGGAGCGGTCAAGGTCACAACTCTAGGTGCTCTATGCGAACGCTAAGATATGATAGTTACATTGGCATGGTATAGAACATAGATAGACATCGCTAAGTGCCTTTTATTGCCCGCGGATTGCTACTTTGCGTACAAAACGGGTTCGAATTAACGTGTATATTAATTGGGTACTTTTCGAAAGCTCTGCTGCATACTTATTGCAGTAAAACCTAGACCGTTTTCTCTTGAACGTCTTTTCTATCGTGTAGGAGTTATCTATTTATGAAGGAGCGTTCAAGGTCACAACTCTAGGTGCTGTATGCGAACGCTAAGATATGATAGTTACATTGGCATGGTATAGAACATAGATAGACATCGCTAAGTGCCTTTTATTGCCCGCGGATTGCTACTTTGCGTACAAAACGGGTTCGAATTAACGTGTATATTAATTGGGTACTTTTCGAAAGCTCTGCTGCATACTTATTGCAGTAAAACCTAGACCGTTTTCTCTTGAACGTCTTTTCTATCGTGAAGGAGTTATCTACTTATGAAGGAGCGTTCAAGGTCACAACTCTAGGTGCTGTATGCGAACTCTAAGATATGATAGTTACATTGGCATGGTATAGAACATAGATAGACATCGCTAATATTGCCCGCGGATTGCTACTTTGCGTACAAAACGGGTTCGAATTAACGTGTATTTGGGCATTTTCTGAAAGCTCTGCTGCATACTAATTGCAGTAAAATTTAGACCGTTTTCTCTTGAACGTCTTTTCTATCGTGTAGAAGTTATCTACTTATGAAGGAGTGTTCAATGTCACAACTCTACTTGCTCTATGCGAACGCTAAGATATGGTAGTTACACTGGCATGGTATAGAACATGGATAGACATCGCGAAGTGCCTTATATAGCCCGCGGATTGCTACTTTGCGTACAAAACGCGTTCGAATTGACGTGTATATTAATTGGGTACTTTTTGAAAGCTCTGCTGCATACTAATTGCAGTAAAACTTAGACCGTTTTCTCTTCAACGTCTTTTCTATCGTGTAGGAGTTATCTACATATGAAGGAGCGTTCAAGGTCACAACTCTAGGTGCTGTATGCAAACGCTAATATATGGTAGTTACAATGGCATGGTATAGAAAATGGATAGGCATCGCAAAGTGTTCTTAATAGCTCACGGATTGCTGCTTTGTTTACAAAACGCATTAGAATTAATGCGTATATTATCTGGGCATTATTTGGCAGCTCTGCTGCATGGTAATTGCAGTAAAACTAAATCCATTTTCACATGTACGTCTTTTCTATTGTGTAGTAGTTATCTACTTATGAAGGAGCGGTCAAGGTCACAACTCTAGGTGCTCTATGCGAACGCTAAGATATGATAGTTACATTGGCATGATATATAACATGGTTAGACATCGCGAAGTGTCCTTAATAGCCCACGGATTGCTGCTTTGTTTACAAAACGCATTAGGATTAACGCGTATATTATCTGGGCATTATTTGGCTGCTCTGCTGCATGCTAATTGCAGTAAAACTAAATCCATTTTCACTTGTACGTCTTTTCTATCGTGTAGCAGTAATCTACGAATGAAGGAGCGTTCAAGGTCACAGCTCTTTGTGCTCTATGCGAACCCTAAGATATGATAGTAACATTGACATGGTGTAGAACATGGATAGGCATCGCGAAGTGTCCTTAATAGCCCACGGATTGCTGCTTTGTTTACAAAACGCATTAGAATTAACGCGTATATTATCTGGGCATTATTTGGCAGCTCTGCTGCATACTAATTGCCGTAAAACTAAATCCATTTTCACATGTACGTCTTTTCTATTGTGTAGTAGTTATCTACTTATGAAGGAGCGGTCAAGGTCACAACTCTAGGTGCTCTATGCGAACGCTAAGATATGATAGTTACATTGGCATGGTATAGAACATGGATAGACATCGTGAAGTGCCTTATATTACCCGCGGATTGCTGCTTTGTTTACAAAACGCATTAGGATTAACGCGTATATTATCTGGGCATTATTTGGCTGCTCTGCTGCATGCTAATTGCAGTAAAACTAAATCCATTTTCACTTGTACGTCTTTTCTATCGTGTAGCAGTAATCTACGAATGAAGGAGCGTTCAAGGTCACAGCTCTTTGTGCTCTATGCGAACCCTAAGATATGATAGTAACATTGACATGGTGTAGAACATGGATAGGCATCGCGAAGTGTCCTTAATAGCCCACGGATTGCTGCTTTGTTTACAAAACGCATTAGAATTAACGCGTATATTATCTGGCCATTATTTGGCAGCTCTGCTGCATGCTAATTGCCGTAAAACTAAATCCATTTTCACTTGTACGTCTTTTCTATTGTGTAGTAGTTATCTACTTATGAAGGAGCGGTCAAGGTCACAACTCTAGGTGCTCTATGCGAACGCTAACATATGATAGTTACATTGTCATGGTATAGAACATAGATAGACACCGCTAAGTGCCTTATATTGCCCGCGGATTGATACTTTGCGTACAAAACGCGTTCGAATTGACGTGTATATTAATTGGGTACTTTTTGCAAGCTCTGCTGGATACTAATTGCAGGAAAACTTAGACCGTTTTCTCTTCAACGTCTTTTCTGTCGTGTAGGAGTTATCTACATATGAAGGAGCGTTCAAGGTCACAACTCTAGGTGCTCTATGCAAACGCTAAGATATGGTAGTTACATTGGCATGGTATATAACATGGTTAGACATCGCGAAGTGTCCTTAATAGCCCACGGATTGCTGCTTTGTTTACAAAACGAATTAGAATTGACGCGTATATTATCTGGGCATTATTTGGCAGCTCTGCTGCATGGTAATTGCAGTGAAACTAAATCCATTTTCACATGTACGTCTTTTCTATTGTGTAGTAGTTATCTACTTATGAAGGAGCGGTCAAGGTCACAACTCTAGGTGCTCTATGCGAACGCTAAGATATGATAGTTACATTGGCATGGTATATAACATGGTTAGACATCGCGAAGTGTCCTTAATAGCCCACGGATTGCTGCTTTGTTTACAAAACGAATTAGAATTGACGCGTATATTATCTGTGCATTATTTGGCAGCTCTGCTGCATGCTAATTGCCGTAATACTAAATCCATTTTCACTTGTACGTCTTTTCTATTGTGTAGTAGTTATCTACTTATGAAGGAGCGTTCAAGGTCACAACTCTAGGTGCTCTATGCGAACGCTAAGATATGATAGTTACATTGGCATGGTATATAACATGGTTAGACATCGCGAAGTGTCCTTAATAGCCCACGGATTGCTGCTTTGTTTACAAAACGAATTAGAATTGACGCGTATATTATCTGGGCATTATTTGGCAGCTCTGCTGCATGGTAATTGCAGTGAAACTAAATCCATTTTCACATGTACGTCTTTTCTATTGTGTAGTAGTTATCTACTTATGAAGGAGCGGTCAAGGTCACAACTCTAGGTGCTCTATGCGAACGCTAAGATATGATAGTTAAATTGGCATGGTATAGAACATGGATAGACATCGCGAAGTGCCTTATATAGCCCGCGGATTAATACTTTGCGTACAAAACGCGTTCGAATTGACGTGTATATTAATTGGGTACTTTTTGAAAGCTCTGCTGGATACTAATTGCAGTAAAACTTAGACCGTTTTCTCTTGAACGTCTTTTCTATCGTGTAAGAGTTATCGACTTATGAAGGAGCGTTCAGGGTCACATCTCTAGGTACTGTATGCGAACGATAATATATGGTAGTTACAATGGCATGGTATAGAAAATGGATAGGCATCGCGAAGTGTCCTTAATAGCCCACGGATTGCTGCTTTGTTTACAAAACGCATTCGAATTAACGCGTATATTATCTGGGCATTATTTGGCAGCTCTGCTGCATGTTAATTGCAGTTAAACTTAGTCCGTTTTCTATTGTACGTCTTTTCTATTGTGTAGTAGTTATCTACTTATGAAGGAGCGTCCAATGTCACAACTCTAGGTGCTCTATGCGAACGCTAAGAAATGATATTTACATTGGGATGGTGTAGAACATGGATAGACATCGCGAAGTGTCCTTAATAGCCCACGGATTGCTGTTTTGTTTACAAAACGCATTCGAATTAACGCGTATATTATCGGGGCATTATTTGGCGGCTCTGCTGCATGCTAATTGCAGTAAAACTAAATCCATTTTCACTTGTACGTCTTTTCTATCGTGTAGCAGTAATCTACGAATGAAGGAGCGTTCAAGGTCACATCTCTAAGTGCTCTATGCGATCGCTAAGATATGATAGTTACATTGACATGGTGTAGAACATGGATAGGCATCGCGAAGTGTCCTTAATAGCCAACGGATTGCTGCTTTGTTTACAAAACGTATTAGAATTAACGCGTATATTATCTGGGCATTATTTGGCAGCTCTGCTGCATGGTAAATGCAGTAAAACGAAATCCATTTTCACTTGTACGTCTTTTCTATTGTGTAGTAGTTATCTACTTATGAAGGAGCGTTCAAGGTCACAACTCTAGGTGCTCTATGCGAACGCTAAGATATGATAGTTACATTGGCATGGTATAGAACATGGATAGACATCGCGAAGTGCCTTATATAGCCCGCGGATTGCTACTTTGCGTACAAAAGGCGTTCGAAGTGACGTGTATATTATTTGGGCACTTTTTGAAAGCTCTGCTGCATACTAATTGCAGTAAAACTAAGACCGTTTTCTCTTGAACGTCTTTTCTATCGTGTAGGAGTTATCTACTTATGAAGGAGCGTTCAAGGTCACAACTCTAGGTGCTCTATGCGAACGCTAAGATATGATAGTTACATTGGCATGGTATAGAACATGGATAGACATCGCGAAGTGCCTAATATTGTCCGCGGATTGCTACTTTGCGTACAAAACGCGTTCGAATTAACGTGTATATTATTTGGGCATTTTCTGATAGTTCTGCTGCATACTAACTGCAGTAAAACTAAGACCGTTTTCTCTTGAACGTCTTTTCTATCGTGTAGGAGTTATCTTCTTATGAAGGACCGTTCAAGGTCACAACTCTAGGTGCTCTATGCGAACGCTAAGATATGATAGTTACATTGGCATGGTATAGAACATGGATAGACATCGCGAAGTGCCTTATATAGCCCGCGGATTGCTACTTTGCGTACAAAACGCGTTCGAAGTGACGTGTATATTATTTGGGCACTTTTGAAAGCTCTGCTGCATACTAATTGCAGTAAAACTAAGACCGTTTTCTCTTGAACGTCTTTTCTATCGTGTAGGAGTTATCTACTTATGAAGGAGCGTTCAAGGTCACAACTCTAGGTGCTCTATGCGAACGCTAAGATATGATAGTTACATTGGCATGGTATAGAACATGGATAGACATCGCGAAGTGCCTAATATTGTCCGCGGATTGCTACTTTGCGTACAAAACGCGTTCGAATTAACGTGTATATTATTTGGGCATTTTCTGATAGTTCTGCTGCATACTAATTGCAGTAAAACTAAGACCGTTTTCTCTTAAACGCTCTTTCTATCGTGTAGGAGTTATCTACTTATGATGGAGCGTTCAAGGTCACAACTCTAGGTACTGTATGCGAACCCTAAGATATGGTAGTTACAATGGCATGGTATAGAAAATGGATAGGCATCGCGAAGTGTCCTTAATAGCCCACGCATTGCTGCTTTGTTTACAAAACGCAATCGAATTAACGCGTATATTATCTGGGCAGTATTTGGCAGCTCTGCTGCATGCTAATTGCAGTAAAACTAAATCCATTTTCACTTGTACGTCTTTTCTATCGTGTAGCAGTAATCTACGAATGAAGGAGCGTTCAAGGTCACAGCTCTTTGTGCTCTATGCGAACCCTAAGATATGATAGTAACATTGACATAGTGTAGAACATGGATAGGCATCGCGAAGTGTCCTTAATAGCCCACGGATTGCTGCTTTGTTTACAAAACGCATTAGAATTAACGCGTATATTATCTGGGCATTATTTGGCAGCTCTGCTGCATGGTAAATGCAGTAAAACTAATTCCATTTTCACTTGTACGTCTTTTCTATTGGGTAGTAGTTATCTACTTATGAAGGAGCGGTCAAGGTCACAACTCTAGGTGCTCTATGCGAACGCTAAGATATGATAGTTACATTGGCATGGTATAGAACATGGATAGACATCGTGAAGTGCCTTATATTACCCGCGGATTGCTACTTTGCGTACAAAACGCGTTATAATTAACGTGTATATTATTTGGGCATTTACTGAATGCTCTGCTGCATACTAATTGCAGTAAAACTTAGACCGTTTTCTCTTCAACGTCTTTTCTATCGTGTAGGAGTTATCTACATATGAAGGAGCGTTCAAGGTCACAACTCTAGGTGCTGTATGCAAACGCTAAGATATGGTATTTACAATGGCATGGTATAGAAAATGGATAGGCAACGCAAAGTGTCCTTAATAGCCCACGGATTGCTGCTTTGTTTACAAAACGCATTAGAATTAACGCGTATATTATCTGGGCATTATTTGGCAGCTCTGCTGCATGGTAAATGCAGTAAAACTAAATCCATTTTCACTTGTACGTCTTTTCTATTGTGTAGTAGTTATCTACTTATGAAGGAGCGGTCAAGGTCACAACTCTAGGTGCTCTATGCCAACGCTAAGATATGATAGTTACATTGGCATGGTATAGAACATGGATAGACATCGTGAAGTGCCTTATATTACCCGCGGATTGCTACTTTGCGTACAAAACGCGTTATAATTAACGTGTATATTATTTGGGCATTTACTGAAAGCTCTGCTGCATACTAATTGCAGTAAAACTGAGACCGTTTTCTCTTCAACGTCTTTTCTATCGTGTAGGAGTTATCTACATATGAAGGAGCGTTCAAGGTCACAACTCTAGGTGCTGTATGCAAACGCTAAGATATGGTAGTTACAATGGCATGGTATAGAAAATGGATAGGCATCGCAAAGTGTCCTTAATAGCCCACGGATTGCTGCTTTGTTTACAAAACGCATTAGAATTAACGCGTATATTATCTGGGCATTATTTGGCAGCTCTGCTGCAAGCTAATTGCCGTAAAACTAAATCCATTTTCACTTGTACGTCTCTTCTATTGTGTAGTAGTTATCTACTTATGAAGGAGCGGTCAAGGTCACAACTCTAGGTGCTCTATGCGAACGCTAAGATATGATAGTTACATTGGCATGGTATAGAACATAGATAGACACCGCTAAGTGCCTTTTATTGCCCGCGGATTGCTACTTTGCGTACAAAACGGGTTCGAATTAACGTGTATATTATTTGGGCATTTTCTGAAAGCTCTGCTGCATACTAATTGCAGTAAAACTTAGACCGTTTTCTCTTGAACGTCTTTTCTATCGTGAAGGAGTTATCTACTTTTGAAGGAGCGTTCAAGGTCACAACTCTAGGTACTGTATGCGAACCCTAAGATATGGTAGTTACAATGGCATGGTATAGAAAATGGATAGGCATCGCAAAGTGTCCTTAAAAGCCCACGGATTGCTGCTTTGTTTACAACACGCATTAGAATTAACGCGTATATTATCTGGGCATTATTTGGCAGCTCTGCTGCATGCTAATTGCAGTAAAACTAAATCCATTTTCACTTGTACGTCTTTTCTATCGTGTAGCAGTAATCTACGAATGAAGGAGCGTTCAAGATCACAGCTCTTTGTGCTCTATGCGAACCCTAAGATATGATAGTAACATTGACATGGTGTAGAACATGGATAGGCATCGCGAAGTGTCCTTAACAGCCCACGGATTGCTGCTTTGTTTACAAAACGCATTAGAATTAACGCGTATATTATCTGGGCATTATTTGGCAGCTCTGCTGCATGGTAAATGCAGTAAAACTAAATCCATTTTCACTTGTACGTCTTTTCTATTGTGTAGTAGTTATCTACTTATGAAGGAGCGTTCAAGGTCACAACTCTAGGTGCTCTATGCGAACGCTAAGATATGATAGTTACATTGGCATGGTATAGAACATGGATAGACATCGTGAAGTGCCTTATATTACCCGCGGATTGCTACTTTGCGTACAAAACGCGTTATAATTAACGTGTATATTATTTGGGCATTTACTGAAAGCTCTGCTGCACACTAATTGCAGTAAAACTTAGACCGTTTTCTCTTCAACGTCTTTTCTATCGTGTAGGAGTTATCTACATATGAAGGAGAGTTCAAGGTCACAACTCTAGGTGCTGTATGCAAACGCTAAGATATGGTATTTACAATGGCATGGTATAGAAAATGGATAGGCATCGCAAGTGTCCTTAATAGCCCACGGATTGCTGCTTTGTTTACAAATCGCATTAGAGTTAACTCGTATATTATCTGGGCACTATTTGGCAGCTCTGCTGCATGGTAATTGCAGTAAAACTAAATTCATTTTCACTTGTACGTCTTTTCTATTGTGTAGTAGTTATCTACTTATGAAGGAGCGGTCAAGGTCACAACTCTAGGTGCTCTATGCGAACGCTAAGATATGATAGTTACATTGGCATGGTATAGAACATAGATAGACATCGCTAAGTGCCTTTTATTGCCCGCGGATTGCTACTTTGCGTACAAAACGGGTTCGAATTAACGTGTATATTAATTGGGTACTTTTCGAAAGCTCTGCTGCATACTTATTGCAGTAAAACCTAGACCGTTTTCTCTTGAACGTCTTTTCTATCGTGTAGGAGTTATCTATTTATGAAGGAGCGTTCAAGGTCACAACTCTAGGTGCTGTATGCGAACGCTAAGATATGATAGTTACATTGGCATGGTATAGAACATAGATAGACATCGCTAAGTGCCTTTTATTGCCCGCGGATTGCTACTTTGCGTACAAAACGGGTTCGAATTAACGTGTATATTAATTGGGTACTTTTCGAAAGCTCTGCTGCATACTTATTGCAGTAAAACCTAGACCGTTTTCTCTTGAACGTCTTTTCTATCGTGAAGGAGTTATCTACTTATGAAGGAGCGTTCAAGGTCACAACTCTAGGTGCTGTATGCGAACTCTAAGATATGATAGTTACATTGGCATGGTATAGAACATAGATAGACATCGCTAATATTGCCCGCGGATTGCTACTTTGCGTACAAAACGGGTTCGAATTAACGTGTATTTGGGCATTTTCTGAAAGCTCTGCTGCATACTAATTGCAGTAAAATTTAGACCGTTTTCTCTTGAACGTCTTTTCTATCGTGTAGAAGTTATCTACTTATGAAGGAGTGTTCAATGTCACAACTCTAGTTGCTCTATGCGAACGCTAAGATATGGTAGTTACACTGGCATGGTATAGAACATGGATAGACATCGCGAAGTGCCTTATATAGCCCGCGGATTGCTACTTTGCGTACAAAACGCGTTCGAATTGACGTGTATATTAATTGGGTACTTTTTGAAAGCTCTGCTGCATACTAATTGCAGTAAAACTTAGACCGTTTTCTCTTCAACGTCTTTTCTATCGTGTAGGAGTTATCTACATATGAAGGAGCGTTCAAGGTCACAACTCTAGGTGCTGTATGCAAACGCTAATATATGGTAGTTACAATGGCATGGTATAGAAAATGGATAGGCATCGCAAAGTGTCCTTAATAGCTCACGGATTGCTGCTTTGTTTACAAAACGCATTAGAATTAATGCGTATATTATCTGGGCATTATTTGGCAGCTCTGCTGCATGGTAATTGCAGTAAAACTAAATCCATTTTCACATGTACGTCTTTTCTATTGTGTAGTAGTTATCTACTTATGAAGGAGCGGTCAAGGTCACAACTCTAGGTGCTCTATGCGAACGCTAAGATATGATAGTTACATTGGCATGATATATAACATGGTTAGACATCGCGAAGTGTCCTTAATAGCCCACGGATTGCTGCTTTGTTTACAAAACGCATTAGGATTAACGCGTATATTATCTGGGCATTATTTGGCTGCTCTGCTGCATGCTAATTGCAGTAAAACTAAATCCATTTTCACTTGTACGTCTTTTCTGTCGTGTAGCAGTAATCTACGAATGAAGGAGCGTTCAAGGTCACAGCTCTTTGTGCTCTATGCGAACCCTAAGATATGATAGTAACATTGACATGGTGTAGAACATGGATAGGCATCGCGAAGTGTCCTTAATAGCCCACGGATTGCTGCTTTGTTTACAAAACGCATTAGAATTAACGCGTATATTATCTGGGCATTATTTGGCAGCTCTGCTGCATGCTAATTGCCGTAAAACTAAATCCATTTTCACATGTACGTCTTTTCTATTGTGTAGTAGTTATCTACTTGTGAAGGAGCGGTCAAGGTCACAACTCTAGGTGCTCTATGCGAACGCTAAGATATGATAGTTACATTGGCATGGTATAGAACATGGATAGACATCGTGAAGTGCCTTATATTACCCGCGGATTGCTGCTTTGTTTACAAAACGCATTAGGATTAACGCGTATATTATCTGGGCATTATTTGGCTGCTCTGCTGCATGCTAATTGCAGTAAAACTAAATCCATTTTCACTTGTACGTCTTTTCTATCGTGTAGCAGTAATCTACGAATGAAGGAGCGTTCAAGGTCACAGCTCTTTGTGCTCTATGCGAACCCTAAGATATGATAGTAACATTGACATGGTGTAGAACATGGATAGGCATCGCGAAGTGTCCTTAATAGCCCACGGATTGCTGCTTTGTTTACAAAACGCATTAGAATTAACGCGTATATTATCTGGGCATTATTTGGCAGCTCTGCTGCATGCTAATTGCCGTAAAACTAAATCCATTTTCACTTGTACGTCTTTTCTATTGTGTAGTAGTTATCTACTTATGAAGGAGCGGTCAAGGTCACAACTCTAGGTGCTCTATGCGAACGCTAACATATGATAGTTACATTGTCATGGTATAGAACATAGATAGACACCGCTAAGTGCCTTATATTGCCCGCGGATTGATACTTTGCGTACAAAACGCGTTCGAATTGACGTGTATATTAATTGGGTACTTTTTGCAAGCTCTGCTGGATACTAATTGCAGGAAAACTTAGACCGTTTTCTCTTCAACGTCTTTTCTGTCGTGTAGGAGTTATCTACATATGAAGGAGCATTCAAGGTCACAACTCTAGGTGCTCTATGCAACCGCTAAGATATGGTAGTTACATTGGCATGGTATATAACATGGTTAGACATCGCGAAGTGTCCTTAATAGCCCACGGATTGCTGCTTTGTTTACAAAACGAATTAGAAATGACGCGTATATTAACTGGGCATTATTTGGCAGCTCTGCTGCATGGTAATTGCAGTGAAACTAAATCCATTTTCACATGTACGTCTTTTCTATTGTGTAGTAATTATCTACTTATGAAGGAGCGGTCAAGGTCCCAACTCTAGGTGCTCTATGCGAACGCTAAGATATGATAGTTACATTGGCATGGTATATAACATGGTTAGACATCTAGCCCACGGATTGCTGCTTTGTTTACAAAACGAATTAGAATTGACGCGTATATTATCTGGGCATTATTTGGCAGCTCTGCTGCATGGTAATTGCAGTGAAACTAAATCCATTTTCACATGTACGTCTTTTCTATTGTGTAGTAGTTATCTACTTATGAAGGATCGGTCAAGGTCACAACTCTAGGTGCTCCATGCGAACGCTAAGATATGATAGTTACATTGGCATGGTATAGAAAATGGATAGTCATCGCGAAGTGCCTCATATAGCCCGCGGATTAATACTTTGCGTACAAAACGCGATCGAATTGACGTGTATATTAATTGGGTACTTTTTGAAAGCTCTGCTGGATACTAATTGCAGTAAAACTTAGACCGTTTTCTCTTGAACGTCTTTTCTATCGTGTAAGAGTTATCTACTTATGAAGGAGCGTTCAAGGTCACATCTCTAGGTACTGTATGCGAACGTTAATATATGGTAGTTACAATGGCATGGTATAGAAAATGGATAGGCATCGCGAAGTGTCCTTAATAGCCCACGGATTGCTGCTTTGTTTACAAAACGCATTCGAATTAACGCGTATATTATCTGGGCATTATTTGGCAGCTCTGCTGAATGTTAATTGCAGTTAAACTTAGTCCGTTTTCTACTGTACGTCTTTTCTATTATGTAGTAGTTATCTACTTATGAAGGAGCGTTCAATGTCACAACTCTAGGTGCTCTATGCGAACGCTAAGATATGATAGTTACATTGGGATGGTGTAGAACATGGATAGACATCGCGAAGTGTCCTTAATAGCCCACGGATTGCTGCTTTGTTTACAAATCGCATTAGAATTAACGCGTATATTATCTGGGCATTATTTGGCAGCTCTGCTGCATGGTAATTGCAGTAAAACTAAATCCATTTTCACTTGTACGTCTTATCTATTGTGTAGTAGTTATCTACTTATGAAGGAGCGTGCAAGGTCACAGCTCTAATTGCTCTATGCGAACCCTAAGATATGATAGTTACATTGGCATGGTATAGAACATGGATAGACATCGCGAAATGCCTTATATAACACGCGGATTGCTAATTTGCGTACAAAACGGGTTCGAATTAACGTATATATTATCTGGGCTCTTTTTGAAAGCTCTGCTGCATACTAATTGCAGTAAAACTAAGACCGTTTTCTCTTGAACGTTTTTTCTATCGTGTAGGAATTATCTACTTATGAAGGAGCGTTCAAGGTCACAACTCTAGGTGCTCTATGCGAACGCTAAAATATGATAGTTACATTGGCATGGTATAGAACATGGATAGACATCGCGAAGTGCCTTATATTGCCCGCGGATTGCTACTTTGCATACAAAACGCGTTCGAATTAACGTGTATATTATTTGGGCATTTTCTGAAAGTTCTGCTGCATACCAATTGCAGTAAAACTTAGACCGTTTTCTCTTGAACGTCTTTTCTATCGTGTAGGAGTTATCTACTTATGAAGGAGCGTTCAAGGTCACAACTCTAGGTGCTGTATGCGAACGCTAAGATATGATAGTTACATTGGCATGGTATAGAACATGGATAGACATCGCGAAGTGCCTTATATTGCCCGCGTATTGCTACTTTGCGTACAAAACGCGTTCGAATTAACGTGTATATTATTTGGGCACTTTTTGAAAGCTCTGCTGCATACTAATTGCAGTAAAACTTAGACCGTTTTCTCTTGAACGTCTTTTCTATCGTGTAGGAGTTATCTACTTATGAAGGAGCGTTCAAGGTCACAATTCTAGGGGCTGTATGCGAACGCTAAGATATGATAGTTACATTGGCATGGTATAGAACATGGATAGACATCGCGAAGTGCCTTATATTGCCCGCGTATTGCTACTTTGCTTACAAAACGCGTTCGAATTAACGTGTATATTATTTGGGCACTTTTTGAAAGCTCTGCTGCATACTAATTGCAGTAAAACTTAGACCGTTTTCTCTTGAACGTCTTTTCTATCGTGTAGGAGTTATCTACTTATGAAGGAGCGTTCAAGGTCACAACTCTAGGTGCTCTATGCGAACGCTAAGATATGATAGTTACATTGGCATGGTATAGAACATGGATAGACATCTCGAAGTGCCTTATATAGCCCGCGGATTGCTACTTTGCGTACAAAACGCGTTCGAATTGACGTGTATATTATTTGGGCACTTTTTGAAAGCTCTGCTGCATACTAATTGCAGTAAATCTAATACCGTTTTCTTCTGAACGTCTTTTCTATCGTGTAGGATTTATCTACTTATGAAGGAGCGTTCAAGGTCACAAATCTAGGTGCTCTATGCGAACGCTAAGATATGATAGTTACATTGGCATGTTATAGAACATGGATAGACATCGCGAAGTGCCTTATATTGCCCGCGGATTGCTACTTTGCGTACAAAACGCGTTCGAATTAACGTGTATATTTTTTGGGCATTTTCTGAAAGTTTTGCTGCATACTAGTTGCAGTAAAACTTAGACCGTTTTCTCTTGAACGTCTTTTCTATCGTGTAGGAGTTATCTACTTATAAAGGAGCGTTCAAGGTCACAACTCAAGGTGCTGTATGCGAACGCTAAGATATGGTAGTTACAATGGCATGGTATAGAAAATGGATAGGCATCGCGAAGTGTCCTCAATAGCCCACGGATTGCTGCTTTGTTTACAAAACGCATTAGAATTTTCGTGTATATCATCTGGGCATTATTTGGCAGCTCTGCTGCATGCTAGTTTCAGTAAAACTAATTCCATTTTCACTTGTACGTCTTTTCTATCGTGTAGTAGTTGTCTACTTATGAAGGAGCGTTCAAGGTCACAGCTCTAATTGCTCTATGCGAACCCTAAGATATGATAGTAACATTGACATGGTGTAGAACATTGATGGACATCGCGAAGTGCCTTATATAGCCCACGGATTGCTACTTTGCATACAAAACGCGTTCGAATTAACGTATATATTATTTGGGCTGTTTTTTAAAGCTCTGCTGCATACTAATTGTAGTAAAACTAAGACCGTTTTCCCTTGAACGTCTTTTCTATCGTGTAGGATTTATCTACTTATGAAGGAGCGTTCAAGGTCACAACTCTAGGTACTGTATGCGAACGCTAAGATATGGTAGTTACAATTTCGTGGTACAGAACATGGATAGACATCGCGAAATGCCTTATGTAGCCCGCGGATTGCTGCTTTGTTTACAAAACGCATTCGAATTAACGCGTATATTATATGGGTATTATTTGGCAGCTCTACTGCATGCTAATTGCAGTAAAACTAAATCCATTTTCACTTGTACGTCTTTTCTATCGTGTAGCATTAATATACGAATGAAGGAGCGTTCAAGGTCACAGCTCTTTGTGCTCTATGCGAACCCTAAGATATGATAGTAACATTGCCATAGTGTAGAACATGGAAAGGCATCGCGAAGTGTCCTCAATAGCCCACGGATTGCTGCATTGTTTACAAAACGCATTCGAATTTTCGTGTATATCATCTTGGCATTTTTAGGCAGCGCTGCTGCATACTAATTGCAGTAAAACTTAGACCGTTTTCTCTTGAACGTCTTTTCTACCGTGTAGGAGGTATCTACTTATGAAGGAGCGTTCAAGGTCACAACTCTTGGTGCTCTATGCGAACGCTAAGATATGATAGTTACATTGGCATGGTATAGAAGATGGATGGACATCGCGAAGTGCCTTATATAGCCCACGGATTGCTACTTTGCGTGCGAAACGCGTTCGAATTAACGTATATATTATTTGGGCTCTTTTTTAAAGCTCTGCTGCATACTAATTGCAGCAAAACTTCGACCGTTTTCTCTTGAACGTCTTTTCTATCGTGTAGGAGTTATCTAATTATGAAGGAGCGTTCAAGGTCACAACTCTAGGCACTGTATGCGAACGCTAAGATATGGTAGTTACAATGGCATGGTATAGAAAATGGATAGGCATCGCGAAGTGTCCTTAATATCCCACGGATTGCTGCTTTGTTTACAAAACGCATTCGAATTAACGCGTATATTATCTGGGCATTATTTGGCAGCTCTGCTGCATGCTAATTGCAGTTAAACTTAGTCCGTTTTCTATTGTACGTCTTTTATATCGTGTAGGAGATATCTACTTATGAAGGAGCGTTCAAGGTCACGACTCTAGGAGTTCTATGCGAACGCTAAGATATGATAGTTACATTGGCATGGTATAGAACATAGATAGACATCGCTAAGTGCCTTATATTGCCCGCGGATTGCTACTTTGCGTACAAAACGGGTTCGAATTAACGTGTATATTATTTGGGCATTTTCTGAAAGCTCTGCTGCATACTAATTGCAGTAAAACTTCGACCGTTTTCTCTTGAACGTCTTTTCTATCGTGTAGGAGTTATCTACTTATGAAGGAGCGTTCAAGGTCACAACTCTAGGTACTGTATGCGAACGCTAAGATATGGTAGTTACAATGGCATGGTATAGAAAATGGATAGGCATCGCAAAGTGTCCTTAATAGCCCACGGATTGCTGCTTTGTTTACAAAACGCATTAGAATTAACGCGTATATTATCTGGGCATTATTTGGCAGCTCTGCTGCATGCTAATTGCCGTAAAACTAAATCCATTTTCACTTGTACGTCTTTTCTATTGTGTAGTAGTTATCTACTTATGAAGGAGCGTTCAAGGTCACAACTCTAGGTGCTCTATGCGAACGCTAAGATATGATAGTTACATTGGCATGGTGTAGAACATGGATAGACATCGCGAAGTGTCCTTAATAGCCCACGGATTGCTGCTTTGTTTACAAAACGCATTAGAATTTTCGTGTATATCATCTGGGCATTATTTGGCAGCTCTGCTGCATGCTAGTTTCAGTAAAACTAATTCCATTTTCACTTGTACGTCTTTTCTATCGTGTAGTAGTTATCTACTTATGAAGGAGCGTTCAAGGTCACAACTCTAGGTGCTCTATGCGAACGCTATGATATGATAGTTACATTGGCATGGTATATAACATGGATAGACATCGCGAAGTGCCTTATATAACCCGCGGATTGCTACTTTGCGTGCAAAACGGGTTCGATTTAACGTATATATTATTTGGGCTTTTTTTAAAGCTCTGCTGCATACTAATTGCAGCAAAACTTGGACCGTTTTCTCTTGAACGTCATTTCTATCGTGTGGGAGTTATCTACTTATGAAGGAGCGTTCAAGGTCACAACTTTATTTGCTGTATGCGAACGCTAAGATATGGTAGTTACAATTGTAGTACCCACTGATTGCTGCTTTGTTTACAAAACACATTCGAATTAACGTGTATATTTTCTGGGCATTACTTGGCAGCTCTGCTGCATGCTAATTGCAGTAAATAGAGATGTGACCACTATTTGCTGTATGCGAACGCTAAGATATGGTAGTTACAATGGCAAGATATAGAAAATGGATAGACATCGCGAAGTGCCTTATATAGCCCGCGGATTGCTACTTTGTGTACAAAACGCGTTCGAATTAACGTGTATATTATTTAGGCACTTTTTGAAAGCTCTGCTGCATACTAATTGCAGAAAAACTTAGACCGTTTTCTCTTGAACGTCTTTTCTTTCGTGTAGGAGTTTTCTACTTATGAAGGAACGTTCAAGGTCACAGCTCTAATTGCTCTATGCGAACCCTAAGATATGATAGTGACATTGACATGGTGTAGAACATGGATGGACATCGCGAAGTGCCTTATATAGCCCACGGATTGCTACTTTGCATACAAAACGCGTTCGAATTAACGTATATATTATTTGGGCTCTTTTTTAAAGCTCTGCTGCATACTAATTGTAGTAAAACTAAGACCGTTTTCCCTTGAACGTCTTTTCTATCGTGTAGTAGTTATCTACTTATGAAGGAGCGTTCAAGGTCACAACTCTAGGTACTGTATGCGAACGCTAAGATATGGTAGTTACAATGGCATGATATAGAACATGGATAGACATCGCGAAATGCCTTATATAGCCCGCGGATTGCTACATTGCGTACAAAACGCGTTCGAATTAACGTGTATATTATATGGGCTCCTTTTGAAAGCACTGCTGCATACTAATTGCAGTAAAACTTAGAACGTTTTCTCTTGAACGTCTTTTCTATCATGTAGGAGGTTTCTACTTATGAAGGAGCGTTCAAGGTCACAACTCTAGGCGCTGTATGCGAACACTAAGATATGGTAGTTACAATGGCATGGTATAGAAAATGGATAGGCATCGCGTAGTGTCCTTAATAGCCCACGGATTGCTGCTTTGTTTACATAACGCATTCGAATTAACGTGTATATTATCTGGGCATTATTTGGCAGCTCTGCTGCATGCTAATTGCAGTAAAACAAAATCCATTTTCACTTGCATGTCTTTTCTATCGTGTAGCAGTAATCTACGAATGAAGGAGCGTTCAAGGTCACAACTCTTTGTGCTCTATGCGAACCCTAAGATATGATAGTAACATTGACATAGTGTAGAACATGGAAAGGCATCGCGAAGTGTCCTCAATAGCCCACGGATTGCTGCATTGTTTACAAAACGCATTCGAATTTTCGTGTATATCATCTGGGCATTATTAGGCAGCGCTGCGGCATACTAATTGCAGTAAAACTTAGACCGTTTTCTCTTGAACGTCTTTTCTATCGTGTAGGAGTTATCTACTTATGAAGGAGCGTTCAACGTCACAACTCTACGTGCTCTATGCGATCGCTAAGATATGATAGTTACATTGGCATGGTATAGAACATGGATAGACATCGCGAAGTGCCTTATATAGCCCGCGGATTGCTACTTTGCGTACAAAACGCGTTCGAAGTGACGTGTATATTATTCGGGCACTTTTTGAAAGCTCTGCTGCATACTAATTGCAGTAAAACAGACCGTTTTCTCTTGAACGTCTTTTCTATCGTGTGGGAGTTATCTACTTATGAAGGAGCGTTCAAGGTCACAACTCAAGGTGCTGTATGCGAACGCTAAGATATGATAGTTGCATTGGCATGGTATAGAACATGGATAGACATCGCGAAGTGCCTTATATTGCCCGCGGATTGCTACTTTGCGTACAAAACGCGTTCGAATTAACGTGTATATTTTTTGGGCATTTTCTGAAAGTTCTGCTGCATACTAGTTGCAGTAAAACTTAGACCGTTTTCTCTTGAACGTCTTTTCTATCGTGTAGGAGTTATCTACTTATGAAGGAGCGTTCAAGGTCACATCTCTAGGTGCTCTATGCGAACGCTAAGATATGATAGTTACATTGGCATGGTATAGAACATGGATAGACATCGCGAAGTGCCTTATATAGCCCGCGGATTGCTACTTTGCGTACAAAACGCGTTCGAAGTGACGTGTATATTATTCGGGCACTTTTTGAAAGCTCTGCTGCATACTAATTGCAGTAAAACAGACCGTTTTCTCTTGAACGTCTTTTCTATCGTGTGGGAGTTATCTACTTATGAAGGAGCGTTCAAGGTCACAACTCAAGGTGCTGTATGCGAACGCTAAGATATGGTAGTTACAATGGCATGGTATAGAACATGGATAGACATCGCGAAATGCCTTATATAGCCCGCGGATTGCTACATTGCGTACAAAACGCGTTCGAATTAACGTGTATATTATATGGGCACTTTTTGAAAGCACTGCTGCATACTAATTGCAGTAAAACTTAGAACGTTTTCTCTTGAACGTCTTTTCTATCATGTAGGAGTTTTCTACTTATGAAGGAACGTTCAAGGTCTCAGCTCTAATTGCTCTATGCGAACCCTAAGATATGATAGTAACATTGACATGGTGTAGAACATGGATGGACATCGCGAAGTGCCTTTTATAGCCCACGGATTGCTACTTTGCATACAAAACGCGTTCGAATTAACGTATATATTATTTGGGCTCTTTTTTAAAGCTCTGCTTCATACTAATTGTAATAAAACTAAGACCGTTTTCCCTTGAACGTCTTTTCTATCGTGTAGGAGTTATCTACTTATGAAAGAGCGTTTAAGGTCACAACTCTAGGTACTGTATGCGAACGCTAAGATATGGTAGTTACAATGGCATGGTATAGAACATGGATAGACATCGCGAAATGCCTTATATAGCCCGCGGATTGCTACTTTGCGTACAAAACGCGTTCGAATTAACGTGTATATTATTTGGGCACTTTTTGAAAGCACTGCTGCATACTAATTGCAGTTAAACTTAGAACGTTTTCTCTTGAACGTCTTTTCTATCATGTAGGAGTTATCTACTTATGAAGGAGCGTTCAAGGTCACAACTCTAGGCGCTGTATGCGAACACTAAGATATGGTAGTTACAATGGCATGATATAGAAAATGGATAGACACTGCGAAGTTCCATATATTGCCCGCGGATTGCTACTTTGCGTACAAAACGCGTTCGAATTAAGGTGTATTTTATTTGGGCACTTTTTGAAAGCTCTGCTGCATACTAATTGCAGTTAAACTAAGACCGTTTTCTCTTGAACGTCTTTTCTATCGTGTAGGAGTTATCTACTTATGAAGGAGCGTTCAAGGTCACAACTCTAGGTGCTCTATGCGAACACTAAGATATGGTAGTAACAATGGCATGGTATAGAACATGGATTGACATCGCGAAATGCCTTATATAGCCCGCGGATTGCTACATTGCGTACAAAACGCGGTCGAATTAACGTGTATATTATATGGTCTTTTTTTATTATATTACTTTATTATACGTCTTTTCTATCGTGTAGGAGTTATCTACTTATGAAGGAGCGTTCAAGGTCACAACTCTAGGCGCTGTATGCGAACACTAAGATATGGTAGTTACAATGGCATGGTATAGAACATGGATGGACATCGCGAAGTGCCTTATATAGCCCACGGATTGCTACTTTGCGTACAAAACGTGTTCGAATTATCGTATATATTATTTGGGCTCTTTTTTAAAGCTCTGCTGCATACTAACTGTAGTAAAACTTAGACCGTTTTCTCTTGAACGTCTCTTCTATCGTGTAGAACTTATCTACTTATGAAGGAGCGTTCAAGGTCACAACTCTAGGCGCTGTATGCGAACACTAAGATATGGTAGTTACAATGGCATGGTATAGAAAATGGATAAGCATCGCGAAGTGTCCTTAATAAGCCCACTGATTGCTGCTTTGTTTACAAAACGCATTCGAATTAACGTGTATATTATCTGGGCATTACTTGGCAGCTCTGCTGCATGCTAATTGCAGTAAAACTAAATCCATTTTCACTTGTACGTCTTTTCTATCGTGTAGTAGTTATCTACTTTTGAAGGAGCTTTCAAGGTCACAACTCTAGGTGCTCTATGCGAACGCTAAGATATGATAGTTACATTGGCATGGTATAGAAAATGGATAGACACCGCGAAGTGCCTTATATTGCCCGCGGATTGCCACTTTGCGTACAAAACGCGTTCGAATTAACGTGTATATTATTTGGGCACTTTTTGAAAGCTCTGCTGCATACTAATTGTAGTAAAACTTAGACCGTTTTCCCTTGAACGTTACCCTTGATAGTTACATTGGCATGGTATAGAACATGGATTGACATCGCGAAATGCCTTATATAGCCCGCGGATTGCTACATTGCGTACAAAACGCGGTCGAATTAACGTGTATATTATATGGTCTTTTTTTATTATATTACTTTATTATACGTCTTTTCTATCGTGTAGGAGTTATCTACTTATGAAGGAGCGTTCAAGGTCACAACTCTAGGCGCTGTATGCGAACACTAAGATATGGTAGTTACAATGGCATGATATAGAACATGGATAGACATCGCGAAATGCCTTATATAGCCCGCGGATTGCTACATTGCGTACAAAACGCGTTCGAATTAACGTGTATATTATATGGGCTCCTTTTGAAAGCACTGCTGCATACTAATTGCAGTAAAACTTAGAACGTTTTCTCTTGAACGTCTTTTCTATCATGTAGGAGGTTTCTACTTATGAAGGAGCGTTCAAGGTCACAACTCTAGGCGCTGTATGCGAACACTAAGATATGGTAGTTACAATGGCATGGTATAGAAAATGGATAGGCATCGCGTAGTGTCCTTAATAGCCCACGGATTGCTGCTTTGTTTACATAACGCATTCGAATTAACGTGTATATTATCTGGGCATTATTTGGCAGCTCTGCTGCATGCTAATTGCAGTAAAACAAAATCCATTTTCACTTGCATGTCTTTTCTATCGTGTAGCAGTAATCTACGAATGAAGGAGCGTTCAAGGTCACAACTCTTTGTGCTCTATGCGAACCCTAAGATATGATAGTAACATTGACATAGTGTAGAACATGGAAAGGCATCGCGAAGTGTCCTCAATAGCCCACGGATTGCTGCATTGTTTACAAAACGCATTCGAATTTTCGTGTATATCATCTGGGCATTATTAGGCAGCGCTGCGGCATACTAATTGCAGTAAAACTTAGACCGTTTTCTCTTGAACGTCTTTTCTATCGTGTAGGAGTTATCTACTTATGAAGGAGCGTTCAACGTCACAACTCTACGTGCTCTATGCGATCGCTAAGATATGATAGTTACATTGGCATGGTATAGAACATGGATAGACATCGCGAAGTGCCTTATATAGCCCGCGGATTGCTACTTTGCGTACAAAACGCGTTCGAAGTGACGTGTATATTATTCGGGCACTTTTTGAAAGCTCTGCTGCATACTAATTGCAGTAAAACAGACCGTTTTCTCTTGAACGTCTTTTCTATCGTGTGGGAGTTATCTACTTATGAAGGAGCGTTCAAGGTCACAACTCAAGGTGCTGTATGCGAACGCTAAGATATGATAGTTGCATTGGCATGGTATAGAACATGGATAGACATCGCGAAGTGCCTTATATTGCCCGCGGATTGCTACTTTGCGTACAAAACGCGTTCGAATTAACGTGTATATTTTTTGGGCATTTTCTGAAAGTTCTGCTGCATACTAGTTGCAGTAAAACTTAGACCGTTTTCTCTTGAACGTCTTTTCTATCGTGTAGGAGTTATCTACTTATGAAGGAGCGTTCAAGGTCACATCTCTAGGTGCTCTATGCGAACGCTAAGATATGATAGTTACATTGGCATGGTATAGAACATGGATAGACATCGCGAAGTGCCTTATATAGCCCGCGGATTGCTACTTTGCGTACAAAACGCGTTCGAAGTGACGTGTATATTATTCGGGCACTTTTTGAAAGCTCTGCTGCATACTAATTGCAGTAAAACAGACCGTTTTCTCTTGAACGTCTTTTCTATCGTGTGGGAGTTATCTACTTATGAAGGAGCGTTCAAGGTCACAACTCAAGGTGCTGTATGCGAACGCTAAGATATGGTAGTTACAATGGCATGGTATAGAACATGGATAGACATCGCGAAATGCCTTATATAGCCCGCGGATTGCTACATTGCGTACAAAACGCGTTCGAATTAACGTGTATATTATATGGGCACTTTTTGAAAGCACTGCTGCATACTAATTGCAGTAAAACTTAGAACGTTTTCTCTTGAACGTCTTTTCTATCATGTAGGAGTTTTCTACTTATGAAGGAACGTTCAAGGTCTCAGCTCTAATTGCTCTATGCGAACCCTAAGATATGATAGTAACATTGACATGGTGTAGAACATGGATGGACATCGCGAAGTGCCTTTTATAGCCCACGGATTGCTACTTTGCATACAAAACGCGTTCGAATTAACGTATATATTATTTGGGCTCTTTTTTAAAGCTCTGCTTCATACTAATTGTAATAAAACTAAGACCGTTTTCCCTTGAACGTCTTTTCTATCGTGTAGGAGTTATCTACTTATGAAAGAGCGTTTAAGGTCACAACTCTAGGTACTGTATGCGAACGCTAAGATATGGTAGTTACAATGGCATGGTATAGAACATGGATAGACATCGCGAAATGCCTTATATAGCCCGCGGATTGCTACTTTGCGTACAAAACGCGTTCGAATTAACGTGTATATTATTTGGGCACTTTTTGAAAGCACTGCTGCATACTAATTGCAGTTAAACTTAGAACGTTTTCTCTTGAACGTCTTTTCTATCATGTAGGAGTTATCTACTTATGAAGGAGCGTTCAAGGTCACAACTCTAGGCGCTGTATGCGAACACTAAGATATGGTAGTTACAATGGCATGATATAGAAAATGGATAGACACTGCGAAGTTCCATATATTGCCCGCGGATTGCTACTTTGCGTACAAAACGCGTTCGAATTAAGGTGTATTTTATTTGGGCACTTTTTGAAAGCTCTGCTGCATACTAATTGCAGTTAAACTAAGACCGTTTTCTCTTGAACGTCTTTTCTATCGTGTAGGAGTTATCTACTTATGAAGGAGCGTTCAAGGTCACAACTCTAGGTGCTCTATGCGAACACTAAGATATGGTAGTAACAATGGCATGGTATAGAACATGGATTGACATCGCGAAATGCCTTATATAGCCCGCGGATTGCTACATTGCGTACAAAACGCGGTCGAATTAACGTGTATATTATATGGTCTTTTTTTATTATATTACTTTATTATACGTCTTTTCTATCGTGTAGGAGTTATCTACTTATGAAGGAGCGTTCAAGGTCACAACTCTAGGCGCTGTATGCGAACACTAAGATATGGTAGTTACAATGGCATGGTATAGAACATGGATGGACATCGCGAAGTGCCTTATATAGCCCACGGATTGCTACTTTGCGTACAAAACGTGTTCGAATTATCGTATATATTATTTGGGCTCTTTTTTAAAGCTCTGCTGCATACTAACTGTAGTAAAACTTAGACCGTTTTCTCTTGAACGTCTCTTCTATCGTGTAGAACTTATCTACTTATGAAGGAGCGTTCAAGGTCACAACTCTAGGCGCTGTATGCGAACACTAAGATATGGTAGTTACAATGGCATGGTATAGAAAATGGATAAGCATCGCGAAGTGTCCTTAATAAGCCCACTGATTGCTGCTTTGTTTACAAAACGCATTCGAATTAACGTGTATATTATCTGGGCATTACTTGGCAGCTCTGCTGCATGCTAATTGCAGTAAAACTAAATCCATTTTCACTTGTACGTCTTTTCTATCGTGTAGTAGTTATCTACTTTTGAAGGAGCTTTCAAGGTCACAACTCTAGGTGCTCTATGCGAACGCTAAGATATGATAGTTACATTGGCATGGTATAGAAAATGGATAGACACCGCGAAGTGCCTTATATTGCCCGCGGATTGCCACTTTGCGTACAAAACGCGTTCGAATTAACGTGTATATTATTTGGGCACTTTTTGAAAGCTCTGCTGCATACTAATTGTAGTAAAACTTAGACCGTTTTCCCTTGAACGTCTTTTCTATCGTGTAGGAGTTATCTACTTATGAAGGAGCGTTCAAGGTCACAACTCTAGGTGCTATATGTGAACGCTAAGATATGGTAGTTACAATGGCATGATATAGAAAATGGATAGACATCGCGAAGTGCCTTAAATAGCCCGCGGATTGCTACTTTGTGTACAAAACGCGTTCGAATTAATGTGTATATTATTTGGGCACTTTTTGAAAGCTCTGCTGCATACTAATTGCAGTAAAACTTAGACCGTTTTCTCTTGAACGTCTTTTCTATCGTGTAGGAGTTTTCTACTTATGAATGAGCGTTCAAGGTCACATCTCTATTTGCTGTATGCGAACGCTAAGATATGGTAGTTACAATGGCAAGATATGGAAAATGGATAGACATCGCGAAGTGCCTTATATAGCCCGCGGATTGCTACTTTGTGTACAAAACGCGTTCGAATTAACGTGTATATTTTTTGGGCATTTTCTGAAAGTTCTGCTGCATACTAGTTGCAGTAAAACTTAGACCGTTTTCTCTTGAACGCCTTTTCTATCGTGTAGGAGTTTTCTACTTATGAAGAAACGTTCAAGGTCACAGCTCTAATTGCTCTATGCGAACCCTAAGATATGATAGTAATATAGACATGGTGTAGAACATGGATGGACATCACGAAGTGCCTTATATAGCCCGCGGAATGCTACTTTGCGTACAAAACGCGTTCGAATTGACGTGTATATTATTTGGGCACTTTTTGAAAGCACTGCTGCATACTAATTGCAGTAAAACTTAGAACGTTTTCTCTTGAACGTCTTTTCTATCTTGTAGGAGTTTTCTACTTATGAAGGAGCGTTCAAGGTCACAACTCTAGGCGCTGTATGCGAACACTAAGATTTGGTAGTTACAATGGCATGGTATAGAAAATGGATAGCCACCGCGAAGTGCCTTATATTGCCCGCGGATTGCTACTTTGCGTACAAAACGCGTTCGAATTAACGTGTATATTTTTTGGGCATTTTCTGAAAGTTCTGCTGCATACTAGTTGCAGTAAAACTTAGACCGTTTTCTCTTGAACGTCTTTTCTATAGTGTAGGAGTTATCTACTTATGAAGGAGCGTTCAAGGTCACATCTCTAGGTGCTTTATGCGAACGCTAAGATATGATAGTTACATTGGCATGGTATAGAACATAGATAGACATCGCGAAGTGCCTTATATAGCCCGCGGATGGCTACTTTGCGTACAAAACGCGTTCGAATTAACGTGTATATTTTTTGGGCATTTTCTGAAAGTTCTGCTGCATACTAGTTGCAGTAAAACTTAGACCGTTTTCTCTTGAACGTCTTTTCTATAGTGTAGGAGTTATCTACTTATGAAGGAGCGTTCAAGGTCACATCTCTAGGTGCTTTATGCGAACGCTAAGATATGATAGTTACATTGGCATGGTATAGAACATGGATAGACATCGCGAAGTGCCTTATATAGCCCGCGGATGGCTACTTTGCGTACAAAACGCGTTCGAAGTGACGTGTATATTATTCGGGCACTTTTTGAAAGCTCTGCTGCATACTAATTGCAGTAAAACTTAGAACGTTTTCTCTTGAACGTCTTTTCTATCTTGTAGGAGTTTTCTACTTATGAAGGAGCGTTCAAGGTCACAACTCTAGGCGCTGTATGCGAACACTAAGATTTGGTAGTTACAATGGCATGGTATAGAAAATGGATAGACACCGCGAAGTGCCTTATATTGCCCGCGGATTGCTACTTTGCGTACAAAACGCGTTCGAATTAACGTGTATATTTTTTGGGCATTTTCTGAAAGTTCTGCTGCATACTAGTTGCAGTAAAACTTAGACCGTTTTCTCTTGAACGTCTTTTCTATAGTGTAGGAGTTATCTACTTATGAAGGAGCGTTCAAGGTCACAACTCTATTTGCTGTATGCGAACGCTAAGATATGGTAGTTACAATGGCATGGTATAGAACATGGATAGACATCGCGAAGTGCCTTATATAGCCCACGGATTGCTACTTTGCGTACAAAACGCGTTCGAATTAACGTATATATTATTTGGGCTCTTTTTTAAAGCTCTGCTGCATACTAACTGTAGTAAAACTTAGACCGTTTTCTCGAGCGTCTTTTCTATCGTGTAGAACTTATCTACTTATGAAGGAGCGTTCAAGGTCACAACTCTAGGTGCTCTATGCGAACGCTAAGATATGATAGTTACATTGGCATGGTATAGAACATGTATAGACATCGCGAAGTGCCTTGTATAAACCGCGGATTGCTACTTTGCGTACAAAACGCGTTCGAATTGACCTGTATATTATTTGGGCACTTTTTGAAAGCTCTGCTGCATACTAATTAAAGTAAAACTTAGACCGTTTTCTCTTGAACGTCTTTTCTATCGTGTAGGAGTTTTCAACTTATGAATGAGCGTTCAAGGTCACATCTCTATTTGCTGTATGCGAACGCTAAGATATGGTAGTTACAATGGCAAGATATAGAAAATGGATAGACATCGCGAAGTGCCTTATATAGCCCGCGGATTGCTACTTTGTGTACAAAACGCGTTCGAATTAACCTGTATATTATTTAGGCACTTTTTGAAAGCTCTGCTGCATACTAATTGCAGTAAAACTTAGACCGTTTTCTCTTGAACGTCTTTTCTATCGTGTAGGAGTTTTCTACTTATGAAGTAACGTTCAAGGTCACAGCTCTAATTGCTCTATGCGAAACCTAAGATATGATAGTAACATTGACATGGTGTAGAACATGGATGGACATCGCGAAGTGCCTTATATAGCCCACGGATTGCTACTTTGCATACAAAACGCGTTCGAATTAACGTATATATTATTTGGGCTCTTTTTTAAAGCTCTGCTGCATACTAATTGTAGTAAAACTAAGACCGTTTTCCCTTGAACGTCCTTTCTATCGTGTAGGAGTTATCTACTTATGAAGGAGCGTTCATGGTCACAACTCTAGGTACTGTATGCGAACGCTAAGATATGGTAGTTACAATGGCATGGTATAGAACATGGATAGACATCGCGAAATGCCTTATATAGCCCGCGGATTGCTACTTTGCGTACAAAACGCGTTCGAATTAACGTGTATATTATTTGGGCACTTTTTGAAAGCACTGCTGCATACTAATTGCAGTAAAACTTAGAACGTTTTCTCTTGAACGTCTTTTCTATCTTGTGGGAGTTTTCTACTTATGAAGGAGCGTTCAAGGTCACAACTCTAGGCGCTGTATGCGAACACTAAGATATGGTAGTTACAATGGCATGGTATAGAAAATGGATAGACACCGCGAAGTGCCTTATATTGCCCGCGGAGTGCTACTTTGCGTACAATACGCGTTCGAATTAACGTGTATATTATTTGGGCACTTTTTGAAAGCTCTGCTGCATACTAATTGCAGTAAAACTTAGAACGTTTTCTCTTGAACGTCTTTTCTATCTTGTGGGAGTTTTCTACTTATGAAGGAGCGTTCAAGGTCACAACTCTAGGCGCTGTATGCGAACACTAAGATATGGTAGTTACAATGGCATGGTATAGAAAATGGATAGACACCGCGAAGTGCTTATATTGCCCGCGGATTGCTACTTTGCGTACAAAACGCGTTCGAATTAACGTGTATATTATTTGGGCACTTTTTGAAAGCTCTGCTGCATATTAATTGCAGTAAAACTTAGACATTTTTCTCTTGAACGACTTTTCTATCGTGTAGGAGTTATCTACTTATGAAGGAGCGTTCAAGGTCACAACTCTAGGTGCTCTATGTGAACGCTAAGATATGATAGTTACAATGGCATGGTATAGAAAATGGATAGGCATCGCGTAGTGTCCTTAATAGTCCACAGATTGCTGCTTTGTTTACATAACGCATTCGAATTAACGTGTATATTATCTGGGCATTATTTGGCAGCTCTGCTGCATGCTAATTGCAGTAAAACTAAATCCATTTTCACTTGTACGTCTTTTCTATCGTGTAGCAGTAATCTACGAATGAAGGAGCGTTCAAGGTCACAGCTCTTTGTGCTCTATGCGAACCCTAAGATATGATAGTAACATTGACATAGTGTAGAACATGGAAAGGCATCGCGAAGTGTCCTCAATAGCCCACGGATTGCTGCTTTGTTTACAAAACGCATTCGAATTTTCGCGTATATCATCTGGGCATTATTAGGCAGCGCTGCTGCATACTAATTGCAATAAAACTTAGACCGTTTTCTCTTGAACGTCTATTCTATCGTGTAGGAGTTATCTACTTATGAAGGAGCGTTCAAGGTCACAACTCTAGGTGCTCTATGCGAACGCTAAGATATGATAGTTACATTGGCATGGTATAGAACATGGATAGACATCGCGAAATGCCTTATATAGCCCGCGGATTGCTACTTTGCGTACAAAACGCGTTCGAAGTGACGTGTATATTATTTGGGCACTTTTTGAAAGCTCTGCTGCATACTAATTGCAGTAAAACTAAGACCGTTTTCTCTTGAACGTCTTTTTTATCATGTAGGAGTTTTCTACTTATAAAGGAGCGTTCAAGGTCACAACTCTAGGCGCTATATGCGAACACTAAGATATGATAGTTACATTGACATAATGTAGAACATGGAAAGGCATCGCGAAGTGTCCTCAATAGCCCACGGATTGCTGCTTTGTTTACAAAACGCTTTAGAATTTTCGTGTATATCATCTGGGCATTATTTGGCAGCTCTGCTGCATGCTAGTTTCAGTAAAACTAATTCCATTTTCACTTGTACGTCTTTTCTATCGTGTAGTAGTTATCTACTTATGAAGGAGCGTTCAAAGTCACAACTCTAGGTGCTCTATGCGAACGCTATGATATGATAGTTACATTGGCATGGTATAGAACATGGATAGACATCGCGAAGTGCCTTGTATAGACCGCGGATTGCTACTTTGCGTACTAAACGCGTTCTAATTGACGTGTATATTATTTGGGCACTTTTTGAAAGCTCTGCTGCATACTAATTGTAGTAAAACTTAGACCGTTTTCTCTTGAACGTCTTTTCTATCGTGTAGGAGTTACCTACTTATGAAGGAGCGTTCAAGGTCACAGCTCTAATTGCTCTATGCGAACCCTAAGATATGATAGTAACATTGACATGGTATAGAACATGGATGGACATCGCGAAGTGCCTTATATAACCCGCGGATTGCTACTTTGCGTGCAAAACGGGTTCGAATTAACGTATATATTATTTGGGCTTTTTTTAAACCTCTGCTGCATACTAATTGCAGCGAAACTTGGACCGTTTTCTCTTGAACGTCATTTCTATCGTGTGGGAGTTATCAACTTATGAAGGAGCGTTCAAGGTCACAACTCTAATTGCTGTATGCGAACGCTAAGATATGGTAGTTACAATGGCATGGTATAGAACATGGATGGACATCGCGAAGTGCCTTATAAAGCCCACGGATTGCTACTTTGCGTACAAAACGCGTTCGAATTAACGTATATATTATTTGGGCTCTTTTTTAAAGCTCTGCTGCAAACTAATTGCAGTAAAACTAAAACCGTTTTCTCTTGAACGTCTTTTCTATCGTGTAGGAGTTATCTACTTATGAAGGAGCTTTCAAGGTCACAACTCTAGGTACTCTATGCGAACGCTAAGATATGATAGTTACATTGGCATGATATAGAAAATGGATAGACATCGCGAAGTGCCTTATATAGCCCGCGGATTGCAACTTTGTGTACAAAACGCGTTCGAATTAACGTGTATATTATTTGGGCACTTTTTGAAAGTTCTGCTGCATACTAATTGCAGTAAAACTTAGACCGTTTTCTCTTGAACGTCTTTTCTATCGTGTAGGAGTTATCCACTTATGAAGGAGCGTTCAAGGTCACAACTCTAGGTGCTGTATGCGAACGCTAAGATATGATAGTTACATTGGCATGGTATAGAACATGGATAGACATCGCGAAGTGCGTTATATTGCCCGCGGATTGCTACTTTGCGTACCAAACGCGTTCGAATTAACGTGTATATTATTTGGGCACATTTTGAAAGCTCTGCTGCATACTAATTGCAGTAAAACTTAGACCGTTTTCTCTTGAACGTCTTTTCTATCGTGTAGGAGTTATCTACTTATGAAGGAGCGTTCAAGGTCACAACTCTAGGTGCTCTATGCGAACGCTAAGATATGATAATTACATTGGCATGGTATAGAACATGGATAGACATCGCGAAGTGCCATATATAGCCCGCGGATTGCTACTTTGCCTACAAAACGCGTTCGAAGTGACGTGTATATTATTTGGGCACTTTTTGAAATCTCTGCTGCAAACTAATTGCAGTAAAACTAAGACCGTTTTCTCTTGAACGTCTTTTCTATCGTGTAGGAGTTATCTACTTATGACGGAGCGTTCAAGGTCACAACTCTAGGTGCTCTATGCGAACGCTAAGATATGATAGTTACATTGGCATTGTATAGAACATGGATAGACATCGCGAAGTGCCTTATATTGCCCGCGGATTGCTACTTTGCGTACAAAACGCGTTCGAATTAACGTGTATATTATTTGGGCATTTTCTGATAGTTCTGCTGCATACTAATTGCGGTAAAACTTAGACCGTTTTCTCTTGAACGTCTTTTCCATCGTATAGGAGTTATCTACTTATGAAGGAGCGTTCAAGGTCACAACTCTAGGTGCTGTATGCGAACGCAAAGATATGATAGTTACATTGGCATGGTATAGAACATAAATAGACATCGCGAAGTGCGTTATATTGCCCTCGGATTGCGACACTATGCGTACAAAACGCGTTCGAATTAACGTGTATATTATTTGGGCACTTTTGAAAGCTCTGCTGCATACTAATTGCAGTAAAACTTAGACCATTTTCTCTTGAACGTCTTTTCTATCGTGTAGGGTTATCTACTTATGAAAGAGCGTTCAAGGTCACAACTCTAGGTGCTGTATGCGAATGCTAAGATATGGTAGTTACATGGCCTGGTCTAGAAAACGGATAGCCATCGCGTAGTGTCCTTAATAGGCCACGGATTGCTACATTGCGTACAAAACGCGTTCGAATTAACGTGTATGGGCATATGGGCACTTTATGAAAGCACTGCCGCATACTAATTGCAGTGAAACTTAGACCGTTTTCTCTTGAACGTCTTTTCTATCACGTAGGAGTTTTCTACTTGTGAAGGACCGTTCAAGGTCACAACTCTAGGTGCTGTATGCGAACGCTAAGATATGATAGTTACATTGGCATGGTATAGAACATGGATAGACATCGCGAAGTGCCTTATAGAGCCCGCGGATTGCTACTTTGCGTACAAAACGCATTCGAATTGACGTGTATATTATTTGGGCACTTTTTGAAAGCTCTGCTGCATACTAATTGCAGTAAAACTTAGACCGTTTTCCCTTGAACGTCTTTTCTATCGTGTAGGGTTATCTACTTATGAAAGAGCGTTCAAGGTCACAACTCTAGGTGCTGTATGCGAATGCTAAGATATGGTAGTTACATGGCATGGTATAGAAAACGGATAGGCATCGCGTAGTGTCCTTAATAGGCCACGGATTGCTACATTGCGTACAAAACGCGTTCGAATTAACGTGTATATTATATGGGCACTTTTTGAAAGCACTGCCGCATACTAATTGCAGTGAAACTTAGACCGTTTTCTCTTGAACGTCTTTTCTATCATGTAGGAGTTTTCTACTTATGAAGGAGCGTTCAAGGTCACAACTCTAGGTGCTCTATGCGAACGCTAAGATATGATAGTTACATTGGCATGGTATAGAACATGGATAGACATCGCGAAGTGCCTTATATAGCCCGCGGATTGCTACTTTGCGTACAAAACGCGTTCGAATTGACGTGTATATTATTTGGGCAGTTTTTGAAAGCTCTGCTGCATACTAATTGCAGTAAAACTAATACCGTTTTCTTTTGAACGTCTTTTCTATCGTGTAGGATTTATCTACTTATGAAGGAGCGTTCAAGGTCACAAATCTAGGTGCTCTATGCGAACGCTAAGATATGATAGTTACATTGGCATGTTATAGAACATGGATAGACATCGCGAAGTGCCTTATATTGCCCGCGGATTGCTACTTTGCGTACAAAACGCGTTCGAATTAACGTGTATATTTTTTGGGCATTTTCTGAAAGTTCTGCTGCATACTAGTTGCAGTAAAACTTAGACCGTTTTCTCTTGAACGTCTTTTCTATCGTGTAGGAGTTATCTACTTATGAAGGAGCGTTCAAGGTCACAACTCTAAGTGCTGTATGCGAACGCTAAGATATGATAGTTACATTGGCATGGTATAGAACATAGATAGACATCGCTAAGTGCCTTATATTGCCCGCGGATTGCTACTTTGCGTACAAAACGGGTTCGAATTAATGTGTATATTATTTGGGCTTTTTGTGAAAGCTCTGCTGCATACTAATTGCAGTAAAATTTAGACCGTTTTCTCTTGAACGTCTTTTCTATCGTGTAGGAGTTATCTACTTATGAAGGAGTGTTCAAGGTCACAACTCTAGGTGCTCTATGCGAACGCTAAGATATGGTAGTTACATTGGCATGGTATAGAACATGGATAGACATCGCGAAGTGCCTTCTATAGCCCGCGGATTGCTACTTTACGTTCCAAACGCGTTCGAATTGACGTGTATATTAATTGGGTACTTTTTGAAAGCTCTGCTGCATACTAATTGCAGTAAAACTTAGACCGCTTTCTCTTGAACGTCTTTTCTATCGTGTAGGAGTTATCTACTTATGAAGGAGCGTTCAAGGTCACAACTCTAGGTGCTGTATGCGAACGCTAAGATATGATAGTTACATTGGCATGGTATAGAACATAGATAGACATCGCTAAGTGCCTTATATTGCCCGCGGATTGCTACTTTGCGTACAAAACAGGTTCGAATTAACGTGTATATTATTTGGGCATTTTCTGAAAGCTCTGCTGCATGCTAATTGCAGTTAAACTTAGTCCGTTTTCTATTGTACTTCTTTTATATCGTGTAGGAGATATCTACTTATGAAGGAGCGTTCAAGGTCACGACTCTAGGAGCTATATGCGAACGCTAAGATATGATAGATATTGGCGTGGTATAGAACATAGATAGACATCGCTAAGTGCCTTATATTGGCCGCGGATTGCTACTTTGCGTACAAAACGGGTTCGAATTAACGTGTATATTATTTGGGCATTTTCTGACAGCTCTGCTGCATACTAATTGCAGTAAAACTTCGACCGTTTTCTCTTGAACTTCTTTTCTATCGTGTAGGAGTTATCTACTTATGAAGGAGCGTTCAAGGTCACAACTCTAGGTACTGTATGCGAACGCTAAGATATGGTAGTTACAATGGCATGGTATAGAAAATGGATAGGCATCGCAAAGTGTCCTTAAAAGCCCACGGATTGCTGCTTTGTTTACAAAACGCATTAGAATTAACGCGTATATTATCTGGGCATTATTTGGCAGCTCTGCTGCATGCTAATTGCCGTAAAACTAAATCCATTTTCACTTGTACGTCTTTTCTATTGTGTAGTAGTTATCTACTTATGAAGGAGCGTTCAAGGTCACAACTCTAGGTGCTCTATGCGAACGCTAAGATATGATAGTTACATTGGCATGGTGTAGAACATGGATAGACATCGCGAAGTGTCCTTAATAGCCCACGGATTGCTGCTTTGTTTACAAAACGCATTAGAATTAACGCGTATATTATCTGGGCATTATTTGGCAGCTCTGCTGCATGCTAATTGCTGTAAAACTAAATCCATTTTCACTTGTACGTCTTTTCTATTGTGTAGTAGTTATCTACTTATGAAGGAGCGGTCAAGGTCACAACTCTAGGTGCTCTATGCGAACCCTAAGATATGATAGTAACATTGACATGGTGTAGAACATGGATAGGCATCGCGAAGTGTCCTTAATAGCCCACGGATTGCTGCTTTGTTTACAAAACGCATTAGAATTAACGCGTATATTATCTGGGCATTATTTGGCAGCTCTGCTGCATGCTAATTGCTGTAAAACTAAATCCATTTTCACTTGTACGTCTTTTCTATTGTGTAGTAGTTATCTACTTATGAAGGAGCGGTCAAGGTCACAACTCTAGGTGCTCTATGCGAACCCTAAGATATGATAGTTACATTGGCATGGTATAGAACATGGATAGACATCGCGAAGTGCCTTATATAGCCCGCGGATTGATACTTTGCATACAAAACGCGTTCGAATTGACGTGTATATTAATTGGATACTTTTCGAAAGCTCTGCTGCATACTAATTGCAGTAAAACTTAGACCGTTTTCTCTTGAACGTCTTTTCTATCGTGTACGAGTTATCTACTTATGAAGGAGCGTTCAAGGTCACAACTCTAGGTGCTGTATGCGAACGCTAAGATATGATAGTTACATTGGCATGGTATAGAACATAGATAGACACCGCTAAGTGCCTTATATTGCCCGCGGATTGCTACTTTGCGTACAAAACGGATTCGAATTAACGTGTATATTATTTGGGCATTTTCTAAAAGCTCTGCTGCATACTAATTGCAGTAAAATTAATACCGTTTTCTCTTGAAGGGCTTTTCTATTGTGTAGTAGTTATCTACTTATGAAGGAGCGGTCAAGGTCACAACTCTAGGTGCTCTATGCCAACGCTAAGATAAGATAGTTACATTGGCATGGTATAGAACATGGATAGAAATCGTGAAGTGCCTTATATTACCCGCGGATTGCTACTTTGCATACAAAACGCGTTCGAATTAACGTGTATATTATTTGGGCATTTACTGAAAGCTCTACTGCATACTAATTGCAGTAAAACTTAGACCCTTTTCTCTTCAACGTCTTTTCTATCGTGTAGGAGTTATCTACATATGAAGGAGCGATCAAGGTCACAACTCTAGGTGCTCTATGCGAACGCTAAGATATGATAGTTACATTGGCATGGAATAGAACATGGATAGACATCGCGAAGTGTCCTTAATAGCCCACGGATTGCTGCTTTGTTTACAAAACGCATTAGAATTAACGCGTATTTTATCTGGGCATTATTTGGCAGCTCTGGTGCATGGTAATTGCAGTAAAACTAAATCCATTTTCACTTGTACGTCTTTTCTATTGTGTAGTAGTTATCTACTTATGAAGGAGCGGTCAAGGTCACAACTCTAGGTGCTCTATGCGAACGCTAAGATATGATAGTTACATTGGCATGGTATAGAACATGGATAGACATCGCGAAGTGCCTTATATAGCCCGTGGATTGATACTTTGCGTACAAAACGCGTTTGAATTGACGTGTATATTAATTGAGTACTTTTCGAAAGCTCTGCTGCATACTAATTGCAGTAAAACTTAGACCGCTTTCTCTTGAACGTCTTTTCTATCGTGTAGGAGTTATCTACTTATGAAGGAGCGTTCAAGGTCACAACTCTAAGTGCTGTATGCGAACGCTAAGATATGATAGTTACATTGGCATGGTATAGAACATAGATAAACATCGCTAAGTGCCTTATATTGCCCGCGGATTGCTACTTTGCGTACAAAACGGGTTCGAATTAATGTGTATATTATTTGGGCATTTTCTGAAAGCTCTGCTGCATACTAATTGCAGTAAAATTTAGACCGTTTTCTCTTGAACGTCTTTTCTATCGTGTAGGAGTTATCTACTTATGAAGGAGTGTTCAAGGTCACAACTCTAGGTGCTCTATGCGAACGCTAAGATATGGTAGTTACATTGGCATGGTATAGAACATGGATAGACATCGCGAAGTGCCTTATATAGCCCGCGGATTGATACTTTGCGTACAAAACGCGTTCGAATTGACGTGTATATTAATTGGGTACTTTTCGAAAGCTCTGCTGCATACTAATTGCAGTAAAACTTAGACCGCTTTCTCTTGAACGTCTTTTCTATCGTGTACGAGTTATCTACTTATGAAGGAGCGTTCAAGGTCACAACTCTAGGTGCTGTATGCGAACGCTAAGATATGATAGTTACATTGGCATGGTATAGAACATAGATAGACACCGCTAAGTGCCTTATATTGCCCGCGGATTGCTACTTTGCGTACAAAACGGATTCGAATTAACGTGTATATTATTTGGGCATTTTCTAAAAGCTCTGCTGCATACTAATTGCAGTAAAATTAATACCGTTTTCTCTTGAACGGCTTTTCTATTGTGTAGTAGTTATCTACTTATGAAGGAGCGGTCAAGGTCACAACTCTAGGTGCTCTATGCCAACGCTAAGATAAGATAGTTACATTGGCATGGTATAGAACATGGATAGAAATCGTGAAGTGCCTTATATTACCCACGGATTGCTACTTTGCATACAAAACGCGTTCGAATTAACGTGTATATTATTTGGGCATTTACTGAAAGCTCTGCTGCATACTAATTGCAGTAAAACTTAGACCCTTTTCTCTTCAACGTATTTTCTATCGTGTAGGAGTTATCTACATATGAAGGAGCGATCAAGGTCACAACTCTAGGTGCTCTATGCGAACGCTAAGATATGATAGTTACATTGGCATGGAATAGAACATGGATAGACATCGTGAAGTGCCTTATATTACCCGCGGATTGCTACTTTGCGTACTAAACGCGTTCGAATTAACGTGTATATTATTTGGACATTTACTGAAAGCTCTGCTGCATACTAATTGCAGTAAAATTTAGACCGTTTTCTCGTGAACGTCTTTTCTATCGTGTAGGAGTTATCTACTTATGAAGGAGTGTTCAAGGTCACAACTCTAGGTGCTCTATGCGAACGCTAAGATATGGTAGTTACATTGGCATGGTATAGAACATGGATAGACATCGCGAAGTGCCTTATATAGCTCGCGGATTGCCACTTTGCGTACAAAACGCGTTCGAATTGACGTGTATATTAATTGGGTACTTTTTGAAAGCTCTGCTGCGTACTAATTGCAGTAAAACTTAGACCGTTTTCTCTTCAACGTCTTTTCTATCGTGTAGGAGTTATCTACATATGAAGGAGCGTTCAAGGTCACAGCTCTTTGTGCTCTATGCGAACCCTAAGATATGATAGTAACATTGACATGGTGTAGAACATGGATAGGCATCGCGAAGTGTCCTTAATAGCCCACGGATTGCTGCTTTGTTTACAAAACGCATTAGAATTAACGCGTATATTATCTGGGCATTATTTGGCAGCTCTGCTGCATGGTAATTGCAATAAAACTAAATCCATTTTCACTTGTACGTCTTTTCTCTTGTGTAGTAGTTATCTACTTATGAAGGAGCGGTCAAGGTCACAACTCTAGGTGCTCTATGCGAACGCTAAGATATGATAGTTACATTGGCATGGTATAGAACATAGATAGACATCGCTAATATTGCCCGCGGATTGCTACTTTGCGTACAAAACGAGTTCGAATTAACGTGTATATTATTTGGGCATTTTCTGAAAGCTCTGCTGCATATTAACTTTAGTAAAATTTGGACCGTTTTCTCTTGAACGTCTTTTCTATCGTGAAGAAGTTATCTACTTATGAAGGAGCGTTCAAGGTCACAACTCTAGGTGCTGTATGCGAACTCTAAGATATGATAGTTACATTGGCATGGTATTGGAACATAGATAGACATCGCTAATATTGCCCGCGGATTGCTACTTTGCGTACAAAACGGGTTCGAATTAACGTGTATTTGGGCATTTTCTGAAAGCTCTGCTGCATACTAATTGCAGTAAAATTTAGACCGTTTTCTCTTGAACGTCTTTTCTATCGTGTAGAAGTTATCTACTTATGAAGGAGTGTTCAAGGTCACAACTCTAGTTGCTCTATGCGAACGCTAAGATATGGTAGTTACACTGGCATGGTATAGAACATGGATAGACATCGCGAAGTGCCTTATATGGCCCGCGGATTGCTACTTTGCGTACAAAACGCGTTCGAATTGACGTGTATATTAATTGGGTACTTTTTGAAAGCTCTGCTGCATACTAATTGCAGTAAAACTTAGACCGTTTTCTCTTCAACGTCTTTTCTATCGTGTAGGAGTTATCTACATATGAAGGAGCGTTCAAGGTCACAACTTTAGGTGCTGAATGCAAACGCTAATATATGGTAGTTACAATGGCATGGTATAGAAAATGGATAGGCATCGCAAAGTGTCCTTAATAGCCCACGGATTGCTGCTTTGTTTACAAAACGAATTAGAATTGACGCGTATATTATCTGGGCATTATTTGGCAGCTCTGCTGCATGGTAATTGCAGTAAAACTAAATCCATTATCACATGTACGTCTTTTCTATTGTGTAGTAGTTATCTACTTATGAAGGAGCGTTCAAGGTCACAACTCTAGGTGCTCTATGCGAACGCTAAGATATGATAGTTACATTGGCATGGTATATAACATGGTTAGACATCGCGAAGTGTCCTTAATAGCCCACGGATTGCTGCTTTGTTTACAAAACGAATTAGAATTGACGCGTATATTATCTGGGCATTATTTGGCAGCTCTGCTGCATGGTAATTGCAGTAAAACTAAATCCATTTTCACATGTACGTCTTTTCTATTGTGTAGTAGTTATCTACTTATGAAGGAGCGGTCAAGGTCACAACTCTAGGTGCTCTATGCGAACGCTATGATATGATAGTTACATTGGCATGGTATAGAACATGGATAGACATTGCAGTAAAACTTAGACCGTTTTCTCTTGAACGTCTTTTCTATCGTGTAGGAGTTATTTACTTATGAAGGAGCGTTCAAGGTCACAACTCTAGGTGCTGTATGCGAACGCTAAGATATGATAGTAACATTGGCATGGTATAGAATATAGATAGACATCGCTAAGTGCCTTATATTGCCCGCGGATTGTTACTTTGCGTACAAAACGGGTTCGAATTAACGTGTATATTATTTGGGCATTTTCTGAAAGCTCTGCTGCATACTAATTGCAGTAAAACTTAGTCCGTTTTCTCTTGAACGTCTTTTCTATCGTGTAAGAGTTATCTACTTATGAAGGAGCGTTCAAGGTCACAACTCTAGGTACTGTATGCGAACGCTAATATATGGTAGTTACAATGGCATGGTATTGAAAATGGATAGGCATCGCGAAGTGTCCTTAATAGCCCACGGATTGCTGCTCTGTTTACAAAACGCATTAGAATTAACGCGTATATTATCTGGGCATTATTTGGCAGCTCTGCTGCATGCTAATTGCCGTAAAACTAAATCCATTTTCACTTGTACGTCTTTTCTATTGTGTAGTAGTTATCTACTTATGAAGGAGCGTTCAAGGTCACAACTCTAGGTGCTCTATGCGAACGCTAAGATATGATAGTTACATTGGCATGGTGTAGAACATGGATAGACATCGCGAAGTGTCCTTTATAGCCCACGGATTGCTGCTTTGTTTACAAAACGCATTAGAATTAACGCGTATATTAGCTGGGCATTATTTGGCAGCTCTGCTACATGGTAAATGCAGTAAAACTAAATCCGTTTTCACTTGTACGTCTTTTCTATTGTGTAGTTCGAATTGACGTGTATATTATTTGGGCACTTTTTGAAAGTTCTGCTGCATACTAATTGCAGTAAAACTTAGACCGATTTCTCTTGAACATCGTTTCTACCGTGTAGGAGTTATCTACTTATGAAGGAGCGTTCAAGGTCAGAGCTCTAATTGCTCTATGCGAACCCTAAGATATGATAGTTACATTGGCATGGTATAGAACATTGATAGACATCGCGAAATGCCTTATATAACACGCGGATTGCTACTTTGCGTACAAAACGCGTTCGAATTAACGTATATATTATTTGGGCTCTTTTTGAAAGCTCTGCTGCATACTAATTGTAGTAAAACATAGACCGTTTTCCCTTGAACGTCTATCTATCGTGTAACAGTTATCTACTTATGAAGGAGCGTTCAAGGTCACAACTCTGGGTCCTGTATTCGAAATCTAAGATATGGTAGTTACAATGGCATGGTATAGAAAATGGATAGACATCGCGAAGTGTCCTTAATAGCCCACGGATTGCTGCTTTGTTTACAAAACGGATTAGAATTAACGCGTATATTATCTGGGCATTATTTGGCAGCTCTGCTGCATGCTAATTGCCGTAAAACTAAATCCATTTTCACTTGTACGTCTTTTCTATTGTGTAGTAGTTATCTACTTATGAAGGAGCGGTCAAGGTCACAACTCTAGGTGCTGTATGCAAACGCTAATATATAGTAGTTACAATGGCATGGTATAGTAAATGGATAGGCATCGCAAAGTGTCCTTAATAGCCCACGGATTGCTGCTTTGTTTACAAAACGCATTAGAATTAACGCGTATATTATCTGGGCATTATTTGGCAGCTCTGCTGCATGCTAATTGCCGTAAAACTAAATCCATTTTCACTTGTACGTCTTTTCTATTGTGTAGTAGTTATCTACTTATGAAGGAGCGTTGAAGGTCACAACTCTAGGTGCTCTATGCGAACGCTAAGATATGATAGTAACATTGGCATGGTATATAACATGGTTAGACATCGCGAAGTGTCCTTAATAGCCCACGGATTGCTGCTTTGTTTACAAAACGCATTCGAATTAACGCGTATATTATCGGGGCATTATTTGGCAGCTCTGCTGCATGCTAATTGCAGTAAAACTAAATCCATTTTCACTTGTACGTCTTTTCTATCGTGTAGCAGTAATCTACGAATGAAGGAGCGTTCAAGGTCACAACTCTAGGTGCTCTATGCGAACGCTAAGATATGATAGTTACATTGGCATGGTATAGAACATGGATAGACATCGTGAAGTGCCTTATATTACCCGCGGATTGCTACTTTGCGTACAAAACGCGTTATAATTAACGTGTATATTATTTGGGCATTTACTGAAAGCTCTGCTGCATACTAATTGCAGTAAAACTTAGACCGTTTTCTCTTCAACGTCTTTTCTATCGTGTAGGAGTTATCTACATATGAAGGAGCGTTCAAGGTCACAACTCTAGGTGCTGTATGCAAACGCTAAGATATGGTAGTTACAATGGCATGGTATAGAAAATGGATAGGCATCGCAAAGTGTCCTTAATAGCCCACGGATTGCTGCTTTGTTTACAAAACGCATTAGAATTAACGCGTATATTATCTGGGCATTATTTGGCAGCTCTGCTGCATGCTAATTGCCGTAAAACTAAATCCATTTTCACTTGTACGTCTTTTCTATCGTGTAGCAGTAATCTACGAATGAAGGAGCGTTCAAGGTCACAGCTCTTTGTGCTCTATGCGAACCCTAAGATATGATAGTAACATTGACATGGTGTAGAACATGGATAGACATCGCGAAGTGTCCTTAATAGCCCACGGATTGCTGCTTTGTTTACAAAACGCATTAGAATTAACGCGTATATTATCAGGGCATTATTTGGCAGCTCTGCTCCATGGTAATTGCAGTAAAACTAAATCCATTTTCAATTGTACGTCTTTTCTATTGTGTAGTAGTTATCTTCTTATGAAGGAGCGTGCAAGGTCACAGCTCTAATTGCTCTATGCGAACCCTAAGATATGATAGTTACATTGGCATGGTATAGAACATGGATAGACATCGCGAAATGCCTTATATAACACGCGGATTGTTACTTTGCGTACAAAACGCGTTCGAATTAACGTATATATTATTTGGGCTCTTTTTGAAAGCTCTGCTGCATACTAATTGTAATAAAACTTAGACCTTTTTCCCTTGAACGTCTATCTATCGTGTAAGAGTTATCTACTTATGAAGGAGCGTTCAAGGTCACAACTCTAGGTCCTGTATTCGAACGCTAAGATATGGTAGTTACAATGGCATGGTATAGAAAATGGATAGGCATCGCGAATTGTCCTTAATAGCCCACGGATTGCTGCTTTGTTTACAAAACGCATTCGAATTAACGCGTATATTATCGGGGCATTATTTGGCAGCTCTGCTGCATGCTAATTGCAGTAAAACTAAATCCATTTTCACTTGTACGTCTTTTCTATCGTGTAGAAGTAATCTACGAATGAAGGAGCGTTCAAGGTCACAACTCTAGGTGCTCTATGCGAACGCTAAGATATGATAGTTACATTGACATGGTGTAGAACATGGATAGGCAACGCGAAGTGTCCTTAATAGCCAACGGATTGCTGCTTTGTTTACAAAACGCATTAGAATTAACGCGTATATTATCTGGGCATTATTTGGCAGCTCTGCTGCATGGTAAATGCAGTAAAACTAAATCCATTTTCACTTGTACGTCTTTTCTATTGTGTAGTAGTTATCTACTTATGAAGGAGCGGTCAAGGTCACAACTCTAGGTGCTCTATGCGAACGCTAAGATATGATAGTTACATTGGCATGGTATAGAACATGGATAGACATCGCGAAGTGCCTTATATAGCCCGTGGATTGATACTTTGCGTACAAAACGCGTTCGAATTGACGTGTATATTAATTGGGTACTTTTCGAAAGCTCTGCTGCATACTAATTGCAGGAAAACTTAGACCGTTTTCTCTTGAACGTCTTTTCTATCGTGTAGGAGTTATCTACTTATGAAGGAGCGTTCAAGGTCACAACTCTAGGTGCTCTATGCGAACGCTAAGATATGGTAGTTACATTGGCATGGTATAGAACATGGATAGACATCGCGAAGTGCCTAATATTGTCTGCGGATTGCTACTTTGCGTACAAAACGCGTTCGAATTAACGTGTTTATTATTTGGGCATTTTCTGATAGTTCTGCTGCATACTAATTGCAGTAAAACTAAGACCGTTTTCTCTTGAACGTCTTGTTTATCGTGTAGGAGTTATCTTCTTATGAAGGAGCGTTCAAGGTCACAACTCTAGGTGCTCTATGCGAACGCTAAGATATGATAGTTACATTGGCATGGTATAGAACATGGATAGACATCGCGAAGTGCCTTATATAGCCCACGGATTGCTACTTTGCGTACAAAACGCGTTCGAAGTGACGTGTATATTATTTGGGCACTTTTTGAAAGCTCTGCTGCATACTAATTGCAGTAAAACTAAGACCGTTTTCTCTTGAACGTCTTTTCTATCGTGTAGGAGTTATCTACTTATGAAGGAGCGTTCAAGGTCACAACTCTAGGTGCTCTATGCGAACGCTAAGATATGATAGTTACATTGGCATGGTATAGAACATGGATAGACATCGCGAAGTGCCTAATATTGTCCGCGGATTGCTACTTTGCGTACAAAACGCGTTCGAATTAACGTGTATATTATTTGGGCATTTTCTGATAGTTCTGCTGCATACTAATTGCAGTAAAACTAAGACCGTTTTCTCTTAAACGCTCTTTCTATCGTGTAGGAGTTATCTACTTATGAAGGAGCGTTCAAGGTCACAACTCTAGGTACTGTATGCGAACCCTAAGATATGGTAGTTACAATGGCATGGTATAGAAAATGGATAGGCATCGCGAAGTGTCCTTAATAGCCCACGCATTGCTGCTTTGTTTACAAAACGCAATCGAATTATCGCGTATATTATCTGGGCAGTATTTGGCAGCTCTGCTGCATGCTAATTGCAGTAAAACTAAATCCATTTTCACTTGTACGTCTTTTCTATCGTGTAGCAGTAATCTGCGAATGAAGGAGCGTTCAAGGTCACAGCTCTTTGTGCTCTATGCGAACGCTAAGATATGATAGTTACATTGGCATGGTATAGAACATGGATAGACATCGTGAAGTGCCTTATATTACCCGCGGATTGCTACTTTGCGTACAAAACGCGTTATAATTAACGTGTATATTATTTGGGCATTTACTGAAAGCTCTGCTGCATACTAATTGCAGTAAAACTTAGACCGTTTTCTCTTCAACGTCTTTTCTATCGTGTAGGAGTTATCTACATATGAAGGAGCGTTCAAGGTCACAACTCTAGGTGCTGTATGCAAACGCTAAGATATGGTAGTTACAATGGCATGGTATAGAAAATGGATAGGCATCGCAAAGTGTCCTTAATAGCCCACGGATTGCTGCTCTGTTTACAAAACGCATTAGAATTAACGCGTATATTATCTGGGCATTATTTGGCAGCTCTGCTGCATGCTAATTGCCGTAAAACTAAATCCATTTTCACTTGTACGTCTTTTCTATTGTGTATTGTAGCAAAGTAGCAATCCTTGCGGATTGCTACTTTGCGTACAAAACGGGTTCGAATTAACGTGTATATTATTTGGGCATTTTCTGAAAGCTCTGCTGCATACTAATTGCAGTAAATCTTAGACCGTTTTCTCTTGAACGTCTTTTCTATCGTGTAGGAGTTATCTACTTATGAAGGAGCGTTCAAGGTCACAACTCTAGGTGCTCTATGCGAACGCTAAGATATGATAGTTACATTGGCATGGTGTAGAACATGGATAGACATCGCCAAGTGTCCTTTATAGCCCACGGATTGCTGCTTTGTTTACAAAACGCATTAGAATTAACGCGTATATTATCTGGGCATTATTTGGCAGCTCTGCTGCATGGTAATTGCGTTAAAACTTAATCCATTTTCACTTGTACGTCTTTTCTATTGTGTAGTAGTTATCTACTTATGAAGGAGCGTTCAAGGTCACAACTCTGGGTCCTGTATTCGAAAGCTAAGATATGGTAGTTACAATGGCATGGTATAGAAAATGGATAGACATCGCGAAGTGTCCTTAATAGCCCACGGATTGCTGCTTTGTTTACAAAACGGATTAGAATTAACGCGTATATTATCTGGGCATTATTTGGCAGCTCTGCTGCATGCTAATTGCCGTAAAACTAAATCCATTTTCACTTGTACGTCTTTTCTATTGTGTAGTAGTTATCTACTTATGAAGGAGCGGTCAAGGTCACAACTCTAGGTGCTGTATGCAAACGCTAATATATGGTAGTTACAATGGCATGGTATAGTAAATGGATAGGCATCGCAAAGTGTCCTTAATAGCCCACGGATTGCTGCTTTGTTTACAAAACGCATTAGAATTAACGCATATATTATCTGGGCATTATTTGGCAGCTCTGCTGCATGCTAATTGCCGTAAAACTAAATCCATTTTCACTTGTACGTCTTTTCTATTGTGTAGTAGTTATCTACTTATGAAGGAGCGTTCAAGGTCACAACTCTAGGTGCTCTATGCGAACGCTAAGATATGATAGTTACATTGGCATGGTATATAACATGGTTAGACATCGCGAAGTGTCCTTAATAGCCCACGGATTGCTGCTTTGTTTACAAAATGCATTCGAATTATGGCGTATATTATCGGGGCATTATTTGACAGCTCTGCTGCATGCTAATTGCAGTAAAACTAAATCCATTTTCACTTGTACGTCTTTTCTATCGTGTAGCAGTAATCTACGAATGAAGGAGCGTTCAAGGTCACAACTCTAGGTGCTCTATGCGAACGCTAAGATATGATAGTTACATTGGCATGGTATAGAATATGGATAGACATCGCGAAGTGTCCTTAATAGCCCACGAAATGCTGCTTTGTTTACAAAACGGACTAGAATTAACGCGTATATTATCTGGGCATCATTTGGCAGCTCAGCTGCATGGTAATTGCAGTAAAACTAAATCCATTTTCACTTGTACGTCTTTTCTATTGTGTAGTAGTTATCTACTTATGAAGGAGCGGTCAAGGTCACAACTCTAGGTACTGTATGCAAACGCTAATATATGGTAGTTACAATGGCATGGTATAGTAAATGGATAGGCATCGCAAAGTGTCCTTAATAGCCCACGGATTGCTGCTTTGTTTACAAAACGCATTAGAATTAACGCGTATATTATCTGGGCATTATTTGGCAGCTCTGCTGCATGCTAATTGCCGTAAAACTAAATCCATTTTCACTTGTACGTCTTTTCTATCGTGTAGCAGTAATCTACGAATGAAGGAGCGTTCAAGGTCACAGCTCTTTGTGCTCTATGCGAACCCTAAGATATGATAGTAACATTGACATGGTGTAGAACATGGATAGGCATCGCGAAGTGTCCTTAATAGCCAACGGATTGCTGCTTTGTTTACAAAACGCATTAGAATTAACGCGTATATTATCTGGGCATTATTTGGCAGCTCTGCTACATGGTAATTGCAGTAAAACTAAATCCATTTTCACTTGTACGTCTTTTCTATTGTGTAGTAGTTATCTACTTATGAAGGAGCTGTCAAGGTCACAACTCTAGGTGCTCTATAGGAACGCTAAGATATGATAGTTACATTGGCATGGTATAGAACATGGATGGACATCGCGAAGTGCCTTATATAGCCCGCGGATTGATACTTTGCGTACAAAACGCGTTCGAATTGACGTGTATATTAATTGGGTACTTTTCGAAAGCTCTGCTGCATACTAATTGCAGTAAAACTTAGACCGTTTTCTCTTGAACGTCTTTTCCATCGTGTAGGAGTTATCTACTTATGAAGGAGCGTTCAAGGTCACAACTCTAGGTGCTGTATGCGATCGCTAAGATATGATAGTTACATTGACATGGTATAGAACATAGATAGACATCGCTAATATTGCCCGCGGATTGCTTCTTTGCGTACAAAACGGGTTCGAATTAACGTGTATTTGGGCATTTTCTGAAAGCTCTGCTGCATACTAATTGCAGTAAAATTTAGACCGTTTTCTCTAGAACGTCTTTTCTATCGTGTAGGAGTTATCTACTTATGAAGGAGTGTTCAAGGTCACAACTCTAGGTGCTCTATGGGAACGCTAAGATATGGTAGTTACATTGGCATGATATAGAACATGGATAGACAACGCGAAGTGCCTTATATAGCCCGCGGATTGCTACTTTGCGTACAAAACGCGTTCGAATTGACGTGTATATTAATTGGGTACTTTTTGAAAGCTCTGCTGCATACTAATTGCAGGAAAACTTAGACCGTTTTCTCTTCAACGTCTTTTCTGTCGTGTAGGAGTTATCTACATATGAAGGAGCGTTCAAGGTCACAACTCTAGGTGCTCTATGCAAACGCTAAGATATGGTAGTTACATTGGCATGGTATATAACATGGTTAGACATCGCGAAGTGTCCTTAATAGCCCACGGATTGCTGCTTTGTTTACAAAACGAATTAGAATTGACGCGTATATTATCTGGGCATTATTTGGCAGCTCTGCTGCATGGTAATTGCAGTGAAACTAAATCCATTTTCACATGTACGTCTTTTCTATTGTGTAGTAGTTATCTACTTATGAAGGAGCGGTCAAGGTCACAACTCTAGGTGCTCTATGCGAACGCTAAGATATGATAGTTGCATTGGCATGGTATATAACATGGTTAGACATCGCGAAGTGTCCTTAATAGCCCACGGATTGCTGCTTTGTTTACAAAGCGAATTAGAATTGACGCGTATATTATCTGTGCATTATTTGGCAGCTCTGCTGCATGCTAATTGCCGTAAAACTAAATCCATTTTCACTTGTACGTCTTCTCTATTGTGTAGTAGTTATCTACTTATGAAGGAGCGTTCAAGGTCACAACTCTAGGTGCTCTATGCGAACGCTAAGATATGGTAGTTACATTGGCATGGTATAGAACATGGATAGACATCGCGAAGTGCCTAATATTGTCTGCGGATTGCTACTTTGCGTACAAAACGCGTTCGAATTAACGTGTATATTATTTGGGGATTTTCTGATAGTTCTGCTGCATACTAATTGCAGTAAAACTAAGACCGTTTTCTCTTGAACGTCTTTTCTATCGTGTAAGAGTTATCTACTTATGAAGGAGCGTTCAGGGTCACATCTCTAGGTACTGTATGCGAACGATAATATATGGTAGTTACAATGGCATGGTATAGAAAATGGATAGGCATCGCGAAGTGTCCTTAATAGCCCACGGATTGCTGCTTTGTTTACAAAACGCATTCGAATTAACGCGTATATTATCGGGGCATTATTTGGCGGCTCTGCTGCATGCTAATTGCCGTAAAACTAAATCCATTTTCACTTGTACGTCTTTTCTATCGTGTAGCAGTAATCTACGAATGAAGGAGCGTTCAAGGTCACAACTCTAGGTGCTCTATGCGATCGCTAAGATATGATAGTTACATTGACATGGTGTAGAACATGGATAGGCATCGCGAAGTGTCCTTAATAGCCAACGGATTGCTGCTTTGTTTACAAAACGTATTAGAATTAACGCGTATATTATCTGGGCATTATTTGGCAGCTCTGCTGCATGGTAAATGCAGTAAAACGAAATCCATTTTCACTTGTACGTCTTTTCTATTGTGTAGTAGTTATCTACTTATGAAGGAGCGTTCAAGGTCACAACTCTAGGTGCTCTATGCGAACGCTAAGATATGATAGTTACATTGGCATGGTATAGAACATGGATAGACATCGCGAAGTGCCTTATATAGCCCGCGGATTGCTACTTTGCGTACAAAAGGCGTTCGAAGTGACGTGTATATTATTTGGGCACCTTTTGAAAGCTCTGCTGCATACTAATTGCAGTAAAACTAAGACCGTTTTCTCTTGAACGTCTTTTCTATCGTGTAGGAGTTATCTACTTATGAAGGAGCGTTCAAGGTCACAACTCTAGGTGCTCTATGCGAACGCTAAGATATGATAGTTACATTGGCATGGTATAGAACATGGATAGACATCGCGAAGTGCCTAATATTGTCCGCGGATTGCTACTTTGCGTACAAAACGCGTTCGAATTAACGTGTATATTATTTGGGCATTTTCTGATAGTTCTGCTGCATACTAATTGCAGTAAAACTAAGACCGTTTTCTCTTGAACGTCTTTTCTATCGTGTAGGAGTTATCTTCTTATGAAGAAGCGTTCAAGGTCACAACTCTAGGTGCTCTATGCGAACGCTAAGATATGATAGTTACATTGGCATGGTATAGAACATGGATAGACATCGCGAAGTGCCTTATATAGCCCGCGGATTGCTACTTTGCGTACAAAACGCGTTCGAAGTGACGTGTATATTATTTGGGCACTTTTTGAAAGCTCTGCTGCATACTAATTGCAGTAAAACTAAGACCGTTTTCTCTTGAACGTCTTTTCTATCGTGTAGGAGTTATCTACTTATGAAGGAGCGTTCAAGGTCACAACTCTAGGTGCTCTATGCGAACGCTAAGATATGATAGTTACATTGGCATGGTATAGAACATGGATAGACATCGCGAAGTGCCTAATATTGTCCGCGGATTGCTACTTTGCGTACAAAACGCGTTCGAATTAACGTGTATATTATTTGGGCATTTTCTGATAGTTCTGCTGCATACTAATTGCAGTAAAACTAAGACCGTTTTCTCTTAAACGCTCTTTCTATCGTGTAGGAGTTATCTACTTATGAAGGAGCGTTCAAGGTCACAACTCTAGGTACTGTATGCGAACCCTAAGATATGGTAGTTACAATGGCATGGTATAGAAAATGGATAGGCATCGCGAAGTGTCCTTAATAGCCCACGCATTGCTGCTTTGTTTACAAAACGCAATCGAATTAACGCGTATATTATCTGGGCAGTATTTGGCAGCTCTGCTGCATGCTAATTGCAGTAAAACTAAATCCATTTTCACTTGTACGTCTTTTCTATCGTGTAGCAGTAATCTACGAATGAAGGAGCGTTCAAGGTCACAGCTCTTTGTGCTCTATGCGAACCCTAAGATATGATAGTAACATTGACATAGTGTAGAACATGGATAGGCATCGCGAAGTGTCCTTAATAGCCCACGGATTGCTGCTTTGTTTACAAAACGCATTAGAATTAACGCGTATATTATCTGGGCATTATTTGGCAGCTCTGCTGCATGGTAAATGCAGTAAAACTAAATCCATTTTCACTTGTACGTTTTTCTATTGTGTAGTAGTTATCTACTTATGAAGGAGCGGTCAAGGTCACAACTCTAGGTGCTCTATGCGAACGCTAAGATATGATAGTTACATTGGCATGGTATAGAACATGGATAGACATCGTGAAGTGCCTTATATTACCCGCGGATTGCTACTTTGCGTACAAAACGCGTTATAATTAACGTGTATATTATTTGGGCATTTACTGAAAGCTCTGCTGCATACTAATTGCAGTAAAACTTAGACCGTTTTCTCTTCAACGTCTTTTCTATCGTGTAGGAGTTATCTACATATGAAGGAGCGTTCAAGGTCACAACTCTAGGTGCTGTATGCAAACGCTAAGATATGGTATTTACAATGGCATGGTATAGAAAATGGATAGGCAACGCAAAGTGTCCTTAATAGCCCACGGATTGCTGTTTTGTTTACAAAACGCATTAGAATTAACGCGTATATTATCTGGGCATTATTTGGCAGCTCTGCTGCATGGTAAATGCAGTAAAACTAAATCCATTTTCACTTGTACGTCTTTTCTATTGTGTAGTAGTTATCTACTTATGAAGGAGCTGTCAAGGTCACAACTCTAGGTGCTCTATGCCAACGCTAAGATATGATAGTTACATTGGCATGGTATAGAACATGGATAGACATCGTGAAGTGCCTTATATTACCCGCGGATTGCTACTTTGCGTACAAAACGCGTTATAATTAACGTGTATATTATTTGGGCATTTACTGAAAGCTCTGCTGCATACTAATTGCAGTAAAACTTAGACCGTTTTCTCCTCAACGTCTTTTCTATCGTGTAGGAGTTATCTACATATGAAGGAGCGTTCAAGGTCACAACTCTAGGTGCTGTATGCAAACGCTAAGATATGGTAGTTACAATGGCATGGTATAGAAAATGGATAGGCATCGCAAAGTGTCCTTAATAGCCCACGGATTGCTGCTTTGTTTACAAAACGCATTAGAATTAACGCGTATATTATCTGGGCATTATTTGGCAGCTCTGCTGCATGCTAATTGCCGTAAAACTAAATCCATTTTCACTTGTACGTCTTTTCTATTGTGTAGTAGTTATCTACTTATGAAGGAGCGGTCAAGGTCACAACTCTAGGTGCTCTATGCGAACGCTAAGATATGATAGTTACATTGGCATGGTATAGAACATAGATAGACACCGCTAAGTGCCTTATATTGCCCGCGGATTGCTACTTTGCGTACAGAACGGGTTCGAATTAACGTGTATATTATTTGGGCACTCTTTGAAAGCTCTGCTGCATACTAATTGCAATAAAACTTAGACCGGTTTCTCTTCAACGTCTTTTCTATCGTGTAGGAATTATCTACATATGAAGGAGCGATCAAGGTCACAACTCTAGGTGCTCTATGCGAACGCTAAGATATGATAGTTACATTGGCATGGAATAGAACATGGATAGACATCGTGAAGTGCCTTATATTACCCGCGGTTTGCTACTTTGCGTACTAAACGCGTTCGAATTAACGTGTATATTATTTGGGCATTTACTGAAAGCTCTGCTGCATACTAATTGCAGTAAAATTTAGACCGTTTTCTCGTGAACGTCTTTTCTATCGTGTAGGAGTTATCTACTTATGAAGGAGTGTTCAAGGTCACAACTCTAGGTGCTCTATGCGAACGTTAAGATATGGCAGTTACATTGGCATGGTATAGAACATGGATAGACATCGCGAAGTGCCTTATATAGCCCGCGGATTGCTACTTTGCGTACAAAACGCGTTCGAATTGACGTGTATATTAATTGGGTACTTTTTGAAAGCTCTGCTGCATACTAATTGCAGTAAAACTTAGACCGTTTTCTCTTCAACGTCTTTTCTATCGTGTAGGAGTTATCTACATATGAAGGAGAGTTCAAGGTCACAACTCTAGGTGCTGTAAGCAAACGCTAAGATATGGTAGTTACAATGGCATGGTATAGAAAATGGATAGGCATCGCAAAGTGTCCTTAATAGCCCACGGATTGCTGCTTTGTTTACAAAACGCATTAGGATTAACGCGTATATTATCTGGGCGTTATTTGGCTGCTCTGCTGCATGCTAATTGCAGTAAAACTAAATCCATTTTCACTTGTACGTCTTTTCTATCGTGTAGCAGTAATCTACGAATGAAGGAGCGTTCAAGGTCACAGCTCTTTGTGCTCTATGCGAACCCTAAGATATGATAGTAACATTGACATGGTGTAGAACATGGATAGGCATCGCGAAGTGTCCTTAATAGCCCACGGATTGCTGCTTTGTTTACAAAACAACTCACAACTCTAGGTGCTGTATGCAAACGCTAAGATATGGTAGTTACAATGGCATGGTATAGAAAATGGATAGGCATCGCAAAGTATCCTTAATAGCCCACGGATTGCTGCTTTGTTTACAAAACGCATTAGGATTAACGCGTATATTATCTGGGCATTATTTGGCTGCTCTGCTGCATGCTAATTGCAGTAAAACTAAATCCATTTTCACTTGTACGTCTTTTCTATCGTGTAGCAGTAATCTACGAATGAAGGAGCGTTCAAGGTCACAGCTCTTTGTGCTCTATGCGAACCCTAAGATATGATAGTAACATTGACATGGTGTAGAACATGGATGAGCATCGCGAAGTGTCCTTAATAGCCCACGGATTGCTGCTTTGTTTACAAAACGCATTAGAATTAACGCGTATATTATCTGGGCACTATTTGGCAGCTCTGCTGCATGGTAATTGCAGTAAAACTAAATTCATTTTCACTTGTACGTCTTTTCTATTGTGTAGTAGTTATCTACTTATGAAGGAGCGGTCAAGGTCACAACTCTAGGTGCTCTATGCGAACGCTAAGATATGATAGTTACATTGACATGGTATAGAACATGGATAGACATCGCGAAGTGCCTTATATAGCCCACGGATTGATACTTTGCGTACAAAACGCGTTCGAATTGACGTGTATATTAATTGGGTACTTTTCGAAAGCTCTGCTGCATACTTATTGCAGTAAAACCTAGACCGTTTTCTCTTGAACGTCTTTTCTATCGTGTAGGAGTTATCTATTTATGAAGGAGCGTTCAAGGTCACAACTCTAGGTGCTGTATGCGAACGCTAAGATATGATAGTTACATTGGCATGGTATAGAACATAGATAGACATCGCTAAGTGCCTTTTATTGCCCGCGGATTGCTACTTTGCGTACAAAACGGGTTCGAATTAACGTGTATATTATTTGGGCATTTTCTGAAAGCTCTGCTGCATATTAATTTCAGTAAGACTTGGACCGTTTTCTCTTGAACGTCTTTTCTATCGTGAAGGAGTTATCTACTTATGAAGGAGCGTTCAAGGTCACAACTCTAGGTGCTGTATGCGAACTCTAAGATATGATAGTTACATTGGCATGGTATAGAACATAGATAGACATCGCTAATATTGCCCGCGGATTGCTACTTTGCGTACAAAACGTGTTCGAATTAACGTGTATTTGGGCATTTTCTGAAAGCTCTGCTGCATACTAATTGCAGTAAAATTTAGACCGTTTTCTCTTGAACGTCTTTTCTATCGTGTAGAAGTTATCTACTTATGAAGGAGTGTTCAAGGTCACAACTCTAGTTGCTCTATGCGAACGCTAAGATATGGTAGTTACACTGGCATGGTATAGAACATGGATAGACATCGCGAAGTGCCTTATATAGCCCGCGGATTGCTACTTTGCGTACAAAACGCGTTCGAATTGACGTGTATATTAATTGGGTACTTTTTGAAAGCTCTGCTGCATACTAATTGCAGTAAAACTTAGACCGTTTTCTCTTCAACGTCTTTTCTAAGGGTCACAACTCTAGGTGCTGTAAGCAAACGCTAAGATATGGTAGTTACAATGGCATGGTATAGAAAATGGATAGGCATCGCAAAGTGTCCTTAATAGCCCACGGATTGCTGCTTTGTTTACAAAACGCATTAGGATTAACGCGTATATTATCTGGGCATTATTTGGCTGCTCTGCTGCATGCTAATTGCAGTAAAACTAAATCCATTTTCACTTGTACGTCTTTTCTATCGTGTAGCAGTAATCTACGAATGAAGGAGCGTTCAAGGTCACAGCTCTTTGTGCTCTATGCGAACCCTAAGATATGATAGTAACATTGACTTGGTGTAGAACATGGATAGGCATCGCGAAGTGTCCTTAATAGCCCACGGATTGCTGCTTTGTTTACAAAACGCATTAGAATTAACGCGTATATTATCTGGGCATTATTTGGCAGCTCTGATGCATGGTAATTGCAGTAAAACTAAATCCATTTTCACTTGTACGTCTTTTCTATTGTGTAGTAGTTATCTACTTATGAAGGAGCGGTCAAGGTCACAACTCTAGGTGCTCTATGCGAACGCTAAGATATGATAGTTACATTGGCATGGTATAGAACATGGAAGGACATCGCGAAGTGCCTTATACTAAGTGCCTTATACTAAGTGCTATAAGTGCCTTATAGCCCGCGGATTGATACTTTGCGTACAAAACGCGTTCGAAATGACGTGTATATTAATTGGGTACTTTTCGAAAGCTCTGCTGCATACTAATTGCAGTAAAACTTAGACCGTTTTCTCTTGAACGTCTTTTCTATCGTGTAGGAGTTATCTACTTATGAAGGAGCGTTCAAGGTCACAACTCTAGGTGCTGTATGTGAACGCTAAGATATGATAGTTACATTGACATGGTATAGAACATGGATAGACATCGCTAATATTGCCCGCGGATTGCTTCTTTGCGTACAAAACGGGTTCGAATTAACGTGTATTTGGGCATTTTCTGAAAGCTCTGCTGCATACTAATTGCAGTAAAATTTAGACCGTTTTCTCTAGAACGTCTTTTCTATCGTGTAGGAGTTATCTACTTATGAAAGAGTGTTCAAGGTCACAACTCTAGGTGCTCTATGCGAACGCTAAGATATGGTAGTTACATTGGCATGATATAGAACATGGATAGACAACGCGAAGTGCCTTATATAGCCTGCGGATTGCTACTTTGCGTACAAAACGCGTTCGAATTGACGTGTATATTAATTGGGTACTTTTTGCAAGCTCTGCTGCATACTAATTGCAGGAAAACTTAGACCGTTTTCTCTTGAACGTCTTTTCTATTGTGTAGTAGTTATCTACTTATGAAGGAGCGGTCAAGGTCACAACTCTAGGTGCTCTATGCCAACGCTAAGATAAGATAGTTACATTGGCATGGTATAGAACATGGATAGAAATCGTGAAGTGCCTTATATTACCCGCGGATTGCTACTTTGCATACAAAACGCGTTCGAATTAACGTGTATATTATTTGGGCATTTACTGAAAGCTCTGCTGCATACTAATTGCAGTAAAACTTAGACCGCTTTCTCTTCAACGTCTTTTCTATCGTGTAGGAGTTATCTACATATGAAGGAGCGATCAAGGTCACAACTCTAGGTGCTCTATGCGAACGCTAAGATATGATAGTTACATTGGCATGGAATAGAACATGGATAGACATCGTGAAGTGCCTTATATTACCCGCGGTTTGCTACTTTGAGTACTAAACTTGTTCGAATTAATGTGTATATTATTTGGGCATTTACTGAAAGCTCTGCTGCATACTAATTGCAGTAAAATTTAGACCGTTTTCTCGTGAACGTCTTTTCTATCGTGTAGGAGTTATCTACTTATGAAGGAGTGTTCAAGGTCACAACTCTAGGTGCTCTATGCGAACGCTAAGATATGGCAGTTACATTGGCATGGTATAGAACATGGATAGACATCGCGAAGTGCCTTATATTGCCCGCGGATTGCTACTTTGCGTACAAAACGGGTTCGAATTAACGTGTATATTATTTGGGCATTTTCTGAAAGCTCTGCTGCATACTAATTGCAGTAAAATTTGGACCGTTTTCTCTTGAACGTCTTTTCTATCGTGTAGAAGTTATCTACTTATGAAGGAGTGTTCAAGGTCACAACTCTAGTTGCTCTATGCGAACGCTAAGATATGGTAGTTACACTGGCATGGTATAGAACATGGATAGACATCGCGAAGTGCCTTATATAGCCCGCGGATTGCTACTTTGCGTACAAAACGCGTTCGAATTGACGTGTATATTAATTGGGTACTTTTTGAAAGCTCTGCTGCATACTAATTGCAGTAAAACTTAGACCGTTTTCTCTTCAACGTCTTTTCTATCGTGTAGGAGTTATCTACATATGAAGGAGCGTTCAAGGTCACAACTCTAGGTGCTGTATGCAAACGCTAATATATGGTAGTTACAATGGCATGGTATAGAAAATGGATAGGCATCGCAAAGTGTCCTTAATAGCTCACGGATTGCTGCTTTGTTTACAAAACGCATTAGAATTAACGCGTATATTATCTGGGCATTATTTGGCAGCTCTGCTGCATGGTAATTGCAGTAAAACTAAATCCATTTTCACATGTACGTCTTTTCTATTGTGTAGTAGTTATCTACTTATGAAGGAGCGGTCAAGGTCACAACTCTAGGTGCTCTATGCGAACGCTAAGATATGATAGTTACATTGGCATGGTATATAACATGGTTAGACATCGCGAAGTGTCCTTAATAGCCCACGGATTGCTGCTTTGTTTACAAAACGCATTAGGATTAACGCGTATATTATCTGGGCATTATTTGGCTGCTCTGCTGCATGCTAATTGCAGTAAAACTAAATCCATTTTCACTTGTACGTCTTTTCTATCGTGTAGCAGTAATCTACGAATGAAGGAGCGTTCAAGGTCACAGCTCTTTGTGCTCTATGCGAACCCTAAGATATGATAGTAACATTGACATGGTGTAGAACATGGATAGGCATCGCGAAGTGTCCTTAATAGCCCACGGATTGCTGCTTTGTTTACAAAACGCATTAGAATTAACGCGTATATTATCTGGGCATTATTTGGCAGCTCTGATGCATGGTAATTGCAGTAAAACTAAATCCATTTTCACTTGTACGTCTTTTCTATTGTGTAGTAGTTATCTACTTATGAAGGAGCGGACAAGGTCACAACTCTAGGTGCTCTATGCGAACGCTAAGATATGATAGTTACATTGGCATGGTATAGAACATGGATGGACATCGCGAAGTGCCTTATATAGCCCGCGGATTGATACTTTGCGTACAAAACGCGTTCGAATTGACGTGTATATTAATTGGGTACTTTTCGAAAGCTCTGCTGCATACTAATTGCAGTAAAACTTAGACCGTTTTCTCTTGAACGTCTTTTCTATCGTGTAGGAGTTATCTACTTATGAAGGAGCGTTCAAGGTCACAACTTTAGGTGCTGTATGCGAACGCTAAGGTATGATAGTTACATTGACATGGTATAGAACATAGATAGACATCGCTAATATTGCCCGCGGATTGCTTCTTTGCGTACAAAACGGGTTCGAATTAACGTGTATTTGGGCATTTTCTGAAAGCTCTGCTGCATACTAATTGCAGTAAAATTTAGACCGTTTTCTCTAGAACGTCTTTTCTATCGTGTAGGAGTTATCTACTTATGAAGGAGCGTTCAGCGTCAAAACTATAGGTGCTGTATGCGAACGCTAAGATATGATAGTTACATTGGCATGGTATAGAACATAGATAGACATCGCTAAGTGCCTTATATTGCCCGCGGATTGCTACTTTGCGTACAAAACGGGTTCGAATTAACGTGTATATTATTTGGGCATTTTCTGAAAGCTCTGCTGCATACTAATTGCAGTAAAATTTAGACCGTTTTCTCTTGAACGTCTTTTCTATCGTGTAGGAGTTATCTACTTATGAAGGAGTGTTCAAGGTCACAACTCTAGGTGCTCTATGCGAACGCTAAGATATGGTAATTACATTGGCATGGTATAGAACATAGATAGACATCGCTAAGTGCCTTATATTGGCCGCGGATTGCTACTTTGCGTACAAAACGGGTTCGAATTAACGTGTATATTATTTGGGCATTTTCTGAAAGCTCTGCTGCATACTAATTGCAGTTAAACCTCGACCGTTTTCTCTTGAACGTCTTTTCTGTCGTGCAGGAGTTATCTACTTATGAAGGAGCGTTCAAGGTCACAACTCTAGGTACTGTATGCGAACGCTAAGATATGGTAGTTACAATGGCATGGTATAGAAAATGGATAGGCATCGCAAAGTGTCCTTAAATGCCCACGGATTGCTGCTTTGTTTACAAAACGCATTAGAATTAACGCGTATATTATCTGGGCATTATTTGGCAGCTCTGCTGCATGCTAATTGCAGTAAAACTAAATCCATTTTCACTTGTACGTCTTTTCTATCGTGTAGCAGTAATCTACGAATGAAGGAGCGTTCAAGGTCACAGCTCTTTGTGCTCTATGCGAACCCTAAGATATGATAGTAACATTGACATGGTGTAGAACATGGATAGGCATCGCGAAGTGTCCGTAAGAGCCCACGGATTGCTGCTTTGTTTACAAAACGCATTAGAATTAACGCGTATATTATCTGGGCATTATTTGGCAGCTCTGCTGCATGGTAAATACAGTAAAACTAAATCCATTTTCACTTGTACGTATTTTCTATTGTGTACTAGTTATCTACTTATGAAGGAGCGGTCAAGGTCACAACTATAGGTGCTCTATGCGAACGCTAAGATATGATAGTTACATTGGCATGGTATAGAACATGGATAGACATTGTGAAGTGCCTTATATTACCCGCGGATTGCTACTTTGCGTACAAAACGCGTTATAATTAGCGTGTATATTATTTGGGCATTTACTGAAAGCTCTGCTGCATACTAATTGCAGTAAAACTTAGACCGTTTTCTCTTCAACGTCTTTTCTATCGTGTAGGAGTTATCTACATATGAAGGAGCGTTCAAGGTCACAACTCTAGGTGCTGTATGCAAACGCTAAGATATGGTATTTACAATGGCATGGTATAGAAAATGGATAGGCATCGCAAAGTGTCCTTAATAGCCCACGGATTGCTGCTTTGTTTACAAAACGCATTAGAATTAACGCGTATATTATCTGGGCATTATTTGGCAGCTCTGCAGCATGCTAATTGCCGTAAAACTAAATCCATTTTCACTTGTACGTCTTTTCTATTGTGTAGTAGTTATCTACTTATGAAGGAGCGGTCAAGGTCACAACTCTAGGTGCTCTATGCGAACGCTAACATATGATAGTTACATTGTCATGGTATAGAACATAGATAGACACCGCTAAGTGCCTTATATTGCCCGCGGATTGATACTTTGCGTACAAAACGCGTTCGAATTGACGTGTATATTAATTGGGTACTTTTCGAATGCTCTGCTGCATACTAATTGCAGTAAAACTTAGACCGTTTTCTCTTGAACGTCTTTTCTATCGTATACGAGTTATCTACTTATGAAGGAGCGTTCAAGGTCACAACTCTAGGTGCTGTATGCGAACGCTAAGATATGATAGTTACATTGGCATGGTATAGAACATAGATAGACACCGCTAAGTGCCTTATATTGCCCGCGGATTTCTACTTTGCGTACAAAACGGGTTCGAATTAACGTGTATATTATTTGGGCATTTTCTGAAAGCTCTGCTGCATACTAATTGCAGTAAAACTTAGACCGTTTTCTCTTGAACGTCTTTTCTATCGTGAAGGAGTTATCTACTTATGAAGGAGCGTTCAAGGTCACAACTCTAGGTGCTGTATGCGAACTCTAAGATATGATAGTTGAATTGGCATGGTATAGAACATAGATAGACATCGCTAATATTGCCCGCGGATTGCTACTTTGCGTACAAAACGGATTCGAATTAACGTGTATATTATTTGGGCATTTTCTAAAAGCTCTGCTGCATACTAATTGCAGTAAAATTAAGACCGTTTTCTCTTGAACGTCTTTTCTATTGTGTAGTAGTTATCTACTTATGAAGGAGCGGTCAAGGTCACAACTCTAGGTGCTCTATGCCAACGCTAAGATAAGATAGTTACATTGGCATGGTATAGAACATGGATAGAAATCGTGAAGTGCCTTATATTACCCGCGGATTGCTACTTTGCATACAAAACGCGTTCGAATTAACGTGTATATTATTTGGGCATTTACTGAAAGCTCTGCTGCATACTAATTGCAGTAAAACTTAGACCGTTTTCTCTTCAACGTCTTTTCTATCGTGTAGGAGTTATCTACATATGAAGGAGCGATCAAGGTCACAACTCTAGGTGCTCTATGCGAACGCTAAGATATGATAGTTACATTGGCATGGAATAGAACATGGATAGACATCGTGAAGTGCCTTATATTACCCGCGGTTTGCTACTTTGCGTATTAAACTTGTTCGAATTAATGTGTATATTATTTGGGCATTTACTGAAAGCTCTGCTGCATACTAATTGCAGTAAAATTTAGACCGTTTTCTCGTGAACGTCTTTTCTATCGTGTAGGAGTTATCTACTTATGAAGGAGTGTTCAAGGTCACAACTCTAGGTGCTCTATGCGAACGCTAAGATATGGCAGTTACATTGGCATGGTATAGAACATGGATAGACATCGCGAAGTGCCTTATATAGCCCGCGGATTGCTACTTTGCGTACAAAACGCGTTCGAATTGACGTGTATATTAATTGGGTACTTTTTGAAAGCTCTGCTGCATACTAATTGCAGTAAAACTTAGACCGTTTTCTCTTCAACGTCTTTTCTATCGTGTAGGAGTTATCTACATATGAAGGAGCGTTCAAGGTCACAACTCTAGGTGCTGTAAGCAAACGCTAAGATATGGTAGTTACAATGGCATGGTATAGAAAATGGATAGGCATCGCAAAGTGTCCTTAATAGCCCACGGATTGCTGCTTTGTTTACAAAACGCATTAGGATTAACGCGTATATTATCTGGGCATTATTTGGCTGCTCTGCTGCATGCTAATTGCAGTAAAACTAAATCCATTTTCACTTGTACGTCTTTTCTATCGTGTAGCAGTAATCTACGAATGAAGGAGCGTTCAAGGTCACAGCTCTTTGTGCTCTATGCGAACCCTAAGATATGATAGTAACATTGACATGGTGTAGAACATGGATAGGCATCGCGAAGTGTCCTTAATAGCCCACGGATTGCTGCTTTGTTTACAAAACAACTCACAACTCTAGGTGCTGTATGCAAACGCTAAGATATGGTAGTTACAATGGCATGGTATAGAAAATGGATAGGCATCGCAAAGTGTCCTTAATAGCCCACGTATTGCTGCTTTGTTTACAAAACGCATTAGGATTAACGCGTATATTATCTGGGCATTATTTGGCTGCTCTGCTGCATGCTAATTGTAGTAAAACTAAATCCATTTTCACTTGTACGTCTTTTCTATCGTGTAGCAGTAATCTACGAATGAAGGAGCGTTCAAGGTCACAGCTCTTTGTGCTCTATGCGAACCCTAAGATATGATAGTAACATTGACATGGTGTAGAACATGGATGGGCATCGCGAAGAGTCCTTAATAGCCCACGGATTGCTGCTTTGTTTACAAAACGCATTAGAATTAACGCATATATTATCTGGGCACTATTTGGCAGCTCTGCTGCATGGTAATTGCAGTAAAACTAAATTCATTTTCACTTGTACGTCTTTTCTATTGTGTAGTAGTTATCTACTTATGAAGGAGCGGTCAAGGTCACAACTCTAGGTGCTCTATGCGAACGCTAAGATATGATAGTTACATTGACATGGTATAGAACATGGATAGACATCGCGAAGTGCCTTATATAGCCCACGGATTGATACTTTGCGTACAAAACGCGTTCGAATTGACGTGTATATTAATTGGGTACTTTTGGGAAACTTAGACCGTTTTCTCTTGAACGTCTTTTCTATCATGTAGGAGTTTTCTACTTATGAAGGAGCGTTCAAGGTCACAACTCCAGGCGCTGTATGCGAACACTAAGATATGGTAGTTACAATGGCATGGTATAGAAAATGGATAGACACCGCGAAGTGCCTTATATTGCCAGCGGATTGCTACTTTGCGTACAAAACGCGTTCGAATTAACGTATATATTTTTTGGGCATTTTCTGAAAGTTCTGCTGCATACTAGTTGCAGTAAAACTTAGACCGTTTTCTCTTGAACGTCTCTTCTATCGTGTAGGAGTTATCTACTTATGAAGGAGCGTTCAAGGTCACATCTCTAGGTGCTCTATGCGAACGCTAAGATATGATAGTTACATTGGCATGGTATAGAACTTGGATAGACATCGCGAAGTGCCTTATATAGCCCGCGGATTGCTACTTTGCGTACAAAACGCGTTCGAATTAACTTGTATATTATTTGGGCATTTTCTGAAAGTTCTGCTGCATACCAATTGCAGTAAAACTTAGACCGTTTTCTCTTGAACGTCTTTTCTATCGTGTAGGAGTTATCTACTTATGAAGGAGCGTTCAAGGTCATAACTCGAGGTGCTCTATGCGAACGCTAAGATTTGATAGTTACATTGGCATGGTGTAGAACATGGATAGACATCGCGAAGTGCCTTATAGAGCCCGCGGATTGCTACTTTGCGTACAAAACGCATTCGAATTGACGTGTATATTATTTGGGCACTTTTTGAAAGTTCTGCTGCATACTAATTGCAGTAGAACTTAGACCGTTTTCTCTTGAACGTCTTTTCTATCGTGTAGGAGTTATCTACTTATGAAGGAGCGTTCAAGGTCACAACTCTAGGTGCTGTATGCGAACGCTAAGATATGATAGTTACATTGGCATGGTATAGAACATGGATAGACATCGCGAAGTGCCTTATATTGCCCGCGTATTGCTACTTTGCGTACAAAACGCGTTCGAATTAACGTGTATATTATTTGGGCACTTTTTGAAAGCTCTGCTGCATACTAATTGCAGTAAAACTTAGACCGTTTTCTCTTGAACGTCTTTTCTATCGTGTAGGAGTCATCTACTTATGAAGGAGCGTTCAAGGTCACAACTCTAGGTGCTCTATGCGAACGCTAAGATATGAGAGTTACATTGGCATGGTATAGAACATGGATAGACATCGCGAAGTGCCTTATATAGCCCGCGGATTGCTACTTTGCGTACAAAACGCGTTCGAATTGACGTGTATATTATTTGGGCAGTTTTTGAAAGCTCTGCTGCATACTAATTGCAGTAAAACTAATACCGTTTTCTTTTGAACGTCTTTTCTATCGTGTAGGATTTATCTACTTATGAAGGAGCGTTCAAGGTCACAAATCTAGGTGCTCTATGCGAACGCTAAGATATGATAGTTACATTGGCATGTTATAGAACATGGATAGACATCGCGAAGTGCCTTATATTGCCCGCGGATTGCTACTTTGCGTACAAAACGCGTTCGAATTAACGTGTATATTTTTTGGGCATTTTCTGAAAGTTCTGCTGCATACTAGTTGCAGTAAAACTTAGACCGTTTTCTCTTGAACGTCTTTTCTATCGTGTGGGAGTTATCTACTTATGAAGGAGCGTTCAAGGTCACAACTCAAGGTGCTGTATGCGAGCGCTAAGATATGGTAGTTACAATGGCATGATATAGAAACTGGATAGGCATCGCGAAGTGTCCTCAATAGCCCACGGATTGCTGCCTTGTTTACAAAACGCATTAGAATTTTCGTGTATATCATCTGGGCATTATTTGGCAGCTCTGCTGCATGCTAGTTTCAGTAAAACTAATTCCATTTTTACTTGTACGTCTTTTCTATCGTGTAGTAGTTGTCTACTTATGAAGGAGCGTTCAAGGTCACAGCTCTAATTGCTCTATGCGAACCCTTAGATATGATAGTAACATTGACATGGTGTAGAACATTGATGGACATCGCGAAGTGCCTTATATAACCCACGGATTGCTACTTTGCATACAAAACGCGTTCGAATTAACGTATATATTATTTGGGCTCTTTTTTAAAGCTCTGCTGCATACTAATTGTAGTAAAACTAAGACCGTTTTCCCTTGAACGTCTTTTCTATCGTGTAGGATTTATCTACTTATGAAGGAGCGTTCAAGGTCACAACTCTAGGTACTGTATGCGAACGCTAAGATATGGTAGTTACAATTTCGTGGTACAGAACATGGATAGACATCGCGAAATGCCTTATATAGCCCGCGGATTGCTGCTTTGTTTACAAAACGCATTCGAATTAACGCGTATATTATATGGGCATTATTTGGCAGCTCTACTGCATGCTAATTGCAGTAAAACTAAATCCATTTTCACTTGTACGTCTTTTCTATCGTGTAGCATTAATCTACGAATGAAGGAGCGTTCAAGGTCACAGCTCTTTGTGCTCTATGCGAACCCTAAGATATGATAGTAACATTGCCATAGTGTAGAACATGGAAAGGCATCGCGAAGTGTCCTCAATAGCCCACGGATTGCTGCATTGTTTACAAACCGCATTCGAATTTTCGTGTATATCATCTGGGCATTATTAGGCAGCGCTGCTGCATACTAATTGCAGTAAAACTTAGACCGTTTTCTCTTGAACGTCTTTTCTATCGTATACGAGTTATCTACTTATGAAGGAGCGTTCAAGGTCACAACTCTAGGTGCTGTATGCGAACGCTAAGATATGATAGTTACATTGGCATGGTATAGAACATAGATAGACACCGCTAAGTGCCTTATATTGCCCGCGGATTGCTACTTTGCGTACAAAACGGGTTCGAATTAACGTGTATATTATTTGGGCATTTTCTGAAAGCTCTGCTGCATACTAATTGCAGTAAAACTCAGACCGTTTTCTCTTGAACGTCTTTTCTATCGTGAAGGAGTTATCTACTTATGAAGGAGCGTTCAAGGTCACAACTCTAGGTGCTGTATGCGAACTCTAAGATATGATAGTTGAATTGGCATGGTATAGAACATAGATAGACATCGCTAATATTGCCCGCGGATTGCTACTTTGCGTACAAAACGGATTCGAATTAACGTGTATATTATTTGGGCATTTTCTAAAAGCTCTGCTGCATACTAATTGCAGTAAAATTAAGACCGTTTTCTCTTGAACGTCTTTTCTATTGTTAAGTAGTTATCTACTTATGAAGGAGCGGTCAAGGTCACAACTCTAGGTGCTCTATGCCAACGCTAAGATAAGATAGTTACATTGGCATGGTATAGAACATGGATAGAAATCGTGAAGTGCCTTATATTACCCGCGGATTGCTACTTTGCATACAAAACGAGTTCGAATTAACGTGTATATTATTTGGGCATTTACTGAAAGCTCTGCTGCATACTAATTGCAGTAAAACTTAGACCGTTTTCTCTTCAACGTCTTTTCTATCGTGTAGGAGTTATCTACATATGAAGGAGCGATCAAGGTCACAACTCTAGGTGCTCTATGCGAACGCTAAGATATGATAGTTACATTGGCATGGAATAGAACATGGATAGACATCGTGAAGTGCCTTATATTACCCGCGGTTTGCTACTTTGAGTACTAAACTTGTTCGAATTAATGTGTATATTATTTGGGCATTTACTGAAAGCTCTGCTGCATACTAATTGCAGTAAAATTTAGACCGTTTTCTCGTGAACGTCTTTTCTATCGTGTAGGAGTTATCTACTTATGAAGGAGTGTTCAAGGTCACAACTCTAGGTGCTCTATGCGAACGCTAAGATATGGCAGTTACATTGGCATGGTATAGAACATGGATAGACATCGCGAAGTGCCTTATATTGCCCGCGGATTGCTACTTTGCGTACAAAACGGGTTCGAATTAACGTGTATATTATTTGGGCATTTTCTGAAAGCTCTGCTGCATACTAATTGCAGTAAAATTTGGACCGTTTTCTCTTGAACGTCTTTTCTATCGTGTAGAAGTTATCTACTTATGAAGGAATGTTCAAGGTCACAACTCTAGTTGCTCTATGCGAACGCTAAGATATGGTAGTTACACTGGCATGGTATAGAACATGGATAGACATCGCGAAGTGCCTTATATTGCCCGCGGATTGCTACTTTGCGTACAAAACGCGTTCGAATTGACGAGTATATTAATTGGGTACTTTTTGAAAGCTCTGCTGCATACTAATTGCAGTAAAACTTAGACCGTTTTCTCTTCAACGTCTTTTCTATCGTGTAGGAGTTATCTACATATGAAGGAGCGTTCAAGGTCACAACTCTAGGTGCTGTATGCAAACGCTAATATATGGTAGTTACAATGGCATGGTATAGAAAATGGATAGGCATCGCAAAGTGTCCTTAATAGCTCACGGATTGCTGCTTTGTTTACAAAACGCATTAGAATTAACGCGTATATTATCTGGGCATTATTTGGCAGCTCTGCTGCATGGTAATTGCAGTAAAACTAAATCCATTTTCACATGTACGTCTTTTCTATTGTGTAGTAGTTATCTACTTATGAAGGAGCGGTCAAGGTCACAACTCTAGGTGCTCTATGCGAACGCTAAGATATGATAGTTACATTGGCATGGTATATAACATGGTTAGACATCGCGAAGTGTCCTTAATAGCCCACGGATTGCTGCTTTGTTTACAAAACGCATTAGGATTAACGCGTATATTATCTGGGCATTATTTGGCTGCTCTGCTGCATGCTAATTGCAGTAAAACTAAATCCATTTTCACTTGTACGTCTTTTCTATCGTGTAGCAGTAATCTACGAATGAAGGAGCGTTCAAGGTCACAGCTCTTTGAGCTCTATGCGAACCCTAAGATATGATAGTAACATTGACATGGTGTAGAACATGGATAGGCATCGCGAAGTGTCCTTAATAGCCCACGGATTGCTGCTTTGTTTACAAAACGCATTAGAATTAACGCGTATATTATCTGGGCATTATTTGGCAGCTCTGATGCATGGTAATTGCAGTAAAACTAAATCCATTTTCACTTGTACGTCTTTTCTATTGTGTAGTAGTTATCTACTTATGAAGGAGCGGTCAAGGTCACAACTCTAGGTGCTCTATGCGAACGCTAAGATATGATAGTTACATTGGCATGGTATAGAACATGGATGGACATCGCGAAGTGCCTTATATAGCCCGCGGATTGATACTTTGCGTACAAAACGCGTTCGAATTGACGTGTATATTAATTGGGTACTTTTCGAAAGCTCTGCTGCATACTAATTGCAGTAAAACTTAGACCGTTTTCTCTTGAACGTCTTTTCTATCGTGTAGGAGTTATCTACTTATGAAGGAGCGTTCAAGGTCACAACTCTAGGTGCTGTATGCGAACGATAAGATATGATAGTTACATTGACATGGTATAGAACATAGATAGACATCGCTAATATTGCCCGCGGATTGCTTCTTTGCGTACAAAACGGGTTCGAATTAACGTGTATTCGTTCGAATTAACGTTGGGCATTTTCTGAAAGCTCTGCTGCATACTAATTGCAGTAAAATTTAGACCGTTTTCTCTAGAACGTCTTTTCTATCGTGTAGGAGTTATCTACTTATGAAGGAATGTTCAAGGTCACAACTCTAGGTGCTCTATGCGAACGCTAAGATATGGTAGTTACATTGGCATGATATAGAACATGGATAGACAACGCGAAGTGCCTTATATAGCCCGCGGATTGCTACTTTGCGTACAAAACGCGTTCGAATTGACGTGTATATTATTTGGGTACTTTTTGCAGGCTCTGCTGCATACTAATTGCAGGAAAACTTAGACCGTTTTCTCTTGAACGTCTTTTCTATCGTGTAGGAGTTATCTACTTATGAAGGAGCGTTCAAGGTCACAACTCTAGGTGCTGTATGCGAACGCTAAGATATGATAGTTACATTGGCATGGTATAGAACATGGATAGACATCGCGAAGTGCCTTATATTGCCCGCGTATTGCTACTTTGCGTACAAAACGCGTTCGAATTAACGTGTATATTATTTGGGCACTTTTTGAAAGCTCTGCTGCATACTAATTGCAGTAAAACTTAGACCGTTTTCTCTTGAACGTCTTTTCTATCGTGTAGGAGTCATCTACTTATGAAGGAGCGTTCAAGGTCACAACTCTAGGTGCTCTATGCGAACGCTAAGATATGATAGTTACATTGGCATGGTATAGAACATGGATAGACATCGCGAAGTGCCTTATATAGCCCGCGGATTGCTACTTTGCGTACAAAACGCGTTCGAATTGACGTGTATATTATTTGGGCAGTTTTTGAAAGCTCTGCTGCATACTAATTGCAGTAAAACTAATACCGTTTTCTTTTGAACGTCTTTTCTATCGTGTAGGATTTATCTACTTATGAAGGAGCGTTCAAGGTCACAAATCTAGGTGCTCTATGCGAACGCTAAGATATGATAGTTACATTGGCATGTTATAGAACATGGATAGACATCGCGAAGTGCCTTATATTGCCCGCGGATTGCTACTTTGCGTACAAAACGCGTTCGAATTAACGTGTATATTTTTTGGGCATTTTCTGAAAGTTCTGCTGCATACTAGTTGCAGTAAAACTTAGACCGTTTTCTCTTGAACGTCTTTTCTATCGTGTGGGAGTTATCTACTTATGAAGGAGCGTTCAAGGTCACAACTCAAGGTGCTGTATGCGAGCGCTAAGATATGGTAGTTACAATGGCATGATATAGAAAATGGATAGGCATCGCGAAGTGTCCTCAATAGCCCACGGATTGCTGCTTTGTTTACAAAACGCATTAGAATTTTCGTGTATATCATCTGGGCATTATTTGGCAGCTCTGCTGCATGCTAGTTTCAGTAAAACTAATTCCATTTTTACTTGTACGTCTTTTCTATCGTGTAGTAGTTGTCTACTTATGAAGGAGCGTTCAAGGTCACAGCTCTAATTGCTCTATGCGAACCCTTAGATATGATAGTAACATTGACATGGTGTAGAACATTGATGGACATCGCGAAGTGCCTTATATAACCCACGGATTGCTACTTTGCATACAAAACGCGTTCGAATTAACGTATATATTATTTGGGCTCTTTTTTAAAGCTCTGCTGCATACTAATTGTAGTAAAACTAAGACCGTTTTCCCTTGAACGTCTTTTCTATCGTGTAGGATTTATCTACTTATGAAGGAGCGTTCAAGGTCACAACTCTAGGTACTGTATGCGAACGCTAAGATATGGTAGTTACAATTTCGTGGTACAGAACATGGATAGACATCGCGAAATGCCTTATATAGCCCGCGGATTGCTGCTTTGTTTACAAAACGCATTCGAATTAACGCGTATATTATATGGGCATTATTTGGCAGCTCTACTGCATGCTAATTGCAGTAAAACTAAATCCATTTTCACTTGTACGTCTTTTCTATCGTGTAGCATTAATCTACGAATGAAGGAGCGTTCAAGGTCACAGCTCTTTGTGCTCTATGCGAACCCTAAGATATGATAGTAACATTGCCATAGTGTAGAACATGGAAAGGCATCGCGAAGTGTCCTCAATAGCCCACGGATTGCTGCATTGTTTACAAACCGCATTCGAATTTTCGTGTATATCATCTGGGCATTATTAGGCAGCGCTGCTGCATACTAATTGCAGTAAAACTTAGACCGTTTTCTCTTGAACGTCTTTTCTATCGTATACGAGTTATCTACTTATGAAGGAGCGTTCAAGGTCACAACTCTAGGTGCTGTATGCGAACGCTAAGATATGATAGTTACATTGGCATGGTATAGAACATAGATAGACATCGCTAAGTGCCTTATATTGCCCGCGGATTGCTACTTTGCGTACAAAACGGGTTCGAATTAACGTGTATATTATTTGGGCATTTTCTGAAAGCTCTGCTGCATACTAATTGCAGTGAAATTTAGACCGTTTTCTCTTGAACGTCTTTTCTATCGTGTAGGAGTTATCTACTTATGAAGGAGTGTTCAGGGTCACAACTCTAGGTGCTGTATGCGAACGCTAAGATATGATAGTTACATTAGCATGGTATAGAACATAGATAGACATCGCTAAGTGCCTTATATTGCCCGCGGATTGCTACTTTGCGTACAAAACGGGTTCGAATTAACGTGTATATTATTTGGGCATTTTCTGAAAGCTCTGCTGCATACTAATTGCAGTAAAACTTCGACCGTTTTCTCTTGAACGTCTTTTCTATCATGTAGGAGTTATCTACTTATGAAGGAGCGTTCAAGGTCACAACTCTAGGTGCTCTATGCGAACGCTAAGATATGATAGTTACATTGGCATGGTGTAGAACATGGATTGACATCGCGAAGTGTCCTTAATAGCCCACGGATTGCTGCTTTGTTTACAAAACGCATTAGAATTAACGCGTATTTTATCTGGGCATTATTTGGCAGCTCTGCTGCATGGTAATTGCAGTAAAACTAAATCCATTTTCACTTGTACGTCTTTTCTATTGTGTAGTAGTTATCTACTTATGAAGGAGCGGGCAAGGTCACAACTCTAGGTGCTCTATGCGAACGCTAAGATATGATAGTTACATTGGCATGGTATAGAACATGGATAGATATCGTGAAGTGCCTTATATTACCCGCGGATTGCTACTTTGCCTACAAAACGCGTTATAATTAAAGTGTATATTATTTGGGCATTTACTGAAAGCTCTGCTGCATACTAATTGCTGTAAAACTTAGACCGTTTTCTCTTCAACGTCTTTTCTATCGTGTAGGAGTTGTCTACATATGAAGGAGCGTTCAAGGTCACAACTCTAGGTGCTGTATGCAAACGCTAAGATATGGTAGTTACAATGGCTTGGTATAGAAAATGGATAGGCATCGCAAAGTGTCCTTAATAGCCCACGGATTGCTGCTTTGTTTACAAAACGCATTAGAATTAACGCGTATATTATCTGGGCATTATTTGGCAGCTCTGCTGCATGCTAATTGCCGTAAAACTAAATCCATTTTCACTTGTACGTCTTTTCTATTGTGTAGTAGTTATCTACTTATGAAGGAGCGGTCAAGGTCACAACTCTAGGTGCTCTATGCGAACGCTAACATATGATAGTTACATTGTCATGGTATAGAACATAGATAGCCACCGCTAAGTGCCTTATATTGCCCGCGGATTGATACTTTGCGTACAAAACGCGTTCGAATTGACGTGTATATTAATTGGGTACTTTTCGAAAGCTCTGCTGCATACTAATTGCAGTAAAACTTAGACCGTTTTCTCTTGAACGTCTTTTCTATCGTATACGAGTTATCTACTTATGAAGGAGCGTTCAAGGTCACAACTCTAGGTGCTGTATGCGAACGCTAAGATATGATAGTTACATTGGCATGGTATAGAACATAGATAGACACCGCTAAGTGCCTTATATTGCCCGCGGATTGCTACTTTGCGTACAAAACGGGTTCGAATTAACGTGTATATTATTTGGGCATTTTCTGAAAGCTCTGCTGCATACTAATTGCAGTAAAACTTAGACCGTTTTCTCTTGAACGTCTTTTCTATCGTGAAGGAGTTATCTACTTATGAAGGAGCGTTCAAGGTCACAACTCTAGGTGCTGTATGCGAACTCTAAGATATGATAGTTGAATTGGCATGGTATAGAACATAGATAGACATCGCTAATATTGCCCGCGGATTGCTACTTTGCGTACAAAACGGATTCGAATTAACGTGTATATTATTTGGGCATTTTCTAAAAGCTCTGCTGCATACTAATTGCAGTAAAATTAAGACCGTTTTCTCTTGAACGTCTTTTCTATTGTGTAGTAGTTATCTACTTATGAAGGAGCGGTCAAGGTCACAACTCTAGGTGCTCTATGCCAACGCTAAGATAAGATAGTTACATTGGCATGGTATAGAACATGGATAGAAATCGTGAAGTGCCTTATATTACCCGCGGATTGCTACTTTGCATACAAAACGCGTTCGAATTAACGTGTATATTATTTGGGCATTTACTGAAAGCTCTGCTGCATACTAATTGCAGTAAAACTTAGACCGTTTTCTCTTCAACGTCTTTTCTATCGTGTAGGAGTTATCTACATATGAAGGAGCGATCAAGGTCACAACTCTAGGTGCTCTATGCGAACGCTAAGATATGATAGTTACATTGGCATGGAATAGAACATGGATAGACATCGTGAAGTGCCTTATATTACCCGCGGTTTGCCACTTTGCGTATTAAACTTGTTCGAATTAATGTGTATATTATTTGGGCATTTACTGAAAGCTCTGCTGCATACTAATTGCAGTAAAATTTAGACCGTTTTCTCGTGAACGTCTTTTCTATCGTGTAGGAGTTATCTACTTATGAAGGAGTGTTCAAGGTCACAACTCTAGGTGCTCTATGCGAACGCTAAGATATGGCAGTTACATTGGCATGGTATAGAACATGGATAGACATCGCGAAGTGCCTTATATAGCCCGCGGATTGCTACTTTGCGTACAAAACGCGTTCGAATTGACGTGTATATTAATTGGGTACTTTTTGAAAGCTCTGCTGCATACTAATTGCAGTAAAACTTAGACCGTTTTCTCTTCAACGTCTTTTCTATTGTGTAGGAGTTATCTACATATGAAGGAGCGTTCAAGGTCACAACTCTAGGTGCTGTAAGCAAACGCTAAGATATGGTAGTTACAATGGCATGGTATAGAAAATGGATAGGCATCGCAAAGTGTCCTTAATAGCCCACGGATTGCTGCTTTGTTTACAAAACGCATTAGGATTAACGCGTATATTATCTGGGCATTATTTGGCTGCTCTGCTGCTTGCTAATTGCAGTAAAACTAAATCCATTTTCACTTGTACGTCTTTTCTATCGTGTAGCAGTAATCTACGAATGAAGGAGCGTTCAAGGTCACAGCTCTTTGTGCTCTATGCGAACCCTAAGATATGATAGTAACATTGACATGGTGTAGAACATGGATAGGCATCGCGAAGTGTCCTTAATAGCCCACGGATTGCTGCTTTGTTTACAAAACAACTCACAACTCTAGGTGCTGTATGCAAACGCTAAGATATGGTAGTTACAATGGCATGGTATAGAAAATGGATAGGCATCGCAAAGTGTCCTTAATAGCCCACGTATTGCTGCTTTGTTTACAAAACGCATTAGGATTAACGCGTATATTATCTGGGCATTATTTGGCTGCTCTGCTGCATGCTAATTGCAGTAAAACTAAATCCATTTTCACTTGTACGTCTTTTCTATCGTGTAGCAGTAATCTACGAATGAAGGAGCGTTCAAGGTCACAGCTCTTTGTGCTCTATGCGAACCCTAAGATATGATAGTAACATTGACATGGTGTAGAACATGGATGGGCATCGCGAAGAGTCCTTAATAGCCCACGGATTGCTGCTTTGTTTACAAAACGCATTAGAATTAACGCGTATATTATCTGGGCACTATTTGGCAGCTCTGCTGCATGGTAATTGCAGTAAAACTAAATTCATTTTCACTTGTACGTCTTTTCTATTGTGTAGTAGTTATCTACTTATGAAGGAGCGGTCAAGGTCACAACTCTAGGTGCTCTATGCGAACGCTAAGATATGATAGTTACATTGACATTGTATAGAACATGGATAGACATCGCGAAGTGCCTTATATAGCCCACGGATTGATACTTTGCGTACAAAACGCGTTCGAATTGACGTGTATATTAATTGGGTACTTTTGGGAAACTTAGACCGTTTTCTCTTGAACGTCTTTTCTATCATGTAGGAGTTTTCTACTTATGAAGGAGCGTTCAAGGTCACAACTCCAGGCGCTGTATGCGAACACTAAGATATGGTAGTTACAATGGCATGGTATAGAAAATGGATAGACACCGCGAAGTGCCTTATATTGCCAGCGGATTGCTACTTTGCGTACAAAACGCGTTCGAATTAACGTATATATTTTTTGGGCACTTTCTGAAAGTTCTGCTGCATACTAGTTGCAGTAAAACTTAGACCGTTTTCTCTTGAACGTCTCTTCTATCGTGTAGGAGTTATCTACTTATGAAGGAGCGTTCAAGGTCACATCTCTAGGTGCTCTATGCGAACGCTAAGATATTATAGTTACATTGGCATGGTATAGAACTTGGATAGACATCGCGAAGTGCCTTATATAGCCCGCGGATTGCTACTTTGCGTACAAAACGCGTTCGAATTAACTTGTATATTATTTGGGCATTTTCTGAAAGTTCTGCTGCATACCAATTGCAGTAAAACTTAGACCGTTTTCTCTTGAACGTCTTTTCTATCGTGTAGGAGTTATCTACTTATGAAGGAGCGTTCAAGGTCACAACTCGAGGTGCTCTATGCGAACGCTAAGATTTGATAGTTACATTGGCATGGTGTAGAACATGGATAGACATCGCGAAGTGCCTTATAGAGCCCGCGGATTGCTACTTTGCGTACAAAACGCATTCGAATTGACGTGTATATTATTTGGGCACTTTTTGAAAGCTCTGCTGCATACTAATTGCAGTAGAACTTAGACCGTTTTCTCTTGAACGTCTTTTCTATCGTGTAGGAGTTATCTACTTATGAAGGAGCGTTCAAGGTCACAACTCTAGGTGCTGTATGCGAACGCTAAGATATGATAGTTACATTGGCATGGTATAGAACATGGTATAGAACATGCAAACGCTAAGATATGGTAGTTACAATTTCGTGGTACAGAACATGGATAGACATCGCGAAATGCCTTATATAGCCCGCGGATTGCTGCTTTGTTTACAAAACGCATTCGAATTAACGCGTATATTATATGGGCATTATTTGGCAGCTCTACTGCATGCTAATTGCAGTAAAACTAAATCCATTTTCACTTGTACGTCTTTTCTATCGTGTAGCATTAATCTACGAATGAAGGAGCGTTCAAGGTCACAGCTCTTTGTGCTCTATGCGAACCCTAAGATATGATAGTAACATTGCCATAGTGTAGAACATGGAAAGGCATCGCGAAGTGTCCTCAATAGCCCACGGATTGCTGCATTGTTTACAAACCGCATTCGAATTTTCGTGTATATCATCTGGGCATTATTAGGCAGCGCTGCTGCATACTAATTGCAGTAAAACTTAGACCGTTTTCTCTTGAACGTCTTTTCTACCGTGTATTAGGTATCTACTTATGAAGGAGCGTTCAAGGTCACAACTCTAGGTGCTCTATGCGAACGCTAAGATATGATAGTTACATTGGCATGGTATAGAAGATGGATGGACATCGCGAAGTGCCTTATATAGCCCACGGATTGCTACCTTGCGTGCAAAACGCGTTCGAATTAACGTATATATTATTTGGGCTCTTTTTTAAAGCTCTGCTGCATACTAATTGCAGCAAAACTTAGACCGTTTTCTCTTGAACGTCTTTTCTATCGTGTAGGAGTTATCTACTTATGAAGGTGCGTTCAAGGTCACAACTCTAGGCACTGTATGCGAACGCTAAGATATGGTAGTTACAATGGCATGGTAAAGAAAATGGATAGGCATCGCGAAGTGTCCTTAATAGCCCACGGATTGCTGCTTTGTTTACAAAACGCATTCGAATTAACGCGTATATTATCTGGGCATTATTTGGCAGCTCTGCTGCATGCTAATTGCAGTTAAACTTAGTCCGTTTTCTATTGTACGTCATTTATATCATGTAGGAGATATCTACTTATGAAGGAGCGTTCAAGGTCACGACTCTAGGAGCTCTATGCGAACGCTAAGATATGATAGTTACATTGGCATGGTATAGAACATAGATAGACATCGCTAAGTGCCTTATATTGCCCGCGGATTGCTACTTTGCGTACAAAACGGGTTCGAATTAACGTGTATATTATTTGGGCATTTTCTGAAAGCTCTGCTGCATACTAATTGCAGTAAAACTTCGACCGTTTTCTCTTGAACGTCTTTTCTATCATGTAGGAGTTATCTACTTATGAAGGAGCGTTCAAGGTCACAACTCTCGGTGCTCTATGCGAACGCTAAGATATGATAGTTACATTGGCATGGTGTAGAACATGGATTGACATCGCGAAGTGTCCTTAATAGCCCACGGATTGCTGCTTTGTTTACAAAACGCATTAGAATTAACGCGTATATTATCTGGGCGTTATTTGGCAGCTCTGCTGCATGCTAATTGCCGTAAAACTAAATCCATTTTCACTTGTACGTCTTTTCTATTGTGTAGTAGTTATCTACTTATGAAGGAGCGTTCAAGGTCACAACTCTAGGTGCTCTATGCGAACGCTAAGATATGATAGTTACCTTGGCATGGTGTAGAACATGGATAGACATCGCGAAGTGTCCTTAATAGCCCACGGATTGCTGCTTTGTTTACAAAACGCATTAGAATTAACGCGTATTTTATCTGGGCATTATTTGGCAGCTCTGCTGCATGCTAATTGCCGTAAAACTAATTCCATTTTCACTTGTACGTCTTTTCTATTGTGTAGTAGTTATCTACTTATGAAGGAGCGTTCAAGGTCACAACTCTAGGTGCTCTATGCGAACGCTAAGATATGATAGTTACATTGGCATGGTGTAGAACATGGATAGACATCGCGAAGTGTCCTTAATAGCCCACGGATTGCTGCTTTGTTTACAAAACGCATTAGAATTAACGCGTATATTATCTGGGCATTATTTGGCAGCTCTGCTGCATGGTAAATGCAGTAAAACTAAATCCATTTTCACTTGTACGTCTTTTCTATTGTGTAGTAGTTATCTACTTATGAAGGAGCGGTCAAGGTCACAACTCTAGGTGCTCTATGCGAACGCTAAGATATGATAGTTACATTGGCATGGTATAGAACTTGGATAGACATCGTGAAGTGCCTTATATTACCCGCGGATTGCTACTTTGCGTACAAAACGCGTTATAATTAACGTGTATATTATTTGGGCATTTACTGAAAGCTCTGCTGCATACTAATTGCAGTAAAACTTAGACCGTTTTCTCTTCAACGTCTTTTCTATCGTGTAGGAGTTATCTACATATGAAGGAGCGTTCAAGGTCACAACTCTAGGTGCTGTGTGCAAACGCTAAGATATGGTAGTTACAATGGCATGGTATAGAAAATGGATAGGCATCGCCAAGTGTCCTTAATAGCCCACGGATTGCTGCTTTGTTTACAAAACGCATTAGAATTAACGCGTATATTATCTGGGCATTATTTGGCAGCTCTGCTGCATGCTAATTGCCGTAAAACTAAATCCATTTTCACCTGTACGTCTTTTCTATTGTGTAGTAGTTATCTACTTATGAAGGAGCGGTCAAGGTCACAACTCTAGGTGCTCTATGCGAACGCTAAGATATGATAGTTACATTGGCATGGTATAGAACATGGATAGACATCGCGAAGTGCCTTCTATAGCCCGCGGATTGCTACTTTGCGTACAAAACGGGTTCGAATTAATATGTATATTATTTGGGCATTTTCTGAAAGCTCTGCTGCATACTAATTGCAGTAAAATTTAGACCGTTTTCTCTTGAACGTCTTTTCTATCGTGTAGGAGTTATCTACTTATGAAGGAGTGTTCAAGGTCACAACTCTAGGTGCTCTATGCGAACCCTAAGATATGGTAGTTACAGTGGCATGGTATAGAACATGGATAGACATCGCGAAGTGCCTTCTATAGCCCGCGGATTGCTACTTTGCGTTCCAAACGCGTTCGAATTGACGTGTATATTAATTGGGTACTTTTTGAAAGCTCTGCTGCATACTAATTGCAGTAAAACTTAGACCGCTTTCTCTTGAACGTCTTTTCTATCGTGTAGGAGTTATCTACTTATGAAGGAGCGTTCAAGGTCACAACTCTAGGTGCTGTATGCGAACGCTAAGATATGATAGTTACATTGGCATGGTATAGAACATGGATAGACATCGCGAAGTGCCTTCTATAGCCCGCGGATTGCTACTTTGCGTACCAAACGCGTTCGAATTGACGTGTATATTAATTGGGTACTTTTTGAAAGCTCTGCTGCATACTAATTGCAGTAAAACTTAGACCGCTTTCTCTTGAACGTCTTTTCTATCGTGTAGGAGTTATCTACTTATGAAGGAGCGTTCAAGGTCACAACTCTAGGTGCTGTATGCGAACGCTAAGATATGATAGTTACATTGGCATGGTATAGAACATAGATAGACATCGCTAAGTGCCTTATATTGCCCGCGGATTGCTACTTTGCGTACAAAACAGGTTCGAATTAACGTGTATATTATTTGGGCATTTTCTGAAAGCTCTGCTGCGTGCTAATTGCAGTTAAACTTAGTCCGTTTTCTATTGTACGTCTTTTATATCGTGTAGGAGTTATCTACTTATGAAGGAGCGTTCAAGGTCACAACTCTAGGTACTGTATGCGAACGCTAAGATATGGTAGTTACAATGGCATGGTATAGAAAATGGATAGGCATCGCAAAGTGTCCTTAAAAGCCCACGGATTGCTGCTTTGTTTACAAAACGCATTAGAATTAACGCGTATATTATCTGGGCATTATTTGGCAGCTCTGCTGCATGCTAATTGCCGTAAAACTAAATCCATTTTCACTTGTACGTCTTTTCTATTGTGTAGTAGTTATCTACTTATGAAGGAGCGTTCAAGGTCACAACTCTAGGTGCTCTATGCAAACGCTAAGATATGATAGTTACATTGGCATGGTGTAGAACATGGATAGACATCGCGAAGTGTCCTTAATAGCCCACGGATTGCTGCTTTGTTTACAAAACGCATTAGAATTAACGCGTATATTATCTGGGCATTATTTGGCAGCTCTGCTGCATGCTAATTGCTGTTAAACTAAATCCATTTTCACTTGTACGTCTTTTCTATTGTGTAGTAGTTATCTACTTATGAAGGAGCGGTCAAGGTCACAACTCTAGGTGCTCTATGCGAACCCTAAGATATGATAGTAACATTGACATGGTGTAGAACATGGATAGGCATCGCGAAGTGTCCTTAATAGCCCACGGATTGCTGCTTTGTTTACAAAACGCATTAGAATTAACGCTTATATTATCTGGGCATTATTTGGCAGCTCTGCTGCATGGTAAATGCAGTAAAACTAAATCCATTTTCACTTGTACGTCTTTTCTATTGTGTAGTAGTTATCTACTTATGAAGGAGCGGTCAAGGTCACAACTCTAGGTGCTCTATGCGAACGCTAAGATATGATAGTTACATTGGCATGGTATAGAACATGGATAGACATCGTGAAGTGCCTTATATTACCCGCGGATTGCTACTTTGCGTACAAAACGCGTTATAATTAACGTGTATATTATTTGGGCATTTACTGAAAGCTCTGCTGCATACTAATTGCAGTAAAACTTAGACCGTTTTCTCTTCAACGTCTTTTCTATCGTGTAGGAGTTATCTACATATGAAGGAGCGTTCAAGGTCACAACTCTAGGTGCTGTATGCAAACGCTAAGATATGGTAGTTACAATGGCATGGTATAGAAAATGGATAGGCATCGCAAAGTGTCCTTAATAGCCCACGGATTGCTGCTTTGTATACAAAACGCATTAGAATTAACGCGTATATTATCTGGGCATTATTTGGCAGCTCTGCTGCATGCTAATTGCCGTAAAACTAAATCCATTTTCACCTGTAAGTCTTTTCTATTGTGTAGTAGTTATCTACTTATGAAGGAGCGGTCAAGGTCACAACTCTAGGTGCTCTATGCGAACGCTAAGATATGATAGTTACATTGGCATGGTATAGAACATGGATAGACATCGCGAAGTGCCTTATATAGCCCGCGGATTGATACTTTGCGTACAAAACGCGTTCGAATTGACGTGTATATTAATTGGGTACTTTTCGAAAGCTCTGCTGCATACTAATTGCAGTAAAACTTAGACCGTTTTCTCTTGAACGTCTTTTCTATCGTGTACGAGTTATCTACTTATGAAGGAGCGTTCCAGGTCACAACTCTAGGTGCTGTATGCGAACGCTAAGATATGATAGTTACATTGGCATGGTATAGAACATAGATAGACATCGCTAAGTGCCTTATATTGCCCGCGGATTGCTACTTTGCGTACAAAACGGGTTCGAATTAATGTGTATATTATTTGGGCTTTTTCTGAAAGCTCTGCTGCATACTAATTGCAGTAAAATTTAGACCGTTTTCTCTTGAACGTCTTTTCTATCGTGTAGGAGTTATCTACTTATGAAGGAGTGTTCAAGGTCACAACTCTAGGTGCTCTATGCGAACGCTAAGATATGGTAGTTACATTGGCATGGTATAGAACATGGATAGACATCGCGAAGTGCCTTATATTGCCCGCGGATTGCTACTTTGCGTACAAAACGGGTTCGAATTAATGTGTATATTATTTGGGCTTTTTCTGAAAGCTCTGCTGCATACTAATTGCAGTAAAATTTAGACCGTTTTCTCTTGAACGTCTTTTCTATCGTGTAGGAGTTATCTACTTATGAAGGAGTGTTCAAGGTCACAACTCTAGGTGCTCTATGCGAACGCTAAGATATGGTAGTTACATTGGCATGGTATAGAACATGGATAGACATCGCGAAGTGCCTTCTATAGCCCGCGGATTGCTACTTAGCGTTCCAAACGCGTTCGAATTGACGTGTATATTAATTGGGTACTTTTTGAAAGCTCTGCTGCATACTAATTGCAGTAAAACTTAGACCGCTTTCTCTTGAACGTCTTTTCTATCGTGTAGGAGTTATCTACTTATGAAGGAGCGTTCAAGGTCACAACTCTAGGTGCTGTATGCGAACGCTAAGATATGATAGTTACATTGGCATGGTATAGAACATGGATAGACATCGCGAAGTGCCTTCTATAGCCCGCGGATTGCTACTTTGCGTACCAAACGCGTTCGAATTGACGTGTATATTAATTGGGTACTTTTTGAAAGCTCTGCTGCATACTAATTGCAGTAAAACTTAGACCGCTTTCTCTTGAACGTCTTTTCTATCGTGTAGGAGTTATCTACTTATGAAGGAGCGTTCAAGGTCACAACTCTAGGTGCTGTATGCGAACGCTAAGATATGATAGTTACATTGGCATGGTATAGAACATAGATAGACATCGCTAAGTGCCTTATATTGCCCGCGGATTGCTACTTTGCGTACAAAACAGGTTCGAATTAACGTGTATATTATTTGGGCATTTTCTGAAAGCTCTGCTGCGTGCTAATTGCAGTTAAACTTAGTCCGTTTTCTATTGTACGTCTTTTATATCGTGTAGGAGTTATCTACTTATGAAGGAGCGTTCAAGGTCACAACTCTAGGTACTGTATGCGAACGCTAAGATATGGTAGTTACAATGGCATGGTATAGAAAATGGATAGGCATCGCAAAGTGTCCTTAAAAGCCCACGGATTGCTGCTTTGTTTACAAAACGCATTAGAATTAACGCGTATATTATCTGGGCATTATTTGGCAGCTCTGCTGCATGCTAATTGCCGTAAAACTAAATCCATTTTCACTTGTACATCTTTTCTATTGTGTAGTAGTTATCTACTTATGAAGGAGCGTTCAAGGTCACAACTCTAGGTGCTCTATGCAAACGCTAAGATATGATAGTTACATTGGCATGGTGTAGAACATGGATAGACATCGCGAAGTGTCCTTAATAGCCCACGGATTGCTGCTTTGTTTACAAAACGCATTAGAATTAACGCGTATATTATCTGGGCATTATTTGGCAGCTCTGCTGCATGCTAATTGCTGTTAAACTAAATCCATTTTCACTTGTACGTCTTTTCTATTGTGTAGTAGTTATCTACTTATGAAGGAGCGGTCAAGGTCACAACTCTAAGTGCTCTATGCGAACCCTAAGATATGATAGTAACATTGACATGGTGTAGAACATGGATAGGCATCGCGAAGTGTCCTTAATAGCCCACGGATTGCTGCTTTGTTTACAAAACGCATTAGAATTAACGCGTATATTATCTGGGCATTATTTGGCAGCTCTGCTGCATGGTAAATGCAGTAAAACTAAATCCATTTTCACTTGTAGGTCTTTTCTATTGTGTAGTAGTTATCTACTTATGAAGGAGCGGTCAAGGTCACAACTCTAGGTGTTCTATGCGAACGCTAAGATATGATAGTTACATTGGCATGGTATAGAACATGGATAGACATCGCGAAATGCCTTGTATAACACGCGGATTGCTACTTTGCGTACAAAACGCGTTCGAATTAACGTATATATTATTTGGGCTCTTTTTGAAAGCTCTGCTGCATACTAATTGTAATAAAACTTAGACCTTTTTCCCTTGAACGTCTATCTATCGTGTAAGAGTTATCTACTTATGAAGGTGCGTTCAAGGTCACAACTCTAGGTCCTGTATTCGAACGCTAAGATATGGTAGTTACAATGGCATGGTATAGAAAATGGATAGGAATCGCGAAGTGTCCTTAATAGCCCACGGATTGCTGCTTTGTTTACAAAACGCATTCGAATTAACGCGTATATTATCGGGGCATTATTTGGCAGCTCTGCTGCATGCTAATTGCAGTAAAACTAAATCCATTTTCACTTGTACGTCTTTTCTATCGTGTAGCAGTAATCTACGAATGAAGGAGCGTTCAAGGTCACAACTCTAGGTGCTCTATGCGAACGCTAAGATATGATAGTTACATTGACATGGTGTAGAACATGGATAGGCATCGCGAAGTGTCCTTAATAGCCAACGGATTGCTGCTTTGTTTACAAAACGCATTAGAATTAACGCGTATATTATCTGGGCATTATTTGGCAGCTCTGCTGCATGGTAAATGCAGTAAAACTAAATCCATTTTCACTTGTACGTCTTTTCTATTGTGTAGTAGTTATCTACTTATGAAGGAGCGTTCAAGGTCACAACTCTAGGTGTTCTATGCGAACGCTAAGATATGATAGTTACATTGGTATGGTATAGAACATGGATAGACATCGCGAAGTGCCTTATATAGCCCGCGGATTGCTACTTTGCGTACAAAACGCGTTATAATTAAAGTGTATATTATTTGGGCATTTACTGAAAGCTCTGCTGCAAACTAATTGCAGTAAAACTTAGACCGTTTTCTCTTCAACGTCTTTTCTATCGTGTAGGAGTTATCTACATATGAAGGAGCGTTCAAGGTCACAACTCTAGGTGCTGTATGCAAACGCTAAGATATGGTAGTTACAATGGCATGGTATAGAAAATGGATAGGCATCGCAAAGTGTCCTTAATAGCCCACGGATTGTTGCTTTGTTTACAAAACGCAGTAGAATTAACGCGTATATTATCTGGGCATTATTAGGCAGCTCTGCTGCATGCTAGTTTCAGTAAAACTAATTTTATTTTCACTTGTACGTCTTTTCTATCGTGTAGTAGTTGTCTACTTATGAAGGAGCGTTCAAGGTCACAGCTCTAATTGCTCTATGCGAACCCTAAGATATGATAGTAACATTGACATGGTGTAGAACATTGATGGACATCGCGAAGTGCCTTATATAGCCCACGGATTGCTACTTTGCATACAAAACGCGTTCGAATTAACGTATATATTATTTGGGCTGTTTTTTAAAGCTCTGCTGCATACTAATTGTAGTAAAACTAAGACCGTTTTCCCTTGAACGTCTTTTCTATCGTGTAGGATTTATCTACTTATGAAGGAGCGTTCAAGGTCACAACTCTAGGTACTGTATGCGAACGCTAAGATATGGTAGTTACAATGGCGTGGTACAGAACATGGATAGACATCGCGAAATGCCTTATATAGCCCGCGGATTGCTGCTTTGTTTACAAAACGCATTCGAATTAACGCGTATATTATATGGGCATTATTTGGCAGCTCTACTGCATGCTAATTACAGTAAAACTGAATCCATTTTCACTTGTACGTATTTTCTATCGTGTAGCATTAATCTACGAATGAAGGAGCGTTCAAGGTCACAGCTCTTTGTGCTCTATGCGAACCCTAAGATATGATAGTAACATTGCCATAGTGTAGAACATGGAAAGGCATCGCGAAGTGTCCTCAATAGCCCACGGATTGCTGCATTGTTTACAAAACGCATTCGAATTTTCGTGTATATCATCTGGGCATTATTAGGCAGCGCTGCTGTATACTAATTGCAGTAAAACTTAGACCGTTTTCTCTTGAACGTCTTTTCTACCGTGTAGGAGGTATCTACTTATGAAGGAGCGTTCAAGGTCACAACTCTAGGTGCTCTATGCGAACGCTAAGATATGATAGTTACATTGGCATGGTATAGAAGATGGATGGACATCGCGAAGTGCCTTATATAGCCCACGGATTGCTACTTTGCGTGCAAAACGCGTTCGAATTAACGTATATATTATTTGGGCTCTTTTTTAAAGCTCTGCTGCATACTAATTGCAGCAAAATTTAGACCGCTTTCTCTTGAACGTCTTTTCTATCGTGAAGGAGTTATCTACTTATGAAGGAGCGTTCAAGGTCACAACTCTAGGCACTGTATGCGAACGCTAAGATATGGTAGTTACAATGGCATGGTATAGAAAATGGATAGGCATCGCGAAGTGTCCTTAATAGCCCACGGATTGCTGCTTTGTTTACAAAACGCATTCGAATTAACGCGTATATTATCTGGGCATTATTTGGCAGCTCTGCTGCATGCTAATTGCAGTTAAACTTAGTCCGTTTTCTATTGTACGTCTTTTATATCTTGTAGGAGATATCTACTTATGAAGGAGCGTTCAAGGTCACGACTCTAGGAGCTCTATGCGAACGCTAAGATATGATAGTTACATTGGCATGGTATAGAACATAGATAGACATCGCTAAGTGCCTTATATTGCCCGCGTATTGCTACTTTGCGTACAAAACGGGTTCGAATTAACGTGTATATTATTTGGGCATTTTCTGAAAGCTCTGCTGCATACTAATTGCAGTAAAACTTCGACCGTTTTCTCTTGAACGTCTTTTCTATCGTGTAGGAGTTATCTACTTATGAAGGAGCGTTCAAGGTCACAACTCTAGGTACTGTATGCGAACGCTAAGATATGGTAGTTACAATGGCATGGTATAGAAAATGGATAGGCATCGCAAAGTGTCCTTAATAGCCCACGGATTGCTGCTTTGTTTACAAAACGCATTAGAATTAACGCGTATATTATCTGGGCATTATTTGGCAGCTCTGCTGCATGCTAATTGCCGTAAAACTAAATCCATTTTCACTTGTACGTCTTTTCTATTGTGTAGTAGTTATCTACTTATGAAGGAGCGTTCAAGGTCAGAACTCTAGGTGCTCTATGCGAACGCTAAGATATGATAGTTACATTGGCATGGTGTAGAACATGGATAGACATCGCGAAGTGTCCTTAATAGCCCACGGATTGCTGCGTATATTATCTGGGCATTATTTGGCAGCTCTGCTGCATGCTAATTGCCGTAAAACTAAATCCATTTTCACTTGTACGTCTTTTCTATCGTGTAGCAGTAATCTACGAATGAAGGAGCGTTCAAGGTCACAGCTCTTTGTGCTCTGTGCGAACCCTAAGATATGATAGTAACATTGACATGGTGTAGAACATGGATAGACATCGCGAAGTGTCCTTAATAGCCTACGGATTGCTGCTTTGTTTACAAAACGCATTAGAATTAACGCGTATATTATCTGGGCATTATTTGGCAGCTCTGCTGCATGGTAAATGCAGTAAAACTAAATCCATTTTCACTTGTACGTCTTTTCTATTGTGTAGTAGTTATCTACTTATGAAGGAGCGTGCAAGGTCACAGCTCTAATTGCTCTATGCGAACCCTAAGATATGATAGTTACATTGGCATGGTATAGAACATGGATAGACATCGCGAAATGCCTTATATAACACGCGGATTGTTACTTTGCGTACAAAACGCGTTCGAATTAACGTATATATTATTTGGGCTCTTTTTGAAAGCTCTGCTGCATACTAATTGTAATAAAACTTAAACCTTTTTCCCTTGAACGTCTATCTATCGTGTAAGAGTTATCTACTTATGAAGGAGCGTTCAAGGTCACAACTCTAGGTCCTGTATTCGAACGCTAAGATATGGTAGTTACAATGGCATGGTATAGAAAATGGATAGGCAACGCGAATTGTCCTTAATAGCCCACGGATTGCTGCTTTGTTTACAAAACGCATTCGAATTAACGCGTATATTATCGGGGCATTATTTGGCAGCTCTGCTGCATGCTAATTGCAGTAAAACTAAATCCATTTTCACTTGTACGTCTTTTCTATCGTGTAGCAGTAATCTACGAATGAAGGAACGTTCAAGGTCACAACTCTAGGTGCTCTATGCGAACGCTAAGATATGATAGTTACATTGACATGGTGTAGAACATGAATAGGCATCGCGAAGTGTCCTTAATAGCCAACGGATTGCTGCTTTGTTTACAAAACGCATTAGAATTAACGCGTATATTATCTGGGCATTATTTGGCAGCTCTGCTGCATGGTAAATGCAGTAAAACTAAATCCATTTTCACTTGTACGTCTTTTCTATTGTGTAGTAGTTATCTACTTATGAAGGAGCGTTCAAGGTCACAACTCTAGGTGCTCTATGCGAACGCTAAGATATGATAGTTACATTGGCATGGTATAGAACATGGATAGACATCGCGAAGTGCCTTATATAGCCCGCGGATTGCTACTTTGCGTACAAAACGCGTTCGAAGTGACGTGTATATTATTTGGGCACTTTTTGAAAGCTCTGCTGCATACTAATTGCAGTAAAACTAAGACCGTTTTCTCTTGAACGTCTTTTCTATCGTGTAGGAGTTATCTACTTATGAAGGAGCGTTCAAGGTCACAACTCTAGGTGCTCTATGCGAACGCTAAGATATGGTAGTTACATTGGCATGGTATAGAACATGGATAGACATCGCGAAGTGCCTAATATTGTCTGCGGATTGCTACTTTGCGTACAAAACGCGTTCGAATTAACGTGTATATTATTTGGGCATTTTCTGATAGTTCTGCTGCATACTAATTGCAGTAAAACTAAGACCGTTTTCTCTTGAACGTCTTTTTTATCGTGTAGGAGTTATCTTCTTATGAAGGAGCGTTCAAGGTCACAACTCTAGGTGCTCTATGCGAACGCTAAGATATGATAGTTACATTGGCATGGTATAGAACATGGATAGACATCGCGAAGTGCCTTATATAGCCCACGGATTGCTACTTTGCGTACAAAACGCGTTCGAAGTGACGTGTATATTATTTGGGCACTTTTTGAAAGCTCTGCTGCATACTAATTGCAGTAAAACTAAGACCGTTTTCTCTTGAACGTCTTTTCTATCGTGTAGGAGTTATCTACTTATGAAGGAGCGTTCAAGGTCACAACTCTAGGTGGTCTATGCGAACGCTAAGATATGATAGTTACATTGGCATGGTATAGAACATGGATAGACATCGCGAAGTGCCTAATATTGTCCGCGGATTGCTACTTTGCGTACAAAACGCGTTCGAATTAACGTGTATATTATTTGGGCATTTTCTGATAGTTCTGCTGCATACTAATTGCAGTAAAACTAAGACCGTTTTCTCTTAAACGCTCTTTCTATCGTGTAGGAGTTATCTACTTATGAAGGAGCGTTCAAGGTCACAACTCTAGGTACTGTATGCGAACCCTAAGATATGGTAGTTACAATGGCATGGTATAGAAAATGGATAGGCATCGCGAAGTGTCCTTAATAGCCCACGCGTTGCTGCTTTGTTTACAAAACGCAATCGAATTAACGCGTATATTATCTGGGCAGTATTTGGCAGCTCTGCTGCATGCTAATTGCAGTAAAACTAAATCCATTTTCACTTGTACGTCTTTTCTATCGTGTAGCTGTAATCTGCGAATGAAGGAGCGTTCAAGGTCACAGCTCTTTGTGCTCTATGCGAACGCTAAGATATGATAGTTACATTGGCATGGTATAGAACATGGATAGACATCGTGAAGTGCCTTATATTACCCGCGGATTGCTACTTTGCGTACAAAACGCGTTATAATTAACGTGTATATTATTTGGGCATTTACTGAAAGCTCTGCTGCATACTAATTGCAGTAAAACTTAGACCGTTTTCTCTTCAACGTCTTTTCTATCGTGTAGGAGTTATCTACATATGAAGGAGCGTTCAAGGTCACAACTCTAGGTGCTGTATGCAAACGCTAAGATATGGTAGTTACAATGGCATGGTATAGAAAATGGATAGGCATCGCAAAGTGTCCTTAATAGCCCACGGATTGCTGCTCTGTTTACAAAACGCATTAGAATTAACGCGTATATTATCTGGGCATTATTTGGCAGCTCTGCTGCATGCTAATTGCCGTAAAACTAAATCCATTTTCACTTGTACGTCTTTTCTATTGTGTATTGTAGCAAAGTAGCAATCCTTGCGGATTGCTACTTTGCGTACAAAACGGGTTCGAATTAACGTGTATATTATTTGGGCATTTTCTGAAAGCTCTGCTGCATACTAATTGCAGTAAATCTTAGACCGTTTTCTCTTGAACGTCTTTTCTATCGTGTAGGAGTTATCTACTTATGAAGGAGCGTTCAAGGTCACAACTCTAGGTGCTCTATGCGAACGCTAAGATATGATAGTTACATTGGCATGGTGTAGAACATGGATAGACATCGCCAAGTGTCCTTTATAGCCCACGGATTGCTGCTTTGTTTACAAAACGCATTAGAATTAACGCGTATATTATCTGGGCATTATTTGGCAGCTCTGCTGCATGGTAATTGCGGTAAAACTTAATCCATTTTCACTTGTACGTCTTTTCTATTGTGTAGTAGTTATCTACTTATGAAGGAGCGTTCAAGGTCACAACTCTGGGTCCTGTATTCGAAAGCTAAGATATGGTAGTTACAATGGCATGGTATAGAAAATGGATAGACATCGCGAAGTGTCCTTAATAGCCCACGGATTGCTGCTATGTTTACAAAACGGATTAGAATTAACGCGTATATTATCTGGGCATTATTTGGCAGCTCTGCTGCATGCTAATTGCCGTAAAACTAAATCCATTTTCACTTGTACGTCTTTTCTATTGTGTAGTAGTTATCTACTTATGAAGGAGCGGTCAAGGTCACAACTCTAGGTGCTGTATGCAAACGCTAATATATGGTAGTTACAATGGCATGGTATAGTAAATGGATAGGCATCGCAAAGTGTCCTTAATAGCCCACGGATTACTGCTTTGTTTACAAAACGCATTAGAATTAACGCGTATATTATCTGGGCATTATTTGGCAGCTCTGCTGCATGCTAATTGCCGTAAAACTAAATCCATTTTCACTTGTACGTCTTTTCTATCGTGTAGCAGTAATCTACGAATGAAGGAGCGTTCAAGGTCACAGCTCTTTGTGCTCTATGCGAACCCTAAGATATGATAGTAACATTGACATGGTGTAGAACATGGATAGGCATCGCGAAGTGTCCTTAATAGCCAACGGATTGCTGCTTTGTTTACAAAACGCATTAGAATTAACGCGTATATTATCTGGGCATTATTTGGCAGCTCTGCTACATGGTAATTGCAGTAAAACTAAATCCATTTTCACTTGTACGTCTTTTCTATTGTGTAGTAGTTATCTACTTATGAAGGAGCTGTCAACGTCACAACTCTAGGTGCTCTATACGAACGCTAAGATATGATAGTTACATTGGCATGGTATAGAACATGGATGGAAATCGCGAAGTGCCTTATATAGCCCGCGGATTGATACTTTGCGTACAAAACGCGTTCGAATTGACGTGTATATTAATTGGGTACTTTTCGAAAGCTCTGCTGCATACTAATTGCAGTAAAACTTAGACCGTTTTCTCTTGAACGTCTTTTCCATCGTGTAGGAGTTATCTACTTATGAAGGAGCGTTCAAGGTCACAACTCTAGGTGCTGTATGCGATCGCTAAGATATGATAGTTACATTGACATGGTATAGAACATAGATAGACATCGCTAATATTGCCCGCGGATTGCTTCTTTGCGTACAAAAAGGGTTCGAATTAACGTGTATTTGGGCATTTTCTGAAAGCTCTGCTGCATACTAATTGCAGTAAAATTTAGACCGTTTTCTCTAGAACGTCTTTTCTATCGTGTAGGAGTTATCTACTTATGAAGGAGTGTTCAAGGTCACAACTCTAGGTGCTCTATGGGAACGCTAAGTTATGGTAGTTACATTGGCATGATATAGAACATGGATAGACAACGCGAAGTGCCTTATATAGCCCGCGGATTGCTACTTTGCGTACAAAACGCGTTCGAATTGACGTGTATATTAATTGGGTACTTTTTGAAAGCTCTGCTGCATACTAATTGCAGGAAAACTTAGACCGTTTTCTCTTCAACGTCTTTTCTGTCGTGTAGGAGTTATCTACATATGAAGGAGCGTTCAAGGTCACAACTCTAGGTGCTCTATGCAAACGCTAAGATATGGTAGTTACATTGGCATGGTATATAACATGGTTAGACATCGCGAAGTGTCCTTAATAGCCCACGGATTGCTGCTTTGTTTACAAAACGAAATAGAATTGACGCGTATATTATCTGGGCATTATTTGGCAGCTCTGCTGCATGGTAATTGCAGTGAAACTAAATCCATTTTCACATGTACGTCTTTTCTATTGTGTAGTAGTTATCTACTTATGAAGGAGCGGTCAAGGTCACAACTCTAGGTGCTCTATGCGAACGCTAAGATATGATAGTTACATTGGCATGGTATATAACATGGTATATAACATGGTTAGACATCGCGAAGTGTCCTTAATAGCCCACGGATTGCTGCTTTGTTTACAAAACGAATTAGAATTGACGCGTATATTATCTGTGCATTATTTGGCAGCTCTGCTGCATGCTAATTGCCGTAAAACTAAATCCATTTTCACTTGTACGTCTTTTCTATTGTGTAGTAGTTATCTACTTATGAAGGAGCGTTCAAGGTCACAACTCTAGGTGCTCTATGCGAACGCTAAGATATGATAGTTACATTGGCATGGTATAGAACATGGATAGACATCGTGAAGTGCCTTATATAGCCCGCGGATTGCTACTTTGCGTACAAAACGCGTTCGAAGTGACGTGTATATTATTTGGGCACTTTTTGAAAGCTCTGCTGCATACTAATTGCAGTAAAACTAAGACCGTTTTCTCTTGAACGTCTTTTCTATCGTGTAGGAGTTATCTTCTTATGAAGGAGCGTTCAAGGTCACAACTCTAGGTGCTCTATGCGAACGCTAAGATATGATAGTTACATTGGCATGGTATAGAACATGGATAGACATCGTGAAGTGCCTTATATAGCCCGCGGATTGCTACTTTGCGTACAAAACGCGTTCGAAGTGACGTGTATATTATTTGGGCACTTTTTGAAAGCTCTGCTGCATACTAATTGCAGTAAAACTAAGACCGTTTTCTCTTGAACGTCTTTTCTATCGTGTAGGAGTTATCTACTTATGAAGGAGCGTTCAAGGTCACAACTCTAGGTGCTCTATGCGAACGCTAAGATATGATAGTTACATTGGCATGATATAGAACATGGATAGACATCGCGAAGTGCCTAATATTGTCCGCGGATTGCTACTTTGCGTACAAAACGCGTTCGAATTAACGTGTATATTATTTGGGCATTTTCTGATAGTTCTGCTGCATACTAATTGCAGTAAAACTAAGACCGTTTTCTCTTAAACGCTCTTTCTATCGTGTAGGAGTTATCTACTTATGAAGGAGCGTTCAAGGTCACAACTCTAGGTACTGTATGCGAACCCTAAGATATGGTAGTTACAATGGCATGGTATAGAAAATGGATAGGCATCGCGAAGTGTCCTTAATAGCCCACGCATTGCTGCTTTGTTTACAAAACGCAATCGAATTAACGCGTATATTATCTGGGCAGTATTTGGCAGCTCTGCTGCATGCTAATTGCAGTAAAACTAAATCCATTTTCACTTGTACGTCTTTTCTATCGTGTAGCAGTAATCTACGAATGAAGGAGCGTTCAAGGTCACAGCTCCTTGTGCTCTATGCGAACCCTAAGATATGATAGTAACATTGACATAGTGTAGAACATGGATAGGCATCGCGAAGTGTCCTTAATAGCCCACGGATTGCTGCTTTGTTTACAAAACGTATTAGAATTAACGCGTATATTATCTGGGCATTATTTGGCAGCTCTGCTGCATGGTAAATGCAGTAAAACGAAATCCATTTTCACTTGTACGTCTTTTCTATTGTGTAGTAGTTATCTACTTATGAAGGAGCGTTCAAGGTCACAACTCTAGGTGCTCTATGCGAACGCTAAGATATGATAGTTACATTGGCATGGTATAGAACATGGATAGACATCGCGAAGTGCCTTATATAGCCCGCGGATTGCTACTTTGCGTACAAAAGGCGTTCGAAGTGACGTGTATATTATTTGGGCACTTTTTGAAAGCTCTGCTGCATACTAATTGCAGTAAAACTAAGACCGTTTTCTCTTGAACGTCTTTTCTATCGTGTAGGAGTTATCTACTTATGAAGGAGCGTTCAAGGTCACAACTCTAGGTGCTCTATGCGAACGCTAAGATATGATAGTTACATTGGCATGGTATAGAACATGGATAGACATCGCGAAGTGCCTAATATTGTCCGCGGATTGCTACTTTGCGTACAAAACGCGTTCGAATTAACGTGTATATTATTTGGGCATTTTCTGATAGTTCTGCTGCATACTAATTGCAGTAAAACTAAGACCGTTTTCTCTTGAACGTCTTTTCTATCGTGTAGGAGTTATCTTCTTATGAAGGAGCGTTCAAGGTCACAACTCTAGGTGCTCTATGCGAACGCTAAGATATGATAGTTACATTGGCATGGTATAGAACATGGATAGACATCGTGAAGTGCCTTATATAGCCCGCGGATTGCTACTTTGCGTACAAAACGCGTTCGAAGTGACGTGTATATTATTTGGGCACTTTTTGAAAGCTCTGCTGCATACTAATTGCAGTAAAACTAAGACCGTTTTCTCTTGAACGTCTTTTCTATCGTGTAGGAGTTATCTACTTATGAAGGAGCGTTCAAGGTCACAACTCTAGGTGCTCTATGCGAACGCTAAGATATGATAGTTACATTGGCATGATATAGAACATGGATAGACATCGCGAAGTGCCTAATATTGTCCGCGGATTGCTACTTTGCGTACAAAACGCGTTCGAATTAACGTGTATATTATTTGGGCATTTTCTGATAGTTCTGCTGCATACTAATTGCAGTAAAACTAAGACCGTTTTCTCTTAAACGCTCTTTCTATCGTGTAGGAGTTATCTACTTATGAAGGAGCGTTCAAGGTCACAACTCTAGGTACTGTATGCGAACCCTAAGATATGGTAGTTACAATGGCATGGTATAGAAAATGGATAGGCATCGCGAAGTGTCCTTAATAGCCCACGCATTGCTGCTTTGTTTACAAAACGCAATCGAATTAACGCGTATTTTATCTGGGCAGTATTTGGCAGCTCTGCTGCATGCTAATTGCAGTAAAACTAAATCCATTTTCACTTGTACGTCTTTTCTATCGTGTAGCAGTAATCTACGAATGAAGGAGCGTTCAAGGTCACAGCTCTTTGTGCTCTATGCGAACCCTAAGATATGATAGTAACATTGACATAGTGTAGAACATGGATAGGCATCGCGAAGTGTCCTTAATAGCCCACGGATTGCTGCTTTGTTTACAAAACGCATTAGAATTAACGCGTATATTATCTGGGCATTATTTGGCAGCTCTGCTGCATGGTAAATGCAGTAAAACTAAATCCATTTTCACTTGTACGTCTTTTCTATTGTGTAGTAGTTATCTACTTATGAAGGAGCGGTCAAGGTCACAACTCTAGGTGCTCTATGCGAACGCTAAGATATGATAGTTACATTGGCATGGTATAGAACATGGATAGACATCGTGAAGTGCCTTATATTACCCGCGGATTGCTACTTTGCGTACAAAACGCGTTATAATTAACGTGTATATTATTTGGGCATTTACTGAAAGCTCTGCTGCATATTAATTTCAGTAAAACTTGGACCGTTTTCTCTTGAACGTCTTTTCTATCGTGAAGGAGTTATCTACTTATGAAGGAGCGTTCAAGGTCACAACTCTAGGTGCTGTATGCGAACTATAAGATATGATAGTTACATTGGCATGGTATAGAACATAGATAGACATCGCTAATATTGCCCGCGGATTGCTACTTTGCGTACAAAACGGGTTCGAATTAACGTGAGCATTTTCTGAAAGCTCTGCTGCATACTAATTGCAGTAAAATTTAGACCGTTTTCTCTTGAACGTCTTTTCTATCGTGTAGAAGTTATCTACTTATGAAGGAGTGTTCAAGGTCACAACTCTAGTTGCTCTATGCAAACGCTAAGATATGGTAGTTACACTGGCATGGTATAGAACATGGATAGACATCGCGAAGTGCCTTATATAGCCCGCGGATTGCTACTTTGCGTACAAAACGCGTTCGAATTGACGTGTATATTAATTGGGTACTTTTTGAAAGCTCTGCTGCATACTAATTGCAGGAAAACTTAGACCGTTTTCTCTTCAACGTCTTTTCTGTCGTGTAGGAGTTATCTACATATGAAGGAGCGTTCAAGGTGACAACTCTAGGTGCTCTATGCAAACGCTAAGATATGGTAGTTACATTGGCATGGTATATAACATGGTTAGACATCGCGAAGTGTCCTTAATAGCCCACGGATTTCTGCTTTGTTTACAAAACGAATTAGAATTGACGCGTATATTATCTGTGCATTATTTGGCAGCTCTGCGGCATGCTAATTGCCGTAAAACTAAAACCATTTTCACTTGTACGTCTTTTCTATTGTGTAGTAGTTATCTACTTATGAAGGAGCGGTCAAGGTCACAACTCTAGGTGCTCTATGCGAGCGCTAAGATATGATAGTTACATTGGCATGGTATAGAACATGGATAGACATCGCGAAGTGCCTTATATAGCCCGCGGATTAATACTTTGCGTACAAAACGCGTTCGAATTGACGTGTATATTAATTGGGTACTTTTTGAAAGCTCTGCTGGATACTAATTGCAGTAAAACTTAGACCGTTTTCTCTTGAACGTCTTTTCTATCGTGTAAGAGTTATCTACTTATGAAGGAGCGTTCAAGGTCACATCTCTAGGTACTGTATGCGAACGATAATATATGGTAGTTACAATGGCATGGTATAGAAAATGGATAGGCATCGCGAAGTGTCCTTAATAGCCCACGGATTGCTGCTTTGTTTACAAAACGCATTCGAATTAACGCGTATATTATCTGGGCATTATTTGGCAGCTCTGTTGCATGTTAATTGCAGTTAAACTTAGTCCGTTTTCTATTGTACGTCTTTTCTATTGTGCAGTAGTTATCTACTTATGAAGGAGCGTTCAATGTCACAACTCTAGGTGCTCTATGCGAACGCAAAGATATGATAGTTACATTGGGATGGTGTAGAACATGGATAGACATCGCGAAGTGTCCTTAATAGCCCACGGATTGCTACTTTGTTTACAAAACGCATTAGAATTAACGCGTATATTATCTGGGCATTATTTGGCAGCTCTGCTGCATGGTAATTGCAGTAAAACTAAATCCATTTTCACTTGTACGTCTTTTCTATTGTGTAGTAGTTATCTACTTATGAAGGAGCGTGCAAGGTCACAGCTCTAATTGCTCTATGCGAACCCTAAGATATGATAGTTACATTGGCATGGTATAGAACATGGATAGACATCGCGAAATGCCTTATATAACACACGGATTGCTACTTTGCGTACAAAACGCGTTCGAATTAACGTATATATTATTTGGGCTCTTTTTGAAAGCTCTGCTGCATACTAATTGTAATAAAACTTAGACCTTTTTCCCTTGAACGTCTATCTATCGTGTAAGAGTTATCTACTTATGAAGGAGCGTTCAAGGTCACCACTCTAGGTGCTCTATGCGAACGCTAAGATATGATAGTTACATTGACATGGTGTAGAACATGGATAGGCATCGCGAAGTGTCCATAATAGCCAACGGATTGCTGCTTTGTTTACAAAACGCATTAGAATTAACGCGTATATTATCTGGGCATTATTTGGCAGCTCTGCTGCATGGTAAATGCAGTAAAACTAAATCCATTTTCACTTGTACGTCTTTTCTATTGTGTAGTAGTTATCTACTTATGAAGGAGCGTTCAAGGTAACAACTCTAGGTGCTCTATACGAACGCTAAGATATGATAGTTACATTGGCATGGTATAGAACATGTATAGACATCGCGAAGTGCCTTATATAGCCCGCGGATTGCTACTTTGCGTACAAAACGCGTTCGAAGTGACGTGTATATTATTTGGGCACTTTTTGAAAGCTCTGCTGCATACTAATTGCAGTAAAACTAAGACCGTTTTCTCTTGAACGTCTTTTCTATCGTGTAGGAGTTATCTACTTATGAAGGAGCGTTCAAGGTCACAACTCTAGGTGCTCTATGCGAACGCTAAGATATGATAGTTACATTGGCATGGTATAGAACATGGATAGACATCGCGAAGTGCCTAATATTGTCCGCGGATTGCTACTTTGCGTACAAAACGCGTTCGAATTAACGTGTATATTATTTGGGCATTTTCTGATAGTTCTGCTGCATACTAATTGCAGTAAAACTAAGACCGTTTTCTCTTGAACGTCTTTTCTATCGTGTAGGAGTTATCTTCTTATGAAGGAGCGTTCAAGGTCACAACTCTAGGTGCTCTATGCGAACGCTAAGATATGATAGTTACATTGGCATGGTATAAAACATGGATAGACATCGTGAAGTGCCTTATATTACCCGCGGATTGCTACTTTGCGTACAAAACGCGTTATAATTAACGTGTATATTATTTGGGCATTTACTGAAAGCTCTGCTGCATACTAATTGCAGTAAAACTTAGACCGTTTTCTCTTCAACGTCTTTTCTATCGTGTAGGAGTTATCTACATATGAAGGAGCGTTCAAGGTCACAACTCTAGGTGCTGTATGCAAACGCTAAGATATGGTATTTACAATGGCATGGTATAGAAAATGGATAGGCATCGCAAAGTGTCCTTAATAGCCCACGGATTGCTGCTTTGTTTACAAAACGCATTAGAATTAACGCGTATATTATCTGGGCATTATTTGGCAGCTCTGCTGCATGGTAAATGCAGTAAAACTAAATCCATTTTCACTTGTACGTCTTTTCTATTGTGTAGTAGTTATCTACTTATGAAGGAGCGGGCAAGGTCACAACTCTAGGTGCTCTATGCCAACGCTAAGATAAGATAGTTACATTGGCATGGTATAGAACATGGATAGATATCGTGAAGTGCCTTATATTACCCGCGGATTGCTACTTTGCATACAAAACGCGTTCGAATTAACGTGTATATTATTTGGGCATTTACTGAAAGCTCTGCTGCATACTAATTGCAATAAAACTTAGACCGTTTTCTCTTCAACGTCTTTTCTATCGTGTAGGAGTTATCTACATATGAAGGAGCGATCAAGGTCACAACTCTAGGTGCTCTATGCGAACGCTAAGATATGATAGTTACATTGGCGTGGATTAGAACATGGATAGACATCGTGAAGTGCCTTATATTACCCGCGGTTTGCTACTTTGCGTACTAAACGCGTTAGAATTAACGTGTATATTATTTGGGCATTTACTGAAAGCTCTGCTGCATACTAATTGCAGTAAAATTTAGACCGTTTTCTCGTGAACGTCTTTTCTATCGTGTAGGAGTTATCTACTTAGGAAGGAGAGTTCAAGGTCACAACTCTAGGTGCTGTAAGCAAACGCTAAGATATGGTAGTTACAATGGCATGGTATAGAAAATGGATAGGCATCGCAAAGTGTCCTTAATAGCCCACGGATTGCTGCTTTGTTTACAAAACGCATTAGGATTAACGCGTATATTATCTGGGCATTATTTGGCTGCTCTGCTGCATGCTAATTGCAGTAAAACTAAATCCATTTTCACTTGTACGTCTTTTCTATCGTGTAGCAGTAATCTACGAATGAAGGAGCGTTCAAGGTCACAGCTCTTTGTGCTCTATGCGAACCCTAAGATATGATAGTAACATTGACATGGTGTAGAACATGGATAGGCATCGCGAAGTGTCCTTAATAGCCCACGGATTGCTGCTTTGTTTACAAAACAACTCACAACTCTAGGTGCTGTATGCAAACGCTAAGATATGGTAGTTACAATGGCATGGTATAGAAAATGGATAGGCATCGCAAAGTGTCCTTAATAGCCCACGGATTGCTGCTTTGTTTACAAAACGCATTAGGATTAACGCGTATATTATCTGGGCATTATTTGGCTGCTCTGCTGCATGCTAATTGCAGTAAAACTAAATCCATTTTCACTTGTAAGTCTTTTCTATCGTGTAGCAGTAATCTACGAATGAAGGAGCGTTCAAGGTCACAGCTCTTTGTGCTCTATGCGAACCCTAAGATATGATAGTAACATTTACATGGTGTAGAACATGGATGGGCATCGCGAAGTGTCCTTAATAGCCCACGGATTGCTGCTTTGTTTACAAAACGCATTAGAATTAACGCGTATATTATCTGGGCATTATTTGGCAGCTCTGCTGCATGGTAAATGCAGTAAAACTAAATCCATTTTCACTTGTACGTCTTTTCTATTGTGTAGTAGTTATCTACTTATGAAGGAGCGGGCAAGGTCACAACTCTAGGTGCTCTATGCCAACGCTAAGATAAGATAGTTACATTGGCATGGTATAGAACATGGATAGACACCGCTAAGTGCCTTATATTGCCCGCGGATTGCTACTTTGCGTACAAAACGGGTTCGAATTAACGTGTATATTATTTGGGCATTTTCTGAAAGCTCTGCTGCATACTAATTGCAGTAAAATTTAGACCGTTTTCTCTTGAACGTCTTTTCTATCGTGTAGAAGTTATCTACTTATGAAGGAGTGTTCAAGGTCACAACTCTAGTTGCTCTATGCGAACGCTAAGATATGGTAGTTACACTGGCATGGTATAGAACATGGATAGACATCGCGAAGTGCCTTATATAGCCCGCGGATTGCTACTTTGCGTACAAAACGCGTTCGAATTGACGTGTATATTAATTGGGTACTTTTTGAAAGCTCTGCTGCATACTAATTGCAGTAAAACTTAGACCGTTTTCTCTTCAACGTCTCTTCTATCGTGTAGGAGTTATCTACATATGAAGGAGCGTTCAAGGTCACAACTCTAGGTGCTGTATGCAAACGCTAATATATGGTAGTTACAATGGCATGGTATAGAAAATGGATAGGCATCGCAAAGTGTCCTTAATAGCTCACGGATTGCTGCTTTGTTTACAAAACGCATTAGAATTAACGCGTATATTATCTGGGCATTATTTGGCAGCTCTGCTGCATGGTAATTGCAGTAAAACTAAATCCATTTTCACATGTACGTCTTTTCTATTGTGTAGTAGTTATCTACTTATGAAGGAGCGGTCAAGGTCACAACTCTAGGTGCTCTATGCGAACGCTAAGATATGATAGTTACATTGGCATGGTATATAACATGGTTAGACATCGCGAAGTGTCCTTAATAGCCCACGGATTGCTGCTTTGTTTACAAAACGCATTAGGATTAACGCGTATATTTGTGCATTATGCTTTGTGCACTATGCGAACCCTAAGATATGATAGTAACATTGACATGGTGTAGAACATGGATAGGCATCGCGAAGTGTCCTTAATAGCCCACGGATTGCTGCTTTGTTTACAAAACGCATTAGAATTAACGCGTATATTATCTGGGCATTATTTGGCAGCTCTGATGCATGGTAATTGCAGTAAAACTAAATCCATTTTCACTTGTACGTATTTTCTATTGTGTAGTAGTTATCTACTTATGAAGGAGCGGTCAAGGTCACAACTCTAGGTGCTCTATGCGAACGCTAAGATATGATAGTTACATTGGCATGGTATAGAACATGGATGGACATCGCGAAGTGCCTTATATAGCCCGCGGATTGATACTTTGCGTACAAAACGCGTTCGAATTGACGTGTATATTAATTGGGTACTTTTTGCAGGCTCTGCTGCATACTAATTGCAGGAAAACTTAGACCGTTTTCTCTTGAACGTCTTTTCTATCGTGTAGGAGTTATCTACTTATGAAGAAGCGTTCAGGGTCACAACTCTAGGTGCTGTATGCGAACGCTAAGATATGATAGTTACATTGGCATGGTATAGAACATAGATAGACATCGCTAAGTGCCTTATATTGCCCGCGGATTGCTACTTTGCGTACAAAACGGGTTCGAATTAACGTGTATATTATTTGGGCATTTTCTGAAAGCTCTGCTGCATACTAATTGCAGTAAAATTTAGACCGTTTTCTCTTGAACGTCTTTTCTATCGTGCAGGAGTTATCTACTTATGAAGGAGTGTTCAAGGTCACAACTCTAGGTGCTCTATGCGAACGCTAAGATATGGTAGTTACATTGGCATGGTATAGAACATAGATAGACATCGCTAAGTGCCTTATATTGGCCGCGGATTGCTACTTTGCGTACAAAACGGGTTCGAATTAACGTGTATATTATTTGGGCATTTTCTGAAAGCTCTGCTGCATACTAATTGCAGTAAAACTTCGACCGTTTTCTCTTGAACGTCTTTTCTGTCGTGCAGGAGTTATCTACTTATGAAGGAGCGTTCAAGGTCACAACTCTAGGTACTGTATGCGAACGCTAAGATATGGTAGTTACAATGGCATGGTATAGAAAATGGATAGGCATCGCAAAGTGTCCTTAAAAGCCCACGGATTGCTGCTTTGTTTACAAAACGCATTAGAATTAACGCGTATATTATCTGGGCATTATTTGGCAGCTCTGCTGCATGCTAATTGCAGTAAAACTAAATCCATTTTCACTTGTACGTCTTTTCTATCGTGTAGCAGTAATCTACGAATGAAGGAGCGTTCAAGGTCACAGCTCTTTGTGCTCTATGCGAACCCTAAGATATGATAGTAACATTGACATGGTGTAGAACATGGATAGGCATCGCGAAGTGTCCTTAATAGCCCACGGATTGCTGCTTTGTTTACAAAACGCATTAGAATTAACGCGTATATTATCTGGGCATTATTTGGCAGCTCTGCTGCATGGTAAATGCAGTAAAACTAAATCCATTTTCACTTGTACGTATTTTCTATTGTGTACTAGTTATCCACTTATGAAGGAGCGGTCAAGGTCACAACTCTAGGTGCTCTATGCGAACGCTAAGATATGATAGTTACATTGGCATGGTATAGAACATGGATAGACATTGTGAAGTGCCTTATATTACCCGCGGATTGCTACTTTGCGTACAAAACGCGTTATAATTAACGTTTATATTATTTGGGCATTTACTGAAAGCTCTGCTGCATACTAATTGCAGTAAAACTTAGACCGTTTTCTCTTCAACGTCTTTTCTATCGTGTAGGAGTTATCTACATATGAAGGAGCGTTCAAGGTCACAACTCTAGGTGCTGTATGCAAACGCTAAGATATGGTATTTACAATGGCATGGTATAGAAAATGGATAGGCATCGCAAAGTGTCCTTAATAGCCCACGGATTGCTGCTTTGTTTACAAAACGCATTAGAATTAACGCGTATATTATCTGGGCATTATTTGGCAGCTCTGCTGCATGGTAAATGCAGTAAAACTAAATCCATTTTCACTTGTACGTCTTTTCTATTGTGTAGTAGTTATCTACTTATGAAGGAGCGGTCAAGGTCACAACTCTAGGTGCTCTATGCGAACGCTAACATATGATAGTTACATTGGCATGGTATAGAACATAGATAGACATCGCTAAGTGCCTTATATTGGCCGCGGATTGCTACTTTGCGTACAAAACGGGTTCGAATTAACGTGTATATTATTTGGGCATTTTCTGAAAGCTCTGCTGCATACTAATTGCAGTAAAACTTCGACCGTTTTCTCTTGAACGTCTTTTCTGTCGTGCAGGAGTTATCTACTTATGAAAGAGCGTTCAAGGTCACAACTCTAGGTACTGTATGCGAACGCTAAGATATGGTAGTTACAATGGCATGGTATAGAAAATGGATAGGCATCGCAAAGTGTCCTTAAAAGCCCACGGATTGCTGCTTTGTTTACAAAACGCATTAGAATTAACGCGTATATTATCTGGGCATTATTTGGCAGCTCTGCTGCATGCTAATTGCAGTAAAACTAAATCCATTTTCACTTGTACGTCTTTTCTATCGTGTAGCAGTAATCTACGAATGAAGGAGCGTTCAAGGTCACAGCTCTTTGTGCTCTATGCGAACCCTAAGATATGATAGTAACATTGACATGGTGTAGAACATGGATAGGCATCGCGAAGTGTCCTTAATAGCCCACGGATTGCTGCTTTGTTTACAAAACGCATTAGAATTAACGCGTATATTATCTGGGCATTATTTGGCAGCTCTGCTGCATGGTAAATGCAGTAAAACTAAATCCATTTTCACTTGTACGTATTTTCTATTGTGTACTAGTTATCTACTTATGAAGGAGCGGTCAAGGTCACAACTCTAGGTGCTCTATGCGAACGCTAAGATATGATAGTTACATTGGCATGGTATAGAACATGGATAGACATTGTGAAGTGCCTTATATTACCCGCGGATTGCTACTTTGCGTACAAAACGCGTTATAATTAACGTGTATATTATTTGGGCATTTACTGAAAGCTCTGCTGCATACTAATTGCAGTAAAACTTAGACCGTTTTCTCTTCAACGTCTTTTCTATCGTGTAGGAGTTATCTACATATGAAGGAGCGTTCAAGGTCACAACTCTAGGTGCTGTATGCAAACGCTAAGATATGGTATTTACAATGGCATGGTATAGAAAATGGATAGGCATCGCGAAGTGTCCTTAATAGCCCACGGATTGCTGCTTTGTTTACAAAACGCATTAGAATTAACGCGTATATTATCTGGGCATTATTTGGCAGCTCTGATGCATGGTAATTGCAGTAAAACTAAATCCATTTTCACTTGTACGTCTTTTCTATTGTGTAGTAGTTATCTACTTATGAAGGAGCGGTCAAGGTCACAACTCTAGGTGCTCTATGCGAACGCTAAGATTGATAGTTACATTGGCATGGTATAGAACATGGATGGACATCGCGAAGTGCCTTATATAGCCCGCGGATTGATACTTTGCGAACAAAACGCGTTCGAATTGAAGTGTATATTAATTGGGTACTTTTCGAAAGCTCTGCTGCATACTAATTGCAGTAAAACATAGACCGTTTTCTCTTGAACGTCTTTTCTATCGTGTAGGAGTTATCTACTTATGAAGGAGCGTTCAAGGTCACAACTCTAGGTGCTGTATGCGAACGCTAAGATATGATAGTTACATTGACATGGTATAGAACATAGATAGACATCGCTAATATTGCCCGCGGATTGCTTCTTTGCGTACAAAACGGGTTCGAATTAACGTGTTTTTGGGCATTTTCTGAAAGCTCTGCTGCATACTAATTGCAGTAAAATTTAGACCGTTTTCTCTAGAACGTCTTTTCTATCGTGTAGGAGTTATCTACTTATGAAGGAGTGCTCAAGGTCACAACTCTAGGTGCTCTATGCGAACGCTAAGATATGGTAGTTACATTGGCATGATATAGAACATGGATAGACAACGCGAAGTGCCTTATATAGCCCGCGGATTGCTACTTTGCGTACAAAACGCGTTCGAATTGACGTGTATATTAATTGGGTACTATTTGCAAGCTCTGCTGCATACTAATTGCAGGAAAACTTAGACCGTTTTCTCTTCAACGTCTTTTCTGTCGTGTAGGAGTTATCTACATATGAAGGAGCGTTCAAGGTCACAACTCTAGGTGCTCTATGCAAACGCTAAGATATGGTAGTTACATTGGCATGGTATATAACATGGTTAGTCATCGCGAAGTGTCCTTAATAGCCCACGGATTGCTGCTTTGTTTACAAAACGAATTAGAAATGACGCGTATATTAACTGGGCATTATTTGGCAGCTCTGCTGCATGGTAATTGCAGTGAAACTAAATCCATTTTCACATGTACGTCTTTTCTATTGTGTAGTAATTATCTACTTATGAAGGAGCGGTCAAGGTCACAACTCTAGGTGCTCTATGCGAACGCTAAGATATGATAGTTACATTGGCATGGTATATAACATGGTTAGACATCGCGAAGTGTCCTTAATAGCCCACGGATTGCTGCTTTGTTTACAAAACGAATTAGAATTGACGCGTATATTATCTGTGCATTATTTGGCAGCTCTGCTGCATGCTAATTGCCGTAAAACTAAATCCATTTTCACTTGTACGTCTTTTCTATTGTGTAGTAGTTATCTACTTATGAAGGAGCGTTCAAGGTCACAACTCTAGGTGCTCTATGCGAACGCTAAGATATGATAGTTACATTGGCATGGTATATAACATGGTTAGACATCTAGCCCACGGATTGCTGCTTTGTTTACAAAACGAATTAGAATTGACGCGTATATTATCTGGGCATTATTTGGCAGCTCTGCTGCATGGTAATTGCAGTGAAACTAAATCCATTTTCACATGTACGTCTTTTCTATTGTGTAGTAGTTATCTACTTATGAAGGATCGGTCAAGGTCACAACTCTAGGTGCTCTATGCGAACGCTAAGATATGATAGTTACATTGGCATGGTATAGAAAATGGATAGACATCGCGAAGTGCCTCATATAGCCCGCGGATTAATACTTTGCGTACAAAACGCGTTCGAATTGACGTGTATATTAATTGGGTACTTTTTGAAAGCTCTGCTGGATACTAATTGCAGTAAAACTTAGACCGTTTTCTCTTGAACGTCTTTTCTATCGTGTAAGAGTTATCTACTTATGAAGGAGCGTTCAAGGTCACATCTCTAGGTACTGTATGCGAACGTTAATATATGGTAGTTACAATGGCATGGTATAGAAAATGGATAGGCATCGCGAAGTGTCCTTAATAGCCCACGGATTGCTGCTTTGTTTACAAAACGCATTCGAATTAACGCGTATATTATCTGGGCATTATTTGGCAGCTCTGCTGCATGTTAATTGCAGTTAAACTTAGTCCGTTTTCTACTGTACGTCTTTTCTATTGTGTAGTAGTTATCTACTTATGAAGGAGCGTTCAATGTCACAACTCTAGGTGCTCTATGCGAACGCTAAGATATGATAGTTACATTGGGATGGTGTAGAACATGGATAGACATCGCGAAGTGTCCTTAATAGCCCACGGATTGCTGCTTTGTTTACAAATCGCATTAGAATTAACGCGTATAATATCTGGGCATTATTTGGCAGCTCTGCTGCATGGTAATTGCAGTAAAACTAAATCCATTTTCACTTGTACGTCTTATCTATTGTGTAGTAGTTATCTACTTATGAAGGAGCGTGCAAGGTCACAGCTCTAATTGCTCTATGCGAACCCTAAGATATGATAGTTACATTGGCATGGTATAGAACATGGATAGACATCGCGAAATGCCTTATATAACACGCGGATTGCTACTTTGCGTACAAAACGCGTTCGAATTAACGTATATATTATTTGGGCTCTTTTTGAAAGCTCTGCTGCATACTAATTGTAATAAAACTTAGACCTTTTTCCCTTGAACGTCTATCTATCGTGTAAGAGTTATCTACTTATGAAGGAGCGTTCAAGGTCACAACTCTAGGTCCTGTATTCGAACGCTAAGATATGGTAGTTACAATGGCATGGTATAGAAAATGGATAGGCATCGCGAAGTGTCCTTAATAGCCCACGGATTGCTGCTTTGTTTACAAAACGCATTCGAATTAACGCGTATATTATCGGGGCATTATTTGGCAGCTCTGCTGCATGCTAATTGCAGTAAAACTAAATCCATTTTCACTTGTACGTCTTTTCTATCGTGAAGCAGTAATCTACGAATGAAGGAGCGTTCAAGGTCACAACTCTAGGTGCTCTATGCGAACGCTAAGATATGATAGTTACATTGGCATGGTATAGAACATGGATAGACATCGCGAAGTGCCTTCTATAGCCCACGGATTGCTACTTTGCGTACAAAACGTGTTCGAATTGACGTGTATATTATATGGGCACTTTTTGAAAGCTCTGCTGCATACTAATTGCAGTAAAAGTAAGATCGTTTTCTCTTGAACGTCTTTTCTATCGTGAAGGAGTTATCTACTTATGAAGGAGCGTTCAAGGTCACAACTCTAGGTGCTCCATGCGAACGCTAAGATATGATAGTTACATTGGCATGGTATAGAACATGGATAGACATCGCGAAGTGCCTAATATTGTCCGCGGATTGCTACTTTGCGTACAAAACGCGTTCGAATTAACGTGTATATTATTTGGGCATTTTCTGATAGTTCTGCTGCATACTAATTGCAGTAAAACTAAGACCGTTTTCTCTTGAACGTCTTTTTTATCGTGTAGGAGTTATCTACTTATGAAGGAGCGTTCAAGGTCACAACTCTAGGTACTGTATGCGAACGCTAAGATATGGTAGATACAATGGCATGGTATAGAAAATGGATAGGCATCGCAAAGTGTCCTTAAAAGCCCACGGATTGCTGCTTTGTTTACAAAACGCATTAGAATTAACGCGTATATTATCTGGGCATTATTTGGCAGCTCTGCTGCATGCTAATTGCCGTAAAACTAAATCCATTTTCACTTGTACGTCTTTTCTATTGTGTAGTAGTTATCTACTTATGAAGGAGCGTTCAAGGTCACAACTCTAGGTGCTCTATGCGAACGCTAAGATATGCATACTATGCATGCTATGCATACTAATTGCAGTAAAACTTAGACCGTTTTCTCTTGAACGTCATTTCTATCGTGTACGAGTTATCTACTTATGAAGGAGCGTTCAAGGTCACAACTCTAGGTGCTGTATGCGAACGCTAAGATATGATAGTTACATTGGCATGGTATAGACCATAGATAGACACCGCTAAGTGCCTTCGAATTAACGTGTATATTATTTGGGCATTTTCTAAAAGCTCTGCTGCATACTAATTGCAGTAAAACTTAGACCGCTTTCTCTTGAACGTCTTTTCTATCGTGTAGGAGTTATCTACTTATGAAGGAGCGTTCAAAGTCACAACTCTAGGTGCTGTATGCGAACGCTAAGATATGATATTTACATTGGCATGGTATAGAACAAAGATAGACATCGCTAAGTGCCTTATATTGCCCGCGGATTGCTACTTTGCGTACAAAACGGGTTCGAATTAACGTGTATATTATTTGGGCATTTTCTGAAAGCTCTGCTGCATACTAATTGCAGTAAAATTTAGACCGTTTTCTCTTGAACGTCTTTTCTATCGTGTAGGAGTTATCTACTTATGAAGGAGTGTTCAAGGTCACAACTCTAGGTGCTCTATGCGAACGCTAAGATATGGTAGTTACATTGGCATGGTATAGAACATGGATAGACATCGCGAAGTGCCTTCTATAGCCCGCGGATTGCTACTTTGCGTACCAAACGCGTTCGAATTGACGTGTATATTAATTGGGTAATTTTTGATAGCTCTGCTGCATACTAATTGCAGTAAAACTTAGACCGCTTTCTCTTGAACGTCTTTTCTATCGTGTAGGAGTTATCTACTTATGAAGGAGCGTTCAAGGTCACAACTCTAGGTGCTGTATGCGAACGCTGAGATATGATAGTTACATTGGCATGGTATAGAACATAGATAGACATCGCTAAGTGCCTTATATTGCCCGCGGATTGCTACTTTGCGTACAAAACGGGTTCGAATTAACGTGTATATTTTTTGGGCATTTTCTGAAAGCTCTGCTGCATGCTAATTGCAGTTAAACTTAGTCCGTTTTCTATTGTACGTCTTTTATATCGTGTAGGAGATATCTACTTATGAAGGAGCGTTCAAGGTCACGACTCTAGGAGCTCTATGCGAACGCTAAGGTATGATAGTTACATTGGCGTGGTATAGAACATAGATAGACATCGCTAAGTGCCTTATATTGGCCGCGGATTGCTACTTTGCGTACAAAACGGGTTCGAATTAACGTGTATATTATTTGGGCATTTTCTGAAAGCTCTGCTGCATACTAATTGCAGTAAAACTTCGACCGTTTTCTCTTGAACGTCTTTTCTATCGTGTAGGAGTTATCTACTTATGAAGGAGCGTTCAAGGTCACATCTCTAGGTACTGTATGCGAACGCTAAGATATGGTAGTTACAATAGCATGGTATAGAAAATGGATAGGCATCGCAAAGTGTCCTTAAAAGCCCACGGATTGCTGCTTTGTTTACAAAACGCATTAGAATTAACGCGTATATTATCTGGGCATTATTTGGCAGCTCTGCTGCATGCTAATTGCCGTAAAACTAAATCCATTTTCACTTGTACGTCTTTTCTATTGTGTAGTAGTTATCTACTTATGAAGGAGCGTTCAAGGTCACAACTCTAGGTGCTCTATGCGAACGCTAAGATATGATAGTTACATTGGCATGGTGTAGAACATGGATAGACATCGCGAAGTGTCCTTAATAGCCCACGGATTGCTGCTTTGTTTACAAAACGCGATCGAATTGACGTGTATATTAATTGGGTACTTTTCGAAATCTCTGCTGCATACTAATTGCAGTAAATCTTAGACCGTTTTCTCTTGAACGTCTTTTCTATCGTGTAGGAGTTATCTACTTATGAAGGAGCGTTCAGGGTCACAACTCTAGGTGCTGTATGCGAACGCTAAGATATGATAGTTACATTGGCATGGTATAGAACATAGATAGACATCGCTAAGTGCCTTATATTGCCCGCGGATTGCTACTTTGCGTACAAAACGGGTTCGAATTAACGTGTATATTATTTTGGGCATTTTCTGAAAGCTCTGCTGTATACTAATTGCAGTAAAATTTAGACCGTTTTCTCTTGAACGTCTTTTCTATCGTGTAGGAGTTATCTACTTATGAAGGAGTGTTCAAGGTCACAACTCTAGGTGCTCTATGCGAACGCTAAGATATGGTAGTTAGATTGGCATGGTATAGAACATGGATAGACATCGCGAAGTGCCTTCTATAGCCCGCGGATTGCTACTTTGCGTACAAAACGTGTTCGAATTGACGTGTATATTATTTGGGCACTTTTTGAAAGCTCTGCTGCATACTAATTGCAGTAAAAGTAAGATCGTTTTCTCTTGAACGTCTTTTCTATCGTGTAGGATTTATCTACTTATGAAGGAGCGTTCAAGGTCACAACTCTAGGTGCTCTATGCGAACGCTAAGATATGATAGTTACATTGGCATGGTATAGAACATGGATAGACATCGCGAAGTGCCTTATATTGCCCGCGGATTGCTACTTTGCGTACAAAACGCGTTCGAATTAACGTATATATTTTTTGGGCATTTTCTGAAAGTTCTGCTGCATACTAGTTGCAGTAAAACTTAGACCGTTTTCTCTTGAACGTCTCTTCTATCGTGTAGGAGTTATCTACTTATGAAGGAGCGTTCAAGGTCACATCTCTAGGTGCTCTATGCGAACGCTAAGATATGATAGTTACATTGGCATGGTATAGAACTTGGATAGACATCGCGAAGTGCCTTATATAGCCCGCGGATTGCTACTTTGCGTACATATCGCGTTCGAAGTGACGTGTATATTATTTGGGCACATTTTGAAAGCTCTGCTGCATACTAATTGCAGTAAAACTAAGACCGTTTTCTCTTGAACGTTTTTTCTATCGTGTAGGAATTATCTACTTATGAAGGAGCGTTCAAGGTCACAACTCTAGGTGCTCTATGCGAACGCTAAAATATGATAGTTACATTGGCATGGTATAGAACATGGATAGACATCGCGAAGTGCCTTATATTGCCCGCGGATTGCTACTTTGCGTACAAAACGCGTTCGAATTAACGTGTATATTATTTGGGCATTTTCTGAAAGTTCTGCTGCATACCAATTGCAGTAAAACTTAGACCGTTTTCTCTTGAACGTCTTTTCTATCGTGTAGGAGTTATCTACTTATGAAGGAGCGTTCAAGGTCACAACTCTAGGTGCTGTATGCGAACGCTAAGATATGATAGTTACATTGGCATGGTATAGAACATGGATAGACATCGCGAAGTGCCTTATATTGCCCGCGTATTGCTACTTTGCGTACAAAACGCGTTCGAATTAACGTGTATATTATTTGGGCACTTTTTGAAAGCTCTGCTGCATACTAATTGCAGTAAAACTTAGACCGTTTTCTCTTGAACGTCTTTTCTATCGTGTAGGAGTTATCTTCTTATGAAGGAGCGTTCAAGGTCACAACTCGAGGTGCTCTATGTGAACGCTAAGATTTGATAGTTACATTGGCATGGTGTAGAACATGGATAGACATCGCGAAGTGCCTTATAGAGCCCGCGGATTGCTACTTTGCGTACAAAACGCATTCGAATTGACGTGAATATTATTTGGGCACTTTTTGAAAGCTCTGCTGCATACTAATTGCAGTAAAACTTAGACCGTTTTCTTTTGAACGTCTTTTCTATCGTGTAGGAGTTATCTACTTATGAAGGAGCGTTCAAGGTCACAATTCTAGGGGCTGTATGCGAACGCTAAGATATGATAGTTACATTGGCATGGTATAGAACATGGATAGACATCGCGAAGTGCCTTATATTGCCCGCGTATTGCTACTTTGCGTACAAAACGCGTTCGAATTAACGTGTATATTATTTGGGCACTTTTTGAAAGCTCTGCTGCATACTAATTGCAGTAAAACTTAGACCGTTTTCTCTTGAACGTCTTTTCTATCGTGTAGGAGTTATCTACTTATGAAGGAGCGTTCAAGGTCACAACTTTAGGTGCTCTATGCGAACGCTAAGATATGATAGTTACATTGGCATGGTATAGAACATGGATAGACATCGCGAAGTGCCTTATAGAGCCCGCGGATTGCTACTTTGCGTACAAAACGCGTTCGAATTGACGTGTATATTATTTGGGCACTTTTTGAAAGCTCTGCTGCATACTAATTGCAGTAAATCTAATACCGTTTTCTTTTGAACGTCTTTTCTATCGTGTAGGATTTATCTACTTATGAAGGAGCGTTCAAGGTCACAAATCTAGGTGCTCTATGCGAACGCTAAGATATGATAGTTACATTGGCATGTTATAGAACATGGATAGACATCGCGAAGTGCCTTATATTGCCCGCGGATTGCTACTTTGCGTACAAAACGCGTTCGAATTAACGTGTATATTTTTTGGGCATTTTCTGAAAGTTTTGCTGCATACTAGTTGCAGTAAAACTTAGACCGTTTTCTCTTGAACGTCTTTTCTATCGTGTAGGAGTTATCTACTTATGAAGGAGCGTTCAAGGTCACAACTCAAGGTGCTGTATGCGAACGCTAAGATATGGTAGTTACAATGGCATGGTATAGAAAATGGATAGGCATCGCGAAGTGTCCTCAATAGCCCACGGATTGCTGCTTTGTTTACAAAACGCATTAGAATTTTCGTGTATATCATCTGGGCATTATTTGGCAGCTCTGCTGCATGCTAGTTTCAGTAAAACTAATTCCATTTTCACTTGTACGTCTTTTCTATCGTGTAGTAGTTGTCTACTTATGAAGGAGCGTTCAAGGTCACAGCTCTAATTGCTCTATGCGAACCCTAAGATATGATAGTAACATTGACATGGTGTAGAACATTGATGGACATCGCGAAGTGCCTTATATAGCCCACGGATTGCTACTTTGCATACAAAACGCGTTCGAATTAACGTATATATTATTTGGGCTGTTTTTTAAAGCTCTGCTGCATACTAATTGTAGTAAAACTAAGACCGTTTTCCCTTGAACGTCTTTTCTATCGTGTAGGATTTATCTACTTATGAAGGAGCGTTCAAGGTCACAACTCTAGGTACTGTATGCGAACGCTAAGATATGGTAGTTACAATTTCGTGGTACAGAACATGGATAGACATCGCGAAATGCCTTATGTAGCCCGCGGATTGCTGCTTTGTTTACAAAACGCATTCGAATTAACGCGTATATTATATGGGTATTATTTGGCAGCTCTACTGCATGCTAATTGCAGTAAAACTACATCCATTTTCACTTGTACGTCTTTTCTATCGTGTAGTAGTTATCTACTTATGAAGGAGCGTTCAAGGTCACAACTCTAGGTGCTCTATGCGAACGCTAAGATATGATAGTTACATTGGCATGGTATATAACATGGTTAGACATCGCGAAGTGTCCTTAATAGCCCACGGATTGCTGCTTTGTTTACAAAATGCATTCGAATTATTGCGTATATTATCGGGGCATTATTTGACAGCTCTGCTGCATGCTAATTGCAATAAAACTAAATCCATTTTCACTTGTACGTCTTTTCTATCGTGTAGCAGTAATCTACGAATGAAGGAGCGTTCAAGGTCACAACTCTAGGTGCTCTATGCGAACGCTAAGATATGATAGTTACATTGGCATGGTATAGAATATGGATAGACATCGCGAAGTGTCCTTAATAGCCCACGGAATGCTGCTTTGTTTACAAAACGGACTAGAATTAACGCGTATATTATCTGGGCATCATTTGGCAGCTCAGCTGCATGGTAATTGCAGTAAAACTAAATCCATTTTCACTTGTACGTCTTTTCTATTGTGTAGTAGTTATCTACTTATGAAGGAGCGGTCAAGGTCACAACTCTAGGTACTGTATGCAAACGCTAATATATGGTAGTTACAATGGCATGGTATAGTAAATGGATAGGCATCGCAAAGTGTCCTTAATAGCCCACGGATTGCTGCTTTGTTTACAAAACGCATTAGAATTAACGCGTATATTATCTGGGCATTATTTGGCAGCTCTGCTGCATGCTAATTGCCGTAAAACCAAATCCATTTTCACTTGTACGTCTTTTCTATCGTGTAGCAGTAATCTACGAATGAAGGAGCGTTCAAGGTCACAGCTATTTGTGCTCTATGCGAACCCTAAGATATGATAGTAACATTGACATGGTGTAGAACATGGATAGGCATCGCGAAGTGTCCTTAATAGCCAACGGATTGCTGCTTTGTTTACAAAACGCATTAGAATTAACGCGTATATTATCTGGGCATTATTTGGCAGCTCTGCTACATGGTAATTGCAGTAAAACTAAATCCATTTTCACTTGTACGTCTTTTCTATTGTGTAGTAGTTATCTACTTATGAAGGAGCTGTCAAGGTCACAACTCTAGGTGCTCTATACGAACGCTAAGATATGATAGTTACATTGGCATGGTATAGAACATGGATGGACATCGCGAAGTGCCTTATATAGCCCGCGGATTGATACTTTGCGTACAAAACGCGTTCGAATTGACGTGTATATTAATTGGGTACTTTTCGAAAGCTCTGCTGCATACTAATTGCAGTAAAACTTAGACCGTTTTCTCTTGAACGTCTTTTCCATCGTGTAGGAGTTATCTACTTATGAAGGAGCGTTCAAGGTCACAACTCTAGGTGCTGTATGCGATCGCTAAGATATGATAGTTACATTGACATGGTATAGAACATAGATAGACATCGCTAATATTGCCCGCGGATTGCTTCTTTGCGTACAAAACGGGTTCGAATTAACGTGTATTTGGGCATTTTCTGAAAGCTCTGCTGCATACTAATTGCAGTAAAATTTAGACCGTTTTCTCTAGAACGTCTTTTCTATCGTGTAGGAGTTATCTACTTATGAAGGAGTGTTCAAGGTCACAACTCTAGGTGCTCTATGGGAACGCTAAGATATGGTAGTTACATTGGCATGATTTAGAACATGGATAGACAACGCGAAGTGCCTTATATAGCCCGCGGATTGCTACTTTGCGTACAAAACGCGTTCGAATTGACGTGTATATTAATTGGGTACTTTTTGCAAGCTCTGCTGCATACTAATTGCAGGAAAACTTAGACCGTTTTCTCTTCAACGTCTTTTCTGTCGTGTAGGAGTTATCTACATATGAAGGAGCGTTCAAGGTCACAACTCTAGGTGCTCTATGCAAACGCTAAGATATGGTAGTTACATTGGCATGGTATATAACATGGTTAGACATCGCGAAGTGTCCTTAATAGCCCACGGATTGCTGCTTTTTTTACAAAACGAATTAGAATTGACGCGTATATTATCTGGGCATTATTTGGCAGCTCTGCTGCATGGTAATTGCAGTGAAACTAAATCCATTTTCACATGTACGTCTTTTCTATTGTGTAGTAGTTATCTACTTATGAAGGAGCGGTCAAGGTCACAACTCTAGGTGCTCTATGCGAACGCTAAGATATGATAGTTACATTGGCATGGTATATAACATGGTTAGACATCGCGAAGTGTCCTTAATAGCCCACGGATTGCTGCTTTGTTTACAAAACGAATTAGAATTGACGCGTATATTATCTGGGCATTATTTGGCAGCTCTGCTGCATGGTAATTGCAGTGAAACTAAATCCATTTTCACATGTACGTCTTTTCTATTGTGTAGTAGTTATCTACTTATGAAGGAGCGGTCAAGGTCACAACTCTAGGTGCTCTATGCGAACGCTAAGATATGATAGTTAAATTGGCATGGTATAGAACATGGATAGACATCGCGAAGTGCCTTATATAGCCCGCGGATTAATACTTTGCGTACAAAACGCGTTCGAATTGACGTGTATATTAATTGGGTACTTTTTGAAAGCTCTGCTGGATACTAATTGCAGTAAAACTTAGACCGTTTTCTCTTGAACGTCTTTTCTATCGTGTAAGAGTTATCTACTTATGAAGGAGCGTTCAGGGTCACATCTCTAGGTACTGTATGCGAACGATAATATATGGTAGTTACAATGGCATTGTATAGAAAATGGATAGGCATCGCGAAGTGTCCTTAATAGCCCACGGATTGCTGCTTTGTTTACAAAACGCATTCGAATTAACGCGTATATTATCTGGGCATTATTTGGCAGCTCTGCTGCATGTTAATTGCAGTTAAACTTAGTCCGTTTTCTATTGTACGTCTTTTCTATTGTGTAGTAGTTATCTACTTATGAAGGAGCGTCCAATGTCACAACTCTAGGTGCTCTATGCGAACGCTAAGAAATGATAGTTACATTGGGATGGTGTAGAACATGGATAGACATCGCGAAGTGTCCTTAATAGCCCACGGATTGCTGCTTTGTTTACAAAACGCATTCGAATTAACGCGTATATTATCGGGGCATTATTTGGCGGCTCTGCTGCATGCTAATTGCAGTAAAACTAAATCCATTTTCACTTGTACGTTTTTCTATCGTGTAGCAGTAATCTACGAATGAAGGAGCGTTCAAGGTCACAACTCTAGGTGCTCTATGCGATCGCTAAGATATGATAGTTACATTGACATGGTGTAGAACATGGATAGGCATCGCGAAGTGTCCTTAATAGCCAACGGATTGCTGCTTTGTTTACAAAACGTATTAGAATTAACGCGTATATTATCTGGGCATTATTTGGCAGCTCTGCTGCATGGTAAATGCAGTAAAACGAAATCCATTTTCACTTGTACGTCTTTTCTATTGTGTAGTAGTTATCTACTTATGAAGGAGCGTTCAAGGTCACAACTCTAAGTGCTCTATGCGAACGCTAAGATATGATAGTTACATTGGCATGGTATAGAACATGGATAGACATCGCGAAGTGCCTTATATAGCCCGCGGATTGCTACTTTGCGTACAAAAGGCGTTCGAAGTGACGTGTATATTATTTGGGCACTTTTTGAAAGCTCTGCTGCATACTAATTGCAGTAAAACTAAGACCGTTTTCTCTTGAACGTCCTTTCTATCGTGTAGGAGTTATCTACATATGAAGGAGCGTTCAAGGTCACAACTCTAGGTGCTCTATGCGAACGCTAAGATATGATAGTTACATTGGCATGGTATAGAACATGGATAGACATCGCGAAGTGCCTAATATTGTCCGCGGATTGCTACTTTGCGTACAAAACGCGTTCGAATTAACGTGTATATTATTTGGGCATTTTCTGATCGTTCTGCTGCATACTAATTGCAGTAAAACTAAGACCGTTTTCTCTTGAACGTCTTTTCTATCGTGTAGGAGTTATCTTCTTATGAAGGAGCGTTCAAGGTCACAACTCTAGGTGCTCTATGCGAACGCTAAGATATGATAGTTACATTGGCATGGTATAGAACATGGATAGACATCGCGAAGTGCCTTATATAGCCCGCGGATTGCTACTTTGCTTACAAAACGCGTTCGAAGTGACGTGTGTATTATTTGGGCACTTTTTGAAAGCTCTGCTGCATACTAATTGCAGTAAAACTAAGACCGTTTTCTCTTGAACGTCTTTTCTATCGTGTAGGAGTTATCTACTTATGAAGGAGCGTTCAAGGTCACAACTCTAGGTGCTCTATGCGAACGCTAAGATATGATAGTTACATTGGCATGGTATAGAACATGGATAGACATCGCGAAGTGCCTAATATTGTCCGCGGATTGCTACTTTGCGAACAAAACGCGTTCGAATTAACGTGTATATTATTTGGGCATTTTCTGATAGTTCTGCTGCATACTAATTGCAGTAAAACTAAGACCGTTTTCTCTTAAACGCTCTTTCTATCGTGTAGGAGTTATCTACTTATGAAGGAGCGTTCAAGGTCACAACTCTAGGTACTGTATGCGAACCCTAAGATATGGTAGTTACAATGGCATGGTATAGAAAATGGATAGGCGTCGCGAAGTGTCCTTAATAGCCCACGCATTGCTGCTTTGTTTACAAAACGCAATCGAATTAACGCGTATATTATCTGGGCAGTATTTGGCAGCTCTGCTGCATGCTAATTGCAGTAAAACTAAATCCATTTTCACTTGTACGTCTTTTCTATCGTGTAGCAGTAATCTACGAATGAAGGAGCGTTCAAGGTCGCAGCTCTTTGTGCTCTATGCGAACCCTAAGATATGATAGTAACATTGACATAGTGTAGAACATGGATAGGCATCGCGAAGTGTCCTTAATAGCCCACGGATTGCTGCTTTGTTTACAAAACGCATTAGAATTAACGCGTATATTATCTGGGCATTATTTGGCAACTCTGCTGCATGGTAAATGCAGTAAAACTAAATCCATTTTCACTTGTACGTCTTTTCTATTGGGTAGTAGTTATCTACTTATGAAGGAGCGGTCAAGGTCACAACTCTAGGTGCTCTATGCGAACGCTAAGATATGATAGTTACATTGGCATGGTATAGAACATGGATAGACATCGTGAAGTGCCTTATATTACCCGCGGATTGCTACTTTGCGTACAAAACGCGTTATAATTAACGTGTATATTATTTGGGCATTTACTGAAAACTCTGCTGCATACTAATTGCAGTAAAACTTAGACCGTTTTCTCTTCAACGTCTTTTCTATTGTGTGGGAGTTATCTACATATGAAGGAGCGTTCAAGGTCACAACTCTAGGTGCTGTATGCAAACGCTAAGATATGGTATTTACAATGGCATGGTATAGAAAATGGATAGGCAACGCAAAGTGTCCTTAATAGCCCACGGATTGCTGCTTTGTTTACAAAACGCATTAGAATTAACGCGTATATTATCTGGGCATTATTTGGCAGCTCTGCTGCATGGTAAATGCAGTAAAACTAAATCCATTTTCACTTGTACGTCTTTTCTATTGTGTAGTAGTTATCTACTTATGAAGGAGCGGTCAAGGTCACAACTCTAGGTGCTCTATGCCAACGCTAAGATATGATAGTTACATTGGCATGGTATAGAACATGGATAGACATCGTGAAGTGGCTTATATTACCCGCGGATTGCTACTTTGCGTACAAAACGCGTTATAATTAACGTGTATATTATTTGGGCATTTACTGAAAGCTCTGCTGCATACTAATTGCAGTAAAACTTAGACCGTTTTCTCTTCAACGTCTTTTCTATCGTGTAGGAGTTATCTACATATGAAGGAGCGTTCAAGGTCACAACTCTAGGTGCTGTATGCAAACGCTAAGATATGGTAGTTACAATGGCATGGTATAGAAAATGGATAGGCATCGCAAAGTGTACTTAAAATTAAAAGCCCACGGATTGCTGCTTTGTTTACAAAACGCATTAGAATTAACGCGTATATTATCTGGGCATTATTTGGCAGCTCTGCTGCATGCTAATTGCCGTAAAACTAAATCCATTTTCACTTGTACGTCTTTTCTATTGTGTAGTAGTTATCTACTTATGAAGGAGCGGTCAAGGTCACAACTCTAGGTGCTCTATGCGAACGCTAAGATATGATAGTTACATTGGCCTGGTATAGAACATAGATAGACACCGCTAAGTGCCTTATATTGCCGCGGATTGCTACTTTGCGTACAAAACGGGTTCGAATTAACGTGTATATTATTTGGGCATTTTCTGAAAGCTCTGCTGCATACTAATTGCAGTAAAACTTAGACCGTTTTCTCTTGAACGTCTTTTCTATCGTGAAGGAGTTATCTACTTATGAAGGAGCGTTCAAGGTCACAACTCTAGGTACTGTATGCGAACCCTAAGATATGGTAGTTACAATGGCATGGTATAGAAAATGGATAGGCATCGCAAAGTGTCCTTAAAAGCCCACGGATTGCTGCTTTGTTTACAACACGCATTAGAATTAACGCGTATATTATCTGGGCATTATTTGGCAGCTCTGCTGCATGCTAATTGCAGTAAAACTAAATCCATTTTCACTTGTACGTCTTTTCTACCGTGTAGCAGTAATCTACGAATGAAGGAGCGTTCAAGGTCACAGCTCTTTGTGCTCTATGCGAACCCTAAGATATGATAGTAACATTGACATGGTGTAGAACATGGATAGGCATCGCGAAGTGTCCTTAACAGCCCACGGATTGCTGCTTTGTTTACAAAACGCATTAGAATTAACGCGTATATTATCTGGGCATTATTTGGCAGCTCTGCTGCATGGTAAATGCAGTAAAACTAAATCCATTTTCACTTGTACGTCTTTTCTATTGTGTAGTAGTTATCTACTTATGAAGGAGCGTTCAAGGTCACAACTCTAGGTGCTGTATGCAAACGCTAAGATATGGTATTTACAATGGCATGGTATAGAAAATGGATAGGCATCGCAAAGTGTTCTTAATAGCCCACGGATTGCTGCTTTGTTTACAAAACGCATTAGAATTAACGCGTATATTATCTGGGCATTATTTGGCAGCTCTGCTGCATGGTAAATGCAGTAAAACTAAATCAATTTTCACTTGTACGTCTTTTCTATTGTGTAGTAGTTATCTACTTATGAAGGAGCGGGCAAGGTCACAACTCTAGGTGCTCTATGCGAACGCTAAGATATGATAGTTACATTGGCATGGTATAGAACATGGATAGACATCGTGAAGTGCCTTATATTACCCGCGGATTGCTACTTTGCGTACAAAACGCGTTATAATTAAAGTGTATATTATTTGGGCATTTACTGAAAGCTCTGCTGCATACTAATTGCAGTAAAACTTAGACCGTTTTCTCTTCAACGTCTTTTCTATCGTGTAGGAGTTATCTACATATGAAGGAGCGTTCAAGGTCACAACTCTAGGTGCTGTATGCAAACGCTAAGATATGGTAGTTACAATGGCTTGGTATAGAAAATGGATAGGCATCGCAAAGTGTCCTTAATAGCCCACGGATTGCTGCTTTGTTTACAAAACGCATTAGAATTAACGCGTATATTATCTGGGCATTATTTGGCAGCTCTGCTGCATGCTAATTGCCGTAAAACTAAATCCATTTTCACTTGTACGTCTTTTCTATTGTGTAGTAGTTATCTACTTATGAAGGAGCGGTCAAGGTCACAACTCTAGGTGCTCTATGCGAACGCTAACATATGATAGTTACATTGTCATGGTATAGAACATAGATAGACACCGCTAAGTGCCTTATATTGCCCGCGGATTGATACTTTGCGTACAAAACGCGTTCGAATTGATGTGTATATTAATTGGGTACTTTTCGAAAGCTCTGCTGCATACTAATTGCAGTAAAACTTAGACCGTTTTCTCTTGAACGTCTTTTCTATCGTATACGAGTTATCTACTTATGAAGGAGCGTTCAAGGTCACAACTCTAGGTGCTGTATGCGAACGCTAAGATATGATAGTTACATTGGCATGGTATAGAACATAGATAGACACCGCTAAGTGCCTTATATTGCCCGCGGATTGCTACTTTGCGTACAAATCGGGTTCGAATTAACGTGTATATTATTTGGGCATTTTCTGAAAGCTCTGCTGCATACTAATTGCAGTAAAACTTAGACCGTTTTCTCTTGAACGTCTTTTCTATCGTGAAGGAGTTATCTACTTATGAAGGAGCGTTCAAGGTCACAACTCTAGGTGCTGTATGCGAACTCTATGATATGATAGTTGAATTGGCATGGTATAGAACATAGATAGACATCGCTAATATTGCCCGCGGATTGCTACTTTGCGTACAAAACGGATTCGAATTAACGTGTATATTATTTGGGCATTTTCTAAAAGCTCTGCTGCATACTAATTGCAGTAAAATTAAGACCGTTTTCTCTTGAACGTCTTTTCTATTGTGTAGTAGTTATCTACTTATGAAGGAGCGGTCAAGGTCACAACTCTAGGTGCTCTATGCCAACGCTAAGATAAGATAGTTACATTGGCATGGTATAGAACATGGATAGAAATCGTGAAGTGCCTTATATTACCCGCGGATTGCTACTTTGCATACAAAACGCGTTCGAATTAACGTGTATATTATTTGGGCATTTACTGAAAGCTCTGCTGCATACTAATTGCAGTAAAACTTAGACCGTTTTCTCTTCAACGTCTTTTCTATCGTGTAGGAGTTATCTACATATGAAGGAGCGATCAAGGTCACAACTCTAGGTGCTCTATGCGAACGCTAAGATATGATAGTTACATTGGCATGGAATAGAACATGGATAGACATCGTGAAGTGCCTTATATTACCCGCGGTTTGCTACTTTGCGTACTAAACGCGTTCGAATTAACGTGTATATTATTTGGGCATTTACTGAAAGCTCTGCTGCATACTAATTGCAGTAAAATTTAGACCGTTTTCTCGTGAACGTCTTTTCTATCGTGTAGGAGTTATCTACTTATGAAGGAGTGTTCAAGGTCACAACTCTAGGTGCTCTATGCGAACGTTAAGATATGGCAGTTACATTGGCATGGTATAGAACATGGATAGACATCGCGAAGTGCCTTATATAGCCCGCGGATTGCTACTTTGCGTACAAAACGCGTTCGAATTGACGTGTATATTAATTGGGTACTTTTTGAAAGCTCTGCTGCATACTAATTGCATTAAAACTTAGACCGTTTTCTCTTCAACGTCTTTTCTATCGTGTAGGAGTTATCTACATATGAAGGAGCGTTCAAGGTCACAACTCTAGGTGCTGTAAGCAAACGCTAAGATATGGTAGTTACAATGGCATGGTATAGAAAATGGATAGGCATCGCAAAGTGTCCTTAATAGCCCACGGATTGCTGCTTTGTTTACAAAACGCATTAGGATTAACGCGTATATTATCTGGGCATTATTTGGCTGCTCTGCTGCATGCTAATTGCAGTAAAACTAAATCCATTTTCACTTGTACGTCTTTTCTATCGTGTAGCAGTAATCTACGAATGAAGGAGCGTTCAAGGTCACAGCTCTTTGTGCTCTATGCGAACCCTAAGATATGATAGTAACATTGACATGGTGTAGAACATGGATAGGCATCGCGAAGTGTCCTTAATAGCCCACGGATTGCTGCTTTGTTTACAAAACGCATTAGAATTAACGCGTATATTATCTGGGCATTATTTGGCAGCTCTGCTGCATGGTAAATGCAGTAAAACTAAATCCATTTTCACTTGTATGTATTTTCTATTGTGTACTAGTTATCTACTTATGAAGGAGCGGTCAAGGTCACAACTCTAGGTGCTCTATGCGAACGCTAAGATATGATAGTTACATTGGCATGGTATAGAACATGGATAGACATTGTGAAGTGCCTTATTTTACCCGCGGATTGCTACTTTGCGTACAAAACGCGTTATAATTAACGTGTATATTATTTGGGCATTTACTGAAAGCTCTGCTGCATACTAATTGCAGTAAAACTTAGACCGTTTTCTCTTCAACGTCTTTTCTATCGTGTAGGAGTTATCTACATATGAAGGAGCGTTCAAGGTCACAACTCTAGGTGCTGTATGCAAACGCTAAGATATGGTATTTACAATGGCATGGTATAGAAAATGGATAGGCATCGCAAAGTGTCCTTAATAGCCCACGGATTGCTGCTTTGTTTACAAAACGCATTAGAATTAAGGCGTATATTATCTGGGCATTATTTGGCAGCTCTGCTGCATGGTAAATGCAGTAAAACTAAATCCATTTTCACTTGTACGTCTTTTCTATTGTGTAGTAGTTATCTACTTATGAAGGAGCGGGCAAGGTCACAACTCTAGGTGCTCTATGCGAACGCTAAGATATGATAGTTACATTGGCATGGTATAGAACATGGATAGACATCGTGAAGTGCCTTATATTACCCGCGGATTGCTACTTTGCGTACAAAACGCGTTATAATTAAAGTGTATATTATTTGGGCATTTACTGAAAGCTCTGCTGAATACTAATTGCAGTAAAACTTAGACCGTTTTCTCTTCAACGTCTTTTCTATCGTGTAGGAGTTATCTACATATGAAGGAGCGTTCAAGGTCACAACTCTAGGTGCTGTATGCAAACGCTAAGATATGGTAGTTACAATGGCTTGGTATAGAAAATGGATAGGCATCGCAAAGTGTCCTTAATAGCCCACGGATTGCTGCTTTGTTTACAAAACGCATTAGAATTAACGCGTATATTATCTGGGCATTATTTGGCAGCTCTGCTGCATGCTAATTGCCGTAAAACTAAATCCATTTTCACTTGTACGTCTTTTCTATTGTGTAGTAGTTATCTACTTATGAAGGAGCGGTCAAGGTCACAACTCTAGGTGCTCTATGCGAACGCTAAGATATGATAGTTACATTGGCATGGTATAGAACATGGATGGACATCGCGAAGTGCCTTATATAGCCCGCGGATTGATACTTTGCGTACAAAACGCGTTCGAATTGACGTGTATATTAATTGGGTACTTTTCGAAAGCTCTGCTGCATACTAATTGCAGTAAAACTAAGACCGTTTTCTCTTGAACGTCTATTCTATCGTGTAGGAGTTATCTACTTATGAAGGAGCGTTCAAGGTCACAACTCTAGGTGCTGTATGCGAACGCTAAGATATGATAGTTACATTGACATGGTATAGAACATAGATAGACATCGCTAATATTGCCCGCGGATTGCTTCTTTGCGTACAAAACGGGTTCGAATTAACGTGTATTTGGGCATTTTCTGAAAGCTCTGCTGCATACTAATTGCAGTAAAATTTAGACCGTTTTCTCTAGAACGTCTTTTCTATCGTGTAGGAGTTATCTACTTATGAAGGAGTGTTCAAGGTCACAACTCTAGGTGCTCTATGCGAACGCTAAGATATGGTAGTTACATTGGCATGATATAGAACATGGATAGACAACGCGAAGTGCCTTATATAGCCCGCGGATTGCTACTTTGCGTACAAAACGCGTTCGAATTGACGTGTATATTAATTGGGTACTTTTTGCAAGCTCTGCTGCATACTAATTGCAGGAAAACTTAGACCGTTTTCTCTTGAACGTCTTTTCTATCGAGTAGGAGTTATCTACTTATGAAGGAGCGTTCAGGGTCACAACTCTAGGTGCTGTATGCGAACGCTAAGATATGATAGTTACATTGGCATGGTATAGAACATAGATAGACATCGCTAAGTGCCTTATATTGCCCGCGGATTGCTACTTTGCGTACAAAACGGGATCGAATTAACGTGTATATTATTTGGGCATTTTCTGAAAGCTCTGCTGCATACTAATTGCAGTAAAATTTAGACCGTTTTCTCTTGAACGTCTTTTCTATCGTGTAGGAGTTATCTACTTATGAAGGAGTGTTCAAGGTCACAACTCTAGGTGCTCTATGCGAACGCTAAGATATGGTAGTTACATTGGCATGGTATAGAACATAGATAGACATCGCTAAGTGCCTTATATTGGCCGCGGATTGCTACTTTGCGTACAAAACGGGTTCGAATTAACGTGTATATTATTTGGGCATTTTCTGAAAGCTCTGCTGCATACTAATTGCAGTAAAACTTCGACCGTTTTCTCTTGAACGTCTTTTCTGTCGTGCAGGAGTTATCTACTTATGAAGGAGCGTTCAAGGTCACAACTCTAGGTACTGTATGCGAACGCTAAGATATGGTAGTTACAATGGCATGGTATAGAAAATGGATAGGCATCGCAAAGTGTCCTTAAAAGCCCACGGATTGCTGCTTTGTTTACAAAACGCATTAGAATTAACGCGTATATTATCTGGGCATTATTTGGCAGCTCTGCTGCATGCTAATTCCAGTAAAACTAAATCCATTTTCACTTGTACGTCTTTTCTATCGTGTAGCAGTAATCTACGAATGAGGGAGCGTTCAAGGTCACAGCTCTTTGTGCTCTATGCGAACCCTAAGATATGATAGTAACATTGACATGGTGTAGAACATGGATAGGCATCGCGAAGTGTCCTTAATAGCCCACGGATTGCTGCTTTGTTTACAAAACGCATTAGAATTAACGCGTATATTATCTGGGCATTATTTGGCAGCTCTGCTGCATGGTAAATGCAGTAAAACTAAATCCATTTTCACTTGTACGTATTTTCTATTGTGTACTAGTTATCTACTTATGAAGGAGCGGTCAAGGTCACAACTCTAGGTGCTCTATGCGAACGCTAAGATATACGTTAGTTACATTGTCATGGTATAGAACATAGATAGACACCGCTAAGTGCCTTATATTGCCCGCGGATTGTTGCTTTGCGTACAAAACGCGTTCGAATTGACGTGTATATTAATTGGGTACTTTTCGAAAGCTCTGCTGCATACTAATTGCAGTAAAACTTAGACCGTTTTCTCTTGAACGTCTTTTCTATCGTATACGAGTTATCTACTTATGAAGGAGCGTTCAAGGTCACAACTCTAGGTGCTGTATGCGAACGCTAAGATATGGCAGTTACATTGGCATGGTATAGAACATGGATAGACATCGCGAAGTGCCTTATATAGCCCGCGGATTGCTACTTTGCGTACAAAACGCGTTCGAATTGACGTGTATATTAATTGGGTACTTTTTGAAAGCTCTTCTGCATACTAATTGCAGTAAAACTTAGACCGTTTTCTCTTCAACGTCTTTTCTATCGTGTAGGAGTTATCTACATATGAAGGAGCGTTCAAGGTCACAACTCTAGGTGCTGTAAGCAAACGCTAAGATATGGTAGTTACAATGGCATGGTATAGAAAATGGATAGGCATCGCAAAGTGTCCTTAATAGCCCACGGATTGCTGCTTTGTTTACAAAACGCATTAGGATTAACGCGTATATTATCTGGGCATTATTTGGCTGCTCTGCTGCATGCTAATTGCAGTAAAACTAAATCCATTTTCACTTGTACGTCTTTTCTATCGTGTAGCAGTAATCTACGAATGAAGGAGCGTTCAAGGTCACAGCTCTTTGTGCTCTATGCGAACCCTAAGATATGATAGTAACATTGACATGGTGTAGAACATGGATAGGCATCGCGAAGTGTCCTTAATAGCCCACGGATTGCTGCTTTGTTTACAAAACAACTCACAACTCTAGGTGCTGTATGCAAACGCTAAGATATGGTAGTTACAATGGCATGGTATAGAAAATGGATAGGCATCGCAAAGTGTCCTTAATAGCCCACGGATTGCTGCTTTGTTTACAAAACGCATTAGGATTAACGCGTATATTATCTGGGCATTATTTGGCTGCTCTGCTGCATGCTAATTGCAGTAAAACTAAATCCATTTTCACTTGTACGTCTTTTCTATCGTGTAGCAGTAATCTACGAATGAAGGAGCGTTCAAGGTCACAGCTCTTTGTGCTCTATGCGAACCCTAAGATATGATAGTTACATTGGCATGGTGTAGAACATGGATAGACATCGCGAAGTGTCCTTAATAGCCCACGGATTGCTGCTTTGTTTACAAAACGCATTAGAATTAACGCGTATATTATCTGGGCATTATTTGGCAGCTCTGCTGCATGCTAATTGCAGTAAACCTAAATCCATTTTCACTTGTACGTCTTTTCTATTGTGTAGTAGTTATCTACTTATGAGGGAGCGGTCAAGGTCACAACTCTAGGTGCTCTATGCGAACCCTAAGATATGATAGTTACATTGGCATGGTATAGAACATGGATAGACATCGCGAAGTGCCTTATATAGCCCGTGGATTGATACTTTGCGTACAAAACGCGTTCGAATTGACGTGTATATTAATTGGGTACTTTTCGAAAACTCTGCTGCATACTAATTGCAGTAAATCTTATACCGTTTTCTCTTGAACGTCTTTTCTATCGTGTAGGAGTTATTTACTTATGAAGGAGCGTTCAGGGTCACAACTCTAGGTGCTGTATGCGAACGCTAAGATATGATAGTTACATTGGCATGGTATAGAACATAGATAGACATCGCTAAGTGCCTTATATTGCCCGCGGATTGCTACTTTGCGTACAAAACGGGTTCGAATTAACGTGTATATTATTTTGGGCATTTTCTGAAAGTTCTGCTGCATACTAATTGCAGTAAAATTTAGACCGTTTTCTCTTGAACGTCTTTTCTATCGTGTAGGAGTTATCTACTTATGAAGGAGTGTTCAAGGTCACAACTCTAGGTGCTCTATGCGAACGCTAAGATATGGTAGTTAGATTGGCATGGTATAGAACATGGATAGACATCGCGAAGTGCCTTCTATAGCCCGCGGATTGCTACTTTGCGTACAAAACGTGTTCGAATTGACGTGTATATTATTTGGGCACTTTTTGAAAGCTCTGCTGCATACTAACTGCAGTAAAAGTAAGATCGTTTTCTCTTGAACGTCTTTTCTATCGTGTAGGATTTATCTACTTATGAAGGAGCGTTCAAGGTCACAACTCTAGGTGCTCTATGCGAACGCTAAGATATGATAGTTACATTGGCATGGTATAGAACATGGATAGACATCGCGAAGTGCCTTATATTGCCCGCGGATTGCTACTTTGCGTACAAAACGCGTTCGAATTAACGTATATATTTTTTGGGCATTTTCTGAAAGTTCTGCTGCATACTAGTTGCAGTAAAACTTAGACCGTTTTCTCTTGAACGTCTCTTCTATCGTGTAGGAGTTATCTACTTATGAAGGAGCGTTCAAGGTCACATCTCTAGGTGCTCTATGCGAACGCTAAGATATGATAGTTACATTGGCATGGTATAGAACTTGGATAGACATCGCGAAGTGCCTTATATAGCCCGCGGATTGCTACTTTGCGTACATATCGCGTTCGAAGTGACGTGTATATTATTTGGGCACATTTTGAAAGCTCTGCTGCATACTAATTGCAGTAAAACTAAGACCGTTTTCTCTTGAACGTTTTTTCTATCGTGTAGGAATTATCTACTTATGAAGGAGCGTTCAAGGTCACAACTCTAGGTGCTCTATGCGAACGCTAAAATATGATAGTTACATTGGCATGGTATAGAACATGGATAGACATCGCGAAGTGCCTTATATTGCCCGCGGATTGCTACTTTGCGTACAAAACGCGTTCGAATTAACGTGTATATTATTTGGGCATTTTCTGAAAGTTCTGCTGCATACCAATTGCAGTAAAACTTAGACCGTTTTCTCTTGAACGTCTTTTCTATCGTGTAGGAGTTATCTACTTATGAAGGAGCGTTCAAGGTCACAACTCTAGGTGCTGTATGCGAACGCTAAGATATGATAGTTACATTGGCATGGTATAGAACATGGATAGACATCGCGAAGTGCCTTATAGAGCCCGCGGATTGCTACTTTGCGTACAAAACGCATTCGAATTGACGTGAATATTATTTGGGCACTTTTTGAAAGCTCTGCTGCATACTAATTGCAGTAAAACTTAGACCGTTTTCTCTTGAACGTCTTTTCTATCGTGTAGGAGTTATCTACTTATGAAGGAGCGTTCAAGGTCACAATTCTAGGGGCTGTATGCGAACGCTAAGATATGATAGTTACATTGGCATGGTATAGAACATGGATAGACATCGCAAAGTGCCTTATATTGCCCGCGTATTGCTACTTTGCGTACAAAACGCGTTCGAATTAACATGTATATTATTTGGGCACTTTTTGAAAGCTCTGCTGCATACTAATTGCAGTAAAACTTAGACCGTTTTCTCTTGAACGTCTTTTCTATCGTGTAGGAGTTATCTACTTATGAAGGAGCGTTCAAGGTCACAACTCTAGGTGCTCTATGCGAACGCTAAGATATGATAGTTACAATGGCATGGTATAGAAAATGGATAGGCATCGCAAAGTGTCCTTAACAGCCCACGGATTGCTGCTTTGTTTACAAAACGCATTAGAATTAACGCGTATATTATCTGGGCATTATTTGGCAGCTCTGCTGCATGCTAATTGCCGTAAAACTAAATCCATTTTCACTTGTAGGTCTTTTCTATTGTGTAGTAGTTATCTACTTATGAAGGAGCGTTCAAGGTCACAACTCTAGGTGCTCTATGCGAACGCTAAGATATGATAGTTACATTGGCATGGTGTAGAACATGGATAGACATCGCGAAGTGTCCTTAATAGCCCACGGATTGCTGCTTTGTTTACAAAACGCATTAGAATTTTCGTGTATATCATCTGGGCATTATTTGGCAGCTCTGCTGCATGCTAGTTTCAGTAAAACTAATTCCATTTTCACTTGTACGTCTTTTCTATCGTGTAGTAGTTATCTACTAATGAAGGAGCGTTCAAGGTCACAACTCTAGGTGCTCTATGCGAACGCTATGATATGATAGTTACATTGGCATGGTATATAACATGGATAGACATCGCGAAGTGCCTTGTATAGACCGCGGATTGCTACTTTGCTTACAAAACGCGTTCGAATAGACGTGTATATTATTTGGGCACTTTTTGAAAGCTCTGCTGCATACTAATTGTAGTTAAACTTAGACCGTTTTCTCTTGAACGTCTTTTCTATCGTGTAGGAGTTATCTACTTATGAAGGAGCGTTCAAGGTCACAGCTCTAATTGCTCTATGCGAACCCTAAGATATGATAGTAACATTGACATGGTATAGAACATGGATGGACATCGCGAAGTGCCTTATATAACCCGCGGATTGCTACTTTGCGTGCAAAACGGGTTCGATTTAACGTATATATTATTTGGGCTTTTTTTAAAGCTCTGCTGCATACTAATTGCAGCAAAACTTGGACCGTTTTCTCTTGAACGTCATTTCTATCGTGTGGGAGCTATCTACTTATGAAGGAGCGTTCAAGGTCACAACTCTATTTGCTGTATGCGAACGCTAAGATATGGTAGTTACAATTGTAGTACCCACTGATTGCTGCTTTGTTTACAAAACGCATTCGATTTAACGTGTATATTTTCTGGGCATTACTTGGCAGCTCTGCTGCATGCTAATTGCAGTAAATAGAGATGTGACCACTATTTGCTGTATGCGAACGCTAAGATATGGTAGTTACAATGGCAAGATATAGAAAATGGATAGACATCGCGAAATGCCTTATATAGCCCGCGGATTGCTACATTGCTTACAAAACGCGTTCGAATTAACGTGTATATTATATGGGCTCCTTTTGAAAGCACTGCTGCATACTAATTGTAGTTAAACTTAGACCGTTTTCTCTTGAACGTCTTTTCTATCGTGTAGGAGTTTTCTACTTATGAAGGAACGTTCAAGGTCACAGCTCTAATTGCTCTATGCGAACCCTAAGATATGATAGTAATATTGACATGGTGTAGAACATGGATGGACATCGCGAAGTGCCTTATATAGCCCACGGATTGCTACTTTGCATACAAAACGCGTTCGAATTAACGTATATATTATTTGGGCTCTTTTTTAAAGCTCTGCTGCATACTAATTGTAGTAAAACTAAGACCGTTTTCCCTTGAACGTCTTTTCTATCGTGTAGTAGTTATCTACTTATGAAGGAGCGTTCAAGGTCACAACTCTAGGTACTGTATGCGAACGCTAAGATATGGTAGTTACAATGGCATGATATAGAACATGGATAGACATCGCGAAATGCCTTATATAGCCCGCGGATTGCTACATTGCTTACAAAACGCGTTCGAATTAACGTGTATATTATATGGGCTCCTTTTGAAAGCACTGCTGCATACTAATTGCAGTAAAACTTAGAACGTTTTCTCTTGAACGTCTTTTCTATCATGTAGGAGGTTTCTACTTATGAAGGAGTGTTCAAGGTCACAACTCTAGGCGCTGTATGCGAACACTAAGATATGGTAGTTACAATGGCATGATATAGAAAATGGATAGACACTGCGAAGTTCCATATATTGCCCGCGGATTGCTACTTTGCGTACAAAACGCGTTCGAATTAAGGTGTATATTATTTGGGCACTTTTTGAAAGCTCTGCTGCATACTAATTGCAGTTAAACTAAGACCGTTTTCTCTTGAACGTCTTTTCTATCGTGTAGGAGTTATCTACTTATGAAGGAGCGTTCAAGGTCACAACTCTAGGTGCTCTATGCGAACACTAAGATATGGTAGTTACAATGGCATGGTATAGAAAATGGATAGACACCGCGAAGTGCCTTATATTGCCCGCGGATTGCTACTTTGCGTACAAAACGCGTTCGAATTAACGTGTATATTATTTGGGCACTTTTTGAAAGCTCTGCTGCATATTAATTGCAGTAAAACTTAGACATTTTTCTCTTGAACGACTTTTCTATCGTGTAGGAGTTATCTACTTATGAAGGAGCGTTCAAGGTCACAACTCTAGGTACTCTATGTGAACGCTAAGATATGATAGTTACAATGGCATGGTATAGAAAATGGATAGGCATCGCGTAGTGTCCTTAATAGTCCACGGATTGCTGCTTTGTTTACATAACGCATTCGAATTAACGTGTATATTATCTGGGCATTATTTGGCAGCTCTGCTGCATGCTAATTGCAGTAAAACTAAATCCATTTTCACTTGTACGTCTTTTCTATCGTGTAGCAGTAATCTACGAATGAAGGAGCGTTCAAGGTCACAGCTCTTTGTGCTCTATGAGAACCCTAAGATATGATAGTAACATTGACATAGTGTAGAACATGGAAAGGCATCGCGAAGTGTCCTCAATAGCCCACGGATTGCTGCTTTGTTTACAAAACGCATTCGAATTTTCGCGTATATCATCTGGGCATTATTAGGCAGCGCTGCTGCATACTAATTGCAGTAAAACTTAGACCGTTTTCTCTTGAACGTCTATTCTATCGTGTAGGAGTTATCTACTTATGAAGGAGCGTTCAAGGTCACAACTCTAGGTGCTCTATGCGAACGCTAAGATATGATAGTTACATTGGCATGGTATAGAACATGGATAGACATCGCGAAGTGCCTTATATAGCCCGCGGAATGCTACTTTGCGTACAAAACGCGTTCGAAGTGACGTGTATATTATTCGGGCACTTTTTGAAAGCTCTGCTGCATACTAATTGCAGTAAAACTAAGACCGTTTTCTCTTGAACGTCTTTTCTATCGTGTAGGAGTTATCTACTTATGAAGGAGCGTTCAAGGTCACAACTCTAGGTGCTCTATGCGAACGCTAAGATATGATAGTTACATTGGCATGGTATAGAACATGGATAGACATCGCGAAGTGCCTTATATTGCCCGCGGATTGCTACTTTGCGTACAAAACGCGTTCGAATTAACGTGTATATTATTTGGGCATTTTCTGAAAGTTCTGCTGCAATCTAATTGCAGTAAAACAGACCGTTTTCTCTTGAACGTCTTTTCTATCGTGTGGGAGTTATCTACTTATGAAGGAGCGTTCAAGGTCACAACTCAAGGTGCTGGATGCGGACGCTAAGATATGGTAGTTACAATAGCATTGTATAGAAAATGGATAGGCATCGCGAAGTGTCCTTAATAGCCCACGGATTGCTGCTTTGTTTACAAAACGCATTAGAATTTTCGTGTATATCATCTGGGCATTATTTAGCAGCTCTGCTGCATGCTAGTTTCAGTAAAACTAATTCCATTTCCACTTGTACGTCTTTTCTATCGTGTAGCAGTAATCTACGAATGAAGGAGCGTTCAAGGTCACAGCTCTTTGTGCTCTATGCGAACCCTAAGATATGATAGTAACATTGACATAATGTAGAACATGGAAAGGCATCGCGAAGTGTCCTCAATAGCCCACGGATTGCTGCTTTGTTTACAAAACGCATTAGAATTTTCGTGTATATCATCTGGGCATTATTTGGCAGGTCTGCTGCATGCTAGTTTCAGTAAAACTAATTCCATTTTCACTTGTACGTCTTTTCTATCGTGTAGTAGTTATCTACTTATGAAGGAGCGTTCAAGGTCACAACTCTAGGTGCTCTATGCGAACGCTATGATATGTTAGTTACATTGGCATGGTATAGAACATGGATAGACATCGCGAAGTGCCTTATATAGACCGCGGATTGCTACTTTGCATACAAAACGCGTTCGAATTGACGTGTATATTATTTGGGCACTTTTTGAAAGCTCTGCTGCATACTAATTGTAGTAAACCTTAGACCGTTTTCTCTTGAACGTCTTTCCTATCGTGTAGGACTTATCTACTTATGAACGAGCGTTCAAGGTCACAGCTCTAATTGTTCTATGCGAACCCTAAGATATGATAGTAACATTGACATAGTATAGAACATGGATGGACATCGCGAAGTGCCTTATATAACCCGCGGATTGCTACTTTGCGTGCAAAACGTGTTCGAATTAACGTATATAATTTTGGGCTCTTTTTTAAAGCTCTGCTGCATACTAATTGCAGCAAAACTTAGACCGTTTTCTCTTGAACGTCTTTTCTATCGTGTGGGAGTTATCTACTTATGAAGGAGCGTTCAAGGTCACAACTCTATTTGCTGTATGCGAACGCTAAGATATGGTAGTTACAATGGCATGGTATAGAACATGGATAGACATCGCGAAGTGCCTTATATAGCCCACGGATTGCTACTTTGCGTACAAAACGCGTTCGAATTAACGTATATATTATTTGGGCTCTTTTTTAAAGCTCTGCTGCATACTAACTGTAGTAAAACTTAGACCGTTTTCTCGAGCGTCTTTTCTATCGTGTAGGACTTATCTACTTATGAAGGAGCGTTCAAGGTCACAACTCTAGGTGCTCTATGCGAACGCTAAGATATGATAGTTACATTGGCATGGTATAGAACATGTATAGACATCGCGAAGTGCCTTATATAAACCGCGGATTGCTACTTTGCGTACAAAACGCGTTCGAATTGACCTGTATATTATTTGGGCACTTTTTGAAAGCTCTACTGCATACTAATTGCAGTAAAACTTAGACCGTTTTCTCTTGAACGTCTTTTCTATCGTGTAGGAGTTTTCAACTTATGAATGAGCGTTCAAGGTCACATCTCTATTTGCTGTATGCGAACGATAAGATATGGTAGTTACAATGGCAAGATATGGAAAATGGGTAGACATCGCGAAGTGCCTTATATAGCCCGCGGATTGCTACTTTGTGTACAAAACGCGCTCGAATTAACCTGTATATTATTTAGGCACTTTTTTAAAGCTCTGCTGCATACTAATTGCAGTAAAACTTAGACCGTTTTCTCTTGAACGTCTTTTCTATCGTGTAGGAGTTTTCTACTTATGAAGTAACGTTCAAGGTCACGGCTCTAATTGCTCTATGCGAACCCTAAGATATGATAGTAACATTGACATGGTGTAGAACATGGATGGACATCGCGAAGTGCCTTATATAGCCCACGGATTGCTACTTTGCATACAAAACGCGTTCGAATTAACGTATATACTATTTGGGCTCTTTTTTAAAGCTCTGCTGCATACTAATTGTAGTAAAACTAAGACCGTTTTCCCTTGAACGTCCTTTCTATCGTGTAGGAGTTATCTACTTATGAAGGAGCGTTCATGGTCACAACTCTAGGTACTGTATGCGAACGCTAAGATATGGTAGTTACAATGGCATGGTATAGAACATGGATAGACATCGCGAAATGCCTTATATAGCCCGCGGATTGCTACTTTGCGTACAAAACGCGTTCGAATTAACGTGTATATTATTTGGGCACTTTTTGAAAGCACTGCTGCATACTAATTGCAGTAAAACTTAGACCGTTTTCTCTTGAACGTCTTTTCTATCGTGTAGGAGTTATCTACTTATGAAGGAGCGTTCAACGTCACAACTCTACGTGCTCTATGCGATCGCTAAGATATGATAGTTACATTGGCATGGTATAGAACATGGATAGACATCGCGAAGTGCCTTATATAGCCCGCGGATTGCTACTTTGCGTACAAAACGCGTTCGAAGTGACGTGTATATTATTCGGGCACTTTTTGAAAGCTCTGCTGCATACTAATTGCAGTAAAACAGACCGTTTTCTCTTGAACGTCTTTTCTATCGTGTGGGAGTTATCTACTTATGAAGGAGCGTTCAAGGTCACAACTCTAGGCGCTGTATGCGAACACTAAGATATGGTAGTTACAATGGCATGGTATAGAAAATGGATAGACACCGCGAAGTGCCTTATATTGCCCGCGGATTGCTACTTTGCGTACAAAACGCGTTCGAATTAACGTGTATATTATTTGGGCACTTTTTGAAAGCACTGCTGCATACTAATTGCAGTGAAACTTAGAACGTTTTCTCTTGAACGTCTTTTCTATCTTGTGGGAGTTTTCTACTTATGAAGGAGCGTTCAAGGTCACAACTCTAGGCGCTGTATGCGAACACTAAGATACGGTAGTTACAATGGTATGGTATAGAAAATGGATAGACACCGCGAAGTGCCTTATATTGCCCGCGGAGTGCTACTTTGCGTACAAAAAGCGTTCGAATTAACGTGTATATTATTTGGGCACTTTTTGAAAGCTCTGCTGCATACTAATTGCAGTAAAACTTAGAACGTTTTCTCTTGAACGTCTTTTCTATCTTGTGGGAGTTTTCTACTTATGAAGGAGCGTTCAAGGTCACAACTCTAGGCGCTGTATGCGAACACTAAGATATGGTAGTTACAATGGCATGGTATAGAAAATGGATAGACACCGCGAAGTGCCTTATATTGCCCGCGGATTGCTACTTTGCGTACAAAACGCGTTCGAATTAACGTGTATATTATTTGGGCACTTTTTGAAAGCTCTGCTGCATATTAATTGCAGTAAAACTTAGACATTTTTCTCTTGAACGACTTTTCTATCGTGTAGGAGTTATCTACTTATGAAGGAGCGTTCAAGGTCACAACTCTAGGTGCTCTATGTGAACGCTAAGATATGATAGTTACAATGGCATGGTATAGAAAATGGATAGGCATCGCGTAGTGTCCTTAATAGTCCACGGATTGCTGCTTTGTTTACATAACGCATTCGAATTAACGTGTATATTATCTGGGCATTATTTGGCAGCTCTGCTGCATGCTAATTGCAGTAAAACTAAATCCATTTTCACTTGTACGTCTTTTCTATCGTGTAGCAGTAATCTACGAATGAAGGAGCGTTCAAGGTCACAGCTCTTTGTGCTCTATGAGAACCCTATGATATGATAGTAACATTGACATAGTGTAGAACATGGAAAGGCATCGCGAAGTGTCCTCAATAGCCCACGGATTGCTGCTTTGTTTACAAAACGCATTCGAATTTTCGCGTATATCATCTGGGCATTATTAGGCAGCGCTGCTGCATACTAATTGCAGTAAAACTTAGACCGTTTTCTCTTGAACGTCTATTCTATCGTGTAGGAGTTATCTACTTATGAAGGAGCGTTCAAGGTCACAACTCTAGGTGCTCTATGCGAACGCTAAGATATGATAGTTACATTGGCATGGTATAGAACATGGATAGACATCGCGAAGTGCCTTATATAGCCCGCGGAATGCTACTTTGCGTACAAAACGCGTTCGAATTGACGTGTATATTATTTGGGCACTTTTTGAAAGCACTGCTGCATACTAATTGCAGTAAAACTTAGAACGTTTTATCTTGAACGTCTTTTCTATCTTGTAGGAGTTTTCTACTTATGAAGGAGCGTTCAAGGTCACAACTCTAGGTGTTCTATGCGAACGCTAAGACATGATAGTTACATTGGCATGGTATAGAACATGGATAGACATCGCGAAGTGCCTTATAGAGCCCGCGGATTGCTACTTTGCGTACAAAACGCATTCGAATTGACGTGTATATTATTTGGGCACTTTTTGAAAGCTCTGCTGCATACTAATTGCAGTAAAACTTAGACCGTTTTCTCTTGAACGTTTTTTCTATCGTGTAGGAGTTATCTACTTTTGAAGGAGCGCTCAAGGTCACAACTCTAGGTGCTGTATGCGAACGCTAAAATATGATAGTTACATTGGCATGGTATAGAACATGGATAGATATCGCGAAGTGCCTTATATTGCCCGCGGATTGCTACTTTGCGTACAAAACGCGTTCGAAATAACGTGTATATTATTTGGGCATTTTCTGAAAGTTCTGCTGCATACTAATTTCAGTAAAACTTCGACCATTCTCTCTTGAACGTCTTTTCCATCGTGTAGGAGTTATCTACTTATGAAGGAGCGTTCAAGGTCACAACTCTAGGGGCCGTGTGCAAACGCTAAGTTATGGTAGTTAGATTGGCATGGTAAAGAACATGGATAGACATCGCGAAGTGCCTTATATAGACCGCGGATTGCTAGTTTGGGTACCAAACGCGTTAGAATTGACGTGTATATTATTTGGGCACTTTTTGAAAGCTCTGCTGCATACTAATTGTAATAAAACCTAAACCATTTTCTCTTGAACTTCTTTTCTATCGTGTAGGTGATATCTACTTATGAAGGAGCGTTCAAGGTCACAGCTCTAATTGCTCTATGCGAACCATAAGATATGATAGTAACATTGACATGGTATAGAACATGGACGGACATCGCGAAGTGCCTTATATAGCCCGCGGATTGCTACTTTGCGTACAAAACGCGTTCCAATTCACGTATATATTATTTTTGCTCTTTTTTAAAGTTCTGCTGCATACTTATTGTAGTAAAACTTAGACCGTTTTCCCTTGAACGTCTTTCTATCGTGTAGGAGTTTTCTACTTATGAAGGAGCGTTCAAGGTCACAACTCTATTTGCTGTATGCGAACGCTAAGATATGGTAGTTACAATGGCATGATATAGAACATGGATAGACATCGCAAAGTGCCTTATATAGCCCGCGGAATGCTACTTTATGTACAAAACGCGTTCGAATTAACGTGTATATTATTTGGGCACTTTTTGAAAGCTCTGCTGTATACTAATTGCAGTAAAACTTAGACCGTTTTCTCTTGAACGTTTTTTCTATCGTGTAGGAGTTATCTACTTTTGAAGGAGCGCTCAAGGTCACAACTCTAATTGCTCTATGCGAACCCTAAGATATGATAGTAACATTGACATGGTATAGAACATGGACGGACATCGCGAAGTGCCTTATATAGCCCGCGGATTGCTACTTTGCGTACGAAACGCGTTCCAATTCACGTATATATTATTTTTGCTCTTTTTTAAAGTTCTGCTGCATACTAATTGTAGTAAAACTTAGACCGTTTTCCCTTGAACGTCTTTTCTATCGTGTAGGAGTTTTCTACTTATGAAGGAGCGTTCAAGGTCACAACTCTATTTGCTGTATGCGAACGCTAAGATATGGTAGTTACAATGGCATGATATAGAACATGGATAGACATCGCGAAGTGCCTTATATAGCCCGCGGAATGCTACTTTATGTACAAAACGCGTTCGAATTAACGTGTATATTATTTGGGCACTTTTTGAAAGCTCTGCTGTATACTAATTGCAGTAAAACTTAGACCATTTTCTCTTGAACGTTTTTTCTATCGTGTAGGAGTTATCTACTTTTGAAGGAGCGCTCAAGGTTCCAACTCTAGGTGCTGTATGCGAACGCTAAAATATGATAGTTACATTGGCATGGTATAGAACATGGATAGACATCGCGAAGTGCCTTATATTGCCCGCGGATTGCTACTTTGCGTACAAAACGCGTTCGAATTAACGTGTATATTATTTGGGCACTTTTTGAAAGCTCTGCTGCATACTAATTGCAGTAAAACTTAGACCGTTTTCTCTTGAACGTCTTTTCTATCATGTAGGAGTTTTCTACTTATGATGGAGCGTTCAAGGTCACAACTCCATTTGCTGTATGCGAACGCTATGATATGGTAGTTACAATGGCATGATATAGAACATGGATAGACATCGCGAAGTGCCTTATATAGCCCGCGGATTGCTACTTTTCGTACAAAACACGTTCGAATTAACGTGTATATTATTTGGGCACTTTTTGAAAGCTCTGCTGCATACTAATTGCAGTAAAACTTAGACCGTTTTCTCTTGAACGTCTTTTCTATCATGTAGGAGTTTTCTACTTATGATGGAGCGTTCAAGGTCACAACTCCATTTGCTGTATGCGAACGCTATGATATGGTAGTTACAATGGCATGATATAGAACATGGATAGACATCGCGAAGTGCCTTATATAGCCCGCGGATTGCTACTTTTCGTACAAAACACGTTCGAATTAACGTGTATATTATTTGGGCACTTTTTGAAAGCTCTGCTGTATACTAATTGCAGTAAAACTTAGACCGTTTTCTCTTGAACGTCTTTTCTATCGGGTAGGAGTTATCTACTTATGAAGGAGCGTTCAAGGTCACAACTCTAGGTGCTGTGTGCGAACACTAAGATATGGTAGATACAATGGCATGATATAGAATATGGATAGACATCGCGAAATGCCTTCTATAGCCCGCGGATTGCTCCTTTGCGTACAAAACGCGTTCGAATTAACGTGTATATTATTTGGGCACTTTTTGAAAGCTCTGCTGCATACTAATTGCAGTAAAACTTAGACCGTTTTCTCTTGAACGTCTTTTCTATCGTGTAGGAGTTATCTACTTATGAAGGAGCGTTCAAGGTCACAACTCTAGGTGCTGTGTGCGAACACTAAGATATGGTAGTTACAATGGCATGGTATAGAAAATGGATAGGCATCGCGAAGTGTCCTTAATAGCCCACGGATTGCTGCTTTGTTTACAAAACGCATTCGAATTAACGCGTATATTATCTGGGCATTATTTGGTAGCTCTGCTGCATGCTAATTGCAGTAAAACTAAATCCATTTTCACTTGTACGTCTTTTCTGTCGTGTAGTAGTTATCTACTTATGAAGCAGCGTGCAAGGTCACAACTCTAGGTGCCCTATGCGAACGCTAAGTTATGATAGTTACATTGGCGTGGTATAGAACATGGATAGACATCGCGAAGTGCCTTATATAGCCCGCGGACTGCCGCTTTGCGTACAAAACGCGTTCGAATTGACGTGTATATTATTTGGGCACTTTTTGA